>JAQJVK010000010.1:12886327-13563089 GCA_035578135.1 Flexamia atlantica
TTATATCCACAAAATCACTCGTGACAACGTTGTACCTCGGTAAATTTCATATACTTAAACTTAAATCATTTTAAGTGTATTAACATTTCCCAAGAACACCTGCTCTAAACTCACATGTAAGTGTAGTGTGACGAAATGTTACTTACTCTTTGACATAATGTACTGCCTACTAGTGCGAGTGGGGTTGATTTAGGATATTACATAATAAACGAAACAGTTTTTTGTAAATATAATATACCTACGGAATAGCTTACTTATTTGAGTTAAAATGTGATAAGTTACTGTTGTATTTAGTCTTTAATTAACTAGTGTAATTTTGGAATACTGGAAATTAAGCACGAGTCTGATTACAAAGAAATACCATGTTAGGAGACAACAAATTTTGATGTTGCATGTATCGAGAGTTGTATCAACTCTAACTAGCTTTTAGTTACTATCGGTCGTCTGTGTGTCTTATCTTCTGACACATAGCTCTCTTAAATATTGTGCTGCAACTTTTTCTTTCAGATTTTCTTATGTTTTCTGCCTTTTATGATAGTAATGTTTTGTTTTCTGAAGTGAGAACAAAGTCAGTACCTATCTTGTTGATGGAGGATTTAACTCTTCTGTTGGATGATTGGAAATATTTTTATACTAGAAATTTTTGCTTCATAAAAGGTAGTCTGTCAGTCATTAGCCTCAAACCTCACCGAAAGACTCTTTGCTTTGAATCTAATATTGAAATCTATTTAGGTTATGAATACTATTATTAAAAATATATTCTTCTTACCGGTTTTTAAATTTGGAAACATTTAGCTGTTTCTTGGAATATTAATTTTTCAATACAAAAGTTATACTTAGTGCATTTTCATGGTAATATTAAATTATTACCAAAAATAACATTCAAATTAGAAAAATCAAGATCCATTAGAGTTTTAACCATTTGAATATTTTGATTCATAGCTTAGGCCTAGTGAAGATGAACATCGTATCAGGCAAAAGTTCAGCAAACTCAGATAAATCAAGTTTGCAGAAACCTGTGCAAAATAATTAGAGTGGAAACGGAAATCTCACTAAAACACAGATGTATTTAAATTTTTTATTTTTGCTTTCTGTTTTTTTCACTCACCGAAAAGAAAATTGTATCATCATCACAGTTTAATATAATTCAAAGACAGAGTCAAGGGGAGCAGGGTTTTTTGTTAGATTAAGTCTAGTTGACTAATTTAACCAATAACAATAAAGTCAAAACTTAGTCCTCAAAGGTGCGGTTTATGTTAAGTTTCAAGTTACCCTTAACCTCTTGAAGTCCACGCCCGCACATATGCGGGATGACCCCCAGCCCGCCGCTGGTCCACGCCCGCCTATAGGCGGGATCAGACATCGTTCGGTTTCAGCGGTCCTTGACTTCACAGACTAACAAAGTTTCTGTAACAAGTTATATGTATTTTTTCGTCAGAAAACGAGCTTTCTAATGGTATATTTGGTTTTGTTATTTTCCCGGGTGGGAACACTGGGAAACTAAATGAACTGCACATTTTTAGTTGCGTCGTCAGCTGTTGCTCAGTTTGTAAACAAAACGAAATGGCTTCAAGTGACCGGCGTATTCTTCGTGATTGTGAAATAGCGGAATTTATAACTAATGATAGATTTAGTGACAAATCTGAATGTAGTGAAAGTGATCATGAATATGAAGTGCTATTTTTACCGATTGACAATCTCCAAAAATCTCCAAAATAACCCGGACCGGGCATGTATATGGTAGTAAAAATACCCGGACTTTAAGAGGTTAATACCCTTAATAATATTCGGTTTGATATGTGCCTACCCTGTTGCATAAAACCACTTCCAAATTTTTTTGCGCAAGGTCTATGTTTCTGCTAGCTTTTCTTTTGTCTACTTTGTAGTCCTTTTGTCAGATGACCCCCTTTTATAAAAAACATTCCAATGGACTATCATACATTTTATCTTTTTCCCTGAGAAAATTTATCCAAAACAACTTTCAATGAGGTTCTCAATACATAATACATAATTGATTTACATAATTGATTTGCAAATCAGTAATATTATGATTATAATATATAGTTAATTGGTAGTTTTTGCACTAATGTTGTTAACTTAATTATAACATAATAACAATTACATAATATTAAGGTTGTTTCAAACTTATTTTCATTATATTTAATCTAAAGTGAAATGTGTTCATTGTATATAAAATTTATATAGATATGTTGTAGCCACTTGCTGCAATTGGGCACTTCATGAAGTGCCCAGCTTGCCTGGGTGCATATTTTATTTGAATGAACTCATCAAAAATTACAGTATGAGACCAACAAAACGGGGAACTTCATGAAGTGCCCACCAATGGTTGGGCTCTTGCTGTAATTTTTCCTTTTACATCAAGCGTTCAGCTCTGATGTCGGGCACTTGATGTGCATACGTAAAACTGTGGTTCATGTAGCTGTTGATATTATCTGGTGTATTTATAATGTGTTTTTTAATCATTAAAACACATTTTAAAAGTATATTATAAAACGTTGTCATTAAAAACGCCTACCAATTAACCAGAAAATCAGTCAATTTAAATTTTATTCCTTAAAAATACGAAACGTTTTACTTAACAACTTATTTACTTGTAAAAAAACACATATTACAGTCCTCTATTTTTGATCAGGTCTCTTTTAATTTAAAATATTATTTATTTACTTGAATACCTGATTTTTGATATAGCATGAGGCTCAGAGAGGCCGTTATACAGTATTCTTTGAAATTGAAGTTAAACTTAATATTTTAACTTTTCAAAATTTGATCTCAGAGTTTTCTACTTAATAGTATAAATATAATTTATTCAACATTTCTTGAATTGTGATAACATTAAAGAATTCTATTACTTTTACTATATTGTCTCTTTTTAGTTTTAAATTGACTCTGGCAGAAATAGTCTGGAAATCAAAAACTAATCATGTTAATTTACAATTACATGATTTTATTCATACAACTTTAGGAATTTTTTTATATTCATAAACTTGGCATGATTATACTAGGGTTTCTTCATAAATTGATGATCCTTAATATTAGGGTGTGTGAATAGTGATTTTTGAGCTCGAGCTGAGCCGAGCCAAGCTTTTTCAAAAGTTTTCGAGCACGAGCTTTATTGAGCCGAGCTTTTTAACAATCACCAAATTATTAAGGAATTATGAACCTTGATTTTAATTTCAAAAGATGCAATAGACTAATGTTTGTAAACCTGAAGTGAATGCCAGCTAAATACTAGAAAGCTTATCTCCAAAACAAGTTAATGATCTGTTAGGTTCATCACTAGTTTGTATTATGTTACATATAATTAATCAAACTGGCTCAAAAAATGATTTATGAAGAAAAATAGCAAATTTAAAATCTACATTCATTATGTGACTCCCCAATCCCACAATACTTTAATTTAATAAATAGTTAAAATTACATAATTAGACTAGTTACATAATATAGGTAGTAGAACATTAATTTCAAGAGTTGAAAGGAGGATATGGAAAGGTTTTAAAATGGTTATATCTAGTAGAAAAATAACATATTTACACTTAGTCAAACACAAGATTGATTTTATTGAATGTTCACAAAGTAAAGATGATTACTTATTACTATTACTCAGCGCGCAAGCGGAATTACGGCATACTGTGTATTTCCTGCCGTAATGCCGCTTGCGCGCTGAGGTTGGAAACTGTACACACTGTGTGTGATCATCCGTTCACTCAAGGTATCCGAGGACGCCATCTGCTGCTTGTACACACACAATTCGTCTTAATGGCTTGATTTTTGTGCATTATCTGATGGTTTATCACATCTATTTTTATTTCCTTTGTTGCCATGTTTCAAATTGTGATACCAAAGAAGAAACTGTAGAATTAATTGTTTTTATTAATTTGTGCACAGAAGAATTTCATCACACTTAATGTAAATTTATTTTCCCTCGTTATATTTTGATTTATTATAATTTTTTTTAGGGTACTAAATAGATAGGTAATCAATTAAAACATGCAAAAAATAAAATGTTAATGTTAGTGTGTTTCGTTACAGGTAAAAAAGTTGTTAGTACAACATTTTGTATTTTTAAGGAATAAAATTTAAATTGAGTGATTTTCTGGTTTATTGGTAGGCATTTTAATGACAATGTTTTATAATATACTTTTAAAAAGTTTTTTAATGATTAAAAAAATACACCGGATAATATCAACAGCTACATGAACCACAGTTTTACGTATACACATCAAGTGCCCGACATCAGAGCTGAATGCTTGATGTAAAAGGAAAAATTACAGCAAGAGCCCAACCAGTGGTGGGCACTTCATGAAGTTCCCCGTTTTGTTGGTCTCATACTGTAATTTTTGATGAGGTAAAAATAATGATGTTAATTCTCTGGATACTAATGTACAGAGCAATAGGCAAGAACAGGTGTTTGAGCAAACCACCTCATTTCAGAGGTTTCAAATGCTTGCACAGTTCGTTTCTGTTTAGCCTGAACCTAACCTGTGTGAAGAACGGTTAAAGCAAATTAAGTATAGTTATTGAAAGCCAATAGTTGAATTTTTAGATTAGTTCAAATCACTTCTGTTTGAGGTTAATGATGACAAATTACCCTTCGTAACAATTTGAATTAAAGAAAAGAGGGACATAGTGTTGATTAAAAGTTTTTGTAAGTGAAATCAAGCAAAACAAACATCAGAATTTTCTCTACATATCTCTTAACAAATGAAATGTTGTAGTATTTGAAATTTATTGGTTACCACTCGATCTCTCGAACCTGGGAGAGAAATCATTCGTAAGTCTTAATTTTCAATACTACTTAAACTCTATAAAATGTTAAGCATCTATTGGATCTTAGCACAAATTGTACTATGTCTAGGGGCTAATCTAAGTCCCTATGTGATCTATTTATGTAAAGTAGTGTAAGTGGTATTACAATATGTATTGCTATTTTGTATGTTGCCACCTTGTAATTTTCTGTATTTCAATATTTCAAAAAGTTTAAAAACATAAATAATGTGTTTTCTTTATTTACTTTGTCCACTTTCTTCAGCAACTTGTAAGTGATTATGAGAAATTCAGTGTTAACTATTGATCGAATTTTCAGAAGATACTAATGGAAACTCCCATGATCTAAACTGTATAAAGCAAAAGGTAAAGATTTTAGAAATCTTCTGTTCTTCCTGTTTCTGATGCTGATTTTGATTGTTGGTAGAAAGAACTAATCACATTCATCCTGGTCTGTATTCAGGATTTTTTTTTATTCTTCCTGCTGCCAAACACACCATTTGGTCATCTGATCATAAAACAATAAGTATATTTTAGTACATAGGTTGGTTGCCTTTTTTACCTTGCATTTGCTCATCCATATGGGCATGCTTGGAACATTATCACTGATGAAAACCACCTCATTGTTATATTGCAATCCTGAAAAGTTCTGAGCTAAAGTATGAAGTAAAATTACATTGATACATAATTTATAAAAGCCAACTGAGTCAAATTTGATTGGTCTTGGAATTACAAAGGAGGTAGGCAATTTCATTACAAAAAGTTAAGTACAGTATAATGACTAAAAACACAACAGGAAGCAATAACAAATTAACACGTTTACTGCGGGTAAAAATAGTTTAAAAATCAAATAATAATGCTCAAAGGTTTTATTACACTAAAACATACCTTTATATATGTTTTATATGTGGTGAATCAAAAATTATGTCCAAAAAGTTTATCCATCGTGTGTTTGGTGAGTTTATGGCACTGCACTGTGCCACCGCACTAGGGGACAGAACTTTAACTAAAACTCAACTATATTTAGGAAAAAGAGACAGAAATAATAAGTTTCAACAAAAAAAAATTTAGAGTTATTGCAAAGTTTTTTTTGCTTATTTAGACTCCAACCACCCAAACCTTTCCTCGATTTTCCTCACTTAGCGTTGTACGTTTCATAACAGGGCTTAGGGCACTGAGCTGGCTCTCAGGTTATTGAGTGCAAAAATGTTCTTTATTTCATTCTTTTTATTACTTTTCATTAGTTTTATTATTTTTATTTTTTAAGTTATTATTTTTTATGCTGGCGTGGTACTTAACTGTTCCAACTGCTACAGCGCGGCGACGCGGGAACCAAGCTTCCCTAAGGTCAAACAAGACTTACAGACCACGCTAACAAGGTATCAACCAAATCCGCTTGGGGCTAACCTGACACTTACACTTACACTCCCGCATCATCCCAATTGACCACGTTTGTGGCCTCGATCGTGAGAAACTAAGTACCGTATTCCATAGAATAACCGAATTACCAGGGCGACATAATGTTATAATAATAGGCGTATTCGAACCCCATTCGATTGTTTAAAAACAAATATCTATATGCGAACCAGTGACAGAATGCGAACTCGAATGCGCCGATGCGTGAAGTGCTACTGCGCATCGTCTGCCGGCTCCTGTCAGCTGTCAGCTCACGATTTATCTAACTTCAACGTCGTTTTGTTTTTGTAATGGTTCTGTCCTTACGTTCGGGCTTATCAGGTGATATTTTACTCGGAAAATTTTTTATGATCGCCTGTTGTGTAACGTGAAGGCTTCATCCGGTGAGCGAGTGATTTGCTCGGTTTCTTCGGAGAGAATAATCTCAAAAAATCTCAAAACTCATTTTTTGAGAAATCATCCGTCATTGCCTTATCAAATCTTGAGCTCGCTGTTAAAAAGCTTATAACGACTGATATTGAGACGTCCACAACGAAGTCCAGTACTAAGGATGTTCCATCGACTTCGTTTGATAAAGAAAAAATAACTGATACTAGGCCTATACCTGAGTCAACGTTGGCGCCGACTACGTCGATTTCTTCAACAAAGTTTGATTACCAGCAAATACAGACTCAGCTATTAATTGTATTATCAGTTTTCTTAGAGGATTTATTTACTATTTTGAACTCTAAGTAATTTAAAGATAATATTGTTGTTTCTAGAATTATTCTTACTCTAACATGTTTGAAATGTTGAGTTACCGGTACTATATTGTTTTATTAAATTCACTTTAAATTTGTTACAATTTCTTATTTATTTCCAAATATTCATTATAAATTATCGCGCTAACGGCTCATATTAAGCGCAACTTGAACCGCATCAGGCTGCGGACAAATTTTGGCTTTTTCAAACTCCGTTGCAGAAATATTGAAAACGTTCTGCTTTGGGGTTTGTGGCATAAGACCAGTCAAATGAAGCTGCCATCCTTCTTGTAGGATGTTGTCACTAATGTTGGTTAGGTTGGGTTGGTCGGTGGATAGTCAGGTAAGATAAGTTGGAAGACGATAAAAACATCGAGCAATTAAACACTTTTTGAGCTCTTTTTTAAACTAATTAAAATTACTTATTTCAGTCAAATGAGAAGGGAGTTGAGAGAGGAGCTTGACACCAATGTACTCTGGTTTGCATTCAAAAAGCTTTAAGTTATTTGACACTGATGGATTTAAATTTCTATTTCTGGTATTACAACTGTGCTGTTGTGCCTTTACAAGATGATATTCTCTAACAAGAAATTTTTTCAAGATGTAGATACTAGGAACTGTCAAAGACCCTAGATCTCTGAAATGATCAAAACGAGATTCAATCGGTTTTAGTTTAAGCATACATCTTACAGCTCTTTTTTGCAACATAAAAAGCCTGTTCAAGTTATAGTGGGAAGAACAGCCACACAAAATAATTGAATACTTGATCAAGCTCTCAGTCAATCCAAAATAAACTAGTTTTGATAAAGGCAAATTATTCAGAGAACCAGAGAAGCTACTGTATGTTTTATAAAACAAAAATATTGGAAGCAAGTTGTTAGGCTAATATATCTATATGTTCACACCACCTGAGACCACCGTCCAACCTCACTCCAAGATAATCAACAAACTGAGCTTCTTCAATTGCAGTTTCTTCAAGTACAACCAGAGGAAGTGCAGTACCTGCCCCATCTAAGCAATTCCTTTTTTGATCTGCCATGAAATAAAGAAATTGTGTCTTTTTCGGATTAATATGAAGATTACCGTCGGAAAAATACTGAGAAAGTGAATTCAAATTTAGAAAAGTTTCCTGCTTTGAAGTTTGGAGATCTTTATGGGAGGTTAACAAAGAAGTGTTGTCTGCAAAAATGGTAAGAAGGTGACCCGGTAAGTGGTTTGAAATGTCATTAATTTATAGTGATACGTGTCCCGTCAAACCACACCCAGTCTGAAATCAGTTCTGGGAGCAGCTGGATCGGTCCACCTACCTTAAATGAAAATCAAGCAAAGAATGCATAGATGGAAGAATCATGGGACTAGTGAAATAAAATACTGTCATTATTCCAGAGAGGTACATTATACAAAATCTTAAATCTAACAAAAAGTTGTAAAAGCTATAAAAAAAAATCACTTTCAGTTATTTTCCTACTTTAGTTATAGATCCCCATTTACTTTTCTATCCTTTTTACAATTGGTGTCCATATAATAAATTATTTAGTGATTTCAATATTTTTATTTCATGGTAGGCCGATCCGAATAATCCAGGATCTGTATGATCCGCATAATGCGAGGTGTACTGTATTCCCTACTAACCATGCTTAGTGGTAGTCGATGATTGATAATTTAACAAATGTAGAAAAAACGTATGGGGACACCCATTTAATTATTACCGTGTATTGGCCTACGTTAGAATTAACTCTCTGGACACCGTCTTCAAGCTAAGGCCGGTCACCAAGCTTGAGATCATGAATGTGGTAGGCTAACTCAAAGGTCGAATGGCATCCCCTCATCCACACTTGATTGAAAGTAATATTGGTATACTCTGTAAACCAATTTGCCATATTGTAAATTTATTAAGTTTTATTCACGGTGCTTTTCCAAAGTCATATAACAGTGCTAGAGTAATAATTACTTTTATTATTATTATGAATTATTCTGATTTTCAAGTCTGGTCTTAAATCCCTGTCCAATTAGTCCAATTTTAGGCCAATTTCATTACTTTGTACGGTTTCTAAGATAATAGAGAAGTGTGTAAAAATTCAATTAACAAGCTATTTAGAACATAATAGAATTATATCTAAAAATCAGTATGGCTTTATGCCTGGGAAAAATACATCAGACACCCTTTTAAATTTGACCAAATTATTAACTAATTCTTTAGAGGCAAAACAAAAATTTAAGTCCTGATAACTTTTTTGGACCTTGCAAAAGCATTTGATACAGTTGATAGAAAGAAACTTGTCTCAAAATTAGAATTTACTGGCATTAAAAACAGGTCTTTGGACTGGTTCTAAAGCTACCTCAATTCCCACTCTCAATCTGTAATAATAAATGGTATCGAAAGTGACCCAACATTGTAACTACGGAGTTGTGCAGGGCAGCACCCTTGGGCCCTTCAATTCAATTCAATTCAATATTTCTTTATTCATATAATATATATACATACTCGCCTTCGGCTCGCTGGGGGCTCCGCCCCCAGGCCCCCTACTGTAAGTGCATTGGAGAGGGATTTTGATCTTGAAAAGTCACATAACAAAATTAATATATTTGTTAACGTACAAAGTCACCATACCAGGTACCTCCAATCGTGGTCATCGGGGGTTTGGACATTGAAAGTTATAAGACAAAATTAATTTAACGCCCCCAGGCCCCTTGTTGGTCTATGCCCCAATGCAGGGGGTGTGTATTGAAAAGGTACAAAATTTCGAACAAATTCACTACAAATCCTCAGCAAAATATATCATTGTAATGTTTGTGAGGGTAGTTATTGGGAGGTAGTTGAAGGGTTACTTTAGGGGGGGGTTTGTGGAGGGGCTAGGGTTTAATTTTTCGTTTTGAAAGAGGGTGAGGGGGTGAGGTAAAAGAATTAATTGAAAAACAACATTGCCTTAATTTGAAGAATGCTTCTTAGTTCAGTTATTTTTTTGGTCACATATAGGGATTGATAGATTTAAGAAAATACAAATGACTGTGATGAACATGGAGGTTGGCACTGACGAATCCCTTTTAAAAAATTTAGTCTTTCGGTAATGAATAAATTGGCAAAAAACACGAGTCAAATCGTAAATTCAATTAAAGTTCAATTTGAGATAACTTTTTTAGAGGTTGAAATGGGGTGAATATTGCAAATTACCTATAATAAACCGAAAAAGTCAAACTGACTATCTCCGTGTCAATAATTCGGAATCCCTGGCCAAAAAAATAAAAAAAAAAACAAAAAAACATGAGGAAAATTTAAAATTCAACGAAAGTTTAACTTTTGAGACAGGATGGATTTTGCGAATGACCCCTGATAACCGTAAAGGATCAAACTTACTATATCAGTGTGAAAATAGAGGTCTATAAAGCTAGTAATAAATATTGAAAAATCATCCAAACTCAAAATAAGCTGAACATTTATAAGAATTTTAAATTAAGAGGTCATTTTGGAAGTGAAGGAGGTGAGATAAAGCAAAATACATAATGGGCAAAATTGAACAAAATTTAATTTCAACTGAGGAAAGGGGAGCATTTGTTTTTGAACAGAGCCATAATTTTAGCCGTTAACGGTAAAAAACAAATAGTACTTTTATCGAAATTCAAGTTTTCCCCCGTTTCACCCCCTCTTGGAGGGTGGGGGGGTTGAAATTATTTGTTTTGAGAATTTTATATTTAGTGTGACCA
Organism: Flexamia atlantica; assembly: GCA_035578135.1. Classification (NCBI taxonomy): domain Eukaryota; kingdom Metazoa; phylum Arthropoda; class Insecta; order Hemiptera; family Cicadellidae; genus Flexamia; species Flexamia atlantica. The sequence goes on from JAQJVK010000010.1 coordinate 12,896,971, forward strand.
CCCAATAAATATTCCTACAAATTTACAGTGACCTAAGTAGTATATCAAGTCAACTGGTGCTGGAAAACCTAGGGAAGATCTACGAACATTTAAAAATTTTGAGCAATCTAAGGGTGAAGGTGACGAGATAGGGCAAAAAGTCACAGGACCAAAGTTGTAGATCGTCAAAAATCCGTGGCACGTGGTGCAGTCTGTTTTTCGATTGGACCTCTACTTCAGCCGCTATAGCCCAAAAACGAAAAGTACCTTTTTCGAACTTCAAATCCCCCCCCCTTTTTCGCTTCTTTACGGGGCTTGGGGGTGGGAATGTTTTGTTTTGAGACTTTTCCCTGGGGTTTGACCACTCGAGCAATATTTGTGCCGAATTTCAAGTTTCTAGCTTAGCGGGAAGTTGATTAGAATTCGTATACCTCAGTGAGTCAGTGAGTCAGTTACACATGCGGCTGTATAGTTATTTAGATATACATGAATGGTGTCAATGTTAATTAATATACCTCAGCTTCATATGCAAAATGCAAGTGTCTTACAACCAACTTATCAATTCATAGTAGCATTCAAAGTTCCCACAGAGAATAAAGAGCCTTTTGATGACGAAAGCTTTTAACTTCTTCTTCGTTATAGTTATGGCAATCCTCTACCAATTTTAAATTGTTTGATTTAAATTGCAATGACTAAATTGTCTCGAAGACATACATTCCGTTTACAGTCATTATATTTAAGGATTCAAAGTGTTCTTTTACTGAAGAAGTTTAGTGAAGAAGTGGTGACAAGGGCCACTGTGTATTGAGTATAGGGAAGGCCAGTCTATATTATTCTTTTGTCGCTGGATTTACTACATAACTAATATACAAAAAAGGGCCAAGGATAGACCCCTGTGGCACTCCATGTTTTACTCATCTGACCTTAGACTGAAGATACTTTTATTTTTTTTATATAGAGAACAATTTCTACATATTGCTGTCTATTGCATAAATATGATTTTAACCAGTTTAGAGAATTTTTACGAATTCCGAGGTAACATAAAATTGATAAAAGAATTTCATGATTCACTGAGTCAAATGCCTTAGCAATATCCATAAACACGCCTACTACCTTTTGTTTTTGATCTAGGCTTTCAAGGATTGACTCAGTAAATTGCACAGCTGCTGTTAAGACTGATTTCCCCTGTCTAAATCCATGCTGACAATCCTCTAAGAGGCTGTATTTTTCTAAAAACTCTACCAATTGATTTTGCATTGCCTTTTCAAATACTTTTGATATTGTTGGAAGAAGCGCTATCGGACGATAATTTTTTATTTCACTTTTAACTCCATTTTTGTAAAGCGGTTTTAATTAATTTAGCAATTTTTAAATTATCAGGAAATATTTCAGACACGAATGAAGAACTGATTAAATGAGACAAAGGTTTTGCGAGGTAGAAGTTAGATATTTTTAAGGAGAGGCACAGGTATCTCATCAAATCCTGTACTAAATGAGTTTTTGAGAGAACGTTTAATGCTACCCATATCCAACTCATCAACTACAGCTTAAGACTAAAAGCATGACAGCGACCACTATCTAGATTTAAATATGTATTTCTGTTTTTTGAATCCTTGCTTTTCTTATTATAAATAAATAACAACTCAAAATTTCATATCAAAAGTTCTTTATTTTTATTTGCTGACGACGCGGCCTTGGTATCGACTGGTGAGACTTGGGATGCAGTTTTCGACTAGGCGTTTTCGGATCTGGCTCTTGTAAAGCAATGGTTGGATCATAATTCATTGACAGTTAATATTAGTAAAACTAAATGTTTGTCGATTTTCTTTAAAAATCATCAAGAACCAGGTCCGAGGATGCTGAAGATGTTTTCCTGCGGTGATCCTCGGGCGGTGACTTGCAACTGTGGCAGTGTAGAACGTGTGGAACATATTTAAGTGTCTAGGTAAAATCATCGATTGTAAAATGAGTTGGTCTCCCCATGTTCAGTATGTCAAACAACGATTAATGAAACTGACTTATTCTTTTTCTGAGCTTGGCAGAATACTTTCCGTGGATCACCGCAGGACTGTATACTGTATGTTCGCACAGTCGATTCTGCAATATGGAATCTTGGGATGGGATGGAGCGTCGTCTGCTGTATTGCGGCCGTTGGGGGTCGACCGAAGAATGGTCATCAAACATCTATTAAACAAAAATCTAAGGTATCCTATCAATCAACTTTTTAATTAATTCCCTGTACTTAACGTCAGACATCTAGTTTTAATTTCAACTTTGGATTTTTTGTCCCAGACTTCAACACACTGCTGAAAAGTTTCGTTCATTTTACATTGCCCATTCATTATACCAAAACATCCCGCGCAATATTTTAGAGGTGGAAGGGGGCAGCCTGTCCGTGTACAAGCGGAAGGTTAGAGAGTGGTTGCTCCGCCTCGGCGCTGATAACGTGGAGGGACTGATACATTCTAATTATGCCCATTGATACATTTCTAAGACCACGACCAGTTAAATAGATATTATACAATTTTGATACCAGTTTGAATATAAAATTTTCATTAGCAACTTCTTTATTATTATTTTGATTAACTTTATCGTATTAGATTTGTTTCTTTTTCTTAACCATGATTCACAGAAATTGTTGTTTTATATATATATATATATATATATATATATATATATATATATATATATATTTACATTAATCACTTATATTAAGTAGATTTAAGGAGAATTTTAGTCTTAAGAGAGTAGTTTTTATTTACTAATTAAAATAAAAAGTGATTGTTTTTATTCCCGCAGAAGATGGACTGATCAGACCCACCCCCACCCACAGATGGACAGTCTTTGTGGAGCCGATTCCATTTATATATTCATTTATATTCTGCTGTAAAAAGTATGTTTTTTTGGAATAAAACCTTTTTTGAATTTAAATTTGAATAGTTTCAAAATTTGAATTTCTATTTGCTATTTCAAACTTTTGCTATACTAGTTTTTTCAATTGTAATAAATGTGTTGTGTGCCAAGTTCTTTTGTGGACATCGCTCTAGCTGTGATGCTTTCTCTGCGGGTGGCACAGTACTGTGCTGTGGTACAACGCAGCACTCATTGCTCATTGTCAGGTTAGCCTCTAGCGAATTTGGTTGATAGCTTGTTAGTGTGGTCTGCAAGTCTTGTTTGACCTTAGGGATGCTTGATTCCCGCATCGCCGCGCTGTAGCAGTTGGATGAACAGTTAAGTGCCACACCAGCATAAAAAATAATTACTTAAAAAAATAAAAATAATAAAATTAATGAAAACTAATTAAAGAAATGAAATAAAGAACACTATATTTTTGCACTATACAAAAAAAATGACTTGGGAGCCAGTTCGGCCCTATGCCCTGTCATGAAACGTACAACGCTTAGTGAGGGGAATCGAGGTTAGGGTGGTTGGAGTCGTAAATAAGCAAGAAAACTTTGAAATAACTCTAAATTTATTTTGTTGCATAAACTTATTATTTCTGTGTCTTTTTCCTTAACGTAGGCATTGAGTTTTAGTTAATGTTCTGTCCCCTAGTGCGGTGGTGTAGACCAATAAGAATGTTGTTGCTCTCCCCCACCCGAAACCCCGTATTTCAATCTCTCCCCTTCATAAAAGAATTATTAGGTCTTGAGTCAAATCAAGGTCTTGGGTAAAATTCCCCACCTGGCACAGTGCTGTGCCATAAACTTGATGTCAAACACACGATGGATAAACTTTCTGGAATTAATTTTTGATTCAGCACATATAAAACATATATTAGGTACGTTTCAGCGTAATAAAGCTTTTGAGCATTATTATTTGATTTTTCAACTTGTTATACCCTTAGTGAACGTTGTTAATTTTTTATTGCTTCCTATTGGATTTTTAGTTATTATACTATACTTAACTTTTTATAATGAGATTGCCTATCTCCTTTTTAATTCCAAGACCAATCAAATTTGACACAGTTGTCTTTTATAAATTATGTATCGAAGTAATTTTATTTCATACTTTAGCTCAGAATCTTTCGGGACTACAATATAGCAATGAGGTGGTTTTCATCAGTGACAACGTTCCAAGCATGCCTATATGGAAAATACCTATTGTGTATTAAGAGCGCAAAGTACATCATTGCCGCTCGAGAATTGTAGATGGCCGCACGAAGCGTCCAATTGTTTGGCTTGAAGAAGAGCGGCCAAACATTTCAAGAGCGGCAATGACTATTTGTCCTCGTAATACACACAATATTTTTCCTACCACCATTATTTAAACAGTTAACTTATTAACCAACCTGTACACATAAGTTCATTGAGGTTATATTTGCTTATTCGATTGGAACGAACCGGAAGTTGATATAGAAACGCCGACTGTGAAATCAGCTGATTTAGAGCAAGGCAATTAGAATTTAGGATATGGTGAGTGTCATGGGATTTCTGACCAATAGAAACTGGTCTTTGGTGTTTGACGTCATAGTTATCTCTCTCTTGTGTGCCACCTTAACTTAATAAGTAACCCTGATTTGGAAATGAAATGAAAGCGCGGCAATGAGCTGTTTTGCATACTGTTTACTGTGATTATTTCCATGCAGTGGAAGGAAAAAAATATTTTTGAAAAACTGCCTATATAACCTAAAAACTTGTAATATTATTGTTTTGGAATCATAGAAACCTTTTATCATGCACCTGACCCCATTTCAACAAGAATATGGGAATTGAAAAAAAAACACTTATTGTAATAGTTTAATTACAATTAAGCTTTTCTACACAGATTATCACTATTAAAACTATATTAACAAATTGTACTTTGTCTTAAATTAATTTGGAATAGTGTCAACACTTCATCATAAATTTCAAAATATCCAACTAAAGTTGGTACAAAACTGCATTGACTAATACAAAATGTTTTGCCATAAAAGTGTAGCATGATATCTGTTTATAATTTATCAGATTTTCCCTGAACCATATTATTTTCAAAAACAAATCGGAATGAATTATAATCTATTTACACGATAAACTCTGCTGATTAATTTATAAATTTGAATTTCAAACTAACTTTATTTTATTTCTTCTATACTATTTATTTAAAACTAAGTTTTATCACGACACTAAGTTTTTTTTTTTACAAAAATACAAAGCGATATCTGTAGACTCTATATGTCATGACTGAATTGTCTTCAGATGCTGTGTGTTGCCCTAACAATGGCTAAAACTGTTTCCACACCATTGTCTTAATTATTTAGGCTCTAAATGAAATTAGGAAAATAATAACTAAAAACATAAAAAAGAGTTTTTATTTAATTTTTAGTAAAAATCTACCTTCAACTGATGTAATGCAAACAAAAAATAAAAAAATTGCTTAATTAACTGCATTGCTGTAAAGAAAAAGTATATAATCTATTTCAGGCAATTCTTGGAATTATTATTCTGCTTTAGTATAAGATTCCTTTTGTAAATCACAGGAGGGGTAAGTATTGCTTCGAAAAAAAAAACTTAAAGTACGGTACATAAACATAATGCTGATTTTAAATAAGGAACTTGAGGAAAAACCTCTGAAATTGAGATTGAAGTCATTCGTCAGCGCCATTCAGTTACCTTGCCCAAGGAATTGTAAACAATAAGAAGTAGCAAAGAAGAAGAATAAATGTGTCAAAACAACAGACTAGAGTGACTAATTATTATTGCTGTAGGATGTAAAAATTGTAAATTTGTAATACTGTATCGTAGATTTTTATTCTTTTGTTAAGTTGGCTGTATATTATTTCAACCTTTACAATTTCATCATTCTTATACAGAGTGTTACACAAATGAAAATCATCTTTATTGTGCCTATATAAGTACTACTATATTTTTATGAATACAAGAAAATGTGTTTTCATCATACTGTCACAGAAACATCTGTTTTCAGTTCCTTTTTGTTGGCTCGAAAGTTACCATTGCCGTTCTAGGCCGGATAAACGGAAGTAAACAATCAGCTGGTTAGCAGCAAACTGACTTTTAATGCTTGTTTATTGGTTACATTTTAGAGGAATGTCGTGGTAGCACTGCATCTGTAGCAAATGTTTTTTCTGTTTGTTATAGGTTAGGTTTGAAGGATTGAGAAACGTATGTTTATGCAAGGACTACGTTATGATTGAACATATGTTTTTCTCTGTGTAGTATGATGAAAAATATCGTGCGTTACACGGCCGAGAAGTTTTGCCATACTCGCATGAAAATCCCGCTCGTCCAGCAGAACAGTACTTCCCGGCCTAGTAACGTAATATACTATTTCTGCACTATGGATAACATTTTTTAATTTTATTCAATATCAGTTAAAAACCTGTTAAAAAATCTTTGAATATAATTTTTGTTGACTAATATTTTTATATATCCTTGACATTTACACATCTGATGTCTTACAGGATCAATATCAATTTAATAATGCTTTCAGTGTTTTTTTAAAGTCTTGCCACCCACAATGATATTGTCTTAATACATTGATATGTATAGGTTGAAATATGTTGATCAAAAGCTCTGTTATGTCGTTTCTAACCCTATAGGCTAAAACTCACATGCCATTTTTTAAGGCTTTCTTCAGTTCCACATTTGTATGATTATATTTCACCTAAATATGACTCAACAGTCTACAGCCTTTCTGACAAGTCTGGCAGCCATGACTTGAGGTAGCTCTAGACAAACTGATGTTTTCTAAATGTTTAAGTAATGTTTGCAAAGTCCATAAAATTTGTCCTTTCACAAATTTCAACTCCTAAAAACCATTAAGTTATCAGATGCTGAAGTACATTATGCTTACCAAACTTATCAGAGAGCTTTATGCTAGTCTGAATTTGACCACTTTTTAAACAAAAGATTTTAAATATAGTGAGTGGAAAATCCTTATCAAAAAGAAGTGGTAGTAGCGTAGCAACCAGGCACTGGAACTTTAGGCTTCTAAACATCAAAATTTTTGACAACCTTTACAATTTTTGATTTTGAGCTAAAATTAGATATCAATACAAATTAGTTTTCTATTCAAATTATTTAAAGAAAGACTATATGTAACTTAGTTTAAATATTCTTTATACACACAGTGAACCTTGCTTAATAACTTTGGTGAACAGGTACATTCTGTCAGTAATTAGAATAACTAGTCATAAACATAATGCAAGACATTTTGAAACCAAAAGTAGATTAACAGTTGAGATATATTAGGCATTTCAAAATTTAATACAAGTTGAACTGGTAGAAACACTACATGAAAAAATTTGAGCTCTTAAAAGAAAGTTTGTAGTTTCTTTATCACCAAATTTGGGGAAGTGAATCCTAAATTCATGTTTATAATGATTTTTTTTTAATTTTAGAATATTTAATCTTAAGATGTTTTATGATATATTGTTAGAACACAAGTTCATTCCATAAGAACCATTATGTGATACATGTAGTATAGGTAACTACTATATTATACAGTAATGTGATGTGATGTGATCTAATTCATTTTATAATTTTTAAATACGGTAAATATTCTAAGAACAATATATATATATATATATATATATATATATATATATTTTAATGCCAACAATGTAAGAGGAAGTATATACACTTAAGACAATTGTAAAAATGTATTAATCAATGGAAATTATTTTAGTTGGTATATAAGGAATCGGATTTACCTCTATGACATTGTGTTCATCATTATATATTTTTTAAAGTAAAGTAATGGGAATTTGAAAAAGAATTTCCCAATTTAAATAAACTGTAGTTTGTTATGTAATAAACGTATTACCATAAACAGAATATTAAATTCAAGGTTAACTCCCCAAGTTTTAGGTACAAGTTTCTGTTTTTTATTTGTGTGACTGGGCAGATGACAAACATAGACCAGAAAAACCAATTTTCACTATGCATTGGTAAAAATTCCAGATCTCCATATGGTACTTTATTAGAATATTTGTAACTTTTACAAGTAATAACTTAGAGAAAACAAGCTTATGACAAATATAAACCATATGTGCAGCTTTGGTAAGCAAGATAGATAAAATCTGAAAAGTCAGTTCATACGTGACTGATGGATTGATTACTATTTTCAACGTGACAGCTCTTTTCAACTAACTGGACTTTAAGCTCACCTAAATACATAGTCTAGATCAGCGGTTCCCAAAGTGTGGGTCGCGGAAGTGCTTTAGGTGGGTCGCGTAGTCGCTACAAGGATACAACAATCATAAGTATAGGAAAAAGAAGAAAAGCATGGATGGTAAAAAAAGCTTGTATTTTTAGTTTCTAAAAAACATAGAACCAAAACGGCGAATAGCAGTTAATTAAAACTCGAGCTACTTGAGGAAAGTTGTAGGAAATATATATTTTTTATTAAAAGGATACTCTGTCGCTTGAGTACAACTTATAAATAAGACTAGGCAAAGTAAGTAAATTTATATGAGGGAGGCATCTTACCGCCAATCTGATACCATACTTTTGCCAGAATCATTTGAGCCCTGAAGAGTGATTCACAGCCGACCAATGGCGTTTCTTTGGGTTTTGAAGATCGGTTCGTCTTTAAGACTATTTTGCTACAAGTTTATAAGCATTTTTAAGGGGTTTCGCTCACTTTTGACAAGGGCTGAATGCCTAACCTGAACTTCCGAGGTAAAAAGGTTGTTTGAAAATCCTGAGGAAGCGTGACGTTTTTATGCTCTACCGGTCCCGCAAAATTTCATGTAGGTTGTTGATAGGGACAAATTTGGGTTTTGTGTGAATTTTTCCATCTTTGTTTTGGATACTCTTTAATCCCGAAACAAACGCAAAGGTTGACAGTCGAGCCACCCAATGAGAAATTAGGCATGAACCTAGAATTAATGGTCCGATCTAAATTTTATGATTAATTCTAGTACTATTTGATGGACTTAAAAAGAATATGGCAGATGTCAGAGTGGCATCCTTGAGCAAATTTGAATACAGAAGGTTGAAGTTCACAGGGCCAAAAATACAGAAACAGATATTGAAAAATTGTATTTATGGTATCCAAATGAAAATTTTCCAAGAGATTGATTTGAAACCACTGCCAATAGTTGCTGAGTGGTAAATACTTTATTTTCATCGGGTATTAATTTTTTGGTGTTAATTTGTTTAGTGTTTAGTTTTTAGAGGATCCAATGGTGGCCATCTTGATCAAGGAACACGATACAATTTAAAAAAAAGAATGTATTGTTGTGACACATCAATACAGTCTAGATTTTCACGCTAATTACAACGACGCAATCAGTTTTTTAAAGTATTGTTTCGTTCTCGAGATATACATTAAAATAAAAATTCTCCCCTATACATTTCTTATGGGCGTTTTCAAATTAAACTTTATTTTTTTATATATCTCCGGTTCTATTCACAGTATGAGGTTTGTTTTGATCTTATTCATTGTTGTTGTATCTGAATCCTCCAGATTTTGAAAGAAAAAATTTTTGCTGTAAGCACCGTAAATTCTATGTTAAACAAAGTGATTTATTTTTAGCTTTATTTTAAGAAGAGTTTTAGAACTATCTTGCCGGGAAGTTAAGAAAGTCCCTAATTTGTAAAAGGAAAAAACCCATAATGTCCTTTTTGATGCATTATTGCGAAAATCTGTCAAAGATTCTCCTTACCTTACATTAATTTGAAAACTGAACATACAAATCATCTGCAGTAAAAAAAGAATGGAATTTTTCTCCTTCACTATTAATATAGTTTCTTTAGTAACACGTATACTAAAAAAATAATAAAATCTCGTTAAATTATAATTCTTTCTATCAGGCTATTTAGTTTTTAGAGGATCCATTTACAGGTCTTATGAAATTAATATCCGTGTTGTGCAATAAAAAACACTCATGGAAAGTTTGCTCTTTGTTATATTTAAAACTCAATTTAATACACTGCAGAGCACATTTCGTCCACTTGCAATACAAATACGATAGCCTTAAAACTCGACATTCGTATTTGACTATGACGTTATAGGTTATATATTATACATATTGTTTGACCATGGTCTATTTTTCGTTGGCTTTGATGTATACATTTATTTATACCAATGGTGGGTCGCAAAAGATATTTAGCTTCATTGGTGGGTCGCCAGCCAAAAAGTTTGGGAACCACTGGTCTAGATGGTCAATAATATATCACAGAATTTGCAAACAATTGAGCATGGCTAAATTTATTATATATTGTTAAGTTCCTTTAAAGAAATATGCCAACAAATATGCTTCTTCTAAAGCCTGGTGCTTGAAAAACTATCATTTTTTGGAATTTTCTTGTTTTCTTATAGATGTCTCAAAAACTACATGCCCTACAACAAACACTCAAAATTTGGCTTTAACCTTCAGGATCCAGATATATGAGTGTTTGGAGGGAGAAATCTATTTTTTGTCTTGTGGCCCATGTTGCCAGAGTCGAATATACACAAAACTGTGATTTTCAACAAAAAATAGGTGAGTTTACCTTTAATTCGATGTATTGGTTTTGGTAATACGTTTATTATTCGGCAAACTAAAGTTTATCAAGTTTAGGGAGCTCTTTTTAAAACACCCTTTATACTCGTACACTCTTACAAGGCTTATGTTTACTTAAAAACAGCCTTTGGATGAGTTAATTTAGAAAATTGTTGGCTATTTGTCTCCATAAAAAATGTGTATCAATTCACTTTTCATCGAACCGATCTCAAATGTAACAACCAAGGAATTCCAACGTAAGAAAACGTTTTAGAGCAAATGAAATCTCAAATCATATATCGCTGTCTTAAAACTAAGATATCACAAGTTTAGCGAGCTAAAACACAAAATATACAACGATATTCATTTTAAAACTATAAAACAACCACTATATCACCCTTATGAGGGTCGCGCCTTCGATGGCACAGAAGATTCTCTTGCGACGGGACCGATATTTACAATTTACCCGGCCGAGCTTTCGCCTTCGTACAAAAATATAAAATATGCCCTAACCCGATGGAACGTGTAGGAGCGGCTCTGCCGATGGCGGGAATGACTAGGTCCGCACAGGCGGTACGCTGCATCAGACTTTGACCTCCTCGAAGCTGTCAAGTGTCCTTTGCAGCACAGAATCGTCCTCGTCCTCAGTCTGCGCGGAGGACCGCAGCAGCGAGCAGTAGTACACCTCCATCTCCTTGTTGCTAGTTGTGTCTTTCAGCCTCTGTTTGTTCATCTCCTTCTCCACCACCTGAGGATAACACTACATATCAACAAGTAATACTGACTAAGACGACCGCGAGCAGTAGTACCCTCCATCTCATTGTTGCTGGATGCGTTTTGACAGGATTGACTAGAGCTTTAAAAAAAAGGCGAATGGTGGAAGTTGGCTAACGTGTTTCTATCAAAATTGGCAGCTCGTCAAAATTTTGAATACGACTCCTTGAAACTTTGACAAGCTGCCAATTTGGATAGAGACATGTTAGCGACCTCCAATCTCCACCATTCGCCTATTTTTCTAAAGCTCTTTAAAATGAGGGGTCACTCGAAAGGGGTTTGCGTTTGAAAATTTTGAGTTGCCCCCGAAATCCCCCATTTTTGGGGGACACTCAAAATTTTGAATATCACTGAAAGAGACCACATTTTCATTTAATAACATTTTTCCCAGGGTCGTTTCATTTTTAAGTCACCAAAGGTGAATTAAAACTCCAAACGTCCTAGACGCCAGATTTCAAGGATGTGTTGTATTCAAAACTTTGACAAGCTGTCAATTTGGATAGAAACACGTTAGAGACCTCCAACTTTCACCATTCATCTACTTTTTGAAAGCTCTTTAAAATGAGGGGTCACTCAAAAGGGGTTTGGATATGAAAATTTTGAGTTGCCCCCAAAATCCCCCATTTTCGGGGGACACTCAACATTTTGAATATCACTAAAAGAGACCACAATTTCATTTAATAACATTTTTCCCAGGGTCGTTTCATTTTTAAGTCACCAAAGGTGAATTAAAACTCCAAACGTCCTAGACGCCTTTCAAGGATGTGTTGTATTCAAAACTTTGACAAGCTGTCAATTTGGATAGAAACACGTTAGAGACCTCCAACTTTCACCATTCATCTACTTTTTGAAAGCTCTTTAAAATGAGGGCTCACTCAAAAGGGGTTTGCATTTGAAAATTTTGAGTTGCCCCCAAAATCCCCCATTTCTGGGGGACACTCAAAATTGTTGGTAACGTCAAAAAATAATTTGGTTTGAGTTAGTATCATTCCCAAAAGGATAATTGTTTGTCTTAACAAACAAAACAATTAAAGAGGGGGGATGGAGTTTTTTACACACTGTATAGGCATCTGAAAGAAAGGCTGAAAACCCGCTCTGAGGTGCATTCTCGCTGCACTAGGCAGAACGACATGCTGGAGATGCCTCGAGTGTGCTGTGAGTTGGACAGGGTGTATTTTCTCACTTTGCACCCATAACCTCCTGAACTCTTTATCGTTCGGGATGAGTCATGAGCTGGAAAGTCTGAGGGCTTTGAAAAAAGTTGCACAATCCTATACTCTTATATGAGCAATGTTATCTTGCTTGGTTGTATGTATATTTGCACAACGATCTCAAAAACGGCTTCGAGGATTTCCTTCAAGGTCTGTAAATAAGTAATTTATGACTCAAAAACGTCTTTTATGCAGATTACTTGGCCAGAGAAAATCTAATAACGTAATAAATCAAATTTTAAAGTTGTAAAATTTTAACATTGGCCTTACGGGTTGCCGTGATAGCAAGGGAAATAAACAAGGAAAGTGTAAACAAATGAAGTAATCATAACAGCTGTTTGGAATCTACAGCCATCAAGGGAAAATACAGCAAGTGGGATGAAGAGTCCATGGAGCAATAAAAAAGGTTTCTATTTATCAATTTTATGACATTGAAATATTTTATATTAACTGGATGAACTGGTAAACATGAAATAACACCGAGCAAGGCTCGGTCCACCAGGTACTGTCTATTAAAAGACAAAATTGTAGTAATGGGGCCATAGTTTATTTATAAAAATGTAATGTTTATTTCCTCTATTTGGTTTATAGTTTTGACTCACATTTTTATTTTAAAAACATGTTATTGTGAAAAACCCTCAAAATAAAGACGATTTTATTTATTTATTATTTTATTTAATTACATTAATAAGGATAATACGAGGTGTGCTGTATTTTAAATTTAACAGATGTGGACTGACCTCGTGTCGAAAGGCATCATCTCGCCAGATGGTTGCAGGATCGGCGAGCTTTAAGTCGCGAGGCATACAGAAGGCGGAGGACAGGCTGAGCAGGACGAAGGCGACGCCACAGATGAGGAAGAGGTAGGTGAAGACTGCCTGCGCGATCGGCCCCACCCTCAGGTAGACGAAGAACTTGGCTGCGATACTCGTCGGCAGTCCATCGAAGTACTGGGACAGAACGGTTTGGTCAAAAAAATGTTATACGTATTTAAGTTACTAGGCTGGGTACTGATTTACCGGACGAGCATGATAGTTTAATGCGATTTTCATGCAAGTATGGTAAAACTTACTGGGTGTGTGACATACAATACTTAACATCACACACTACTCAAAAAAAACGTTGTTAATACAATTTTTTGCATAAACCACTAAGTTTCTCTATTCTTCAAACCTAACTTATAATAAACAAACAAACATTTGCTACTGCTACGAGTACTGCCACTACATTCGTCTAAAGTAACCTATTAACATGCATTAAACGCCAATTTGCCACAATCTGCTGATTGTTTCCTCCGTTTCCTGGTAAGCATTGGAAAGAATCCATTTCTTGGTATCGGCAGAGAGTAACTTTCCTACTAACAATAAGGAACAGAAAACATACGGCCCCCGATGGGAGACAAAGTAAAACCATAAGGATAACATTGGTGCATGAATGGTTTGTAGCTACTCGTATGCAGGCACTTTTGCCAATCAAAACAAAATGGATACTGTTTGTTTTTAAATTGATGAAATAGGAGTTTATATACAAGAGAGAAGCATATTACTCACTTGTACAACATTACAAGTGAGTAATGTTTTACTTTACTCACTCAACTTACAAATAAATTGGTCGATAGTTGTGCTGTTCTGTCAGGTAGAGACGGCAAGGCATGACTCCCCATCAGCACAATAATGCTAATTATTTGCACACTTTGTTTTTTCAATTAAATCCAATAAAACTGTTAATTTATGTATACCTTGTTGTACACTTTGTTGTATTCATGAATAAAGATCTGTTAATTGGTAATGGTCTACATCAGAAATTCCATTATTATTGTGTGATGATATATATTTTTTAATTTTTTAGAAGATAATAAATAATAATCTGTATGAAAATGTATACAACAATATAATTTATTACGATTACCAAAAATTAGAGCGCCTTCAAAGATCCACGCACACATGCAAATATGTTGCAGCTCAACAAATTGAGCACCGATTCACTTCGCTAATTAAACTCACCAATTCAATTTTTTTTGAATTGAGCACGAAATGATACACTAATTCTAGAACTATGTGTACAAAATGGTTTTTACGAAATTTTTTGGCGGATGTGAATAACTGGCTGTGATCAGAACATATTATTCCTCACTAATTTATCAAGTCTTTGGCTGCAGAGCCAAACATAAGCTGTTTTCTACAATGAGGGCAAATAATCTGACAGGCAGTTAAAGTGAGGGCGGTCAAGGAAGCGTCCACTGATGACACAACTAACATAATCCGCTTCAAGAAGCATTAGTGCCTCCCTAGTGGTACCGATAGAGATTGTAACTATGTGATGAAAACTCAATTATTTTATAAATTCATGACTTTAATAATTCATAAATCTTATTGTTGGTCTCAAGAAACTCTCCCAGTCCATGATGGCATTTGCCCTGCAATTATGCACTTAAAATCATCGAGTTTAAATTATTAATTGAATTTACTTCATCAAATTACAATTAAATTAAGAAATTACTGAAAGTCTCGATAACTTGTAATTAAGAAACCAAAACGATATCTTCGTATAAAATAGGTTTCCATAGTGAAAAATATCACACTCCCTAATCACCTACTTCCACATTCACCTCCCACCTCCCTTCCTTCCTTTTATCCAATGCCTCTCTTTTCCCTCTCTTATTCTTTTTTCCCCACTAAGCAGAAATTTGCATCCTCATTGGCTGTTTTGCCCAGTAAGGTGTGTCTCAAAGGTCGTTAATACAGTTCCTAGAAGCATTCCTTACCAGGCACATCTAGCTTGCATCATCAAGGAAAGGACAAATGCAAGATGATCGGACAGACAGATCAATGTATACAGAACCCTCTAAGTAGGGACACCTTATGGAAAAATGAAGTTCCCGCCACCGAAAGAGAGATTGCACTTTCATTTTTTCAGTCTGATTGGAATTGCTGTAGGAGTTTAAGGATCAAACTGACTTTCCAAAGTCAAGCAGCTGGTTGTAATATTTTGACAGTTGTATGTTATTGTTTTGTATTGTTGTATCTTTTACCATAATGTTTACCTTTTTTTGTTTACAAACATTCTCATTTTGACATTTTGGATAGTGAGTAGAAGCGCGGACTATACGGAACCAGCTTGAACTATTCCATGCATCAGCGCTAATTTCTCCTCTGCTTTTCGGCGGCGGAACTAAAAAAATTAACATGGGGTGTCCCTAGTTAGAGGGTTCTGTCTACATTGGACAGATGGACAAGACAGAGTTTATTGACACCGACAATGAGGTTTACAAATTATTAAGTTTTTGAATTTAGAAAATAATTAAGTTTTCGTCACGCAATTACAAGTAGCATGCTACAATTCGTCACGCAATTTAATCATCAGTAGCATGCTTACAATGTCAGTCCACAGCATCGGCAGGGCCAGGTGGCTGAAGAGCTTGCTGTTGGCGATGTTGCTGAGGTCCCCGAGAGCCATGTTGATCTGCATCTTCACCGACAACTGCAGCGGCAGCCCAGACTCCTGCAAGGTCAACATGTGGTCAGTAGTGAACAGACTATACAAGTGGCAATGTTGGCGATGTTGCTGAGGTCCCCGAGAGCCATGTTGATCTGCATCTTCACCGACAACTGCAGCGGCAGCCCAGACTCCTGCAAGGTCAACATGTGGTCAGTAGTGAACAGACTATACAAGTGGCAATGTTGGCGATGTTGCTGAGGTCCCCGAGAGCCATGTTGATCTGCATCTTCACCGACAACTGCAGCGGCAGCCCAGACTCCTGCAAGGTCAACATGTGGTCAGTAGTGAACAGACTATACAAGTGGCAATGTTGGCGATGTTGCTGAGGTCCCCGAGAGCCATGTTGATCTGCATCTTCACCGACAACTGCAGCGGCAGCCCAGACTCCTGCAAGGTCAACATGTGGTCAGTAGCTGAACAGACTATACAAGTGGCACTGTTGGCGATGCTGAGGTCCCCGAGAGCCATGTTGATCTGTATCTTCACTGACAACTGCAGCGGCAGCCCAGACTCCTGCAAGGTCAAACAGACTATACAAGTGGCGTTTTACAATCGCTGATGTTACTAAACCTATCAGAGATAAGGATTTTTTCATCCCATTTCAATCTTCATATTGATGACAAGAATAGCAAACTAATCAATGGTCTTGCAATTGAAGAACGAATAAACGTAAATTGTAACAGTCCTTCTATGTTCTCTATAAGTACAAACGATTCATTTCACAGATTGTTATCTCGATTTCCTAATTTGTTAAGACCCGATCTGATTAATAAAAAGATCTTGGAGCATAAAGTAGGGTATATTATAGAAACTATTAGGCCTCCCGTTACTGCCAGGCTACATAGGCTTGCTCCAGATAAATTACGGGCTGCCAAACAAGAGTTTCAGTTTATGTTAAAAGAAGGATTATGCAGACTTGGGGGGCAAGTCCACTACATCTCGTTCCCAAGAAAAATGGAGATTGGAGAACTTGTGGTGACTGCCAGAAATTGAACTAAGCCATGCTTCCTGATAAGTACCACTTACCCTTTTTAACTGATTGTATTAATTAACTTTTTACATGGACCTAATAAGTTTTCTCGTATTTATTTACTTAGGACTTAGTTTGTGCCATTCTTTTTCTTTGATTATGACCTTTAAAAGTATGTATAACTCGATAGGGGTTTACATTTAAATATTTCAATTTACCCAATATTTGGCGAGAGAATATTGTGAGTGCATGCTAGGGAAGTGGATGAGAGAATGTTTTAAGTGCATGTTGTGTTTGTGGATGAGAGAATGTTGTGAGTGCATGTTGTATATGTGGATGAGGGAATGTTGTGAGTGCATGTTGTGTATGTGTATGAGGGAATGTTGTGAGCGCTTTTGGTGTACGTGTATGAGGGAATGTTGTGAGTGCATGCGATGTTTGCGAGTTCGTGGATGTGTGTATGTAGTGTCTGATTAGGGTAGAGTATTGGGGGAGATGAAAAACGATTATAGGAAACGATTATGGGTTCATTCTAGTATTCTCTGTCATCCATGACATGTTTTAATTGTTTAATTTTCTATCAGGTGGGGACGGGAGGGTAGTAGATGCGAAGATTGTCTTGCTTGTGTTTCTTGTGTAATCTTGTAATTTAATTTCTATTTTTTTCATTTTATTGGTAAATTAATTTTTTTTTATTGCAACTCATTTATGAATCACGATATTCTAAATAATGTCGATAATTTTAAAAAGGTTAACTGTAGGGAACTGGACGACATTACTACAGTCAATAATACAAATGGCATGAATATTATAATGATGAATATACGTAGTTATAGGAAAAACTTTGACGAATTTTTGGTAGTGTTAAATTCAAGCAATGTTAAATGGGACATAATTATCTTAACTGAAGCTTGGCTTGAGGAGGGGGATGGATTGTTTACCGAGTTAGACGGTTATGATATTTATTGCAACAAGCATAAAAGGAATCAAAATGATGGAGTCATATGTTATGTTAGTAAAAAAATTCACGTTGTTTGTTGTGAAGTGGACCTACACGGTGCTACTTCATTGAGGTTGGATCTGACGCTTGGCAGTGAGCGGTTCACGGTCCTGGCTGTGTACCGCAGCCCCTCCGGTGACAGGGATCTGGAGATTTTTATCAATGATCTTGAGCGATACTGCGGGGATCGGCCACGGGATCGCGTTCACTGGATACTAGGGGATATTAACTGTTGTATTCTGGAGGACGGTAGGACACTGCTCGCCGAGCATTATCTTGATTCTCTTTATGCCGCAGGTTTTGTTGCTGTTATTGATAAACCGACGCGCGTTTCCGAATTTTCCAAAAGTTGTATAGACCACTGTTTTGTTGACTCGCGAAGCATGGAAAATATTTCTTCAACTGTAGTTAGAACCTCAGTCACTGATCATTTCATTATTACCGCCGAATGGTTGGGTAAAAAATCAAATTCGAACTATCGTTTAAATTCTAATAAAACTAAAACTAAAGTAGACAATAAGAGTGTTGCACGCTTGCTTAGTGAACAAAGTTGGAGTTCGGTGTTGGATTGTGTTAACGTAAATGATTCGGCAAATTTATTAGTAACAAGAATCCAGGAGATTTTAAAGGCTTCTTCAAAAACGGTTAATATTTCACACAAAATGACAAACCTAAAACCCTGGATAACTCGTGGACTTATAACTTCAATACGGCACAGAGACAGATTGAGTAGGCGGGTGAAAAATCAACCGTTCAATACAGTTTTAATAGAGCAGTTTAAATTCTATCGTAATTTATTAGGGACACTCTTGAGAACGGCAAAAACTGAATATTATAAAAAAGCAGTAAATCAGTCGCTTGGTAATCCTAAATTAATGTGGAAGCATATCAATGAACTATCTGGTCAAAATAAGAAAAACTCGTCATTTCCGGTTCAACACTTTGAAAAAGTCGTTGTAGGTAAGGGAGAAAGTGGTGAAGCCGAAATAGCTAATCGTTTAAATGAATATTTTGTCAATGTTGGCGCGGAACTCGCCAGTCGTGTCCCGGCCCCGACGCCGGGTCCCCTGTTTGACGATGAGGAGCTAGACGAGGGGACGCGATTCATCCTTGAACCTGTCACGGAGGAGCAGCTAGCTGCGTGTGTTCGCGGGCTAAGAGGAGGGTCTGCGCCAGGAATAGATGGGATCATGGCTGACATAATCAAAAATAACTTTCAACTTTTAAAAAATCCCCTTTTGCACATTATTAACAATAGTTTTACGCAAGGAGTATTTCCAGAAATTTTTAAAGTGGCAAAAGTTATTCCAATTTATAAAGGAGGGGTGAAGGGGGTTAACTGTAACTATAGGCCTATCTCTTTACTCAGTGTTTTATCAAAAATATTAGAGAAATGTGTTGCGAAACAACTTTCACAATATTTATTCGGAAATAGATTAGTAGTAGAAAATCAATTTGGCTTTAGAAAAGATCTGACTACTGATGATGCTCTGTTTAGTGTTACAAAAAAACTACACGACTTCATTGCAAAAAACAGACGTATTTTATTAGTCTTTATTGATTTAGCCAAAGCATTTGACTCATTGGATAGAAATCTACTCTTAAAAAAGCTTTCTTGTATGGGAATCCAAGATAAAGAGCTCAATTGGTTTAGAAGTTATTTATCAAACAGACAGCAACTCGTTTCAGTAAATGGTAATGATAGCGAAACAAGAGACATTAGCTATGGGATTATTCAAGGCAGCACACTTGGACCATTATTATTTTTGATCTATGTCAATAATTTAGGAAAACTTCAGTTAACAAACGGATCAATGTACTTGTATGCTGATGACACAGCCCTCCTCTTCGAAGGCGCCACTTGGGACGAGGTGTACGGTCATGCGGGGCGTGGACTGCTCGCTGTTAAGCGGTGGTTTGACCTCAATAAGTTGACAGTTAATGTAAATAAAACCAAGCACATGGCGGTTTCCCTTCGAGCGTCTGGGGACCCGATCAACAACAATTTGGCATTTCACACCTGTACGAATCTTAATAACTGCAGTTGTGATACTATTGAACGAGTTGAGAAGTATAAGTACTTAGGTATTATGTTTGACAATAGATTGACCTGGGCTGCACACACTCAGTTTGTAAATAACAAACTAAGGAAATTCATTTACATGTTCGCAATTTTGTCTGGCGTGCTTGATGAAATTCGCATTAAAACTGTATACTATGCTTATGTCCAGTCGATAATTCAGTTCGGTATTTTGATTTGGGGAGGCTCTTTTGATTATGTAATTCATCCGCTTCAAATAACTCAAAAATCTATCATTAAAGCAGCTCTTCAAAAACCTCTTAGATTTTCAAGCGACAGCTTATTTGATTTATTTAAAGTGTTGGATGTAAGTCAACTCTTCATTAAATCAATACTCTTATTCAGCCATAAAAGGAAGCATAATTTTCTGTCTAAAAGTAATCATCCATATCCGACCCGTCATCAAACGTATGTTGGAATTATAACCCCAAGAATCGTGAAGTCCGTGAATCATACAAATCCGTATTATCTGGCTCACTTAATATATCAACGATTGCCAGCTGATTTAAAGGTTTTAGAAGGATTAAGTATAGGAGTTTATAAAAAAAGAATAGTCAACTGGCTCGTTATGATTGGAAGGGGAGCCGCCATGGGCTTGGTTACTTCAATTTATGCCACATAGTCAAATATATTGCCAAATAGTGTTTTTTTTTATTTATTTTTTTTCCAATTTCTGAAATCATGATTATTATTTGTTATTTTTTTTTACTAGCACATGACTCAACAGGGGGTTTGAAGGGCAATAGGGGATTCGGGTGGGTTTATGGGGTTGTCATACACGCTTTCAGGTTGGTTTGTGTGCATGAACGTAAGAATGGTCTTGGGTGAGAGAGTCTGTGTGCTTGTTGTGTGTCTGTATATGTCAGAACGAATATAAGTTTGTATTAGGTAGTGTGCATGTTATACGAATGTTAGTGTTTGTCTGTGGCTAAGAGCATCCATTGGCATGAAGAAAAATTCTTTTCAACGCAGCACTATTATATATTTATTTATTATATTATTAATTATTTTCCTCCACACAATTATAAGTTTCAGTATTCATATCAGAATGTCATAGGATTCATGAGTTAGTTTCATTAGTAATGCCAGTCCAGTTAAGTTCTTGTCAATTTTTAGTTTATTTATTATTTAATTAAATTTTAGTCCGCCATCAAGATAGACTGATGTAGGATTCGGCCCCCGCGCACAGGTTGTACCTATGCGGGGACCTTTCTCCTTTGTTAAAATGTATTATTATGTGTGTTATATTTTTGAGAATAAAATAATTTTGACTTTTGACTTTGACTTTTTTTTTTGACCCCCAAACTACACCTTTTGGGGGGGAGGGGGTGAACATTTACATACATCAATAACTTCCTTTTTTGATCATATAAACATTTCCTGAATATTATACTTTTATCTCTATTAATAAAAAAATAACAGGGGGAGGTGGGACTTTTGGGACATGGTATAGGGAACTGTTAGCATTCTACAGTGCCATAAAACCCTTAAGATACATCCTCTAAGGTCGCAATTTTACTGTTTTTACTGACCACAAGCCCTTGATCCATGCATTTAAACAGGATGTTAACAAACATCCCCACGCCAGACTAGACAACTAAACTTCATAGCTTGACTCACAGTGGACATTCTTTACATCAAAGGCCATGTTATAAGAAGATATCGAAAAGAGTCCACTTCCTTCCCTAGCCCAATGGACCGTGAAAGCCCTTGCTGAGAGTTAAAGTTACCGTAATAGACAACTCTAGGTTTAAAAATTTATTAACTTTAATAAAATAAACTCATGATGTGATTGTACAATTTTAAGTAATAATTTTAAAGAAAAATAATAAACAAAATCAGTTGCTCAAGTGCAAATATTTCACAGCAAATGTTGCCGAGTAGTGACTACATTACAGTCAGTTTCTTGACGTTGTTTTAATTGCATCTAAGAATGAGTCAGAACATAATCAACATTCAATGACACTTTTCCAACGTCTTGATCATTATGGACTAAGCATCAACGCTTCAAAATGTGTTTTGGGGTTAGGTTATTGGAATTTCTCAGTCATTAAATTTCAACGACCCTAAAAAATCAAATCATAAGGTAAATAAAAAAATATTTCACAACAAATGTTACTAGGTAGTTACTACACTACAATAGAATCTTAAAGAAACTTACGGGATTGACAACGAAGAAGGTACTGTGGCGGCTGGGGTCAGGATGCACTCCCTCGACGCTGTTCACAAGCTCCTCGTCACCTCCCATGAAATGTGGGTATGACAGAGCAATCGGAAAACCTGAAAATTTTCAATCCCACAAAATAAGACGAGTAATAATCTTAGTGTGTGATATTATCATAATTTATTTTATTTTTGAGACTCTCTTAAGAAAACTTTCTTGGCCTTTTTTTGGAATTGTACTGAACGGGCTAAGAATATGTAGTGGTACTCCTTTAGAAGAAAGCTGTTCGAATCACACTACTGATGCAAATTATTTGGATCATTGTTAGCAGATTTTGATTATACTCTCTCTTATGACAGTTTGCAGATTATATATTTTGCAGATTACGTAAGGAAGAACATATGTTAACTTGCCTACTGCTAGAATAAGACAAGTACTGTACTGTTCAGGGCTGGATTAAGCATTTATGAGCCCCTAGGCTCAGCCTGTTGTGGGGGCCCTACTATTGACAGGCTACTAGATAACTAGGACTTGAGGATTATACCGTACTCTAGATTTTTTATCGAGAAAGCTGTATAAAAATTTAACATAGCATATTAATCTGTTAAAATTATGATTTAACAATTTAACCACGGTATAACTAAAAAATGAAACCTAAATCATGTTTTTTGCTTGTCAGGATGAATACGTATGCTGAATACATATTTTTACGAGCTCATACATGTATTACATTGAGATACATTTCTAATAAATTTTGAAAATTTTAATATAAGATCAGTTAAAAAAACAAATTAAAAAAAGGATTGTAATCAAAGGATTTCTATGACAAAATACTACTATTGAATGCAGCTCAAAAATGTATATATATTTTTTATTATAACATGTGGTGCGGATATGGTATGTTCGTATATGCTCTTGTGGCTCTTGTGGGGCCTGAATGTTCGCATCTATGGAGCCTATGCTGAAATCCCGGCCCTGGTACTGTTGTAGTAGAATTAAGCAATAGTATATAATGCCATTGAATGTTTGATTTGTTTTGTGTGTTTGCACTTGAATGTTCTCCTGTCAGCTTGGAACCTAAACAAAAAAAAATCAGTAAGGGGGGACACGGTTTGTTGTTGGCTCGTCCGTTCAATCCATGAATTGAAAAAACTAAAGGCCAGTGTAAGAGCACTATTGTATTGTTTATGACATTCAAACATTAAACATGTTTAAGAGTGTTAAGATGTAAACCTAAAAGTTATTTACTATGCAATATTTCACATTAGCAACCACAAATTACCATAGTAGCAGTCAGTGACATCGATGAGGCCGGCAGGTAAGCAGTTGCCTTTGCGGCAGAAGCATTTGTTGGTAGAGTCGTTGTGTCCATTGTCCAGAGTGTTCTCTCGGAAGACGTAGCGGTAACCGTTGATACCTTGGTGGTACTCCTCTCCGACATTCACCTACAGAGCAAAAGAAAGGGTTTGGCTTCTAGCTCAAAACTGTCTAATGAATGTGAAAGCGAAAATTCAACTTACAAATATTTCAATTTCATGTTTAGCGTTTCAGATGAAACAAAATGTATTTATTACAGGCAAGCTAGCAGAAGCTTAACAGAAAACTTGTAATTAGCCATTTACTTCAAATCAATCCTGAACCCATGCAGACAGTAAAAAATTAAAATACTTTACAAAGGAAAAACAAAGTGTACAAAATACTGACTTTTAGCTAATTTCCCCCTATAGGGAAGTAGGTATTGTTTTGATGCCCCTAGACCCCAAAAACACTGTTTGAAAAAGATCACGATGAAATTTGGTTTAAAACACTGATGATCAGAAAGCTCACCAAGAGAAACTTATCCGATGCCATTTAGCAGAGCATAGGTACCTAGCTGGGCTTAAAATCTCAGATAAAATAGCTTATTCTTTGAATGAGTACCAACCAGAGGCATAGATCGGCAGAGGGATTTTCGGAAGAACAATAAAGTGTCGTTGTTTTTGATGAGGGCAGGAAACTTGGTTCCGTCGCTGGCTCGATTGACGGCGTTGCAAGGTGCTCCGTCCCACTGGGGCAAGTAAGGAAGGCCGTTGTAGTTCTCAAACAATCCACTGAGGCTGAGATCAGTTTCTCCTGTGTATACCGTGCTCGTGTCTCCTTCAAAATTGTACATCTAGGGAAATAAATAACAAAGTTGAGATATATTTAGGTTTGTAACACCTAGTTTTAAAATAGACCAAAGGATATATATTACATCTAATATCCACAAGCTATCCGTTTTTAGATTACAAATTGACTCTAAGAAGGCTTATATTGCATCTAATATTCACAAGTAATCTGTTTTGAAGTGTAATTGGATGCATGCTGTTTCTAAGCACTGAACAACAAGATTGTCAGGTATTATGAACGTTTTCATCACTCAAAGAGGTAATCTATGTGTTTTTCATGCTTTTTATCCCTTGAGTTTGTTTTTGAAATTTTATATTATCGAGTTTACAAATAGGTTTATAACAGGCTACAGAAAAAATAGTGTTATGATTAAGGATTAAGATGTGTCAGTGCCCTTTGCTTGTGGGCAAAGAGGTACGATGGGATTAGGGGTAGAGTAGTTAGAAGGGGGTGAAGCAAGAGGAGGCATGGGCCACACGGAAAACTTGGCATAGGTTCTAAAAGTGTAACTCTGGCACTATTGATCCATACCTATTCTTTCTATAAGGTAAATGAAAGAGAAGCAGACAACCTTGATAGACTTTTATGAGGAGTTCAGGGCAGTAAAGGTGGGTGCAAGGTTTACCTCCCTGTTAGAAACATTCAGTTAAGGCAGGCCAAATAACAGTTCTTTATAGCTATTATGTTAACCATGTACTTGGCAGATCAGAGGAGGAGGGTGTAAACCTTGCACCCACTTAAACTGACTGTCCTCTATCATTCCAAGTTGGCTCTATACATAGAGGACATTCTGTAACTGACTTGAAACGCTTTTCTACAATCACCATTAAAAATTGTAGCTTTTGTAAGATATAAATTAAAAGAACATTACACTACATCAAACAGATGCATGGTCCGCTACTGTATTTATAGTAAAGATCAATCCAAAGAGTTTTAGCAAACAATACTCAATGTGTTGAATGAGAAGTTTTTTTGCTAGTGAAATAGAAACATAAACAATTTAAATTTTGAATAGCTATAGACTTACAAAGATTTTCTAAAATAATGGTAGGCATATATTAAATAAGTTTACGAGTGCATAAATTACTTACTCTATCAATAAGGCCAAGTTTGTCAAATGAGATCCAGGAAGGCATAAACTTGTTGCCGAGCGACAGAAGTGTACTCTTGTATCCGAACATGAACTCTCTGGCTGTCATTCTCACGAGAGGCTGGGTATTGGTCTGCCTGATCAACAGGTTCAATCCCATCCTGGTGAAAAATGTTGCATCGTTCATTACGTTGGCTATGCTCTGAAACCAAAACAAGTATTAGGGATTTCCTACTAAAAAAATTACCAAATTTAAAAAGTAAATTAAAATTAGTATTGCTTTTATCTTATTCTATGGCTTTTAAGGTTTAAGAAAATCATAAAATGTGGCATAATATCTGTCCTCTTTACTAAAAAAAAATATTTTTTAAGCAGATCACTCCTACTTTTGGATCCCGCAGACAGAATCAGGTGCTATTTTATGTTGTAAATGCTGTTACGGGCAAATTTGAAATTTTTTTAGATTTTAACAGAAACGTTCTTATAACTTCAAAAAGTAGCTACAGCAATGAGATTTTTATTCCACATTATTTGCTCTGTAATGGAACTTTTTGCATATTGGCAAATTAAGCATTGGACCTGTTATTCTTAAGCAGGAGCATACCCAAAAAGAGCTCAGGGGATCTCCCTTCTCAAAAATATTCTGAAAACACTAAAAACAATGGGGAACAATTCAAACTCTACTGCATTGGTGTGAAATAAGTCCTGGTAACTCGATAATAAAGAACCGAAACAATTAAAACTAAAAACTAAAACGGCCGCATCCGCCTTTTTTGCTAGGGACAGCCTTGAAAACGCTATGTTTATTAACAACTTCTGGTGTGGCGAAACGTCGGATTTAAGAGCGAACTGTCCAATCAATTTACTTGTTTTGTATATGTTTGTGTATTTGTGAACTTTGATGTAATAAAAAATTGAAAAGACCAGTAGCTGCTCTCCAATCAACTTAGGTGAGTGAAGCCCAACAAAAACAAAAACCAAACAAATTAAAAAAACTAATGAATGCCAAATTATGAGCTGGCGCACCTCTCATTTTCAAAAATAGCCTATCTCTAATTATTTCATGTAACAGCTGCACCAAAACACAATGACTCTGAGCATAGAACAATGCGGTGTTACGAAGCAGGGGCGTCACTCTGGTAGGAGTGAGGGGGGAGCCTCCCTCTTCCTAATATTTGAAGGGGTCCCCCGTAAAACGTTCTAAGCGACAAAATTTCAAACTCGGAGATATTCAGTGAAAAAGGTTCTCTAGGACATGAGCTACGCCATGGTAAATTTTGTTTTGAAGATATTTGAGTTGGTAGCCCTGATTTCATTTGTCAAAGTTTGCGTGCGTTGCGGGACTGCACGGACTTACTGGAAAGTGGAAGGATAAGACCAGGAATGAATATAGAAAAGTTGGATTACCCTATATTTAGAAAACTAAGAAGCCAAGCCTTTGATATTACCCCCAAAAGAAGTGAGTAGAATAACGTTTTAAACACGTCATGTGAATACCTTTTAGCAAAATGATGTATCATGTTTTAGTAAAAACATTAAATTTTTATGCTTTTACATCAATAAAACTGTTTTATATTCAGTTTTATTTTTGTTCTTTTGGTATTTCTACACTCCCTAATGTTTTCTTCCAAAGCAGAAGAGCAGTCCGTCAGAGAATGTTTCAAGCACCAGTCATTTAGAACGTTATAACCCCCAAAAAAACAAATAAAATGTTTTAAAATGCTTAATGGCAAGTACAAATTCAATATAAGGCGACATTATGATTTTATAAAAAGGGTGTTAAAAATTATACATGATTATAAGTCCTTAACTTAAAAAACCATAAATTTTAGAAGTCAACTTTCAACACTTGATTACTCGAAACTAGGTTTTTGTCGCTTAGAACGTTTTACGGGGGTCCCCTTCATTTGAAAATCACAAAGTTGGGAATTTCCAACCAGTTAATTTTTTTTAATGTTAGATTTTAGTATTTAATTTTTTAGTGTTTGGATTTATTAGTTAATAATTTAAGGAAACTTTGGTTTAACCGGAAAACTCGTTATTTGGACAGGCCTTGGTTCCGAGGGGACCAGATGAGAGGGAGTCTACTGTAATCAAATTTCTCTACTCTTACTAAACTCTTAGCCAGGGCTGCCATAAGGGAGGACTGTTGGGTACAGTTATCCTGGGCAAGTTTATTAGTAAACTATTTCAGAATTTTATAGTGAAAAGGAGAGTATTATAATTTACAGGCCCTGTATATGCTATAGTTATTAACAGTATCAGACCTCACACATCATTCAATGGTGGTTTTTAATGCAATGAGCCAAACTATTACTTTTGCCTAGTGCCACCGTGATCGCTGGGTTGCGCAGACGATTTTACTCTCAATTTCTATGTCTGTGAAGAATAATAAGTACTATAACTATGAGGTTAACTTGCTCCCATAAGGCTTGTGGAGCCAAAGCCAGTGATGTCTTTGGTAGAATCTTTTCCGTTTTCATCCCAGCTTGCAAGGTTTTATTAATAAGAACCTTTTGATTGGCAAAAATATGTTCTATTGCAGTTGGAGGCAACAGACGAGCTCCATCTTTCGAATCTGTCTATGACATCATGAATCATAATGTCATAGACGGATTGGAAAGATGCAGCGTACCCATTAATTAATCATGATTCATAATTTGCTTTAGTTTTTAGTGAGGGAACCTATACCTCTATTAAACTTCCTCTAAAGTTTTCCACAGAAACTCAATCAGCCAATTTAAACTGTTGAATTTTTTTGAGAAACTAATTCCTTTGTCAACAACAGCATAATGCACTGCCCAAGACTTTTTCGCACCGCTCCTGAAAACTTATTGAATGTCCTTTGTTTGAAATTCATTGCTGGTAATGGTGACTTTATAATCTGATTTTGAGTTTTGCGGACATTTGCCATTACTGAAAAGTGATGGCCTCATTTAAGTGATGGCAATGTCCGCAAAAATCAAAATCAAAATTATTGAATGTGTTGATAATAAAACTGAGTCCGTCACAATTTATGCCTGTGTCTCTTAAAGAATGAGTAATCAGGCTAGAAATTCCTCTGAATACGGTTTGTATTTACAATTCAATCTAATCCAAGGTGAGAAAATTTCCCAACTCTTAAGATCTTTAGGGGGTATGAAAATAATTGTTCTGATTAATTTATATGTTTAAATTTAGTGATTTTAGTTAGGAAATCCAGATTCAAGAGTTGGGAAATTCAAGGGCAACAGTTGGGTAAATCAGGTGACCTCCCCTTCTAGAATTTTTTGGTGTGACGCCACTGTTGCATAGTTTCAAACATTATTATAGCTACCACTGTAATTGTTTAAATTAAAACTCACCAAGAGGGCGATATTTGGCAAGACCAGCAAATCCTCCTCAGTTCCATTGCTGTACTCGGGAAGCCATTTGAGGGGATGGAGGGGGACAGCAGTCATCGTGCCATTAGGGTTGAATGTCACATTACCATGTGACATGTCTTCACTGTAACAACACATCACATTTATTCCTCTACCCAACAAAAACTGCATCTCGGTTTCATTAGTTTTTAATGTGATTTTAAGAAGATAATGTTAGATGTAACACATAAAAACTGATTGGCATTGAAGATCTGCATCCGCTTGTTTATATTACTCTAAAGCGAGTTATAACAACACGCCTCACTCTGAGCGTCCTTTTAAGTTTTTAAGCGATATTTTGGTAAATGATGTTTAAAAGAATGATCAAAACATGGAACATATTCACAATTTTTTTTATGAAAAGACTGAAATAACCAACCTGTAGGCATATGGACCGACTTCTTGAAACTTGAGTTTGTCGTCTTTACCACTCATGTATTCTTCTTGGTTGGTGACATTAAACAAGTAGACTTTGAGGATTAACTTAATGGGCGGTTTCTTCCACATTTCAAATGTGTCAGAGCCTTCACTCATTCGCACTTTCTGAAACATCACAATTCCAGAATTAAATGTATAGTTTGACCAAAAAAATATGTCCTATGCTTAAAGTAAAAAGGTTATTTACTCCTTTGAGTGTTGTAAGTGTATTATAAAAATATGTTATATTCATTCATTGAATTATTTCTTCAATTTGGATTCATTATAAGTAAAACTTAAGTAACTACTAAATACCTGAATATCCTAATTTCTTAACACCTCTGTCTTTTTTGCAGTCGTGTCACATGGCGTCATACGTATTTGCCCCTAATTTTCGGTAGATTTTTCACCAGTTTGGGCAAAATTTTTCTTTCTAACATAACACTCAATTATCATAAAGGGGTATTTATAGTTAAATCAGGTGAATAGCTACTTGGAATAGCCTGAAAACGGACCATTTAAATAGAAGTTTGTTGACTGAATTTTAGCATGGAATATCTCATATGTTAGGAAAGCCAGCACCCTAGAACATTACATCTTAAATCTGTCCATGCATATACATAACTGAATGGCCGATTAGTACACTGTTTTTGAATGGATAGAAATTCATATGAATAGCTCACATATCAAGAAACCACTAAAAATCATACTGAAATAAATTAAATAACTTAAGGCTCAGTTTTGAGATTTTAACATATGGTTAGGTAGGCTTTCCCACCACATTTTTCTGATATAAATCAAGGGATTGATAGTGGCATAAGTAAAGTAAAACTGGCACTGTAAGGGGGAAAAATTATTCCAAGTTGATACCATAATCTAATTTTCAAATGACCACAGTGATTTAATATCTGACTGGTCCAGAGACGAACTTGTTATTTTTAAGTAAAAATTTTGATGATTCTCATAAACAGGTCATATTAAAAATACGTAGTAATCAAATCAATTTCATTAAGGATAGTCTCCAGTGTATTATTTACTTAATGGTGACTTCTAAACCAATAGACACTAATTTTATGCTATTTTTAACAGCAGTTTTGAGTTATTTGCACACACTTAACTTAAAATTGGTGTACCTAGTATTATTTGTTGTTCTATAAAGGATATAAATGTATAATAGTGGTAAGAGTAGTTAAAAATAAATTATTGAAAACCAACCCATTAAATCGTGTCAAATGCCTTTCCATTCTTATTTTGTTGCCTAATTTTTGTTTGTCAGTGAAATTCCATAGAGAATAAAGTAACGGGAATGAAAAGTTTATATCATCATACAAGTAATAGGTAATTCCGTTTACAAGTACGAGATCCCCTTACTTATATACCAGTAAGCAAATGTTAACTGATTTCCCTCTTTTTGAAAAACACACTTTGACCAGGGCTTGACACTAGATGTACCTGTTTTTTATAAACAGCTTTGTGATACTACTAATTAATGTTATCTAGTTTTATTTGTTAAAAGGTAAATAAATAGTGCTTAAAAACTGGGAGACATAATCAGAAACCATTATTAAGGAGATGGGAGATCTAAAATAATGACTATCCCTTAATAACAGTCAGACTTTGCTAGTAAGGACACGTTGTCTAACTTGTTTTTAAACTCATAACTCATTCACAGCCTTTCAAACTGCCCTACTTGCATTTTACAAACTGATTTAGCTGTGTTAGTTAACTTTCACTCGATTTAAAGTATTCAATAACCATACGGGCACTTTGCAACCCGGTTCGGTCCATGAGCAAATCTCAATCACCCGAATAAATATAGATCGCCATTAATGAATGGGTTAAGACAGTGTAGCCTGGAATCAACTCTAAAGTTCAGATGATAATATGCCAGCATTAGATAAATATTACAAAAAAATGATACATTCTAGTTTATTATACCTTACTTTAAATGTGACTTACCATTTTAAATATAATGTCGTAAGGGTCGATTACGATGAGGAGAGAGCCGAAAGTGAGAGCGACCAGTCCCAACACCATGGTCAGGAACACCCCTGCAACAGTAACACCCGCGTTTTAAAGCGTTTATCATGAGTAGAATATAATGATTACAGTTACCGAGGCAGTAGTTCAGAAGTAAGGCGGTGGCCTTCCTCCAGTGAGATCCTAACTGGCTTTTGCTAACTTAGGTACCAATACTGGGTACAGTAACGGAAGTTGTCACGATTGGAGGCAGTGTTGTATCTGTCTTTCAGTGAACAACCAGTTCCCCACCAGGGGAGTCTGGGCTTGATGGCAGGGTGCACGGGGGTGTACTGGCGACCAAGATGAGGGCCAATATGAGGGCCACCGTATCCCTTGAGGCCCGGTCTCCAGCATCCATTGGACAAAAGGTATACCTTTGCCCACCCAGTCTAAGCTTGGCCGAACCTATTCCATCTACCTATTCCTTTTTCCTTTTGCTTCCCTTTTATTAATCTACTAAAGGCTCTGGGCCTAAGGGATAATAGAAGGGAAGTTTCCTTTCCTTTCCGGTAGCTGTACAAAAAGCCAAAATCCTGGCTGAA
The DNA here is from genome assembly GCA_035578135.1 of Flexamia atlantica. Lineage (NCBI taxonomy): Eukaryota > Metazoa > Arthropoda > Insecta > Hemiptera > Cicadellidae > Flexamia > Flexamia atlantica. The sequence goes on from JAQJVK010000010.1 coordinate 12,928,696, forward strand.
GTACCCTCACAGGATTTTCCTCTGGGGTGGGGAAACCCGACTACCAAATCCCACCTAAAAAAAAAGGTGGTGGCCTTGTGTGGCGAACGTCGCTGGTTCGATCCCAGCGGCGGTCGACTCGCGACTCCTGTTCCGTCATGAGCGCCTCTGGCTGGCCGATGTGACAGTTTCCGCGACGGCACCTCGCTGTCTTTAGATCATCGCTCATTGGCCCATGGTGACAGGCAGTTGATGTTTGAAAAAAAGTACGTTTTGTATGGCTTGTATTTGAGGAAACCTCTCTCTGAAGAAGCTCCTGCATGGCTAATATTTGTTTTTCCCTCACAGAACAATGTTAATTTTTAACACGCATCTAGTCTGAGCCGATCACCGTATCCAAAAGCACCAATTCTTAGCTCATTACAGAGAAATATTGAGGGTTCGTGTTTTTGTACAATTTGTATAGTTCAGTAAAATTCAGCTCACTTTAAGCAAAATAATTTTTAATCTTTCAAATAAGAAGTTATTTACCTTTCTCTGGTTTTTGAGTGCTGAGGGTCACTTAAAATATGTCTGTCCTGTCATGTTATTTATTAACTTTCATAGCTAATAATCTTCTTCTGTTTTACTTAATTTTTTAAAAATTAAGAGTTCAAATTGAGTTCTTAAATTTGCATTTGGAATTTTTCATTTTTCTCGCATCATGTTTTTTTTATTTTTCATTTTGTGTTATTAGAGCATTGTTAGGGTGTTTTGATGAGAAGAGGGAATCCAATCTTGGGATTATGGGTCTGAAAAAAACTACCAGTCTCAGGATTGACCTTAGTATTTGCCGTTACACAAAGAAAGTTTTTGGACAATTTTGCATATACACGTTATTGGGGTGGAGTAAATAAAGCAGTTTTATATTTAGTTCAAAGTTTTAAAAGTTTAATTATTCTCATAAAACAAAAATGAGAAAGTTAAACATATTGATGATTTGGTCGGCCTTATCATGAAACAACAACTGACATCAGCTAAGTAAAAACGGATCACATTATCAGGTAGACCCTACCTGCCAGCATGCCTATAACAATAATATGTGTAAAATAATCATGAACATATTTATTCAAACATAAGTTAGTAAAAATAGTTTAATTAACTTTCTCTCGAGACTTTTTAATATACTCCCCTCCAAAGGGACTTTGACCCTCCATGTTTATCAGAGATCGTGCGTCAATTTTCTCCTTGTTTCACCCCCTCAAAAGTTAAACTTTCATTGAATTTTCAATTTCACTCATGATTTTTATGTATTTTTTCACTTTTCTGACTGTAAGCCCCAATTTATTAAATTTTCCTTACCCTCTGGCACCATCAATTCTCTCCCATCTTAAATAATTAGCACCCCCCACACATCGCCAACTAACCTCCTGAACACTATATCTTCTGTGGGTTTGTAAACAGTTTAGTTTATTTTGTCCATATCTTTTCAATATCCCAATCCCTGTGGGAGTCCCCAAAGGCGGAGCTACCGGTGAGACGAAGAAGGAGGACATATTATAAGACTACAAATAGCTTATCAAATTACGAGTGCATGCCTGGTGTAAAACAACATTTCCTTAGGATGGGAATATGATCATCTATTTTCCACTTAAATTTAATAATCCCGAAAACCCACGATCGAACATGCCACAAAATTACGTGGAATCGCGGATCCCCTTAGATGCTAATAAGCTAATACATCGATGAAAAATCAAAAAGTATAAGAACGAGAACTACAGAACAGGCGTAATGTTTTCCTCGTATGCGCGTGGCACGAACATGCCCATGACTCTCGCAGACTCATCAAAACAAAAATCTGTTCGTGCGGTGATCTCTGTCGCTGACCTCCGCTGCCCGCGTCTCGGCCGACGCCGCCGCCGCCGCACTGTCCGAGTGGTAAATATTTACCGGAGTACACTCGATTCATGATGCGTTTATTTCATCGACCACATAGTACAAATAGACAGAGCATCCCTATCTTAATAGCATTGCAGCAATTGAAGCAGGGACCGCCATATTCTTTCGGTATAGAAACACAAAACGACGCGACGCCTAAAACCGCGTAATCTGACTGTGCTTATGTTTCAAATAACTCGTAGTTTATACTATGTAGCATTGAGGCTTAGGGTTGAAATTTTGCATGTGAAGAGTCCTTTAGATTCGAACAGTAATACTATCAATCATATTACCAAAATAATTTTTGTTCTATTTTAAAAAAGGATAAAAAGTCATAGGTTTTATACAACTTTTGAACATGACATGAAAAAAGTAGTCGGCTGCTACTTTTTTATTTTTAGGTCAGGTAAAAACTGTGGAAATTGTTGCTAAAGAGTTGAAGTTTTTAAATCATATTTTTTGAAAAAATTAGCTGCCGCAGTTTGGTCAATAACTTAGTTATTGTGGGAGAGTTTATCCGTGCGGCGCCTGCATAAAAACAAAATCAATCCTAAACTGTTTTTTACAAAAATGTAGTCGACTAAAAAAATACAAATGTAGTATAAAATTAAAGGTCTGAATCTCACAATTACTATGGTACAAATTATAAATGGTTTAAAAGCAGCATACGCATCATATGAACGTTTCAGGTGCATTCCGCGGCGGCAGCTTCTCTTAAAAAATGTCAGGACAAGCTTCTAGGTTATCGAATTTTACGATTTGTAAACTGCCTTTAAACAGTTCATAATTGTGATTGTGAGATTCAAACCTTTAATATGATACCCTATTTTTAATCTTTTTCGTAATTTGTTCCGCCATCTTGTCACCGACTAAGGACCATCTCTTGCTTCATCGCGCGCGGGCCTATGCTCCAGGGCTACTTTAGTAGCCCTGCCTATGCTCCATCTATTTGTACTATGTGGTCGATGGTTCGGTAGTGTCGATATCACGTGTGGTCGTCGTTCTGCCGCTACTTCTGTTATCACTTGACGACTTGACGATGACTCGTGCATTCCTCGACGAGTGTTGGATGTCAAGCATTAAAAAAAGATTTTGTCGAGCATGTACAGATTCACCTCTGGTCATTGTTTGTCTATTTTCCGCTTTCCGCGGTCGAGATAACTAATCGTTCTCAAAGCGCTGCGTCAAATGTACCTGATAAAAAAATTACAGGAACTCGTCATTAAAAGTCCCGAATATCAGTGACAAACATCATTAATTTGTGGAGTACTGAAATAGCGATGGGTCGAGGTCAACACGCTCCGTGTCCACCAAAAGAAATACTTCCGAATAGATTTTTAAATTTTATTTGAAGATCGAATAGAATAACAATAATAACAAGTTTATTCTCACAATAATAATACATTTTTACATACATCATCGCTCAGACAAAGAAGGTCTTCACAAAGGCAAAGGCTGTGCGAGGGGGCCGAAACCTTAAGAGTTTCTCAAACTAACTTAATTAATTTTATGTGGAGAAATAGTTGTGAAGTTCACACTTAGTACCAAATTAAATAAATGGCAATTATAATAAAAACTATATTTTCTTTACATTCAAACTACAAACAAAATTAAAAAAAGGAAAAGGGATGAAATATTATTTATGAATAGGATGTATGTTTTTAATTTAGGAGAACTGTAAAACTCACATACAATTACTCACACATGCATAATTGAGCAAGCTCACACACGGACAACTTACCACATACTCACACATGCATGTACCCCATTCCAAAAGCAAGCTCACAAACACACATACTATCACATATAGGAAGATCAACACCTAAAGCAATGACTGACAATGCCCATACCAGACTTTTTCATAGATAGCCTTTAACACACGCACATGCACACTAAACATTTACCCTAAGCAATAAAAAAATGCTAAATAAACAGTCTGAAAACTGCCTATAAAACAGTCTACACACTAATCTATAATCTTTGATAGAACACTAAGTTACGAGATTTTACGATAGCTCCTTTTATTCCACCTTTAAAAATTTGAATTACTTCAGCTGTTTTAAAAATATCTGGAAATATACCTTATTGTAAACTATTGTTAGTTACGTGAAGCAAGGGAAGTTTGACAACACCGAAATTGTTTTTTGTAATATCTGCTGAGATGCCATCCACCCTCCCCTCAGCTCACGCACGCACCCAAGAAGCTGCTCCTCCGTGACAGGCTCTAATCTGAATCTCGTCAACACACCGTGCTGATCACCACGACGGGGTCGCCGCAGCCACAGGGATGTTGCGTGCTAGTTCTGCCGTTCTGCGCCAACGTTGACAAAATATTCATTTAATTTGATCGTAATTTGAACCCCTAAACACTGACTTGCAACAGTATTGCAGCTTAGTGAGTTGGTGGCGTAGTTGGTAGCGCGCTCGGCCTCGGAACTGTGGCCACGAAGCGTCGCAGGTACGAGACTCGGGATTGTCCTATACTTTCAGCAGTACTGTTCACCCTTGTACTGTATCGGCTCACTCCTTGGCTTTGCTTGATAACGTCCACGCACAGATCAATAGTCTATGGGGGCGGGGCAAAGGCAAGGTGAAAAGGAGGTCGCCACCCTCTTAAAAAAATAACAAAAAAATAGCTTTAAAATGCTGTACAGTAAAAGACGTACTTGATTTCTTTTGGCCAGATATTTCGCCAATATGATTCCATAATAATTTTGGGTTCCCTGAAGCTTTGTTAATAGCTTGTTTATAATAATTACATTTTGCTTCTCTAATTAAAGTTATAAAAGTATTCCGATTCGTTTTGAAGAAGTTAATTAAGTTTGTGTTAAATAGTTGAGCTCTCACTCGTTTAGTAATCCTATCCCTTTTTTGAATGTAAGTCAAAAGTCCCCTAGTAATCCATGGCTTTAGTTTTGTCATTTTATGCGGAGCTTGAAACTTGGATGATGATTTTAGGATATTTTGAGTAGTATTAACAAGAAATCCGGCTGAATCGTTAACAACTTTGCAATCTGTAACCCCGCACCGGTCTACACCGTTCAACAGCTCGCTAACAAGACTGTGATCCAATTTAGTTTTAACTGAGTTTACAACCTTATCAGAGTTATTATTAATTAACCACGTAGATGTTACAATAAAATGATCTGTTATAGCAGACTTAACAACAGCAGAGGAAACAGTATCAGTGCATTTAGAGGATAAAACCATGATCAATACAGCTGATGGAATTTCTCGTGACACGGATTGGTTTGTTGATGCAAACGACGAATCCCGCCGCATTTAGAAAATCTAAATCGTTCTGCGATCAAGGATCTGTTATCCTCAAGAATGCAACAGTTGATATATCCTAACGCCAATGTACGCGGTCCCTGGGTCTTTTTTCGCAATAGACCCAAGCCATTGATGAAAATATCAAGGGTCCTGTCATCGGAGGGGCTCCGGTACACGGCCAGGGCCGTGAACCGCTCACCGTTCAACGCTAAATCTAATTTCAGAGATGTTGCCCCAAACAAATAAACTTCACGACATTCAACATTAATTTTATTGTTAATATAGCATATTACTCCATCATTGTGATTTATTTTATGCTTGTTAAAAACACATCATCATAACCCTCAATGTCAGTTAAATTTCCATCCCCTTCCTCAAACCATGTGTGTGTTAAAATAATAATATCCCATTTTATATTACTATAATTTAAATACACGATAAATTCATCAAAGTTTTTTTTACAACTATGTATGTTAAGGAGTGCTGTTTTTATATTGTTATTGCTATCACTTAACCGGCTAATATACTCCTTCCTGGCAGTTAACATTTCTAAAATGATTTAATATTATTTATTATTTAATCATCCGCTAGTAGGGAAATTCATTCATTAGTAGAAAAAATTGTAAATACCATATTACTGTAATGGGATTCACTATTTGTTTACTTTAAATCCTGGATAATATCAGGCGCAGAATAATTGTTGAATTCGACTTCGTGTGTGCTTTTGACACGCAACCAATGTCAAAAACGGTAGATTTATATAGGCTGTAAAGGTTCAGGTTCAATTAGGCGCCATCCTTCCTTCGTTTCAATTCATATAAGTTCTGATTTGATTTTTGATAAGAATTATTCATTATTGCTACTTGAAGGAGTGGGTATTTATATTTAAGACTTGGAGCTATATTTGAGCAACTATTTAAAGGATACGATATTTTTTTGATCATGCAGGTATCAATTATAAATAATGTCAACGACATTGCAGTAATACAAAATACTCTGCAGTGGTCGCCAGACTTAAAAAATCTTACGATTACTTTTGTTCTTTATTAATAGTTAAAAAATACTACCCTGTGAGATTAAACAATTAGTTATAACCTACTTCACCAGTAACCATTAAAGCTGTTTAAAATTTGAATTCGTGGAGCCTAAAACTTGAAAATATTCGAAAGTCACTATTTCAACCGAGGATTTATAGACAAGGGCAAAGACGAAAGATGAAGAAAGCGGCGACAACTAGTAGGTACGGTAGCGATTACCATCTGTCACAGCTCTTCTTGCGGCGACTACTAGTAGGTACGGTAGCGATTGCCATCTGTCACAGGTCTACTTGCGGCGACTACCAGTAGGTACGGTAGCGATCGCCATCTGTCACAGGTCTACTTGCGGCGACTACCAGTAGGAACGGTAGCGATCGCCATCTGTCACAGGTCTACTTGCGGCGACTACCAGTAGGTACGGTAGCGATCGCCATCTGTCACAGGTCTACTTGCGGCGACTACCAGTAGGTACGGTAGCGATCGCCATCTGCCACAGGTCTACTTGCGGCGACTACCAGTAGGTACGGTAGCGATCGCCATCTGTCACAGGCCTACTTGCGGCGACTACCAGTAGGTACGGTAGCGATCGCCATCTGTCACAGGTCTACTTGCGGCGACTACCAGTAGGTACGGTAGCGATCGCCATCTGCCACAGGTCTACTTGCGGCGACTACCAGTAGGTACGGTAGCGATCGCCATCTGTCACAGGCCTACTTGCGGCGACTACCAGTAGGTACGGTAGCGATCACCATCTGTCACAGGCCTACTTGCGGCGACTACCAGTAGGTACGGTAGCGATCGCCATCTGTCACAGCTTTACTTCCGCTCGCAGTCGAGACCATCCAAGGCGAGTCGCGAGGTTGTCCTGGACATCACCTGGTGTTATAAGTTTGTCTCTTTAAACGACCACCTCAAAGTGACAACAGGTAAAAACTCGAGTGAGTCTAAGTAATAATTTTTCAGAGTTTTCAACGTGTGGACTATGTTAGTTGTATAAAACGGCTGTTACGTCCTCTGTCATGAAAAAATTAAAATTTGCTGGATTTTGAGTTTGAGGAATCGGATTCAGCGGTATCCGAGGGGCCGTTAAGCCGCGGATTCGATCTGTTAGGAAGGGTTTGTGGAAATGACCAGAACATTAGACGGATGGATCCCATTAGCTAATCTTCGCTAAAACTCGAAACTATCAGTTTTAAAAGGATAAAGTTAATTAATTTTGAAACAGTCGTGTCATTTTGTTAAAAATGTCGAGGGGTGAGCTAGCCGTGTCCGAGAGGTCAGACCGCCTCTTCGGTATAATTATTTTGTTTGTACAATACACATTTGTTGACAAACAAATAACTTTCGTAATTCTAAACTGTTCCTTACCATCCGATCGGAGGACTTCCTCATTTATGTCTCCGGCTAATAACATCGTCTAAAAACACTTAGACGCCTAATAAAGAGAAATGTGAAGATCAAAATACCTGCGCATGGAAATAAATGCCTTATATCCCCAGAAGCACGAATCGTTAGGCCAACGTTGGGAAATAGTCGCCTAAAATGGTTGGCAAACTGTTAGGGATGTCCGTTGGCGCAACGTTGGCCCAATCAGTGATGTGTTAGGTAATCTATCCAACGATGCCAACAAAAATCCAACAATGAGCCGACCAATATTTTTTTGTTATTTAAGCATCAAAATGATAAAATTTTTAAGATAAATTGATGAATAAGGAGTTAATTAGATTTACATAAGGTTTTTGAGGATAAAAATGTGTGTGCCACCGCCGAGATATGAATCCTTAACCATCGCCTGATTAGACATACGCCTTAGACCACACGGCTACCTCGACTCTTATTTAGTAAAGATGGTAAACCCATGGTTTAAAACTGACCAGGAACGCCTTTCCATAATGCGATTAGAAATTTCAAAGCTTTTGCAAGGCAGGGTAGTTCGTTGAATTTATAATCCACATTCAACATTTGCGGTTAGTTAAATAATAATTGCAAAGAGGATATTATTATAATCACAAAATTTGTGGTTTTTATTAATTAAAGTTTTAACAAATTGCAATCAATTCCGTTAGCTTCCTGTTGGACCATCTCGGTAAAACACCACAGTAAATCATGTTTAAAATAGGAATTTGTTTTTGATTTTTTCATCAGAATCTTAATTTAATGTTATACTTAGCAATACTTAGCAGTTTATATAAATAATTCCGAAAGTAGGATTTCCCATCAATAATCCAACGTTAGGCCAACAATAAGTGCTGAAGTATTTTTAATTAAAATGTTTATACTGTATATTGAGTTTTTTTTATCAGAGTCCTAATATTTCTTATAATCAGCTCTATTTAGCAGTTTTTATAAATAATCCAGAAAGTAGGATTTGCCAACAATACCTTTTGTTGGCCCAGAAAATCTGTTGGTTGGATTTGCCAACGCGGGCTATACCCAACGATCGGTTCTTGGGCCCAACCGCGGTAACGCCAAGAGATGATTTGTCTACCATCCCGACAACCCGACAATACAGGGGATGTCTGTAGGGCTGTCGTATTTTTAACAACCACATACTTTTCTGAAACAAGAAATATGTAATTTCGTCTTCACAAGTACAAGTATATATATCGAGTGAAATATTCCGCAATATTTCGTATATGTTTCAGAACTCATTTCTAGTAATACATACTACCAAACAAAATGTGCCTTTTCAAATGCTACTCGTGCTCAAGTACGGTGTGCGAAATTGCATTAGTTGTGTTCTACAGTATGGAATCAGATTATGTTATACAAAACTGTGACATCATATATTACATTTCATTCCTTGAATAATGAAAGTGAGGACATTTTTTGAGATGTGGTAAAGGTCTTTATCAAAATTAAATTCCATGTGCCATGTGCACATTCAAGCGTTCTCTTTAATTCACTGAAATTCCTAAATTCTCTTCATTTATATAGGCAAGTTCACATGTGATAAGACATTGTTATTTCCTAGTTTTTTGGCGTCCGATGTAACATGTTGGAAATATTTGTTCGGACAGGCCAGGGACGGCATCACGTATCTGTTTACTCCTAGGCCAAGGCTTGCAACATTCGTCGGATGATGGCTCGAGTTTTTGTCTCATTCGCAGCTTCTCAAGGTTAGGGTAGTTCGTTATCGAGGATAGGTTAGTTCTTTGTCAAGATTAGAGCCGTTCATTGTCAAGATTAGGGTCGTTCGTTGTCAAGATTAGGGTCGTCCATTGTTTAGAATAGGGTAGTTCGTTGTCAAGGTTAGATCAGTTCATTGTCAGGGTTAGGTTAGTTCATTGTCAAGGTTAAGGTCATTGGTTGTCAAGATTAGGGTCGTTCGTTGTCAAGGTTAGGTCAGTTCATTGTCAAGGTTAGGTTAGTTCAATGTCAGGATTAAGGTCATTCGTTGTCAAGATTAGGGTCGTTCGTTGTCAAGGTTAGGATAGTTCGTTGTCAGGGTAGTTTGTTGTCAAGGTTAGGTGAGTTCGATATCAAGGTTAGTGTAGTTCGCTGTCAGATTTAGGTTAGTTCGTTGTCAAGGTTAGGGTAGTTCATTGTTACGGTCAGGGTAGTTCGTTGTCAAGGTTGGGTGAGTTCGATATCAAAGTTAGTGTAGTTCGTTGTCAAGTTTACGTTAGTTCGTTGTCAAGGTTCGGGTAGCTCGTTAAAAAGGTTAGGTAAATTTATTGTTACGATAAGGGTAGTTCATTGTCAAGATTAGGGCCGTTCGTTCTCAAGGTTGAGATGGATCGTTGTCATTGTTGGAATAGTTCGTTGCCAAGGTTAGGGTAGTTCGTTGTTAAGGTTGGGATGGATCGTTGTCGACGTTAGGTTAGTTCATTGTCAAGATTAGGGTCGTTCGTTGTCAAGGTTAAGATAGTTCAATGTCAAAATTAGGGTGGTTAGTTGTCAAGTTGGGATGGATCTTTTTCAAGGTTTGGGTTTTCGCTGTCAAGGTTAGGGTAGTTCGTTGTCAAGGTTAGGGTAGTTTGTGTCTATATTAGGGTAGTTCCTTATCGACTGCAAGTGTGAGCCGAGAGAAAATACCCCAATTACCGTGGTGAAATCGTGGTGAAAAAGTTCAGGTTTTAAGTTGGGATTTAATTTGTTTTGTGGAGATTTCGAAGGTCGTATTGCCGAATGGGATTTCTCAGTTAAGAAATTAAATAGAATATTTCATCACAATGGCGACGAAAAATTTCCCCAATCAAATAGCTCCACTTAAGCTAAACTTATTAAAGCGTCACCTACAACTAACTATAATTTAACGTTTCAAGAGAATTATTATAGTCTGTATACATGTACGTACCATCATCATTGCTCGCAAAATTTAGTTCAACTGAGTAATTACATTTCGATAACAGGAGCTTCCAGAAACGCAATATTTATAACACTAAAAAGAAGGATAGGCCTAAGGCTCAACGATTCCATCGAAAAATATGACGATTTTTAAATAGTGTTTTTCCAGGTGAGTTTTAAATGCTTAATGAACCTGAATAACCTCTTTTACATTTAACCACAGAAAAATATTTTTAACCATTGAACAAATTATTTATCAAAATAATTTACCGTTTAAGTGTAGATACTTTACAAGGTGACGGTATTCTGTATTCGTAACCTTTAAAGACCTACAATTGCAATCCGCGATATAACTTGAGTACTCGAATACGTCATATCCTTAGTATATTCATAGCAAGCAATAACGAAATCCAAGCAGACCGCAATGCGCTGTATGTAAGTTACAAGTTGCAGTTTGAATGCGCAAGACAATCTCTCATGCGTCACAACTGATATGACCCCCAAATAATCGACCTTATTAAAAACGAAGCCTCGATTAGACATACTTCACCGGCATTATTTAACTAGGTCACTATGCCTACCACTAATCCCAATCAGCCTTTCAACTTCCTAAACATATCAAGATATACCTTGTGTGTTCACTTAATTTTGAGAACTGGCAGGCCGTAACTAAGAGGCCGTACATGAGGGGCGGTGCAAAAAGCATCCGAGGCCCTCATATTTATATGGTTACTAGTGACCAGGGGCGGATTTTAAACTTTTCCGCCACTGGGCTGTCCAGATAGTGCCGCTTAAATAATAGATTGTATAAAATGTAAAGAACAACATAACAATGCTAATTTCATATTTATATAAGCGTTATTCAATCTTAAAAATGGGTTGCGTTTAAAAAACACCCTGATGCAGTTAATAAAAGACATTTATTGAGCCATTGGGTACAAAAAATACAATAGGCCGTGTCATACAAGGTAATAAACAAAATTCAAAACAATATTTCCAGCTATAGACACATTATGTTCTATAGTTTGAATAAAGATGAACAAATTAAGAAACATAAACAACACAACATAACATAAATTACAAATACAAATAGCATGATCAATTCGTTCTTAAATAATTAATTAAACAGATTTAGAATTTGAGAAATCAAAACTGACATACTCGTTACTAGAATAAAAGACCGAATAAAAGAATAAAGTTGATGCTCGCGTGTATATCATTTTGAAGCCAATGTTATTTTGATAGTAGTTGACCGATCGGAATTAAAGTTCCTGTGCGTAACTAGAAGTTTGTTCTGCACGAATTTAATGTTGGTTCAAATATACTTCCACTTGGTGTGTATATTTCCAGATTGTTTCCAAATAAAAACGGGACACTTAATCAAAATTCACCCCCCACCCAATCCCCAATACAACACACCACACACCACACCAAGGCGTAAAAATAAAATCTTCCGTTTAGCATTTGGTAAAAGTTCGTAATATTCTGTTGTAACCGTAAGGAATGTCAGGTGCCTCTAAAGTTAAGATAACGTTTTGTATATTTTATATGTATAGCCTACAGTACTTTTTTTTTAAAACGGGACATTTTGACGTCCCGACAATGTTGTTCGGGACAACGAATCGCAACGTGAAAATAAGAGACTTTTCCGTTTTTACGGGACGTCTGGGCACCCTATTGTATAGCCACTTGTATACACACCAAGAGGCTATGATGAATCAAAAATTGCAAGGTTTTGGCGAAAATTAAGGCTAACCACACGTGCTACTGTAGATTGGATACGGCACTGGACAAAGAAAGGCCGGCCCCAAAGGCCGCAATCTGCCTTAGGCCACCGCTTGTGGTTTGCGGGCGCTAAATTGGGCACGGTCGCCGTAGTCGAGGGTTACCATTCTAGATGGGAAAGAGGTTTGTTCTTTCTCTAGGTTCACGACGCCCCGACGACATATTTATATTTAGACTAGGATTTTATTGCTTTATTCGTGAAATATGACTGGCAGAGTTTAAGTAATCTGGAGTTAACCAAAATTAAATCGATGTAAGGAACAGAGTTTGTGGGAGTAGGCGAGAATTAATTGATCAGTTATGTGATGTGTCATTATATTGTCAGTTAATAAAAGTATAAAAAACGCTATTACGATTTAAAATTTGCCCAGTTTTGTCGGTCACATGGTGTAATTTTTAATGAAACCGGTCAATTACACTATGTCCTTTTTACTCAGTTTGTGAATTTTTGTCTTGTAAACATATGATACTATATACTTACTAAATATTTATTCTGTTTCAAACTTTGCCATCCCACGAGTTACGTAACAAGTCTTATATAAACATTTTCAGTATTAATAATTATTGTTGTTCTGCCTATTTGTATTGTATCTTTTAAATGTAATACCATGAAATTGTAATCTTTTTAGAGTGTAACTGCTAGGCCTAACTGTAATTTGTGTACATGGATGTTTTCTTGTATTTTGTAGGCTTAAACTAAATATGTCAATTCAATGTAATTTGAGCAAGTGGATAGACAAAAAATTGTTTTTAACAAGATTTATGTGACCGACAGTATCAAAAACAATTGTATTTGTAAAAATGTTGATAAAGCGATCTGATTTGATATGTACCCAGGCGAACAAGGCACTTCCGGAAGTACCCAATAACAGTGAGTACTGAGTAGCTACGACATATACGATGATGTAGACTTTCTTTATTCATTGAAAAGAGAATTCTGCATAATAATGGGCTTTGACCTCTACAGGCCACTATTAATTAATTCAGACATCGAAATACTCCTCGATTTGAATCGATGATCTAAGAATTATCGAGGATAACTCTTTCATTTTTGAATACTTAGCATTTCCCATTACCTCCTAACCTCCTGATGTTATAAAGCATAGGAAAAGTTCTTATTGATCATACCGTACCTCTTACACAAAAACACTCTAAGCTCAATTAGCTGTTCAACCTTTAGTAATTCTCGTGGAGTCGAAGCCAACACGGAGAAATATTTATCGCTGATGGTGGCTTCGCGTGCCCCTATTACGTTGATGGGAGTCCAAGGAATGTCTGTCTTGTCTGTTGTTGCTCCACAACAGCGAATCAGCCAGTGCCAGCTTTTGGTATCGGAATTGCAGGAAACCCGGATTCAAAAGACGTCCGCACCTAATCTCCCTAATCCCGTAATTAGTCCGGAATCTTCCACGATCTAGCCTCAGGTCCTGCCTTCGCCGACCCGCAGAACAAAAACTAACGATCTGCATTACCTCATCGCTCGTAGCGCCGTGTTTTCCTAGCAATTATACCGGCCCGAAATTATAAGACACCCGTGATTATCAAGATGGAATGTACGTCTGTATTGTGATATTTGAGCATGGAAAATTTCGCGATATAGATCTTAGATGCGAAACCGGTGCTGATGTGGTTTGAAAACAAAGTGGGGGTTAAATCGTAAAAGGGCTTCGTCATCGCATGCATGAGGTATTGAAATGAATTAAACACGGACGTTTTATGATCGGAGGGTGAAAAATGTATTTGACGTTTAAATTTAAATTTCATCGCTAACATGATTTTTAAATCTCGATTTAATGCCGAATCAATTCATATCGTACTGCTTTCAAAATAGTTACCTTAAATTTTTATTTAGATTAAAAGTTTTGAGTAATAATTGTATATAATCCGAATTAAATAACTTTTGGCCCAGTCTGCGTGAGACTGATGTTCGGGCGGCCCAGGTCACAATATTTGACGCGATCTATACCTGCTCGAAAACTGCACTAAAACGGATTTAGTTTTTCTTAAAAATCTTGTTTCCGACGAGAGAAATTATTTTCAAAACTATCACCACTAACTAAAGCCACTTTTATTTAACTGCACAATTATCTTCTTACATAAATAATATATTTTTGAAGTTTAAAACACAGCTGATAGTCTCTATTTCCTTTTGTACATTGAATTGTGTTCATACAGGGGGTATTATAAATGTGTGATGACACGAATATCCGAATTTTCTAATCACGTTGATCGCTGTTATGCAGTGACATAATAATTAATTGATGAGTATGAGAAGTATTCTGGATTTTGCTATTGTATAATTAATTATGTTTATTAACTTGTTAATATTTCTGTTTAAGCAAACTTTACATCCCAATTACCTATGAATCAAAGTTAAATTATTAACGAATATATTTATTAGCTGCTCATGTTTTATGCGAGTGAGCAAGATTATTGTTGATTGTTGAATTCTCGTCTGCGTCATCGATAATTTGTAAACCGGTTCTACGACTCGCGTCGCTAAAAATATACAAAGCCGTTAAAGCGATGAGATGCGTAGCGACTGGGAGTACGATCAACGATGGAAACGTGGTGGAAACGTACAAGATAAAAATATCGTATGAACGTTCAAGACGTTAAAAAAACCAAATATGTTACGAAATAAAGAAAGGATACTATTTTAAACACTTACAGCAATTTGAAACTACACATTTAAAATACTATTAACCATTTACTGCAATCGAAGGAACTCGGATCGCGATCGTAAATGACAAAACCACCGGTAATCGTCATAAAATTAGGATACCCGAGGGTGCAAGGACGCATCGAACGTGTTATCATCGCCGAAACCTCGATTACGAATCGTGAATAAAGTGTTCCAGCGCTACGATTAAACACCATTATCTACAGCTAACACAAAAGTTGTTGCTCACCTTGATCCACAATCAGAGTTTACGTTTGAACAGTGAATCAGACGAAATATCCATCGTCTGGAGATGTCTTCGGTCGACAGGTCTCTCGTCACGTAGGGAGGAAGTAACCGATCAGTGTGAGGTAATAATTAATAAATTTCGGAATACGAAGTCTCGGGGCGCGGGGCGGGCGAGGTCAGTTCCGGTGGGAACGGAAGGTCGCCGAGACTGCAAGGCCCACAGCAAGTAGCCTTCCACCCGACACCGAGCCGCGAGCTTCGGTCGTCCAGTCGTGTGAAGCTCAGGGACCAGTGTCCCTAGCCCACAGCAAGTAGCCTTCCACCCGACACCCGAGCCGCGAGCTTCGGTCGTCGAGTCGTGTGAAGCTCAGGGACCATGTTCCGAGCCCACAGCAGTGAGCCTTCCACCCGACACCCGAGCCGCGAGCTTCGGTCGTCGAGTCGTGTGAAGCTCAGGAACCATGTTCCGAGCCCACAGCAGTGAGCCTTCCACCCGACACCCGAGCCGCGAGCTTCGGTCGTCGAGTCGTGTGAAGCTCAGGAACCATGTTCCGAGCCCACAGCAGTGAGCCTTCCACCCGACACCCGAGCCGCGAGCTTCGGTCGTCCAGTCGTGTGAAGCTCAGGAACCAGTGTTCCGAGCCCACAGCAAGTAGCCTTCCACCCGACACCCGAGCCGCGAGCTTCGGTCGTCGAGTCGTGTGAAGCTCAGGAACCAGTGTTCCGAGCCCACAGCAGTGAGCCTTCCACCCGACACCCGAGCCGCGAGCTTCGGTCGTCGAGTCGTGTGAAGCTCAGGAACCAGTGGTCCGAGCCCACAGCAGTGAGCCTTCCACCCGACACCCGAGCCGCGAGCTTCGGTCGTCGAGTCGTGTGAAGCTCAGGAACCAGTGGTCCGAGCCCACAGCAGTGAGCCTTCCACCCGACACCCGAGCCGCGAGCTTCGGTCGTCGAGTCGTGTGAAGCTCAGGGACCAGTGTTCCGAGCCCACAGCAGTGAGCCTTCCACCCGACACCCGAGCCGCGAGCTTCGGTCGTCCAGTCGTGTGAAGCTCAGGAACCAGTGGTCCGAGCCCACAGCAGTGAGCCTTCCACCCGACACCCGAGCCGCGAGCTTCGGTCGTCCAGTCGTGTGAAGCTCAGGAACCAGTGTTCCGAGCCCACAGCAGTGAGCCTTCCACCCGACACCCGAGCCGCGAGCTTCGGTCGTCCAGTCGTGTGAAGCTCAGGGACCAGTGTTCCGAGCCCCCAGCAAGAAGCCTTCCACCCGACACCCGAGCCGCGAGCTTCGGTCGTCGAGTCGTGTGAAGCTCAGGAACCAGTGGTCCGAGCCCACAGCAGTGAGCCTTCCACCCGACACCCGAGCCGCGAGCTTCGGTCGTCCAGTCGTGTGAAGCTCAGGAACCAGTGTTCCGAGCCCACAGCAGTGAGCCTTCCACCCGACACCCGAGCCGCGAGCTTCGGTCGTCCAGTCGTGTGAAGCTCAGGGACCAGTGTTCCGAGCCCCCAGCAAGAAGCCTTCCACCCGACACCCGAGCCGCGAGCTTCGGTCGTCCAGTCGTGTGAAGCTCAGGAACCAGTGTTCCGAGCCCACAGCAGTGAGCCTTCCACCCGACACCCGAGCCGCGAGCTTCGGTCGTCCAGTCGTGTGAAGCTCAGGAACCAGTGTTCCGAGCCCACAGCAAGTAGCCTTCCACCCGACACCCGAGCCGCGAGCTTCGGTCGTCCAGTCGTGTGAAGCTCAGGAACCAGTGTTCCGAGCCCACAGCAAGTAGCCTTCCACCCGACACCCGAGCCGCGAGCTTCGGTCGTCCAGTCGTGTGAAGCTCAGGGACCAGTGTTCCGAGCCCACAGCAAGTAGCCTTCCACCCGACACCCGAGCCGCGAGCTTCGGTCGTCCAGTCGTGTGAAGCTCAGGGACCAGTGTTCCGAGCCCACAGCAAGTAGCCTTCCACCCGACACCGAGCCGCGAGCTTCGGTCGTCCAGTCGTGTGAAGCTCAGGAACCAGTGTTCCGAGCCCACAGCAGTGAGCCTTCCACCGCGACACCCGAGCCGCGAGCTTCGGTCGTCCAGTCGTGTGAAGCTCAGGGACCAGTGTTCCGAGCCCACAGCAAGTAGCCTTCCACCCGACACCCGAGCCGCGAGCTTCGGTCGTCCAGTCGTGTGAAGCTCAGGGACCAGTGTTCCGAGCCCACAGCAAGTAGCCTTCCACCCGACACCCGACCCGCGAGCTTCGGTCGTCCAGTCGTGTGAAGCTCAGGGACCAGTGTTCCGAGCCCACAGCAAGTAGCCTTCCACCCGACACCCGACCCGCGAGCTTCGGTCGTCCAGTCGTGTGAAGCTCAGGGACCAGTGTTCCGAGCCCACAGCAAGTAGCCTTCCACCCGACACCCGAGCCGCGAGCTTCGGTCGTCCAGTCGTGTGAAGCTCAGGGACCAGTGTTCCGAGCCCACAGCAAGTAGCCTTCCACCCGACACCCGAGCCGCGAGCTTCGGTCGTCCAGTCGTGTGAAGCTCAGGGACCAGTGTTCCGAGCCCACAGCAAGTAGCCTTCCACCCGACACCCGACCCGCGAGCTTCGGTCGTCCAGTCGTGTGGAGCTCAGGAACCAGTGTTCCGAGCCCACAGCAGTGAGCCTTCCACCCGACACCCGAGCCGCGAGCTTCGGTCGTCCAGTCGTGTGAAGCTCAGGGACCAGTGTTCCGAGCCCACAGCAGTGAGCCTTCCACCCGACACCCGAGCCGCGAGCTTCGGTCGTCCAGTCGTGGGAAGCTCAGGAACCAGTGTTCCGAGCCCACAGCAGTGAGCCTTCCACCCGACACCCGAGCCGCGAGCTTCGGTCGTCCAGTCGTGTGAAGCTCAGGAACCAGTGTTCCGAGCCCACAGCAGTGAGCCTTCCACCCGACACCCGAGCCGCGAGCTTCGGTCGTCCAGTCGTGTGAAGCTCAGGGACCAGTGTTCCGAGCCCACAGCAAGTAGCCTTCCACCCGACACCCGAGCCGCGAGCTTCGGTCGTCCAGTCGTGTGAAGCTCAGGGACCAGTGTTCCGAGCCCACAGCAAGTAGCCTTCCACCCGACACCCGAGCCGCGAGCTTCGGTCGTCCAGTCGTGTGAAGCTCAGGGACCAGTGTTCCGAGCCCACAGCAAGTAGCCTTCCACCCGACACCCGAGCCGCGAGCTTCGGTCGTCCAGTCGTGTGAAGCTCAGGAACCAGTGTTCCGAGCCCACAGCAAGTAGCCTTCCACCCGACACCCGAGCCGCGAGCTTCGGTCGTCCAGTCGTGTGGAGCTCAGGAACCAGTGTTCCGAGCCCACAGCAGTGAGCCTTCCACCCGACACCCGAGCCGCGAGCTTCGGTCGTCCAGTCGTGTGAAGCTCAGGAACCAGTGTTCCGAGCCCACAGCAAGTAGCCTTCCACCCGACACCGAGCCGCGAGCTTCGGTCGTCCAGTCGTGTGAAGCTCAGGAACCAGTGTTCCGAGCCCACAGCAAGTAGCCTTCCACCTGACACCCGAGCCGCGAGCTTCGGTCGTCGAGTCGTGTGAAGCTCAGGAACCAGTGGTCCGAGCCCACAGCAGTGAGCCTTCCACCCGACACCCGAGCCGCGAGCTTCGGTCGTCCAGTCGTGTGAAGCTCAGGAACCAGTGTTCCGAGCCCACAGCAGTGAGCCTTCCACCCGACACCCGAGCCGCGAGCTTCGGTCGTCCAGTCGTGTGAAGCTCAGGAACCAGTGTTCCGAGCCCACAGCAGTGAGCCTTCCACCCGACACCCGAGCCGCGAGCTTCGGTCGTCCAGTCGTGTGAAGCTCAGGAACCAGTGTTCCGAGCCCACAGCAGTGAGCCTTCCACCCGACACCCGAGCCGCGAGCTTCGGTCGTCCAGTCGTGTGAAGCTCAGGAACC
The DNA here is from genome assembly GCA_035578135.1 of Flexamia atlantica. NCBI lineage: Eukaryota > Metazoa > Arthropoda > Insecta > Hemiptera > Cicadellidae > Flexamia > Flexamia atlantica. Next base: position 12,947,786 of record JAQJVK010000010.1, read on the forward strand.
AGTGGTCCGAGCCCACAGCAGTGAGCCTTCCACCCGACACCCGAGCCGCGAGCTTCGGTCGTCGAGTCGTGTGAAGCTCAGGGACCAGTGTTCCGAGCCCACAGCAGTGAGCCTTCCACCGCGACACCCGAGCCGCGAGCTTCGGTCGTCCAGTCGTGTGAAGCTCAGGTAAACAGCTCCGGTCCGTGGACTAGTGAAATGAGGAACGATGCTTTCAGAGGAGGTATTTATGTAACTTTGGAATCGTGTCTCTGAAACGATTTCATTCGGATCAATATTTAATTACATTTTGTCGGAGTGGTGTCGATGGAGAATCGTATTTAATAACATAACTTAATCCATGATACCGATTCTGAGTTTACAGTAAATTCTGACCGACTTTATGAAACAACACTAACCCACTCGCAACAAATCGGAAACAAGTTATACCCAAAATTCCTCTGAGATAAAATTCCTCAGTACAAAAGTGTTTCATACGCCAAAAGCCTTACGATTTTTTTTTTCGGAACAGTGCTTCTCTATGCGTCATCTCCGGATTAGAGCGTTTTTGAAATGCGTATCGGGCTGATGTCTTTCGGAATACTGCCTTCGTAACTGTATATTTTATTTCGAAAAAAAAATTCAAAAATATGTCATTAATCTATTTGTCTTATTCTACAACTATGAAATTGTACTTACTTTAGGACAAGCTATTTTACTTATTTACTTAATTGTCCGCATTTTAGTGGGGAATATAGAATTGTCAAATATGTGACAAAAATGAAGGAGTAAAACAACCTGCGCTGTATTGACTTGAATTAAATCCGACACAAGCGTGTAAAATGTGGCCAAAGAGCTTGAGAAATGAACATAAGCATCACAACACAGTTATCAGTAGTCTTTCACAAAAAGTGCTATTGGTTGAGGTGTTCTGAAACAGCGCAATTACCTCTAAAACCGGTTTCACGAGAGTTATTAAATTTTAAAGCCCACCTTCATATACTTTTGGAGGCGTTGAATGAGAAATCGCTAGAAGTCTGTCGAACCAAACTTCAATGCCAGTTCAAATTTCTTTTCTGTACGAAATGAAGCACTGTTTCTCTGCATCTTTACGTATATCAGAGAAATATTCGAACAATGACACGAATTAATTGCAATTACGTTAACTATGCAATAACGAAGATATTTGTTTCTATCACTTAAAGATCAATTTGTATGAGACATTTACGAGCTACCACCAAGTTTGATTTTTGTTTTTATAAGTCACAGTGCTGTTTCGCTTCAAAATCCCCTTAAAGAAGCTCTTCTCTGGTTAAAAAAGTTTTAAAATACTACGATTTTAAACATAAATCAGTCTTTGTTCATTTATAAACTGTTCTAGAAATATGTCATTCAAAACATAACTCCCGGGAATACAACATTATTCAGGAATTTAAGTATAAAAAGCGAAATCCCCTTAAAGAAGCAATTCTCTGGTTAAAAAGTTTTTAAAATAGTACGAACATAAACATAAATCGATCTTTGTTCACTTGTAAATGGTTCAAGAAATTTGTCATTCAAAACATAACTCTCGGGAATACGACATTATACAGGAATCAAGTATAAAAAACGAAATAACGCAAAACATCCAGGAAAAGGCACATAAATCAATGCGCTAGTATCACGTTACTTAGGATTTGTGTCGGGATTACGTAATTTGAAAAAAGTTAAACTGCACGTAATTGAAAAAGGTCGTTGAGAGTAGTTAAACTTTAAACTATAAAACTGGGTCACTGTTATCTGCCAGAGCCTTTATAGATAACAATAACTCGGTGACACCGCTCTCTGCCAGCAGTGTATAGAGGGCAGGGGTCACATCTCGCCCTACTTCTTAAAACTAAGAAAATAAAATTAAAATTAAGGATAATTGTATTAAGTATTGTTTACAATTGTATCGACTTATTTAATTTGCACTGAATAGATCTTTTAATACTCAACCAAGAATATACGAAGTTGTACCAAAGTAACTTTCATGCAGTGCCGGATGTACGGGTGCCGCGGCCCTAAGCCCTGTTTTCTGTGCGGCCCCTCCGAGGCCTTCCACGGCCTCGTGAAAAGTGTTGATTTATTAGCTCAATTACTTATTCTAATTATCCCCTAAAATTCACTCTAAATGCTTTATTTTCGACTGTTTGCTGCCCCATATCGGCGCGCGGGCCGAAGTACGGGCTTTGTGGGTGTAGTGATAAATCCGGCACTGCTTTCATGTGATCGAGCTTATTGTAAAGTCGGTGAGCGAGTTAGGTATATGAAGGAAACAATCAAAGTTATTGAACTGGAACTTTCCTTTGGGTCGCTTACATCAGTAGTTTTTACTGGGAACGCGTCAAAGTCGGACGACTTCAAAGTCTGACGGCGTCAACTCCGGACACTCTTTCCGTGCTGAGTTGACGCCGTCCAACTTTGACGTTTTCGGTATTTTAAACTGCCCGGGTTTATCGTTGTCCGACTTTGGTTGCGTCCTTTTTTATTACATTCTCTCGGTGTTAAAGTAAACCCAAGTTCGTGTAACTTTCTTACCAGAGTCTGGCGTCAAAAGTTTTCAAGTCACACTATTGGCTCTGACATGACTCATCTACCACCCTGGTAACTGGAACTTACAGCTGAGCGAGCCCTCCGAATCACGATGATAGTCTGAGATTAAATTTAATTTGTCTCGATCAGGAATCAAACACAGGAATTTTGTGATCGCCCGGTACTTTATACCCATTCTGCTATGATTGCCCGTTGAGAAGTCGCAATGCACAATAGATTTTTATTTGTGAAACACAATGACTCGATGAGCAGGAGGCGCTAACATATCTCACCAGCATTCAGCGTCAACTACCAATAAAAACTCTCACTTTTTAATAACAACTTTTACGTTCGGTACATAGCCAAGAAGGGATTTTGTCGGAGTATAAAAACAAAGTCCTCTGCATATTTATTCTTCTGTATAATTTAAGACAAACGATATTTCCAACGAGCTCTGGTGAAATTGCAGGATAGCCTATTATATAATTGCCAGTTCCTCGGATCCAAGAGAGCTGAATTAGGAATTTACGGTCAGGAAGAGTGTTTCGGCCGATCCATTGACTTTCAAAATGTTACTGTGTGGCCGATTTTATGAGTAGGTTACGTACGTGTTACATATGCTATAATAGGGCGATCTCCCTGCGTTATGCAATGTTATGGGAAATAACTGACTCGTATTTGCTTCTCTAGGTCATCGTTATTCACAAAATAAAATAATATAATACCCTCGATTTTATTAAACATGGAGTAAACAAATCACAAAATGTGTATTGTTTTCATTATTATAAAATATTGTTCGGTTTAAAGTAGTTCCATAACAGTTTTTCCCTAAAATTATGAATTTGCTTTTAAGAATCGTTTGAATAATCAACATTTATACCATATCCATCTGATACATATTATACGGTAACAACAAAAGCAACACAATGAACTGTCGGTATGTAACAAACTATGAATCTTTAAGCAGTTGCAGCTTATGCTCTGCTCGCCTTTTTACAATTTCATATTTAAATATAAAAAGTCATCGATGAATATTTTTAATTAATTCGAAAAAACTCGTGCATTTGACTACAAATAAATTATTATTCTTCACTAAGGACAACTGCTCAAGCCCGACTTGTAAGTGGAAGCAATATTTTCAAGGTCCCAAGTTAAGCAGCTATTCCTAAGAAGCGCATGCCGCTTAGCACGTGCCCGCCCTTCCAATGCTCCGACCTACCAAGCTATCCCTACCGATTTGACGTCAGTGGGCCAAATTTAATCGTACTTCCTCCATTCTATATATAAATAACAAACAAATTTTGTCGCTTTTCAGCCTGTCTTCTCGATTAAACGGTATTACCGCAAATGTCTTTATTCCTAAGTGCCTTTAGTTTTAATTTTCAACGTGTAAAGTAACTAACATACGAAAAGTGGTGTCTTCTCGCTATGTATCAAAGTTATAAAGAAAGGAAGAGGTCTAGACAATTTTGAAAACCAATAATATGTTTTGTTAACCAATAACGACATTTCGACGAAACAAAGGTAAAAACTTGAATAGTTATTAGTGTAATTGGAATTGGAATAGTGGTGAAAAATGAAACAACTCTAGATCACTTTATATCGATACGATTTGTGTGGCTTCGTCTCCTACGGCACACACGGCCCCACGGTACACACGGCCCCACGGTACACACGGCCCCACGGTACACGCGGCCCCACGGTACACGCGGCCCCACGGTACACGCGGCCCCACGGTACACGCGGCCCCACGGTACACACGGCCCCACGGTACACACGGCCCCACGGTACACGCGGCCCCACGGTACACGCGGCCCCACGGTACACGCGGCCCCACGGTACACGCGGCCCCACGGTACACACGGCCCCACGGTACACGCGGCCCCACGGTACACACGGCCCCACGGTACACGCGGCCCCACGGTTTACACGGCCCCACGGTACACGCGGCCCCACGGTACACACGGCCCCACGGTACACGCGGCCCCACGGTACATGCGGCCCCACGGTATACGCGGCCCCACGGTACACACGGCCCCACGGTACACGCGGCCCCACGGTTTACACGGCCCCACGGTCGATGGGGGACTCCTGACTCCTGGATGTAACCCAACAATACGGAGAAGTAAAATGTGTTGCATAAGTTTAACTAAAGTTCCGGCCAAATCATTAGGCGGGTGAGTGAGTGCGCTGGTGGCGTTCAAAATATGTTTTTGACCAATCATTTACCCATCTGAAGTTAAAGACAGTTATGCTCTTTGTTTATGTTCTCCAAATCAGCTGAGTAAGTTCTCCAAACGTACCCAAATAAATGTGCTTCTATCCGTTGGAAATATGTTTAACTACTTAACTGTGTAGAGGAGCGGAGGTGTCTTTAACATCAAGTCATTGATACAGCTGGAGTTCCCATTTTTCGCCACCCGCCTAATGATTTGGCCGGAACTCTAAGATCGTCTCAAAAATTAATTAATTATATTTTATCAATAGGGGAGGTACTAACACATTTTATTTTCATTCACACAGTAATTGTATTGCATGATTATTAAAATTGAAACCACACCTTCCATCTTTGTAACAAGACTAACCAAAAACGTCGGCGAAAGTTATTTTTCCGCAAACAAGACAACCTCAGGACTTTATCGGGCTCGTAGATGACATCAAACTGAACTATTCGCTTGTTTACTAAGATTCTATAAGAGATTCCTCCACACAAAGAGGAAAATTTATAAGCAGAACATTTATAAGTTCATAATTTTACCATCCAGCAAATCCCCACCAACAGTTTTGAAGTTGGATTCATTAATATTCTGCGTGGAATTCAGAATAATACAACGAACACGACTCTAGATGTAATGAATTTGTTTATCCATGTTCGGCCTCGGTGACCGAGTGTGGAGTGTGGGCCAGCGACATATTTGTGGAAACCTTCGCCGGGTCTTGGCTGGCCGGACAAGGTTGCAGTGACCGGTCTTGGCAACTACCGACACGACCGACAGACAGATCTACCGACCACCGCGACCGCCAACCGACCGCCTCCTACCGACCACCACTACCACCGCCTCTAGCCTACCACAACTGTCACCGCCTCCTACCGACCACCGCGACCGCCAACCGACCGCCTCCTACCGACCACCACCACTACTGCCTCATACCGACCACCACTACCACCGCCTCCTACCGACCACCTCTACCACCGCCTCCTACCGACTACCACTACCACCGCCTCCTACCGACCACCTCTACCACCGCCTCCTACCGACCACCACTGCCACCGCCTCCTACCGACCACCACTGCCACCGCCTCCTACCGACCACCTCTACCACCCCCTCCTACCGACCACCACTACCACCGCCTCATACCGACCACCTCTACCACCGCCTCCTACCGACCACCACTACCACCGCCTCCTACCGACCACCACTGCCACCGCCTCCTACCGACCACCACTGCCACCGCCTCCTACCGACCACCACTACCACCGCCTCCTACCGACCACCACTACCACCGCCTCCTACCGACCACCACTGCCACCGCCTCCTACCGACCACCACTACCACCGCCTCCTACCGACCACCACTACTACTGCCTCATACTGACCACCACTACCACCGCCTCCTGCCGACCACCACTACTACTGCCTCATACTGACCACCACTACCACCGCCTCCTGCCGACCACCACTACTACTGCCTCATACCGACCACCACTACCACCGCCTCCTGCCGACCACCACTACTACTGACTCATACCGACCACCACTACCACTGCCTCCTGCCGACCACCACTACTACTGCCTCCTACCGACCACCACTACCACCGCCTCCTGCCGACCACCACTACTACAGCCTCCTGCCGACCACCACTACTACTGCCTCATACCGACCACCACTACTACAGCCTCCTGCCGACCACCACTACTACTGCCTCATACCGACCACCACTACCACCGCCTCCTGCCGACCACCACTACTACTGCCTCATACCGACCACCACTACCACCGCCTCCTGCCGACCACCACTACTACTGCCTCCTACCGACCACCACTACTACTGCCTCATACCGACCACCACTACCACCGCCTCCTACCGACCACCACTACAACCGCCTCCTACCAACCATATAATACACTGCCTCCTACCGACCATCGCGACCGCCAACCGACCGCCTCCTACCGACCACCACTACCACCGCCTCCTACAGACTACCATTACCACGTCCTCCTACCGACCACCACTACCACCGCCTCCTACCGACCACCACTACTACCGCCAGTAGTACCAACAGTTACCAAGCGGCCTTTAGAGTATAAGATCATGGAATCCAGACTGCTATTTCCAGTATTCTGTGGCTTCGACTTCAAGCACCGGGCGCGTTTATTCTCAATAGAATTTTCACGCTGAAAAAAATCAACACTTAAAAAACAAAAGAATTATTTTACTTCGAGTGAAAACCTATTATTAAGTCAACGCCTTCTTTCATTGTTCTTTGCAATTATTACATCCTCTAAAATGCTTCTGACCCATATACAGTACGGCTCCTTCCAATGATGGACGGAAAGTTTCCTCTGCGGTCAACGGAGTCTTGAGTCGCAGCGAAACTCTTGTTTACTCTCCTGCCAGCGGCGGTACGTACAACACTTTTGAGTGTTTTGTCAGTCTTGCAGCAGAATTAGCTAGGGTTTAAAAGTCACAGATTTACAGGGCCGGAATAAGGGGGGGGAGCAGAGGGGGCGCCTGCCCCGGGCGGTAGATTTTAGGGGGTGCGGGGCGGCAAAAATGGAATAAAAAATAAAAAATGTATTAATTATTTATGAACTATGAACATTTTTGAAAAAACATTTGAGAGACATCTAGTGCCATTGATTCAATTACAAAAGTTTAATCTTATTTGTTTACTCTAAAAATAAAGTTTTATTATTTTCAGGTCAGATGGGCAGAGGAAGAAGAAATGTACAAAGACAATAGCAGCATTTAAGTTCAAGGATACAATGTGTGCATCTCCCTCATATAGGCTCCTTGGGCGAATATCCGCTCAAAAGTTCAAATAGTGAATTCAGGCTTCCTTTAAAAAACATTGTGTCCGTTGAATATCAAATCACAAAACACTAAATTACTACATTGCATAAAAAAATAAATCTTCTTTCATTTTTGTTTAATGTTCTAACCTCAAAATTGATATTTGGTCAACGTCATTAGTGAAGTCGGTCACTGATAACAAGTTTGTAGCGTACTTCAATATACTCATAAAAACATTTATTTGTATTTTGTGATGACGGGACTAAATCTTCATGGTTTTATTCGATGTTAACTCTCTCTGAATTTCTAAAGACAAATAACATTTTCACACAATTCTTTTCATTTTCTTTGAAAACTAAAATAAAAATAATGCATCTAATCTACGTAGGCTTAGGCCTAAAAATATTTTTCCAAAATTTCGGCTACGTGAAAAGCATTAAATACAACATAAATTATTATACATTCCTTGAAAAGACGACCTTCCCAGGAAGGTACTTAAAGCCAAGTATGAATGCCAGATGAGTGTAGGATGATTGTAGCGCGATCTTGTAGTCTTGTTACTGACTAAGGCCGACAAGTCCCTTAGACAGGACTGTTAATAGGCCAACAGCCAATGGTAACTAGGAGACCTACAGTTTAACGTGGGATCCGAACCACAATTTCGCCAACTTCACTTACGAACTGGTCTAATTATGAGAATGGTCGTATGAATGTAAGAACAAAATTTACTAGTGCGGACGTTAATCCCCACCAGGAAACACCGCATCCATAGGCCATCACTTACAACTCTCCATAATTTAAATTGTAATAATAAAATCCGCGACACATGAATTTGGGGTCTGATCATAAAAAGTTATTAGCTTTCCGGAAAAGTGTCCTTAACAAATGTAAGTTTTGAATTGTAGGCTATTTAAATTACGCCACATCACTGTTTAAAGCAAAATTGAAATTTGGCGGCAAATTCGAATTACCCCCCTGAAAAATCTCCTCGTTCCGCCATCACCAGTGATGAGAAGCGGCTCGAGTGTTGTAAGTAGGTCTCTCCTGTTCATTGCGGTCGTTGGTGCTCAAGGTGCGAGTTGGACGACGAAGAAATATTGATAAAATATATTTTTGTTCTTGCAAAAAGAACTGTTGATTAGTTTATGGATCAGACTTCAAGGAGCAGAACTCTCCTTTGTTGATGAGGTGCCTATTCAATCTCGAAGTCTAATCCTCAACTTTGCTTTGATTAGAAAGGCTACAATATGTATTCAAAGACTAATCAATAATAACCGAATAATTAGTTTTCTGAATATGGAAATCACTTTCAACTGCATATTATAAAGTTTTGCAATAGCTTTTCAAGGTCACCATACACGTTCGAAAAGTCGGTCAAACTACAGGGTGCTCGACAAAATGTACGATCTTGTATGGGCTCCTCTCAATCTTTTCGCTAGCGGGGACCGAAGAATCGACCGAAGTCCGCCGGTTGGGGAAGGGTCCCTTGATGAGCCACCTCGAGGGTCGGAGAGATGACCAACTACCTTCTGGGGATTGGAGAGGGAGTAAGCGGATGTGGTATGATTTATTCTTCCAGGAACTGATGCTGGAATGACGAATAGCCTGCAGCAATATTTGTTTCACTTTAAAAATATCTTGAGAGCGCAAAGTATAGAGAAATATCGTATTTAATGACCTGATTACTAAACCCAGGAATCTTGGTGTTCGTCCTACACTCTTCGCTGAGTCAACGTGTAGCGATCGATGGGCTCCACAGACTCACCCGACTGGTCGACTAAGTACGGGCCCCCTTCCAACATGCTCGCCAAAATGTTCGACAATTTATTGTAGGCGTTGCTAATTTTTTTATGATAGGTTGATCGCGTCACACGACCCCAAGTTATGCAGAATTGTTCGACCGTGTATGGACAACGTCGGATTGTCGAATGGAACATTGTCGGTTAATCGAGCCACTCGACCCTAAATTTTGGAGAAATGTTCGATCTTGGATGGCCAACATGGATCGTCGGATGGAACATAATCGGTTAGTCAAGCTACTTTACTTCGACGTGCCAGACAATAAGTTGGACCGTGTATAGATGTCCTCTGGGTGGTCGGTATTGTTACAGGCGACAGTCGCTCGACGTGCCGGACAATAAGTTGGACCGTGTATAGATGTCCTCTGGGCGGTCGGTATTGTTACAGGCGACAGTCGCTCGACGTGCCGGACAATAAGTCGGACCGTGTATAGATGTCCTCTGGGTGGTCGGTATTGTTACAGGCGACAGTCGCTCGACGTGCCGGACAATAAGTTGGACCGTGTATAGATGTCCTCTGGGCGGTCGGTATTGTTACAGGCGACAGTCGCTCGACGTGCCGGACAATAAGTCGGACCGTGCATAGATGTCCTCTGGGTGGTCGGTATTGTTACAGGCGACAGTCGCTCGACGTGCCGGACAATAAGTCGGACCGTGTATAGATGTCCTCTGGGTGGTCGGTATTGTTACAGGCGACAGTCGCTCGACGTGCCGGACAATAAGTTGGACCGTGTATAGATGTCCTCTGGGCGGTCGGTATTGTTACAGGCGACAGTCGCTCGACGTGCCGGACAATAAGTCGGACCGTGTATAGATGTCCTCTGGGTGGTCGGTATTGTTACAGGCGACAGTCGCTCGACGTGCCGGACAATAAGTTGGACCGTGTATAGATGTCCTCTGGGCGGTCGGTATTGTTACAGGCGACAGTCGCTGTAGTACGAAGTTTAGGTACTTTGGTATTGCACGGAGGCCACCCTTATACAGCGCGCTGCGGCGGTTATGTTAAGTTAGGTTATCATAAATATGTTAGCAGGACTTTCCGCGGTTTTTTACGAATCGAAGGATACCATTAGTCATACCTTCGCCCGCCAAATCCCCTCCAAGTAGGCCTAGGTCAGGTTGTTGACCGGAGTGTGTGCATCACTTCCCTACAGGATTTGGCGGGCGAAAGTATGACTCATCCGGTATCGTTTGATCTGCGACGAAACGAGGAAAGTCCTACTAAAATATATATGATAACGTAACCTAACATAACCGCCGCAGCGCGCTGTTTAAGAGTTGCCATCGGGTGTTGCCGCTAGCGGCGGTGACGCTTTACCTCGCCGACATCGCTGCCTTCTAGGAGCAGAACATAAAGACCGCTCATAATAATTATGTCAAATTTGGACAGTGAGTCAATTAAAGTATGTTCTCTCCAATTATATAGTATTTTTAGTATCCAGTTAAAAAAACTCTCTAAAAATAGTGGTCAATATACAATATAATACCAAAGTACCCTTCGACGTGCCGGACAGTAAGTCGGACCGTGTATAGATGTCCTCTGGGCGGTGGGTATTGTTACAGGCGACAGTCGCTGTAGTACGAAGTTTATTTTCTTCGGTCCTAGGCGGAAGCAACGAGAAAGTCTAAGTAATGTCTCTTCTCTCGTGCTGTGGGTCATATCCGCGGCCCCTGGTCCCAGTTCCGTGCGGGCCTGATCGCCTTGGTAGGCGTTGCGGTGGAGGAGTGGAGGAGTGACCGTAGTTTATTCTGTCACTTCCTGTAATCCGCTCCACCGCCTCTGCTGACCTCCTGTCCCAAACTCTCATCTTTGCTAAATAAGTCAAGGCAAAGGGTCGCCCAATGTCATAACTTCCTTTCCGTATTCATCGGTTCGGTGTTCTTGCCTCTTTTTGGGCTATCGGAGCTCTTTGGGTATAGGGAGTTCGTGTTGTTATTGAAGGCGATACTAAAGAAGTTGTACGTGTTGCTTAAATTATCTAGGTTGTCATTCTGCTCGGACAAAATAGAACCGTTTCCCTACAAATAAGTCAGCTAAGTTCGTCAAAATATTTATTTTTCAAGTAATTTGTAAAAGTAGATTCTTAAACATTTTATGAAATTATACTAGTTTATCGTTTTACCATGAAAATGTGTTAAAATAAAACCTAAAACATCGACTGATTAATACGAATCACCTATCTTTTGAAACATTGAAAATGCCCCCACAAAAATTAAAAAGCGAAAAATAATTAGGAAGCTTTACAGCAGTTTTAAAATGAGCAAAGTATTTAGTAAAGTAAACCGCAATGCGATGTACGAGCAACATTAAATATCGAGGTGAAAATGAGTGACTGTATAATTAAAGTACTTGACGAAAGAAACCCTACTTAGTGGCACTATCAACCAAATCAAAGCCATTAGCTAAATCTTGCAAAACCCATAATTATGAACCATTTGCTACCGGATCCGGTATTTTCAAGAGATCGATCGGTTAAAATTATCGAATATTACTTATTGAGGGTAAAACACAACCTTTAAACATGGCTAAAGTGGATATTGATTTAATTTTCACAAATTACAATCATGATTTATACGAATCGGGTAATCTGCCACCGAGGCATTTTATTATTCGTAATATCGAAAATTGGGTATTCCGAAACCTATCTATCTCGATCATGAGATGAAATATTCTACAGGCAAAACACATTAAACTTGTTTGCCGAGACCGAATCGCTTCTCGGTACCGAAGGACTTTACTGGCTTCCAGGCAGGAACCGAGCACTTCCGTGAGACCAGAGTGTCAACGCGGTCGTTATATTGTACAACTGGGTATGATTGGCAACAGTGAATATTTGATCGAGACAAACCTGGGACTTCCAACAAAAACTGCAATAAGCGCCCTGTCACACCGGTTCGTCTAGGACTTCAGCCTCAACGGATGACCAAATTTGCTAGAAGATGAAAAATCATAATTTGTACCGCAACTAACTCCGTATGAAACCTAATAAAAAAGCATATATATTTTACTTCTAATTAAATTATCTGCCCTTGTGGACGATAAAATATCAAAGTAATTTTTGATTTGATGAAAAACGCAATTGACAAAAACCCTAAGCAAAGCCGAGGTGGGAAGTGTCGATGACTCACTAAGCTGATGGCAGTTAAGGTCTCTGTACGAATTTTTCCGAGGATATCCATTCAGCGGCTCGAAGAGCCGATCTTCAAACAAAAAATAAACGAGCAATGTGTGGGCACCAACGATAATTTAGACAATCGTTGAGGTAGAGATTCTCTACGAAGCGAACGTCCAAGAAACAAGCAAAGTATGGGCACAGTCGAAAATTTTGGTGAGTTAATTGACGAGGATGTTAGAAAGGGGGGCATCCATAAATTACGTAACGCTAAATCGGCCGTTTCAACCCCCCTCCCCCCTTGCAACGGACTTGTAACGCTGCCACTAACTCCCCCTCGAAAATGACGTGAATCTGTGCTATCTCCCCCCCTGAAAAAGTCAAAAACTTGGTACTTTGAAAATAATTTAACATATTTAAGAAATCAAGAAATTAATAGTAGTTACATAACATTGCGTTGAACACCCCTCCCTCCCTTGTAACGGTGCATAACGCTGCCGAAACCCCCCTCCCCACCTTGGGGCGTTACGTAATTTATGGATGGCCCCAAAAGTCCTAACAGTTATTGGCCGAGCCCCTCGTGCCGGGGTCGAGCCGAACGCCCGCCCAACAATCCGCCAGCGAGTTGAGAAGGAGCCCAAACACGATCGAAGATTTTGTCGAGTTCGAGCGGTCCGACCAATTGGTAGAGGCTTTTGAACCACGGTGGTTCTTGAATGGCGATTCTTGTAGTTCCGAGGTCCTAAGACAATGGCATAAGCAGACACCTGCTCTGCGAACGGCAGCGGTAATGTACGAACGGTAGATCCTAGCTGGGCAATCTTTATATGATCAAAGCGACCTGTTTACGAACCTGCTTCTGGTTTCAGATGTTCTCCTCAAATCTTTCGCAGTATCTTGACTTCCTTAAAACAACCTTAAAACCTTAAAAAATAAGGTTTACGAACCTTCACGAACCTTAAAAAATTATTCGAATTATTTCCTAAAAATATCTCAAACCACCAATATATCGGTTTATTTCTGTGCAATGTACTGTTATCTCTCGTTCCATGTTCTCCCCTCCGATGTGATAAGGATTTCAAAGGTAAGCATCGGTGTTACCTCCAATAAGAACAAGGGATCCTCGACCGACAATACTGTATCTCTGGATCCACTGGACCGATTCCAGTTTCATATACTCCGGGGTAGACCAGTTGACCAAAACCCAGTGACCAGGAGGCTGCGGAAGCTCGGCAAGGTCGCGGAACCTGCTCTACCGGCCGCTAGGACGTCCTGTCTCCTGTCTCCTGTCCTCCCTCCCCCCGCGAATGCAACTGATACCACTAGTCGCAATATCACCACTCGATATTCCGTGTTACTATTTGTTTCACACAGTGATGGGGAAGTCGATTTGTCGACTAGTGGTTTCATCGACTGGTTGATGATCTAGTCGACCTTTCGATTGTTAGGTCCAGTCGATATTTTTAGTTGGTTATTTTGACTGGTCGATATTTAATCGTTTTTACCGATTAGAAATCGGGTTTTAGCGGATTTCCTTAAAGGAATAAGCTATTACGGTAGTACTCATGGTAAGACCTAAGTCCGAGGCCATGTTAACTTTTCATTTTGGGGTCCCCAGAAGCAAAAAACACCATTCGTTCGAATTTATATATATATATGTCTGTTAACACGATAGCGGCCGTAAATATGGTCCGATCATAATGAAATTTGGTACAGACGTGTAAAGTGGTAATCACTCGGACGAGTTCGTGAACCAGCCCGATCGGACCACCGGAAGGGGGGGGTAATGGAGGGTAAACCCCCCCAAAAATGGGTTTTTTGAGTTTTTCACATAGAAAAATTAAATTTATCAAATTTTTGTTGGCACCATTGAATTCAGCTCAAAAAAACAAACAATTTAGTATTTTGAATCACTGCTCTATGCCCATTGGTTACCGAGATATTGAAAGTGGTAAACACAGTACATTGTTTCAATGTTAACCTTATGGGAAATAAGTAAAATTCTATAACTCGCTTATTCCTCAACATATCTTGATAAAACTTGGTAAATGGCTTCTTCTAGTTCAGATCTACTAAATATTGAATTAAAACCAACCAGTTTAAACATCCCTCTAGCAGCAAAACTGCATACTTATTCCCCATGTTATTCTTATGGAGCTTACTAAAAACATGTCAAATCTCGCTATGTTGGATTGACATATGTTGTTTTGCACTTGAAATTCGCTGAGTATGCAGGTCTGCAGGGGATATTTCACAGTGTTTTGCTCGTTCGACTAGTTTGAACGACTAGACTAGTCGTTGTTTAATGCGGTGAATAATCGACTAGTGAAATTGATTTCACTAGTCGAAGTTCGAAACTAATCGACTAGTCTTCGCCATTCGATAGCGAAACTAATCGATGTTCGCTTCACTAGTATTACACTCAGTTCTGCTGGCTGCTGAGTTGACTGGTTAACTCGATGGTCTTGAAAAACTACCGACCTACGGAAAAACAATAAACCTGATTTTACCTGTTAGTGTTATTGACGGTTTTCTTAGGCTCATAGAGTTACTTTTTCGTGATTTTCTTGTTTTATATTTGACAAAATCCTGTATTGCCGTTTATAATCTAATTCCAGAATAATCGTAAATGTAATTTGAAGCGTTGTAAAACGCTTTTACAGTTTGTACGCATATGGTTTTATAACAAACCGCGCGTGTTAATAAATTACCAAATATTCGTATCACATGATAGGTAGTACACACTCACGTTGTCTTTAAATAAGATGTGGATGACAAAAATATTAGTTTATTCGTCTATTAAAAATTGATAGTGACCTTTTAATTTGAACATATTAAGTACGATATTGGCATTATATCTTGCGTTTAGTATTTAACCTATAAACTTCACTATATTAATCCTACATTTGACCACATTGGTTAGTAAATAAGGCAAACTTCATAATACTATGTGATAATTAGTAAGTATGATGGGAGATGATATATTATATTCTTATATCAAAAGCTGCATTTTTAACTTGAATCCTGAAGCCCAACCCGAGTTCAAAATGAAACCGTTACACTCGATGATTTAAACTTAGTTTCAAAAGGCCACGGTTAGACCCCGAAGATTCTACTAGAGTAGGATTGAACTGGTTCTCGGAGCAAATATTCTCGCGACCCGAATATCACTTGCCCCGGGCTCTCATGCAGCAAGGACCGAGCCGCGAGTTTCTGAAGGTTAAATCTCAATTCAGATCGGACCTTGTAACCCTCAACGGTATCATTCAAACCTGAAGCTCGATTTAAATAACTGGGCACCTTAATTACCATTTTTACTACCGAGGCGAAAATAATTTGAAATCAATGTTATTTAATGTTATTAGTTAGTGTGATGTTAGTGTCATGTTAGTGTGTTAGTGTTAGTGTCATGAATCTATTGACATTTTAGCATTCTCTCAAACCACCTTTTTAAATGCAAATTTCAATCAATAAATTCAAGTCTTAGCCAGTCATTTAATTTGGCGGTGAATGTTAATGCAATGTTAAAGTGATTGCTAAAATCTATTCCGGGACTAACCTTTATGAAAGAATTGTTCACCAAATATTCAGTTTGTATTGTAAAACACCTTAATAAATACGACCGAACAGTGTTTAATAATTGATAGTAGACCTTAACCAAATTTAAATGCATTTCAAATCAACAACAATTATTTGTTATGACGTAATATTTTGAGGGAAACTTTTGCGAATGCAGCTTTTGACTTTTGACCGGGTATTTTTATGACATATTTCACAAATTAATAACTTATCAGTAAATGTATCCTTCCAACATCAGAATAACCAAATGTTAAAAGAATAACTTTTGAGCACACAAATCCACGTTTGCGTCATAATTTTTATCGATGTATCAACAAAACCATGATAAAATTATAAGCGACATCTTAATTGTAAATTTTTACCGAATCCTTAAAAAATAATAAATTATCACCTAATTATTGGCTAAATTAAAATATTAAACATTATATCAGGAGCGGATCTAAAACCTGTGGATTCCTATATATGTTATTCAAACACCAATGTGTATTGAAATATTTTTAATAAGTATCAAACAAATAATATCTTTTAATGCCCGCCATTTTGCAGCTAACAGCTCTAATGGCCACTTAAGTTTGAGTAATTGTTGTTTAAGTTTGAGGCGCATCGCTAATCTTTGCCGGAATATCTCCAGCGTCACGACATGTTTTTTTCATTGTTTTCTAATTACTTTCTTTATCACCTTAATTAACTATGTATTAATAGTTGTTTAGAAAAACAAGGTAAAAATAAAGCTTCAGGAAATTTCAAAGTCTCGCAATTAACGACGGAAATAAAATCCGGAAGAAAGATAATTGAAAGTAGTCTATAGGTTTAAAATGTTTATAAATATTTGTTTTTAACCCCCTTGCATGTAGTATTATTTTCGAAGGATTAAATGTATAATACGACTGCATCATCTATACATTGTCAATTTGTGATCAATTTAAAATTACTCCGACTAGCTTCAATTCTATCATTACATAGTTCTTTTCACCGTGACTTGTTTAATTAATTTTGCCCCGAACTCAATTTAAGTTCTAATCGTATGATACTGTAACGACTTAGGTAACAACACTACAAGACAACCCAAACCTTTTCACGGTGGCTGAAATTTACAAATATGTTAAAATGCAAATACCGAAGTTGTTTAAGTTTGTTAGTTGCGAATTTAAAATTTATTCTAGAATAGTTTTGCGTGTACAGGCTACTAAATTTGCAAAATTTAAATGTCCATCCTTACAGTTTGAATTTATAATTTTCCTCTAACATTTATAGTAGAAGTGTGTGCCTCCGTTTAACTACAGGGCCAATCAGGAAATAAGTAGGACCTATGTGCCTTGTATCAACTGACCGTTCTCAAGTTGAAGTAAACGGTGGAAACTATCACATACTTTCTCCCTGAAAGTCATTCAAAACCAGACAACTTATATAATGAAATAAAACAAATTAACAATTAATTATATCACAAATTCATAACAAATTTTATCAAAATCGGTTTGTAACTAACGAAGGTATATGTTTTTAAATATTTGCCATTAGAATTACACTAGACAACGTACTGCGTTTACCGCCAAACTAAAATATAAATTATCTCCGCAGCCAGTTGACGTAGACTGATAACTCAACATTCTGGATTATTTATTTTTTCAAGCCAAATTTGATGGTTGCAAGTATATTTTAATTAATTATTATGATTTTAAGTAAATTTGGAAATTTTGAATTAGTTAACACTTCTGAACTTCTGAACCTGAATTTTTACTGGCATGCGGGCGGTGTCATTTTGTTTGCCATTTTAAGCACCACAAACTATGAAGTTGTTAACAAAAATCTTTATTGCCGTTTTTAAGAATTTTGGATTGTTGTCGTTGGTTATGGGTTTTTATGGGGCAAACACCCTTTAAAATCAAAAATTCAAAAAAATAACACCTGGAGATATTACGATTTTATACCAACATGCCAAATTTAATGAAACACGGACCTCTGATGTCGTCTCTAGCTTTGTTTACATCCACTCACACACTTGGACAGACAGAGACCACTCCGAAAACCTAGTTTTTTATTCAGGGAGCTCTAAAACGAATATATCCACTAACAACTCAAATTCAAAATTTTTGACGAAAACAATACTTTCTCCATACCGTATACTACGTATAGGGGGGAGATAGTAAAATGTAAATAAATAACGACTGCACGCAATTTGACAGCTATGCAAGGAATACATTGTATCGCCAATGAATAACGAATTAATTTTATTGCAAACAGATGCAAAACGATGCAGCTTTTTCCTCAGTTATAATCTTCATTAAAAAGGAGCATGCATCCATGTACAGCTGATGACTGTGTCAAGTCCAAAAATTGCTTAGTAAGCAACAGCGCTCGGGCCTACGATGCGCCTCACGGTTTACACACGAGTCATTGTTAAAACCCGCCGGCCGGAATCAAAGAGAGATCAATAGAAGGTTGTACTGTATCAATGGCAAGTTTGAGGTAACCAATTATCAGATTGTGAGGGGGAGGGTGTGCCCCCCCCCCCCGGCCACGCTAACCTTGCATGGCCAAGGTCCGTCCTAACTAATTGAACTGGTTTCGTTAATAGCAACATGCTGACTAGCCCTCAGATAACTCACTGTTACAAATTACATTAGTAGTTTTGCGTTCATTTACTATTCGTCTTCTAAATTATCATAGAATTTTTTATTTGAAGACATTCGAGGTAATTTCTTCTAAGGCGTTAAACAAATTCTGCTTTAGAAAAATAACATTTTTACATAAAATCTCAATGAAGATGATTTCTAACTTAAACTTAGTCAGGGTTTTTACTAAAAAAGAAATCAAAATGTATTGATTTGCTTTTGGATTCTTCAATGGCTCAGACTAAAAACGACGGTGAAAATGACGGGATGTCAGTTTTATCACATTCAAAAACGTGGTAATAGAAGGTTAATAAAGTTTTTGGCTGAAGTTTGAACCTAGATCTATTTCTTTGATACTATTTACAAGGAAGAAAAAAATGGCGTTCCTTTGGACGGTTATTAAAGTATGAACAAGCTGGCACCTTTAGATCATCGACTCTAATACGAATTTCATATAACATCGATAACTCAACCGCTTTTCGGTTAACTGGCATACATCAAATTTTAGTCATTATAACTGGTGCCAAATCTTAAGGCCCACGCCGTCCATAAGACCAACGCTAAAATTAACATTAGTCTTACGGACGGACTGGGCCTTAAGATTTGGCACCAGTTATAATATAGACTGGGCCGTCTAAATGAATGTATAACTGGTGTGCATACATGATCTTCGTCTCTTTCTTTGTCCGGTGCACCGGTGTAGCATGCACGGATGGGACCATGCTAGAAGTGGCGCGCGTCCCTTTTGTGCATGCGACCCTCCATGCTCAAAACGGACGCTACCCCGGCGGGCTGGAACTATGTAGGGACTGGCGCGCGTCCCGTCTGTGCATGAGACCCTCTGTGCTCGGAACGGACATCAATGAAGTCGAGACTGTGGACCTTCGGAGGGGCTCAACAAGGGCGCAAAGAATTAAAAACAACACGCCTCACTGGTTAAAAAAATATAACGTGTTTATTTTTAATGTTAATATTCTATTAAGTTTATAATGTTATCAGTAAATATTATAACAACTATAATACCAGGTATTTATAGTTTTTAAATTAATTTTTGTACCTCTGTAAAGTCTGTATTAGTCCAACAAAAATATATAAAAAATACTCCTACCAAGGTACGTATGTAGAGGTATTAAAAATACCCCTGCATTAATAGATAAAACTATACTTTTTCAATTTAACCGGTTAAAAATAGGATGTTTTCGAAAGCAATTGGTTGTGCATTATTAACTACAGTATGTAATAAAAAGTAGCAAAATAACACGTTAAAAATATATTTAAAGTTTTCGTTTAAAATGTATATATGAATGCCAGAGTATTATCAACACTATAATTCGCATTTGTCTGTAGCTCCGAGCGTCCATCCGTCCGAGGCGGTTTCTCGAGCTGCATTATATGTAGCTGTTTTCAATAGTATAAACCTAAGAAAAGATAAATATAGTTATGACTATAGGCCTACTCCAAGTTTGAAACGTCATTGATGGTAGTGCAGGAGTGTGACAGGTTTTTTCAGGGTGTTGGTTATCTTAATATCAAATATGCCCATGATTCGAACAATAATGTGTAGAAATTAAAGAAAAAAACTAGCATAGATTAAACTTTGTTGTATCAATATAGTTGCAATCTTACTTTAAGAAGAAAAATATAGCATTCAGGCCTACCTTAGCTGGATAAAAGATTTGCCCATATATTTAACATTTTGTTGTGAATTCCAATACATTGTTAAACACTGTCACGGAATAAATATTATTATTACATAAGATTACAATTATTGGAACGCACGCGTTAGCCCCACAAGTATAAACAATGACAGAAGTTTCAATAGAAACCATTGAAGTGCGTAAAGAACGCGGCTGCCCGGACTCAGGTAGGTGTCTGTTTGTGCATACTGGGGTAGCATGTGCAATTGAGACCAAAACCAGAAAGCAGGTAGGTGTCCATTCGTACATGGAGGGGTTGCATGTACAACTGAGACCCGACGCCTTCGCCCACACGACACTTTGTGCATGCTACACCGGAATTGCGCACCAAGTTATAATCCCTAAAAGGGCTCTCCATCTATGCGCCGGAATTGCGCACTTGGCCCGGCAGGTACCTGAGTCCTCAGTGCCCACCGTAATAGCTCTGGATTGTGTGACTCATGTCACTCTTGTATGAGGCAATGATCAGGGGCTTCCAAAATTTGTACTTTGCACCCTTCCATACCACCCAACCTCTTCGACCAGTACCCGGGGAATTGTGGCGAACAACAAATTCGTGTGAGAGTTTTCACTCTCGATTCAACAAGGCCTCGATTTCACCCTTCGCCCCATCCAAATATATACATATTAAAAAAAAACTTAAATGTATGCAGACAGACACTTATGCCCGGCTCAACACCTACGATGCCCCTAAGAGCAAAAAGAAAAACGTGTGAGAGAAGAGCCTCCCTTATAAACAAAATTCATCAGCTGAATCAAAATGAAATTGACCTTCTAAATTTTAAAAAAATGTGTTGGATATAAAAATTCACCCACTATTTAGGTTTAATAAATGCTTGTTGATGAACTTGTTATTAATTTTCACACTTGCTTAATTAACCGAGGGTTTTCTCGGAAGGATAAGTGCGCAATACCGGTGTGTGTCCAGGGGCTGTCTCTCGACCAAGTGCGCTATTCCGGTGACTACCTGAATTTTAGTGCGCAATTCCGGTGCGCCCTCTTTGTCTTGTAAAATGGCGAGTTTTTCATTCCCAGGAATGTGACCGAAACAGGCAAGCCACAAAGAAAACCGCTAAGCGGTCAAACGGGTGAAGCAAAAGACTGAGCAAGTCTTGATTGCACCATTGGTACGGGAACCCCAGGTATTCAGGAAACGGTACTTGATGACGAAGCTAACAGTGTGAATTTTAATATGATGTACATTAATGATACAAGTATCATGGTAATCATATATTATTCGTGAACAATTATTTCATTTTAGCGAATTTCCCATGCAGGGAATAATTTATTACCGTAAGACTCTTAGGAAGACCACAGAGGACTGGGAAGACCTAAACTCGAGACCATGTAAACTTTTCGTTTTGGGGCCCTCAGAAACATAAACACCTTTCGTTAGAATTTTTTTTCAGTCGGTCTGTTGAACCGATATAGCGGCCGTAAAAATAGTCTAATCTTAATACCTAATAGAATTTTGCGCAGACGAGAAGAGAAATAATGACACAGACGCGTTCGAAAATCAGCTCGATCGGACCACCAGAGTGGGTGGGGGTTTGAGTTTTTCATACACAAAAGTGAATAAATCCCAATTTTTTTGTACCACCAAATTCAGCTATTAAAACAAACAGTTAAGTATTTTGAATGATTGCTTTATGTCCATTGGTTACCGAGATATTGAAAGCGGTAAACACTGTACATTGTCCCAATGTTATTCTTACGGGAAATAAGAAAAATCGATATCTTGCTTAATATATTAACATATCGGACACTTGATTAGTGGCTTCATCAAATAGGGATCTATTGTGCGTGTATTTTAGCATAAACCCCCGATTTTTACATTTCCGTGGCAGCAAACCTGCAGACTCATTCCCCATTATTCTTATGGGAAAAAGCTATATCTTCCTTATTTCTTAACATATCTTGAAAAAAACTTGGTACATTATACGGCTTCTTCTTGTAGTTTAGATTTACTGAATATTTATTTTAAACCACCCAGTTTTTACATAGGCCTACCTGTTGCATCAGATTTGCACATTATTCCCATAATCTAAACGAGATTATAAAGAACATATCTCGTTTATTATATTTGATTGAAATATGATATTATACATTTGATCTCACTAAGTATGCAGCTCTGCTGCAACAAGGGTAGGTATTCTAAGAATTTCCTATAATTTCAATTTTAAGATTGGACAACTATGTTCATCTATGGGAAACCTCTATCGCCTCAAAATTAACACGTTATTTAAGATTAATCAGTGATCGCATAATTAAGGATTTTCATTCCCTAGGGACATTATGATGGTATTCAACCAAGAAAATCTACACTAAAATCGTATTGCATGCTCGGCTAAGGTTGAAATTCTATACATGACCATTTAATTTTGGGAATTGGCCTATTAGTTGTATTCGAGGATTCAGACATCTTATCTATTTTGTAATAAGCCAATGAGAAAGTGTTTCCTTATAATGCCCTTATTTATTGAAAATATGAGAAAATTCCGAAGACAAACACGGGTCGATAGCAGGACTCAAGGCCGGGCCCGTCACCGTCCGCCGCGCGCCGGTCCTGACGCAGGACGCAGGACGCAGGACGCAAGAGATGCGGTCCTGTCTTCCTCTGGAACTGGTATCGCGATACGGGGGCTTAGGTATCATCTGTTGCACTTCGTTCAAATATATATTACTGAATACATTCGACAAAAATATAGTAAGCCCTATGGAAAAAATGTTTTTAGGTTTCCTTATCGAACCACAGGAAGAAAATTGTGCATAAACATTTAAAACTGTGAATTTGTTTATTTTTAACGTAAGTTCTTTCTGGAATAATTGGAATTAAAAGAGGCTTTAAAGTTTTAGTATTCTCAACGCATTTATTTAAGTTATCGTATAAGTTTAAATGTTTCATAATTCATTCCGTTTTTAAACTGATAGTTTTTAAGCCTGTATTATTTTTAATACTGTGTTATGTCTTGAAGAAAAAAGTCTACAGATAAATCGCTTCTAGTAGGAAAACATAACACTGACAATTTCAACATTCAATAATTTCAAAACCGGTATTGTTCTTTTTTATAGTACATTGTTTTTTAATTCTTGATATAACAACTGGCATTTCTTCTAGAAAAACGTAACGTAGTCAAGTATTGGTTGGACATTTCGAGGAAACGGTGTGTTTAAGTAATTTGGATGTGATCGTACATGAGCTGTGCAGAAACAACGAAAAAGCTATTTAAATTTATTGATCGGTTAAGTTTGAAGTGCATGTGCCTCAAGAACAATCATAAGAACAAGTAATCGAAAGTAGGATCAACAAGAGAAAACATGATACGAAGTATAATATTACTGTTCTCTCCTTGCATGGGCAACAGTTGGCTACCGACTAGCTCTTGTTTAAATAAATAGACTAATGGAACATATTCATGAGTTTTTATAAGATAGAACTTCGTTCTCGGTATTCTGTTTTCAAGGGTTGTCTGATAGAAAACATTATGTACTAAGAATTCACGCTCTCGTCAAAAGCCGTCAATATCTACATAATAATTAATCTCAAAAATACTATAGTATCATTATGTTTCTTCACTTCGGATTAACATGATACAATACGTTTTGAGAAGGCAATAGTTATTTGTGTGTTGAGTGAGTAAAGTACTTCATTGTCTCACGAGGAAGACAATGTGCTTTACTCTCGAATACACACAAAAGTTTTCCCTTACCAGTAATAATAAATATCCTGAGCATAAACATTTATTTTATTGACTTGGTAAGTAATAAAAAATATCCATTTTGTTTCATTCTGCTATTAGCGCCTGCATCCGGGTAGCTGCAACCACGCATGCACCAGCGATCAGCTGATTGTTGCAACGTTTTTACATGCTTAATTCCTAGATGTTCTAAAAGCTGATTGTTGTTAATATTATTCTTATTTGATTATTATTCCTGCCATTAAATCAGCTGTTAGCGTCTGCAATCTGCTGAACCTCTCCATATTTGCATATCTTTTTAGAAATTCAAAAGCCACTCGATTTTTTAATTATTGATTTTCAATGTTATTTTTATAGGGTTACTTTGTCTCCCTTGGGAGACAAGTTATTATTTTACCCACTCGATATAAGAAGTAAAAAACATCTAAACATAGCAGATGGGAGAAAATTGTTATTTTACTCATCCAATACGTAAAAAGCGTCTAAACTTAGAAGGTCGGGGGAAAGTTTATTACTAACAAACTTAATAATAACAAATCGACTTTTTATATAAACTCATTACTTTTATTTCTGTTTTTGTAGATTTTGTTACAAATTATGAGTTGAAAGAATAGGACTGGAAATATCTTACTCTGCTCACATCCATGCAAAATTTATGATCAGGAGACGTGCATTCTCAACAAAATAAAGCGATAGAAAAAAACGACGAAAAGTACTGGTTCTTCTTGCATCGTTTAAATGTTTTAATCGAGGGAAATTTCCTGCCTATCTATTTTTTTAGCAAAACCGCTTATTGGAGTACATCTTGACGTTGATTTTATATACGTAAATATCTTAGTAAGTTCGGTCGTACTATTAAAACGGATATACTGCCACGAAAACGTCTGTTTAAAATACATGCGTTCGTGGGCTAAATCAGTTATTTTCCGCTCTAGGGAGGAAAAGAGTCAGCTGGTAACGAGGTTAAACGACTGGTGTATTGTGTTCTAACCTAATGTACTAACACAACAATTAGCTGATCGTTTTAAATTGGAGAAAAATATGTAAGCTATTACAGGAGAAACCTTTTAGAGGTAAACAAGTTCTAAGATATTTTGTTTTGTAGAGTTATAGCTTAATATGTTCATATTATATAGTTCATCACTCGGCCTGAAAGTGGCTTTTCGGAACGCAGATTTTGCAACCTTTGTTTTCGCCTCAGTCGTAAAACTAGAGCTTGTACGAAAAGCATTACTTTAAGCCCTAGTAATGAAATATACTACTCACAAACTCTAATTTTTCACAGACTTGCCAACTAGAAAACACCAGATAAAATTTACGAACGCGAACTTTGAGGGTTCACATCCTTACTGAAAAATAAAGATTTTTATCCCTGTGGTGTTTGCAAGAAGGCTGCTCAGACTGGAACAACAAATCGCACCCTTATAGTCTCACAGACGTACCAGTCAAAATCTACTTTTAGATAAGTCAGCAACGAACTTTAGTCAGCAACGAAGTCAGCCCTTCCCTAGCTTTACATCCACTCAAACTGGCGTATCTCTATTACTGTTAGTTCACGAGCCAACAATCATCCATTTGGCAGTACAATCGTGACTTGAAGGATTGCATCCTTCTAAGAATCATATTTAGTCAGTATATTCAATAAATGTCACGTTTTTTCCAACATTTTCACGAAATACAATGTTTTTTTTGGCGTGACTGTATATCGTTTCCAAAAACAAAAGACAAAATCACGTATCTCAAATATATATTAATATGTCACCGATAAAGCTTATTTACATATCAATACATGCTCGGTCCTTAACCTATAAATTCACCAGACATCAAGACTGCCTAACGGTTTTGTGAAAGAAAACGAGGCATCGCTTTTCGTTTTTTTTTTGGTCTCCTGAAAAATCGGCGAAACCGAAGTACCTGAGTGGCTACTCACATCTGGAACGGTTCCGGATGCGGCCGTGGAAGAATCGGTCGAAGACGGCGCTGGCGGGGTCGAGGCTACGGGGGAGGTCCTGGGTGGTGGTGTCCCGGTAGACGTGGTCCGGGGGCTCCTGGGTGTTTACGGCACTGTAGAGGGCCGACCCCCGGGTCCTGCCCCCCTGGCTCCACTGACCGAACACAGACATCAGGTCCTTCATAGTCACCACTGGCTCTAGGTCTACTGACTACTGACTGACCGCCGGGCCGCTTCTTACCTGACGCGGTGACCCCCCACCCCCCACTCCCCGCCTCTCATTCACCTCTCCGCCGTTTACGCTACCGATAAACGATTCGTCGTGATCCTGATCCGCGGATATAGGGCCTGCTCCTCCGGGAAGTGACAGATCGGACCGATAGGTGACTTGGAGATAAAGATAATCAAATCAAATCAAATCAAATCATTTTATTGTCAGAAACACAAATGTGCAAAACAATCGTCAACAACCTATATGTCTATATGCAATTTGTACACAGTTAAAAACATAACGTCTCAAAATAAACAAATGACTTATAAATAGTATTCCTCTAAGCTATAAAATTCCTTGAGAATAAGAAACTCTTTCAACTTTTTTTTTAATTTTATGGCGTTTGATTTTTTAGGGACGAAGGGAGGTGGTTGAAAAGCTTGATGAAAGAGTAAAAGGTCTGTTGCTGGAAAAATGTGGTTCTATGTTGAGGTAACGGTAAGGGATTAGTTTTCCGGAGATTAAAGTTTGAAGGAGGTTGATAAGGGAACAGATCTAAGTTGTTTCTCAAAAATATCAAACAATTGAAAATGTAAATTGAAGGAAACGTTAGGATGTTGTTTTCTCTAAATTCGCCTCTACAAGATGTCAGTCTACCAAGGCCAAATATAATTCGTAAAGCCTTTTTCTGGGCTTTGAAAATTATTTTCGATTTCGAGCTGTCGTGTCCCCAAATTGCAACACCATAAGCGAGGATGGGAAAGAAACATCCATAATAAGCGGTGAGAAGGATTTCACGATTTGAGAAATAAGAAAGCCTGCGAAGAAGGAAGAGAACCCGACTTAGTTTTTTGGATACACCGTCAATATGCTCATGAAAGTTGAGATTGATAGATTCGCCCGGGATGGTGTGCTTTAAGGATCGGCAGCGAATTTCGGTAATCGAACACTACGAATTCCAACTTGCGTTTCACAAAAGGGTATCATGAAAATGCAAAAGCAGTTATATCGAATCGGCTAAAACGCCCTGGAAACTTGACTAAATTGGAGTCATGACAAATTTACTAAATAAATACATAAATTCATATTACCAAAAGTAAATACAGTTAAGTGCCAACGGCAATCTTGGTACGTAGGTATTAAGCTAATTAATGACTTGTATAAACATGGAGCATAAGTGTAATGAAAAATTTAATGTATCTACTATTGTCAATTTTATAAAAAATTTTGGTGCCGAAAGTACTTGGAAGATTATGTTTGAAATCGAGAAATAATAATTTAAAAATTATTGAATTACCAAAATATTTATTTTATTTCAATCATCGGAGGGCGTATTAAATTTAAGATATAATTACACTATTTTAAAATTTAGGTAAAAAACAAAGTTTTCAACTGAATAAACTTAATCTTGTAATATTTAATGTTGTAAGATATATAACTTTGTTATTTTTTGTTTATAATTCATGAAGGCTTATTTCTATTATCAGCGTAAGTGTTAGCAATCAAATTATGTAATAAAATTTGTTCAGTAGTGTGTATAATAATGCTGTTGATGTAGTGTATAGTTATCGGCGAGAATTCAAGAATCCTAATGACAATGATTGATAAGATTCAATCCCTCCACCCCACACAAAGCTTGCCTCATGGGGGGAGTATATTCTTTGATGATTACTTGTAATCTTGTGTTGTTATGCTGTAAATTTAATGAATGAATGAATAATGAATAATGAATACAATTCTACCTCCTGCAAATTGATATACGATTTATGTTAGGATTTAATTTTTGCGGACGCTGATTGGGAGAAACAATTTCCACTGAGTGTTTTTAGTAATCAGTTAGGACTTTAGTTATTAAACATAAAATCGACATCGAAACGAAGGATTTACGGATATTACATCGACTTAACTACAACGCTATCCTATTGTAATGTGTGACACATAAACGATATAAGAATTACAGGTATTAACATAATTTCAAAAAGATTACAGTTTTATAATACTAACACATCCAAGAAAAACACCATTGGAACCGAATCGCAACGTAAAGCACAAACAATTTAATTTTCGTTATACTGCTTCTAAAACAGATGTTTTTAATGCATGTTTTCCGGACCTAAATACACTCTTTTTATTCCTAGGAATTAAAAGCTGATGTACTCGATACCAGCTGACTCTTTATAGTCCTAGGACTATAAAAGTCAAAAAGTGCCGAGTACGTCGTAAAATCGAACAATATTCATTCGATTACAAATAATCGAAACATTCATCGTTATTATCGAAACATACATTGTTGTCAGTTTAATAAATTTGTGAAACTCGCTCATTTCACCAATCGATTATTACATGCGTTCGATACGTCGATAGTTGTTCATTGTTGTCAGTCTACCCTAACACAAATGAAACAGACAATCAGCTTCATACAAGCTGATTGATTCAAATAGCAAGAACAAGACGGTGGCATCTTTTGAAGGCATCTTTAAAGGTAAACAAGCTGTAACATTTTGGTTTTCTTAAGTAGTTTACGTATTGTATTGAGCAATTTAACGAAAAATATAGTTCATCACACGGACCTAAAGCTGCTTTTCGTTACTCGGCCATTTTCAAAAAAATGGTTAAAAACCATTTAACCAACTTGACCTTGTACGAAAAGCGTCACTTTAGGTCCTTGTAATGAAATATACTATTACTATGGATTAATAAAATAAGTTAAGGATTGATATTGTAGTATTGTTGTAGTAATAGCAATTGATCGCAATAAAACTGGGAAACTTCAGAAAACTACTCTGGATTAGGCTTGTCATCTGTGAAAAGTAAACCACCTCGTAGCCCCTATACTTTCGTTCACCTCTCCGCTGTTTACGCTGAAGAAACATTTTATCTTTACCATCCTGATGGGGCACTACTCATCTTCGGCCTGGGAGGTAGATGACTCAGCGGACAACTGACAGATTCGATCGGAATGGCGTGTATGTTTAGGGATTAGTTGCGAATTTTATGGATAAGACGCTATAAAATTAGTTTGAGCGAACTTGCATTTCACAAATAGGTAATGTAAATCCCTTAGCATTCAAATTCATACGGATTTCTAGTACGGTTAATTTTTAACAAAATCTACCGCTTTCCTGATGCAAATATGCGAAGTGTACACGATCTTAAGAGCAATTGGAATGAAAATAAAATAAACGGTATCAGGAAACTGAAACATACTTTACCCTTAAAGTAATTTAAAACCCAGAAAATTTTTCATAGTGAAATGAAACGAATTAACAATTAATTATCACACAAATACTTACCAAATTTTATCAAAATCGGTTAGTAAATAACGGAGATATCCATTTTTAAATATTTGCCATAAGAATAACATTGGACAACGTACTGCATTTACCGCCGAACTTAAATATCAATTATCTCCGCAACCAGTTGATGTAAACTAAAAATTCAAAATACTAGATTATTTAGTTTTTCAAGTAAAATTTAATGATTGCAAGTATATTTTCTTTATAAGTTTCAGATTTTGTGAAATCTGAAAAAATATTAATTTTTTAACACTTAAACCCCCATAACTTCTGAACCTGAATTTTTACAGTCATGCGGGTGGTGTCATTTTGTTTGTCATCTTAATCACTAAAAACCATGAATTTGTTAACAAAATCGTTAGAGCCGTTTTTTGAGAAATTTGGATTTTTATCATTTTTTATGGGTTTTTATGGGGTAAATACCCTTAAAAATAAAAAAATAAAAAAAATGAAAAATACGCCTGGAGATACCACGGCTTTATACCTACATGCCAAATTTCATGAAAATCGGACCTCTGGTGTCGTCTTTAGCTTTGTTTACATCCACACAAAAACACACACACACACACACACACACACACACACACACACACACACACACACACACACACACACACACACACACACACACGCACGCACACACACAGACACCAGGCCGAAAACCACTTTTTTGGATTCAGGGAGCACTAAAACGAATATATCCACTAACAACTCTAATTCGAAAATTTTGACGAAAACAATACTTTCTCCATATACTATGTATAGGGGGGAGAAAGTAAAAGTAACAAATAAAGTTGTTTATACACGATCAACAAAACTCGTTCTAGAAGTAATGAAGGAGTCGATCGTGTACTGATGGTCAGGAGTCCATGAGTTATGGTTGCTTCAACCTGGATCATTTCAAAATATAAATATAAATCTATCGCCGGCCGGCACATGTACAGTTTTAAAGTGTGTTAAATTTGTCTGTTTGCAACTGCTCAACAATTTTAAATGTAACAATTTGAATTATTCGACAAGCTATGTGTTAATGTTTTTGTAAAACCTGAAGATGGGATTTTAATCCCGGAATGTTCATAGTTTTTTATCTTCAGGGAGATGGGAATTCTGACTCTGGCTAGCCTGTACATATTTGAAATAATTTCTTTCTGCAAACTGAAGTGCTCACCTCTCCAAGGTGCACAAGATCATGACTATTACTCAACACGGGGTAGAGATGTGTACAGGCTATCACAAAGTAGGTCCAGAACCGCAATGAACCTGCCTTCCCAAGCAGGTGCGAAATTCTTGAACAATCTCCCTGACGGTATTCGGAGGGAGAGAGATTGGAAGAGATTCAGAGCTAATCTTAGGTGGTTTCTGGTTCAGGGGGAGTTCTACACCGTGGGTGAGTTTATGGTTCGCTCATGGTAGGGGTTCCTTTGCTCTTGGGGGCGTCCTGGGGCGAGATCCAGGTTGTCCAGCATGGTGGCGTTGGGCTCTGGAGGAGATTAAGTCTTTGTTTTATTGCATTTCCTTCAAAGTGAACCAATGTTTTTTTTCTTGACCTTTGCTACACAGTTGTAAATAATTGTATTATGGCAATAAAAGAATTATTATTATTATTATTATTATTATTATTATTATTATTATTATTATTATTATTATTATTATTATTATTATTTTTAGAAACTTTGTGAACTGTTTGACTGAAAGGTACGTAACCTAAAATATTTTAAAATAGCAGTTCAGGAGGCGAAAGAATAACGAATAAAAAATATAAACCGGAGAATGTTACGATTTTTAAGGCTAGACGATTGATGAGTATTTTTATCAACCTGAAAAAAATCGGAACGATCTCCAGAAGTTGGAGCCCAAGATTGGATCCTATAAATGGCTTCAACCGAATCGCTCCAACTCAAGCAGTTTGCGAGATCCGTTGTAAAGTTTTTGGAGTGATATATCGTTACAATATATCGTTGCGTGTAAACGGACCTATCAAGGCCCTGCATGACTTATTGAAGGTAATGGTGTCGTAATTAAAACGCTTACGCTACAAGTTATCATGCAACCAGCAGATAACCGTGACTTTGCCCATCGAAGA
Organism: Flexamia atlantica; assembly: GCA_035578135.1. Lineage (NCBI taxonomy): Eukaryota > Metazoa > Arthropoda > Insecta > Hemiptera > Cicadellidae > Flexamia > Flexamia atlantica. Next base: position 12,979,374 of record JAQJVK010000010.1, read on the forward strand.
GATGACAAATGTTTAGTTTAACTGTAATGTGCATTTTTTTACAAATTACCAAATTGACTCATTTGTTAGTATCACTTGTCTGAAATATCAGTTTTTAAGCGTTTGATTACATCCTTAAGGTAGCAGATAAGGTACCACTCTAGATTGAAATCAGAAGGTGAAATGTTTCCTCGATAAAATTTTTCTTTTTCCTTTAAGTGGTATGAACACATACCACACATGTACTTACACATTCCAATTTTGTAGTTTTATCTTAAAAATATTGAAATTTTATGGTTAATCCACTGTTGAACTTATAAAATGTGTTTTCATTGGTTTGAATAAAAATGTATAATTTCCACTAAGGGCACTGAGAGAAAAAGCCGTATGAATCGTATGAATCATACTGAAATACGTATGAATCCTACTTAAAGGGTGCTAAAACGAGGACAGACTGCCGTCTGTATGTTTCACTTGCCAAGACATGGTAAAACACCAGATTTGAAGCAGTATGTTTTACCTGTACAGCAGTACTTGTGCTCATGACGTCACAACCAGTGACGTCATGGATATACAGCTTTTACGTATGAAACACAATGCCAGGCTGGACTCCACACACTGCTTGCAGTAAGAAACACCGTGCTTGGCTGGACCCCACTCACTGCTTGCAGTATGAAAAACCATGCCTGTCTGGACTCAACATACTGCTTGCAGTATGAAACACCATGCCTGGCTAGACTCCACAACCTGCTTGCAGTATGAAACACCATGCCTGGCTAGACTCCACAACCTGCTTGCAGTATGAAACACCATGCCTGGCTAGACTCCACAACCTGCTTGCAGTATGAAACGCCATGGCTAGCTGGACTCTACTCACTGTTTGCAGTAAGAAACACCATGTTTGGCAGGACTTTTATCACTGCTTGCATTATGAATCACCATGCCTGGCTGGACTGTTTGGTTGGTTGAAAAAATACAACAAGGTGTTTCTCTCATTTTTACCTCTTGACAAAACTTAAGTTAAGGTTTCAGTCCAGCCAGGCTTGGCTTATATGCTTGCTAAGCAGTGTATTTAATACAAATTAGGCATTGAACCGCGCTCTCACCCAGCAATTCCTGTCGGCCAATTTCACTCATGAGAATCAGAGGCATATGAAACATAACTAATGTAAACGACTCAAGGGAGAACTTTCAATGCGCAGAAAATATAAAAATAATGTAAGGGTCAAAAAATGAGGAGACTTAAATCCTCAAAATGTGTTTTAATTACATTGAAGATTGGATAACAATACGTTTAGTAGCTAAAGGCACAAGTATACGGTAGAAAGTCAATTTTTTGAAGCAGCCTAAAACCCAACCAGTAGCCAGTATGCAAACTCTCCTAAAATTTTTAATTTTGAAAACCCCGATTCTAGTAGAACCTTTATAAAACTAAATGATTGCTTAGAATGTCCATGCGTTGTTTTAAGATTATTCTAGTTCGAATACTTCGCAATACTTCGTATACAGACGATTCGTAAAACGCAAGTAACCTAGGTGGTATATGACAAATATATAGTAGATAACCGCAACAGTTTTGTACAGTTTATTCTTTTAGTAGATAGAATTTCTATCTTTTTGTTTCTTGAAAACATTCCAAAGACCTTCCATCCTTATTTTTTCAATCATGGATCTGAAAACTAAATAGGCCGCCATCTTGGATTTTATAGTTTACCTTGCTTATTTTAGCCTTTTTGGACAAAACGTTTTGAAATCCTTCCTTAATATGGGTTTAGAGCCTGTAAAGAATGTTTTTGTCAATGCATTTTTGGTCCATGAAGTTTCATGGTTCAACGCCTTTCAGAAAATAAGCTTTTAAATTTAAATATGGCCGCCATTTTGAATTTTTATAACATACTCTTTTTATCCGTTTGAGAGAAAACATTTTGAAATCCTTTTTCAGTACGCATCTAGAGCATTTAGAGAATATTTAATTTGTGCCAAGTTTCACGGCCCAAAGCCTTATATTTTTTGAGAAACTGCATTGTCTCTGTCTGTTTTTTTTTGTTTTTGTGACTGTGAGTCACTCAGTCACTCAACCGTTTTTGGCTTTTATATATATTAGAAAAAACGAATCTGTGAAATATCGGTAGATTGTAAGTAACAAAATGAACAAAATCCACTATAATTTTAGAGAAAAAACTGTTTTAGTGAATTATTTTATAATTTTTGCACATTTTGAAATGTGAACCATCCGCAACCTATAAACCAAAAACTAATAATCCTAACCAAAATCCAAAGTACTGAATTATTTGTTTATTACATTCATTCGAGTTGCGTATGTGAGTGTGAGTGGGCGTGTGTGCGTGTCGTGCCACTGCCAGCTTGAAGGCATTGCCGGCAGTAAGGTATATGTTTTTGTTTTAATTCTCTGTGCCCTTTATCATGTTAATATGTTTTAGTTTTAATTTTCTTTCTGTATTAAGTATGTTTAATGTGTTTTGTATGAAATTTTGTATGAGTGAGATTTCTGTTGAATGTTGGATGAATGTAATTGTATGTCAAAAAACAAAAAAAAACCCAAAAAAGTAGGTTAAATAAACATAAGTAGGTTAATGTAACTTTAAGTAGGGTCACTTGAAAACGAGAGGAGTTTCAATACCTCTCGAAACGTAGAGTAGTTTAAACACTAGAAGCGATAGGAAAAGTCCAACAAATTAAATAATAGTGAAATAGTTGAAATAGTTGGAGAATCTTTACTTATGAACTAGAGAATATTGGATATCATAAGAAACTACTTGAATTAAGCTATCTTTTGATATACAGAGGTAATTAAAGTGATAATTAGGTGCTCAAAGATTTTTAAGCAACCGAATCTTAATCTATATCGTAAGTCATTTTTGAGGAATTTGGACTTTTGAATTTTATGGGGGGAGCAATAAAACCCCGTCTAGTAAGTTTCCTACGAAGTTAAAACAACACACAAAAATGTTAATTTTTAATACTTTATAAAACATACATCGGTCCGGGACTTTTGGGTATCACAGTAAAAAAAAGTTAATATACTCAGCTTACCGTTAAATGAAAGAAAATACTCTCCGCAACCTATAAACCAAAAACTAATAATCCTAACCAAAATTCAAAATACTGAAATATTTGTTACAAACCAAATATCAATATTGCAAGTAAATTTCCACTTAATATTATGATTTTCGGGAAATGAGAATAATTTACTTTTTAAACAATTCTAAACCCCAATTTTTCAGACATCCGGGATGTGTTATTTTGATTGGCATGTTGAACACTATAACACACACACAATTTTCATCAAAATCGTTGTAGTTTTTTTGAGAAATTTAGTTTTTTCGTTTTATAGCTTAAAACATTTTAAATTTAACTAGCAAACATGTACAGATGTAATGGGCTTTAATACCAACACTCAAAATTTAATCGAAATTGGATAAAGGTGTTGTATCTAGCTCTGTTTACATCCACACTTCCGATGGCATCCACAGGCAATCAATTATTGACGTACAGACTTCAATCCGAAAACCACCTTTTTGATTCAGGGAACACTAAAGCGAATATTTCCACTAACCAATCCAGATTCGAATATGTTAATGACAGCAGTTCGTTTTCCTTAAGAAATATTGCGAGGGGGGGGGAGAAAGTTAGAACAACAACTGCTATCGCGCAATGACTATAGCTTTTAGGCATTACTTAAAAGGACAAAACAAAAATATAGACATTTACTTAAAAGGGTACGAAAACCCCATGATTACTTTAAGCTAAATAAATTCAAAACTAATCATTCGAGCACCAGCATGAATCGGAACAGTACTCGTGTTGAGATTGCTTCATCACTATGTAAACAAACATTTAGACATTTACTCACAATGACAATCGGAGATGTTTTTAATGTAAGAGAGGATGTTAAATTCGTCGAGGTAATTGTGAATACCTCACACGGAAGCGGTCATGAAATGTTTACCAGTAATCAAAATATTAAAAATTCCGAAGTGTTTAAACATGAAGGTGAACAGTTTTGACTGTTGGAAAACAAAACACTAACATGTTTCGAGTCCTTGAAACCGGAAGGGTAATGGCAATGGCTGTGAATGAATAAGACGTAACTAATAAAAATATCAAGATTATGGTAAACTCACTGGTTGTAAAGCACCGGTAGAGGACGGAGGGCATCAGAAACATGTTCACTGGAGTAGTGCACAGTTGCAACACTGTCCTGCTAGGGTTGGCGGAGTATCTGGAGGACAAACAACTTTACGTTTTTCCCGCCTCGCGGCTAAAATGCGTTCGAACCTATTTGGAACTGTTATTTTTACGTCACATGAATCACATCGCAGGGGCCCTGGGAATGTCCACGGGTCGCGGCGACCTTGCGGAGTCGATCGTCGGCTAAGCACCTGATTTTTCCCGTCCTCCGGTGTTCTTTCGGAATTTTGCGACAGAAGAGACACCGTTAATCACCGAAGTTCCCGCTTCCGCTCGTCATCGTGCGACGGATAGGTCAGCCACTCGCCTGAAGATCCACGTGTCAGGTCGGGTGGCTGAAGGGTGGCTGAAGGGTGGCTGAGGGGTGGCTGAAGGGTGGCTAAAGGGTGACTGAAGGGTGGCTGAAGGGTGGCTGAAGTGTGGCTGAAGGGTGGCTGAAGGGTGGCTGAAGGATGGCTGAAGGGTGGCTGAAGGGTGACTGAAGGGTGACTGAAGGGTGGCTGAAGGGTGGCTGAAGGGTGGCTGAATGGTGACTGAAGGGTGGCTGAAGGGTGGCTGAAGGGTGGCTGAAGGGTGGATGAAGGGTGGCTGAAGGGTGGATGAAGGGTGGCTGAAGTGTGGCTGAAGGGTGGCTGAAGGGTGGCTGAAGGGTGACTGAAGGGTGACTGAAGGGTGACTGAAGGGTGGCTGAAGGGTGGCTGAAGGGTGGCTGAAGGGTGGCTGAAGGGTGGCTGAAGGGTGACTGAAGGGTGGCTGAAGGGTGACTGAAGGGTGGCTGAAGGCAATAAGCCTTCTACCCGGGATGGTGGCCTATAAATAGCTCTCAGGCTTGGTTTTTACAGTGAAGAGGTCGGTGTTTAACACAAGAAAAATAAGCCATCATGATCCCGAAGGCCACCCGATGTGAGGTCTTCCCTGCAGCTCGGTTCCTTCGTGACTTTTTCTATATAATATTAAAAAATCAAACGTTACGTACGACAAATCAGAGGCAATGTTATTATCGACTTATCGCAAATAAATCTAGAGTATTCCGCCAGAGAACAGTGTACGGTATTATTTCTAAATTAATTAATCATATTTCATTAATACGTACTACTGTATAACCTTTAAAAATTAAGTTTAATGAAATAAATCAGTAATAAGGTGATTCCTATTCATACAATAATTTTATAAAATATACGCAAAAATCTAATTTTATAACGGATCTTTTATGACATATTTTAAAGTATAATTCAGGGTTCAACACTAAACGTATGAGCATTAAATTGGGAAAAGTCCCACAAACATACAATAATAAATAACAGTAAATAATTAATTAATAATAACAAATAATATTAATAATCCATAAAATAATTATAATAATAATAAATAAATCCCATCGATATGACGAGTTTTTAAATTAAAATAAATAATGGAACAGTAAAAGAATTAATTATATATTATGGTAAACAATTGCGATTTTTAAAGTACTCAGAGTAAACAATTTTGTTTCATAATTAAAAGGAAAAAACGAAAGAATTTTCAAAATAATGATAACCAGTTAAAGGCATCAACTGTAATAATGAAGAGCAAACGTAAATAATTTTTCCTACATCCGCGCGTAAACTGCAAATTCCTGCTCTGAAAACCAATCGGAAAACAGCTTTTTTGAGCACTTATTGAGGAGTGAGCGGTAAAGTCTTTACCGGTCGCCAGCTGATTGCATTGTTACTCTACGTGCTCCAACCAATCACAGTCGTTGCCTCCAGTGCTTCCGCTTTAGTTTTGATTTGAATGAACTCGACTTGTTTATAACCTCAAAATAATTATGGCGCATTCAGCTTCAATGACTCCGCTACGCGTCGCGCGGTAAGTGTTTAGCTCTAGGGAGGAAAACCTACTTTACGCTCGTAATTCATAAATAACTATATTAGGCTTATTAAATGATTAATTGATATTACGATTTTAAATGTCTCGTAAACAAACCAAGTAAACAGTAATGTAAGACAGTTAATAGTAAATATACATCCACATCTTCACTCGATCTAAGGAAGTGACGATAAATCCACCAACGTCAGAAAAAGAAAAAACTAAATAGTTGGGAATACGACATTAAAATAAAATAAATATGAAAAAATGGATTCAACACAAAAATAAAAGGTTTTACCAGTTCCCGTTGTAGTAAGATACCGTTCTTCAAACTCTGCGCGTGACATGCAACAAAAGTACCACGTGGCTTGACTATGTTACAGCTCCAGGCTGAAAGTAAAAACAACTCAACTATAGCGCGCTAGTTTGGCCTACCTTGAGCAGCGGCGAGTTGGGCCGTCATCCAACGCCCGCTCCAAACTTCGCCGAGTCCCATTTGCGTGTGATTTCGCTTATCACAGTTTTATCACCATCCCCTATCGTTCTTGTTGACGCGAATGTTATCACGTCTACTCTAATGGCAGGTGACTCTTATCAGATCTCCCTCCTGATAACGCCTGATGACTTCTTCAGTTTCGAAATCTACACCCGCGTCTTCCCCGATGTCGAGGACTCGTTCGTACTGAGTAAAATTAGGATTGCGACGTTTTTGGTTTTAATCAACGGAACCATGATTGTGGGCTACCGACTGTCTTTAAGGTGGTGCAGACGATGATTGCTATGAAACCTTTTTCAATTGGTATGTTAATTACGATAAGATAGTGCCGAAGACTGAAAAAATATTTTTTAGATGTAAACTTTGTGAGCTAAAGGCGTCAAAAGTACAAGGCCAAAAGTTCCCATTTTCCTGGCATTGTTCACGGGGACACACATTTAACTTACAGATCCTATATTTGGAAATTATTTATGATTAATAAATGTCTTAAACCTAACAACTAGGAAAAAACTGTTGTTGTCGGGGAACAATTTTTTTCTTCCGTACTTTAAGTGTCAAAGCTTTTAAGGCTATGTAATTTTGAAAACCATAGGATACTATACAATAGAGAAAAAAGTTATATTTTAAATTTTTTCCTGGAATGATGCACGAACAAGTTGAACTTAGTGCCTGCATAATTTTACTAGCAAACCCCGCATTCAACAAAAGAATGCTACCGGAACATTTATATGACATATACAAATCACATGGAATGATAAAAAGTTGAGAAAAACAAGGAAAACACGGGAGTCCTTTATGGTTTAAGTGACATATTATTTTGTTGACAAACAATTATCCAAACAATGATTATTTAAATGGATTATTGTACATTCCTAACCAAAAAATAGATAAGCGCATGAGTTGTAGGACCCACTACCACGCAGGCCCACTCAGCAGTTCAGCGCATGCGTTGTAAGACCCACTACCACGTAGACGCACTCAGCAGTTCAGCACATGCGTTGTAAGACCCACTACCACGCAGGCGCACTCAGCAGTTCAGCGCGTGCGTTGTAAGAGGCGCACTCAGCAGTTCAGCGCATGCGTTGTAAGACCCACTACCACGCAGGCGCACTCAGCAGTTCAGCGCGTGCGTTGTAAGACCCACTACCACGCAGGCGCACTCAGCAGTTCAGCGCATGCGTTGTAAGACCCACTACCACGCAGGCGCACTCAGCAGTTCAGCGCGTGCGTTGTAAGACCCACTACCACGCAGGCGCACTCAGCAGTTCAGCGCATGCGTTGTAAGACCCACTACCACGCAGGCGCACTCAGCAGTTCAGCGCATGCGTTGTAAGACCCACTACCACGCAGGCGCACTCAGCAGTTCAGCGCATGCGTTGTAAGACCCACTACCACGCAGGCGCACTCAGCAGTTCAGTGCGTGCGTTGTAAGACCCACTACCACGCAGGCGCACTCAGCAGTTCAGGGCGTGCGTTGTAAGACCCACTACCACGCAGGCGCACTCAGCAGTTCAACGCGTGCGTTGTAAGAGGCGCACTCAGCAGTTCAGCGCGTGCGTTGTAAGACCCACTACCACGCAGGCGCACTCAGCAGTTCAGCGCGTGCGTTGTAAGACCCACTACCACGCAGGCGCACTCAGCAGTTCAGCGCATGCGTTGTAAGACCCACTACCACGCAGGCGCACTCAGCAGTTCAGTGCGTGCGTTGTAAGACCCACTACCACGCAGGCGCACTCAGCAGTTCAGGGCGTGCGTTGTAAGACCCACTACCACGCAGGCGCACTCAGCAGTTCAGCGCGTGCGTTGTAAAACCCACTACCAAGCAGCACTCAGCAGTTCAGCGCGTGCGTTGTAAGACCCGCTACCACGCAGACGCACTCAGCAGTTCAGCGCATGCCAAATGCGCTAAACTACTGTTATCATGTTTGCGTACAAATTTAAACTGCTGACGCTCCGTATTTCATCTGTTCGGTAGTAATTCCACAAAGGGCGAAGGCTTATTGTGTGATGGTTTTTGTAGGAAGTACTACCATCCAACTTGTGTGGGTATAAACAATTATAAATATTCTCTTATTAATAGTAGAGCAGATGAAGTGAAGTGATACTGCACAACATGTACTTCAAAAATATTCAAGCTCGTTTCTAGGCAATGGGACATAGAGGATATAATTAATTTACATGTAACCGTTGGGAAGCTGGTTAGTGTAGTAAAATTTGTAGTTGGTGACAACGTATTTCTAAATATTTGGATCGATGAGATAACCACTAAAAAAATGAGTTTTTATAACCTGTCGGCAATCAAGTAGCCCAAGCACAAGCTAACAGAAACTTTCGTCTGCTTGTTCAAACGCGATTGACACGAAGCGTATATCGATCTGAGGCGATCGGTTATCGACCGTAGGCAACGAGCAGTTATCAAATCAACATATCGAGTGATCTGTCTATCGAGTGCCCATCAGAGTCAAGCCCTAGCTGTGAGCTCTAATTATTATTCAGCTTCTAATTATGCAAGAAGTAAAAAATTAAAAGTAGCTTGCATTATAATCCCTTTTTTTGTTAGTTTATTTCTTATTTGTTAGTAAAATTTCTTTTGTACTTTCACTGTCTGTCCTGTTAATTATTAATTTTTAGTTTGTTATTTTAATTTCCTAAGAATGTGCTAATATATATTTTTTTATGTGAAAAGTGCATCACTGCTGAAGAGACTCAGTTCTACGCACAGGTCATTTTTGACCTATGTAGGACTTTTTATTTCTTATCATATTCGATGTATATATTTTGTTTTTATTTGAAGGAAATAAACCGATTTTTGATTTGATTTGATTTGATTTGATCTAATTCTACAAACATGAAGTAATCAACTTAGAATTTGAAATTGTGTATACTCGGCCCATCCCTTGTTGATTCATCTAAGGGACGTAGTCAACTTATTAGTGACAACTCTGACAACCAACCTCAATGGAAAGAATGGCATGGTAAGAGGCCAAAACACAAATCGAGGAAACAACCTTATACTATTATATTACTATAGGACATATAATAGGTTTTAAAGTGGATGGTAGTACTGCTAGTAAGACTAAGGTAGCAAGTAGAATTTTGTGGATTCTGTGACGAAAGTTAGACCAGACTGTTCTACAGCTGATATATGTATGTGATTATCTAAAAGCTTCAGGGATTGACAATGCTGAGTGTGTTGAGTTAAATTCTCGGTACAACAGATATTAATCGTGTAAAATTAGGATCTCCTCTGAGCTAACCTCTAACGTTTTGCTAAACACTTTTTGGCCTAAAGACATCCTTGTGCGGGTGTTTTGTGAGGTGCAAGGCACTTCTAGAACTGGCTTTTTCCCTACTCGAATTTTTTTAAGGAGGAACCAGTCACAGAACGGGTGAGTAAAACTTTTTTGCCTAACCTTAAATTTATCTATTTTGAACATTCAAAGTTTAAGAAGTAAAACTAATGAAATTGAAATTTTGTCCTTTACAAACAAAATAAAGGTTCTGCGTGTCCGAGAGCACTGGCTCCTATAAGAGACGAAAGCGAATTCTACAATACCATTGGATTCTAAAAGTAGTGATGTTTCATTGTAGATAGTTGGCTACTGGTGATGTGATTTAGTATATTTTAAGTAGACTTGTTGACAGATACAAACCATTAGACTTAAGTAACTTCTCCGAAGATCCCCAGGTTCAATTTGCAGGTGCCGTGTGCTGCCTGACTTTTCAATGGCGGTAGTAAGCATGAATCGCAAACACAGTTAGGTAGCGGTTATCGCGGTTAGGTCGCGTAGTTTTTGTTTAGGTTCTCCAAGAGGTAACGTATATAGTTTTTTACACTGTTTGAAATATGCCCTAGTTATCTTTTAACCTTATGGCTCTTTGTAGTGATTGGATCTGATCGTAATATTAATTTACTTAATCCTACAAACTGCTCTTCCTACTTGGTAAGAACATTAAATATATTCCCTGCGATTACCCAACCGACTCGGGGTTGGAGAAAAAATTGGAATCTCCTCTGAGCTAACCTCTAAAGTTTTGCTAAACACTTTTTGGCCTAAAGACATCCTTGTTCGGGAGTTCATTGAGAGGCAAGGCACTTCTAGAACTGACTTGTGGTTGGGGTTTTTCATTGGATACTTTTCTAACCAATCTGGAAGATGAAAATACATGGCCGCGGTGAGTGACGACAACATTGCGGATCACAAGCATGTTCTTCTTTCAGTCGATGTTACGAATGTGCACCAACAACAGCTACTTCCTAAGGTGGTGTATTTCAGGATTTATAACAAGGAGGCGGAATTACACCTTTTACAATTTTTGGAAATGCATGTGCAGTCATGTTTTTTTGTAATCAAATCACTGACAGTTAGTGATGCTTCCACGTTTTTTTCATATTAATTGTTATCAAGCCTATGAACATTTTTCTCTGTCAAGTGAAGAAAAGAGCATTGTGACCAATTGTAAGTATTTACGTATTCCAGTGTTTTATTAGTATTACGAATAATATTGGTGACTTTCCTTTTACTAGATATGTGCATGATCATGATATACTAGGTTTAGTGCTAAGCCTGTGATACCTAGGCCCAGGACTGATAAAAATACAAGATCTTTTCCTGTCACAGGAATAAAAGGATTCAACCACCTTCCAGGTCACGTGAGAAATCGGGAAAGAAAGGGGTTTCAAACCACAATTCTAAATTGGCTTTTTTAAAAACTCTGTTCAAAAGTTTTCACATATTGAGTTTTCTGGTTTGAATACTGCATATAGCTTCATACATGAACTGCATGGTGTTCCCAAGTTGAGTGTTTTTTGTTTAGTTTTTGATTGATTTATTTTTAGCAACTTGATATTATTTGTGCATGGTTAGCTTTGTTTGATGACGTGCCTGCTATTTATTTATTTATGCATTGTCTGTTGTTTGGTTTGCTTTATTAGCCTTACTGCTTGGATTGTCTTTATATGACATAGCCTGTTAGACTGTAACATTTTATGTTGGTTGGCCAAATAAATTCATTGTATTGTATTGTATTGTATTGTATTGTATTGTATTGTATTGTATTGTATTGCATTGTATTGTATTGTATTGTATTCATTCATTGTATCCAGTATGTTGTATTCATTGTAAGACTCACTACCACGCTGGCGCTCTCGGCTGCTCGTCTCTTCTAGAAACTTCTGCGTGTTGAGTGGATATGACAACGTAAACACCGTCATTTAGATACTGCTCATTCGTCTTGACTCCACGTCTTACGATTTTTTGTTTCAAGGTCAGCGTAGTTTGGGCGCATGATGTAATCCCATTACGTAAATTCATTCTACTCATATTATGGAGAAACAAACTGGGAGGCTTGAGATTTTTTCAACGAAGCTAAACAGAGAATTATTGATGTTGTTAGGGTGATGGAGTTTTAATTTTAAATATTAAATGTTTTATAAAAATATAATTTTTATTGTTATCTGAGGTAGGTCTAAATACAGAAGTAATTTTAAATTTCCCTCAACAATCCTTCTTTGGTAAATGTAAGAACTAAAAAAGTGAGAGAAAATAAGAACTAATTTTATAAAACTGATTTTAATTTATTTCTTCAGTCTTTTTTTTATCGAATTGCGTTAGAACTTTAATGTGTAGAAAATTTAGTAAAGAAAAACTTCAAGTGGATACAAATAAGTACACTTAAGGCTTTTCAGCAAATTGAGATGATAAATCAAATACATTTATCAGAAAATCTACTTAAAGTATGCTATGAACAAAAGTAAAATAAAGGAACTTGAAGCTTCTTGTCGAAGTATTTTTTTCTCCGTCACAATGGTGGGAGTTCACCATCGTCGAACAAGGGCGAATATGACATGTACAATCATTCGGCAAACCATTGCCGTCTGAGCTTAAAGCCTTGTAGAAACGATTCATTCCGAACGCTTCTTGGCTTAAATTTGCTCTTGTTCGATGATAGTGAATTTCCACAGCAATAATCTGTCCTAATTTTAATATCACAAGTTTCTAGCCACTCGTTGAAAATACCCTCCGACCCAGTGAGCTAGACGAGGAATACACGGGCAGGGAATTTTGTTGTTGATATTCACGTTAGTTGGTAAATCGTCAGTTTGTTGACGATCATGTTGAAGTATAATTGAAGTTTTTATTTCCGGTTATAGATTTCTGGAAAACACAACGGTATCTTCGGGACTGTTTCTTCTTTCATTAAGTTACCTGATTTTTCTCCTCAGTCATATTTGCAACATGAAGAAGTAATTAAACAGAGAGCTAGAATGTCTTGTACACCTGAGAGTTAATTACAAATAGCTTAGTAGGGACTTAACTCGCCACGTGAAGAACGTGGGGACTCGGCAGTGTAATTGTCAATTCCTTGACGACTTGTTGATTACTATACCTCAACTCTGTGACGTCTTATCTGTGTGTTTTTGAAGCTAGTTATATGACATATTATTTATGTATTCCCTAGATGTCAGTCCTGAGTCATGTTGCTTTTTGCATCACAAACATTAAAGAAGTAATTGTTGCACTTTGACGCCAGAAAAACTTTGTAGATGTAGTTTTTGTTAGTAGAAAGAGTCAGAACCGATGTTGTGAATAAGACTTGTGTAGTTTGTAACGTGTTACCGAATTATAAAAGTCTTAATAACAAACGTTCCAGGTAGACTTTTTCATCATTTGGAAAATTACACCACTAAAAACACTGTTTATATATCCCCTAAAAATTTGGAATAGAAATAGTAAGTCAAACCGCTGGATGGAGTAAACGCAATTTTTTATGAAGTTATTGTTACATATGCTACTTATTGTAACTGAAAACAAAAAAAAATATAAAAATATATACTGAAAAAACTTTCCTTGTCCATTGAAAAAAAGATTAGCGGTTATCTACAAAGCAACGTGAGTCCTCTAGTACTTTAAAATGCATAAGGCAGTAATTGAAAATGAGTAATAGCATTTTTATGTTGTTTGTTGATTTATTTTCCTTTTATTTATTTATTTTATTTTTGTTGGTTTATTATTAGCATTTCTGTGTAGATTTATTCTCGATTAAAAATCATGGAGTTAGTGATGCAAGTTATCACGGAGATACGATTGTGTGCAACTGATTCTGCACACGCCACCTCCAAACGTTCAACTGAGAGAAAACACAACTTAACTACAATTCGTTTTAAGACAGTCCTTAAACAGTCCTGTATCCGGGATAGTTAGATCTACCAGTCATGTAAAACAATTAGTAGTTGAGAAAGACAAGGATATTAAGATCAATTAGTTACTCGTACGTGAGTCATGGTAGGCTAGAATATGCAGCTAGAGACCAACAGTATATGAAAGCTTCATGGAGGATGAAAAAAGTATTAGTTGTCTTATCTCGGAATCAAAAAAATTATAAAATCTTCAGATGATTATAAAAGATCCAAAATTCATAACTGAGCCTGCCAGAAAAATCCTAATCTTATTACTTATTGAGGGTTTCGTACGTTTGGAGACTCAAACCCTCATCCCCAATTGTTGTAAAGAACCAATATCGCTCGTGAAAGGTGGTCAGTTTGATTTAAAAGATGAATAACACCTAAACGATAGCTTAGCGTTTTTACATTTTGTAGTGTGAGTGTGAAACTAAAGATGATATACCGGGTGTTCAAAAAGTCCCGGATCGGCTACGTAATTTTTTTATTATTAAATATTGTCTTACGAAACTTATAACATGTCTCTTGGACACAAAATACTATTTTAGCAAGTATTCAGTGACCCCCTACCTCTTCAGGGGGACGGCCCATGAGGAGTCGGAAGAAAATCTTAAATGTAAGCATAGGTTGATATGCACATCAAATTAAAGCTCTTTTTGAGTAGAATACAATGCCTTAAATCTGATCTCAATCGGATCACCGAATCCAAAATGGCGCCAGTTTAAACTTTTCTCAACTGCAATTTTTAACCTCCTTAAATATCCGATTTCAGACGTTCTAAGCGTCCGTTCGAGATGCGGGTTTCGGCATTAAATTTTGCTTTATTACCCCTTTAAAATGATATACATATCGACCTATGCACAGCCTATGGCATAAACCACTTCCATGAGGGACGGTACCTTAAAGGATGTCTTGGATGATGACCGGCATAGGTAGTGCTGTACATAATTTTAAAGGGCATGAAATTCTCAACAGAATGCCGCAAACCGCATCACGAAAGGACGCTTAGAATGTCTGAAACCGAATTTTTAAGGGTGATAAAAATTGCAGTTGAGGAAAGTTTAAACTGGCGCCATTTTTGATTCGGTGATCCGATTGAGATCGGATTTGCGGCATTGTATTCTACTCAAAAAGAGCTTTAATTTGATGTACATATCAAACCATGCTTACATTTAAGATTTTCTTCTGACTCCTCATGGGCCGTCCCCCTGAGGAGGTAGGGGGTCACTGAATACTTGCTAAAATAGTATTTTGTGTCCAAGAGACAAGTTCTAAGTTTCGTAGGTCAATATTTAATAATAAAAAAATTACGAAGCCGATCCGGGACTTTTTGAACACCCGGTATGTATGAATGCATGATGATGTTTAAGTTAAGGTGGTGAAATGTTGATCGTTACTCAAGCGATGACAGCGTGTCGGCTCTGACGGGGCCTCGCAGCAGGGGGGTTGGAAGAACATCAGTCATGTAACTTGTCGGAGAAAGAAGACTAATGAGGAGACACAGAAGACGTCACTGTAATTAACGAATGATCACTGATCACTGATTAACACCAGTGATCATGTTGAATATTGTATATAAGTACAGGGTTTCCATAAAATAATGGTGGGGTTTAAAAATGAAATAAAAAGAAAACGATAAGAGTTACAAAAAACCTATTCATTTTGTTGAATTTCTGACATCAAAAAGATTTTATTCATAGCTAATAAACTTTAACATGGCTACAGTTTCTGGCTCTACAGACGTCCAGACGATGATCTGGTCTTCCAGGCCTACTTTGCTTTAACTGACCCGGTGTTTATGAACTGCTTACTCCAACGACGAATGTTATTTTCATGAAGTGGAGCTTTGTTAAATTAAATGTTCTTCTAAATGCCCGTTGTACTAGAGTCACTGACTTTAGTTTACCTAACAACAATACACACTCAGCCTTTTTCTGATCGGAAAACATGTTTGTAAAAAAACACAACAAAGTTTATTTCAAAGAATAAGGTTATTGATTAGCACAAAAATCAACACAGCTGTTTAATTAATGGAAACAAAACTGTTTGAGCTACTGGATGCAGGTGTACCGATATGAAATATTTAATTCGTCTTATAATAGTTTACAGACAGTTAAAACCCCACCATTATTTTATGAAAACCCTGTACAATACTAGATTTAATGATAGGAATGTTCAAGCTCATAAATAAACTTATTTGGGAAGAGGACTAATTTAATTGAGTTAAAGCTTATTAAGTCCTCTCTTTATGTATAAAAAACTAAATTGAATTCAAGTCACGGATAAAACTCCTTGGGAGGCATGTTATTTAAGTATTGATAGGTATTTTAAAATATGCCTTAATGACTTTCTTAATATTACGGGGGTTTATGCTAAAAGATTTGTAGCAACCACGTTTATAAAATGACAATTTAAATTACCCACAATCCTTCTTGAACGGATCGACGGATGTATTGGAGTAGTAGGCCTAAGTAAGACTCAGTGAACTGGGATTATTATTAATCAGCCTGAAACCTCCAGGCGATTCCCGAAACGGTACTTTTGCATTATACGGAGGCCACAATTTTTAGAGGATTTTTTTCACTGGATACCAAAAATAACTACTTGATTGGAGAGAACATATTTTAATCGACTTACTGACTAAATTTGACAAAATTATGATGAGCGGTCTTTGTGTTCTGCCTCCCAGAAGGCAGCGATGTCGGCGAGGTAAAGCGTCACCACCGCTAGCGGCACCACCTGATCGCCACCCTTAAACAGCGCGCTGCGGCGGTTATGTTAGGTTAGGTTATCATAAATATGTTAGTATGACTTTCCTCGTTTCGTTACAAACCAAACGATACCGGATGAGTCATACTTTCGCACGCCAAATCCTGTAGGCAAGTGATGCACACACTCCGGTCAACAACCTGACCTAGGCCTACTTGGAGGGGATTTGGCGGGCGAAGGTATGACTTATCTGGTATTGTTCGATTCGTAATGAAACGAGGAAAGTCCTACTAACAAATTTATGATAACCTAACCTAACATAACCGCCGCAGCGCGCTGTATAAGGGTGGCCTCCGTATAATACCAAAGTACCCATGAGACCAAGGTCATCTCGCTGCCAACGACCATTGTTGTAATCATACCTCTATAACAATCAGTACTACTGACCCCCTGTAAAGCTTTGTGATAACCATTGTCACCTTGCAAGGACCGGAACTGGGAAATCTGTCAAGGGTGGCAAAGCCGAATTTGCCGCCCCCTGGTTCCCTTTATTTAAAAAATAGTCCTATACTTTATTTTTTGTAAAGTGTGAAGGGCTCAAAATAATATTGAAAATTATGATTGGAAAATTATTGACGTAAAAAATTAACATATTATTGGAAAATTATTGATGTATTGGAAAATTATTGGAAATTATTCTATTTTAATTAATACACAGATATAAACTTACGTTAAAAGCAAACTAATAACATTTTTGACAGCTCTAATGTGTAATCAGACTCCAAAATTCTTTCAGAGCTTTTCATGTTACATTGCAAAATTAGTTAAAAATGTATTAAGCCTAAGCTTACATAAATTTGAAGTCTTAGTTCTTTCTTATTGTTCATAGAAAGTATAAAAGATAAGTAAAAAATGTGTTAGTTTTGAAATGTTTTTAACGCTGAAACAAAAACATCAAGATGGGCCCCGTTCCCGCCCACGAGCGGCTTCCCAAGTAGTATGAAAGTCCTTTTGAAATAATTTTATTTCATGTAAAATATTGTAAACATGAATTTGTGAAAAAAGTTTTCTTTGTTTTTTCAAAATATTTTTTACTGTAATTTTAAAAAATCAGTATTTTAATGTTTTAATGTTTTGATAATAAATTTATAACAGTGCATATAAAAAAATTTCCTTGTTTATGATTAATATTGCAACTCGAGGAAGCTTTAGGTCGAAACTTCATTTTATCTACGACCATTGCAATAAGCACCAATTATGGTATTACAATAAACATTATAATGATATACATTAAAAAACAAAAAACCAAGCAATACTCTAATGACGACTTTAGAGTACTGGAGTCACTTTAGAGTACTGGTTCTAGACCAATGAGAGCTCGGCTTTTGACAGAAGTAGTGTCATAATAACAATTACGCAATTCGCACATCAGCTGATTGTTGCATTACGATTCATGTTTGAGTTTACTTATCCCATCAGCTGATTGTTCCACGACGATTCATGGCTCAGTCTGCTTATTTGCCTAACCTCAAATGTTAGTTGACCTATTCCATCATTAGTAAGTCATGGTTTTGTTTAACTTTGGGGGAAATTTTGTCGTATATTGTTGGTCGTAGATAAAATAGTGTATGCAACGATTGTATTAAGCCTTTAAGCTACTCGTGAGATATTTAGAACACTCGCTTTGCTCGTGTTCTAACTTACATCTCACTCGTGGCTTAAAGGCATGCATTATACAATCGTTGCATAAACTACTATTACGTTATCACCTCAACACTAACAATATATCGAAAAATCACAACCACCCGAACTTTTGGTAAAAAGGTATGAACACCCGAAAGGTGGACCGAAAGATTGCCTGAGAGACAGAAGAAACCCTGCATGATAAAATAACCAATTATTCATTAATAAATTTTGAATTTGGACCAGAGACTCTTAGCTAGTTCCCAAGGGCTCGATGCGTTAGCTGTCAGATGAAAGTCGTACACCGACAGCTTAGTATGTTTCCCACTTAATCTGCTATCAAAATCTAATACGAGCAAATTCAAACAACAAGTTAATTTTCTTTAACATACTTCGGTATGTTCCTTTCTCTCCTTTGTCGGAATTTATGGGATTAAACCTTTCTAGTAAACATGTCCTTCAGATTTCGCTATGGATGTAAATGTAAAGGCCTCCGGATATTAAATTAATTTTGAATGGAGCTTTAAATTAAATCTTAATCGAGTAGGGTGACATATGTGTTATAAACTTGTTGTCATTGTTGTTTAACGAAACTCACTCAGCACGCTGACATGAGGGAGCGAATTTAAATTTCAAGGCTTTAAGAGGAGGTTGGAGTTAGCGGCCATATTGGATTTATACTCCATAAGAACCAATATTAATTGGTATGCGGGATTTCTCGTTTATTTTTGGTCGGAATACTAAAGTTTATATGTCAAATTAAAGCTCTTTTTAAACTCTACCGGACGTAGGAATTACATTTTCACATAAACTAGCCATTTTTTGTAAAATTGAAAAAATAACTTTTGATTGCGTTTTTTTACGTCATTTATCAAATTTATCGAAAATCGGCTTCCTACGTCCGGTAGATAATTTAATTAGGATTTCTAATATTTGGCTTTCGAAATGATCTAATTAATAACAACGACAATTTCTCGCATACCAAAAAGCATGTCAAGCGAAAATTCAAGGCAAATTTGAAGGAATTGCTAGCAATCAGCTGACTTGTGATGAAAATTAGCCATTCAACACACGGCAAACGGCACTATTTCGTGCATTATCTACGGCGGAGCAATATAGTTTCAAGCTTCGCCGCATCATTCTATTAGCAGCACCCGTCTATCCAACCTCCTCTTAATAGCCCATTTTAGACCCAAACACTCTACACGTTGGGCTTTATGCCCCTTAAAATGGCGATGGCGGTCCCGATTCATTCCCCCAACACACTGGCGAATCAGAACAAAGGAAATAATATCCCTACCAAATTTAAATATAATCACTGTTACCAGTGTCCAAAATCCACTTTTTTAGTGCATAACCTTGGGACAGGGCTAGAAATGTTTTTATTTTTATAGTCTTCAATAAAAATACACCAAATTTACAATTAATATCTTATATTATCTTTGTCAGACTAAAAAATTGAGGTATTTATCCCTCAAAAGTGAAGTTAGGGGTACTACCCCCTACGAACTTGCCCAACCAACTTGACCAAAATATCACAGAGAGGAAGATTTCCACCAAATCTGAAGAAAGCCGAATACAAAGAGGGACCGCTTGAGTGCATTTATACCGTGGGTCCCAAAAATCCCACCCCTGTTTTTTTTTATTAATAGAGATAAAAGTATAATATTCAGGGAATGTTTATATGATCAAAATACCCCCGTTGCAGCAGACCTGCATACTCAGCGAATTTCAAATGCAAAACAACATATCTCAATCCAACATAGCGAGATTTGACATGTTTTTGTAAGCTCCATAAGAATAACATGGGGAATGAGTATGCAGGTGTGCTGCTACAGGTATATTAAAACTGGGTGGTTTTAATTCAATATTTAGTAGATCTGAACTAGAAGAAGCTATTTACCAAGTTTTATTGAGATATGTTGAGAAATAAGCGAGATATAGAATTTTACTTATTTCCCATAAGGTTAACATTGGGACAACGTACTGTGTTTACCACTTTCAATATCTCGGTAACCAATGGACATAGAGCAGTGTTTTAAAATACCAAATTGTTTGTTTTTTTGAGCTGAATTCAATGGTGCCCACAAAAATTCGATAAAATTTATTTTTCTATGTAAAAAATTCAAAAACCCCATTTTTGGGGGGGTTTATCCCCCTTTACCCCCCCTTCCGGTGGTCCGATCGGGCTGGTTCACGAACTCGTCCAATTGATTACCACTTTACACGTCCGTACCAAATTTCATAAAGATCGGACCATTTTTGCAGCCGCTATCGTGCTAACAGACACATAGATATATATATATATATATATATATATATATATATATATATATAGATCGCACTATCATTGTGGCGACTTTACACAACACCTACAGTATGGCAACCATCTCAAGGAATTATGTATATTTAGATCTTTATATAGAAATACACTAACTTGTACTCAAGAACCAACATTATCAACTCACATTACAAGTTTTTTTGTTACTCTTAAAGAAACCACAGAGACATCATTGTGGCGACTTTACATGCAACAAACAAAATGGCATCCATTAATATACATTACATTAAACTATCGTTGTGAACCCCATTCAAAATATTTACCATCATTGTGGCGACATACAGCGTTGCCAGTTTTCACTCTAGCTTTATACATGAACAAATTGTTCACTGAGGCAAAATGACGGCCTGCCATTCCACCATCACTAGGGCATTCTGTTTTTGTTTTTGTTTTTTTTTTTTTAATTCAGTGAAAGGGAATATGATTCTTTTCCTTAGTCTCCACAAATAATTCCTTGAAATTTTTAGTGCTAAATTGTTCATTTCATCACGCGTCATGCAATCGACCTATTCTGGGGAAAAATTACGGAGATTAACATGGAAACAGTAAATCTCAAGGCCCGAGATGGGACTTTGGTGACGAATAGTGACCAAAAAGCCAATCCGGAATAGCTGATGCTTTGCGACAGTTAAAGGTTTTGAGGTTATGTGAAGCAATCTTATTAAGGAGTAAGAAGCCAACTAAAATTTCGAACTGTTAACTGAAAACTTTACGAGATAAACTCATTGTTCTAGGAGGAAAAAAATTAATCAAAATTAAATTTTAAAAATAAAAAATTAAATTGGTCTTTGAAACTTTTATTCTGTATTAAGTTCCAGAGATTAACTTTCCCGGAAGTTCGTACCATTTCTGTGGTCGCTCCTCACAGTATGGGGCCCAAAGTGCGCAGCCCAGCTAAAGTCAAGCATACAGAGCTTTATGATGTTTTAACGACTAGGCTATATGAGATATTCTACGATTACATTTCAATTACAAACTGATTAAAAGTATAAATAAATTGTAATTTAACAATAAATTTCATTTAAGATTTCTCATTGCCTGGCTCCCTCGCAATATTTTTCAGCCGCCTCAATAGTGTACCCAGCAAAGGCCTGTCATTGACGGTTAAATAAGAAAATATCATATGCTTCTAAGAATTAAAGGAATATGCAATTAATTAAAGAGACCTCGAATGTCAGGCTTGAGTAATTTTATGAAAGCTGAGTTTCTCAGCACATGATCCCAATACGGCAAAGATGGGTCAGAAACTAACGATGAAATAAGGTTTATAATTAAACATAGTGACAGATTTAGGAAGGGGGGGGGGTTATAGGGGCTGCAGCCTGGAGCAACAAATTTTCAGAGGCGGCAGATTGAAAAAATAACAGCGGCAATTAATTCATAATAGCCTACATTGTTACAAAGAAAAAAATTAATCACTTGGAAAACAGACTTGTGGTACAGGAGAATTGCCTTAAAATGCGATCGAAACGGAATTCTTAGGTTAAAGGGAAGGGGCTTTTAAAATGGTGTTTAAGCCTGAAGTAGAACGGCAGCAACGGCAATCACTGATCGCACCGTGCCGATGCCGTCCTCCGTCCCAGTCCGAAGGGGAATGGGACGACTGGTACAAATTTTTTATCTCTCTGTCCATTGCACGACTGCTACGGTCAACTCGCTTTGTTCGAAACGACACGACTGCTACAACCGCCCGGCCAGGTAGTCGCGGTACGTTGAGGGAAAACGGGAATTTAAATTCCCCCTCACTTCTGCTTCTACAATAGAACTGAATTAATTTTTCATTTTTCAATCAATCTATTAAGTATACAAGTGCATCTGGGTGTGTACTTCATCAAGCTGAGATTTTCATCAAAAATTAAGTAAGGCTATGAAGCCATATTTAAAGATGGTTTGAATAATCGTCACTTAATTTGAAAATAGGCTTGCTTTTAACTCAGGAACACTTCATTAATAATGAACTCAGGAACACTTTTAAAATATTGAACAACTTTAAAATATTATTGTCTTATTTTATTCATAATTACCATTTTTGATATATTATGATGATTATGTGAAAGTATAACTATTAACTTATACTCTTCAATATACTCGACTCGAAAAACTCGATACTCACGAATATTTTTAAAAACTCGGTTCGACTTTTAAAAAAACACTACCCGCACACCTCTATTACAAACAAAAGGATATTCAACTCGATATTTTAGGTCTGGGGATCAGAAAAATACATTAATTCGAAAAAAATACAAATTCATTGAATTATGTCATTTGCTGCCCTTCAAAACCAAAACATCCAATTTAAACAGCTTTTGATTGTAAACAACCAAGCGCCAACTTGTTCCTAACGAGGTATAATAACTTTCCTAATCTTCAGGATCAAGTTCAATAAACAGCATAGCAGAGGGTCCGTGGGGACAATATAATTTCCGTTTTTCCGTTGTCTGGCTACCTGGCGTCGACTACCTGGCCGGGCGGTTGTAGTAGTCGTACCATTTCGAACTAAGCGAGCTGACCCTCGTTGTAGCAGTCGGGCCACAGCCTCCAGAGGACGACGCCACTCGATCCGGCCCAGGCGGCAGGCACGAATTAACCATGTCCAATAATACAAATAAAAATTCTTTATCTGTAAGAGTACCGTGCTTACAATGTTCTGGTTTTTTATTTAGAGGTCAGAAAATTTTGTAAAAAATATTAATTCAATAAAACCTTTAATGTTTTATTAATTCAATATAGGCTAGAGCAGTGGTTCCCAAATAACAGGTGGTCACGGACCCCCAGGTATACAATCTAAACAATCGGGGACCCCTAAAGCTATATTTGATTTACGACATGCTCTGTTGCATGCCCGCGCGCATATACGATCACATTCCGGCATCTAACGCTGTCGATTCAGTATATTTCATTTAATAATTTGTTTTTGTTTTTATTTTTGCTTTTACCCACCAAAACTTTCCAAATTGTTTTATAGCCAATAGTGATGGACGGGATTGGACTTTCAGTTCGGGACGGGACGGGAAAAGATTTTTTTCTTCCCTCTTACATTCGGGACGGGACAGGACAGGATTTTTTCTTCCCTAAAGTTTTGGAAATGCTCGTTTACAAATTTATTTTAATTTATTACATTAGGTTAAAAACAATGTCATATATAACTGTTTAAATAAATATCCTACCTGATCACAAAATTTCAAGGAAAAGATTAAAGTGAAAAAATACTGACTTATATGTAATTGACAAAATAGCAAACATTAAAAACACATTCCAAAATAATAAAAAAGTAACTCAATGAAATTGTTGATTATAAGGCAAATACTAACTTATATAAAATAGTAAAGTTATTGTTTATTTATTACTATTTTTTATTGAATTTGAATTTCTATTCATCTTTTTAATCAAGAAATCAAGATTTAAATGCATTGAAAACCAGAAATATTATTAAAAAAATAAAAAATATAGTACTTTTTTTAAAGTTTGACAAAAACTCAATAATTTTTAAGTTTTTGCTTTTTCATTTTATTGTTTGGTTTCCACAAATCCAAAAGTAAAATACTTGAGTGGTTACTGCATGTTGACAAAATAACTGTCAAGTATAACTCCTGCAGTAAACATGTTATTGTATTTTTATTAATTTTAGGCTTTGAAGTTCTTGTTTTTCACGACTCCCAAACTTGATATTCCTCAAATTACATAAAATATTAATTACATATGTATTTCAAATTTAAATTCAAAAGTCTCAAATTATTTACTTTTGTCAACTATTTAGTTTTTTTACTTATTTATGAAAAATAATAATACTTTCGGCTGGGATTCAATGTAATCTGAATTAGTTTAGAGAATTGAATCAATGGCTAAACCAATTTATTTGTAGCCGACCAATGTGGCCGATGATATAAAATGCATCACTGTAAAGCCTTCTAGCAAGTTATTTCTGTTGATTAACCGCTCTCAGTGAATAGCTAAACTTGATTTTCACACCCGATTGCAAGTTCGCAATGTTACATTTTTCGTTTTTCAGCGATCAGCAAATACGCGCGACAGTTTTTCTCAGCCGATCGCGAATTTCGTAAAGCAACATCGGCAGTTTGTCCACGATCGACAAATACGCGCTAGCGTATCTCGTGGCCGTTCGTGAATAGCGCAAAGCTATTTTTTCCGTTCATCCGCGACTTGCAAATACGCGCGATAGTTTATGCGGCCGATCATGAGATTTGCAAAGTTGCATTGCCGTTTATTTGTGATCGACAAATACGCACGATAGTTTTAGCGGAAGATCGCGAGTTTTGCAAAGCTGGATTTGCCTTTATTCGCGATCGGCAAATACGCAAATACGATCGGCAAGATCATTTTCCGCGGCCGATCGCGAGTTTTGCGAAGCTACACTCGCTGTTTAGTTGCAATCGCTAAACGATTCCGTCCCGAAAATTTCCCGAAGTGAATAAAAATCCCGCCCGAAAATCAGGAATTTAATTTATCCGAGAATTTCCCAAAATTTCGGGACCCGACCATCCATAATAGTAGCCAATATGTACAGGCCTAACGCCGCGGACCCCTTGTAAGCTATTCGCGGACCCCCTGGGGTCCGCGGACCACCTTTTGGGAACCACTGGGCTAGAGGTTGCTTCGGTGATGGTATGCCCATCGTAAGTAACAAATTAAAAATAGTGAAGCTGTTCAAAAACTCAGGTCCCGGTCCCGCAAGCTGTTCATCCCCCAATTTTCTCGCACTGACGTTGATGTCAAAACTTCTCTCTATACGTAAAACTTCATCACAGATGACTGTGTTGAAATTGTATAATAGACTTTCATTAATTGGTAATTTAGATATTTTTATTTCATCTGTTAAGACTCTCCGTTCATTTGCGAAAGGTTAAGTAAAATCTGTAATGTTTTAAAATGTTTCTGTAATTCCTCGGTAATGTTATGTTAAAAAAAAGAAAGTAAAAAGTATTATTGATGTTTTTGTTAAATTTATATACTTATTGTAACATTTATTTGATTCACCTTGACATAAGTTATTGTTATGTCAAGGTGACATAAATTATTGTTATGTCTTAAACATGCCTAACTTGGATTAGTTAGGCACGTTTAAGACTACAAGTATCGTTGTAAGTTTAAAACTCCATTGGGTTAGTCTCGTTTAAGTCAGACGGTCAGACCCATCCCCCTCTCACCTCATTTAGCCAACTCTCAGTAAAAAAACGGTAATATCTAAAACCGTATTAAATTACTGTAAATTAACCAGCATATTATCACAAATACTTATTTTTATATTACTATAACATATTAAGCCATCGGTAGAATTAGTATTTCTCAAACCAAAAAAAGTTTAATATTGTTCATCAGCATTTACATGCAGTAGCTCAATATGTTGACACTGAGAATGATATTGACGTCGCAGTTTCCAAAACAATCACTGTTCTCCAAGTACGTACTGAATAGGAAGGAAAAAAATCAAAATAACAATAACTCCAACTAAAACTAATTTATTTTTCAACTTATTTTATAGCTTTGTCTTATATATTTTTTAAATTTGTGTTATTAAAATGACGTTTTAACCAAATCATTTACTGCTTTCATAAGTTCTGCATTTTAACGCATAACACTCCCCGATATTTCCCCCCCCCTTCGTTGTCGACCACCCGCAAAATAGGCGAAATACCTTCTTTTGTATCACCACAGTCCACTTTACAATAATCAGCAAAAATACCGCGTAATGCTCTCATGTATGCTCAAAACCCTCAGCTCTTAGACCCGAGGGTTATACGCGTCCGGGAGAACCAGTGTTGCCAAGTCGTCCGGTCGCAGTATTACGCCAAATGCCGTATATTGAAATATACACTCAGCGACACTAGCGCACCCACGGTCATTACATGAACTACTAATATTCGTTTCAGGCGCAATATGACGACCAAAATAAAATTTTTAAGTCATCACTATGTGTATCTACAGGTCAAAAGGAGATGAAATAACCCAAGTGTGCATATGACGACCATATACGGTCGTCATAAGCACCGGTCGCCACTTTGCATACACTTTTCCTCATGTACGGTTGCCACAATGATAGTTGGGTGAACATATATATATATATATATATATATATATATATATATATATAAATTCAAACGAATAGTGTTTTTTGCTTCTGGGGGCCCCAAAACGAAAAGTTATAGTGGTCCCGAGCTTAAGTCTTACCATGAGACCTACGGTAATAGCTTCTTCCCTACAGGGGAAATTCGCTAAAAGGAAGTTTTTGGTGTATGTAAATTTTCACCCTCTCTCCCCCAAAAGGGGTAGCTTGGGGGAAAGTCAAAATATTTAAATGTAAACCCCTATCGAGTTGTATATAATTTTAAAGGTCATAATAAAAAAAAGAATGGCGCAAAGTAGAGGTTTCTACGTCAATCCTATCAAAAGTTTTGGCAGTTCAAAGTTTTATTTTTTCAAAAGGGGGGACTTATAACGGGGGGGATGGTATATAACACATTTGATACACAGGCCACCATGCAGTGTGTAAATTAAGTATTGAAAAAATCTGTATTTTTTAAACAAAAACGGATAGAAATATGTGTTTTTGGCATTGATTGTCAACAGTTTCCGGGATTTTTACATCGACAATTATTTCACCCATTTCACCAATTCAAAAATTTGAATATTTTTTTTAGAATCGATGGATTTTTTTCACCTTGGATTTGCCCCGCCCACTTGGACTATTGATCTGTGCGTAGACGTTATCAAGCAAAGACAAGGAGTGAGCCGGTACAGTACTAGGGTGAACGGTACTGCTAAAATTTAGCAACAATCCCGAGTCTCGAACCTGCGACGCTTTGAGGCCACAGTTCCGAGGCCGAGTGCGCTACCGACTGAGCCACCGACTCACTCAACAATTATTTCAATTTGAATAATTGTTTTTAGTGTGACAGGGGCTATAAAATGAGGGACCATTCACTACGGCAATACGGATCATTCTATGGCAGGCATTCAGAACTTTAAATTGGGGAAATGAGCGCTTTTTCACCCTATAAAAAATTTTTAAATACCTGCCATTTTGGCTAGGGGTGACTTATCGACTTTAGGTTTGCATGATTGTTTAAGTCTTGACAAACCCTTTAAAATGAGGGGTCACTCAACACGGATTTGCGTTTGAGATTTTGGGGGCTGGGGCAAAATACGGAATATGACAAAAAAACACTTTTCCCTCTAATAATGGTACTCACAGTTTGACTTACCCAATGTAATTCGTTTAAAATGTAAATTGGGGTATCCATGGTTAATCTTGTGTGTCCATCTCAAATTTTAAGATGGCTGACATTCTGATTAGGGATGGTATATCGACCTCGGGTTTGCGCCATCGTATTTCTATTGACAAACTCTTCAAAATGAGGTCTCTTCAATAGAGAAAAATTGCAGTTTAAAAAATAATTACCTCTACCCCCCACGCTGTTAGGGGGGGTGAAACAAAATTTCCGATGTAAATAATCCCGGAACCTTAGTTAACAATCAATGTCACGAACAAAATATTTCTATATATTTTGGTTATAAAAATACAGATTTGTTTCCATACTTAATTTACACACTGTATAACATCAATTTATAGTTTTTAATGCACGGCGTTTTTGGCATCTGGGGGCCCCAAATTAAAAGTTATCATGGTCCCACGCCTCATTAATGTTTTAATGTAATGTCCTCACGCAATGTTTTATCTTATATCAGAATTATTTGTATCACTATTTCATGTGTCGGGCTTTCTCCAACTTACTTAGAGTGACGGAAGCAAAAAGGCAAAAAAGTAAACGCAACCAACCGTCCTTGATGAGTAATAGGCACGCCCGTGGAAGGTAAAAAGCAAGGAGTATGAAAACAACATTGCAATTCTCTCGTAGTTTTCTAAGTGGAAACGATTACACAAAACCAATTTTAAACATTCTTCTATGTTTTTAAAAATAAATATGTTTTTGTCAACATGTAATTTAAGATATTGTTTTCCCTAATTATAAATAATGAAGCGCTTTAAACCATTTAAAAATATTCTTTGTTATCTTTTCTCACGACAACAATTAAAATCTTAAATGCTTTTTGAAAAATAGAAACAAATACTTAATCTAAGAGAATATTTTCCTTTCTAATCTATTAGTGTAATTTCGGCCGGACCGCATAAGTTTCTCAAGCGTGCCCGAGCTTATCAGTTATAGAAAAAGTGAATTTGGGAACCTGTTTTAGGAGTCTAAAATTCTAGTGTCATGGTATAAAATTATGAATTCATCTACCACTTGAGTTCTGTGGGTAACGCGAGCGGGTAATTAGAAATCCCGGTACAACTTCTAACGATTGACTTCCAGTCTGGTTAATGTAGACTCACCGTTAACATTGTTCATCGGTACTGTTGAAGATTGAGTCCGCTCCCCCGCATAATAATTACAGTACACCTCGGATAATCCGGACCCCACATTATCCGGATCCCGGATTATCCGGACCGGTCCATCCGAGATATTAAAAAATTCAAATCACGGTAATAACATGATTTTATCGAGTTTGGGGGTGAAATGCGCCTTCTAAAAGTCAAATGCAAATATAATACATCAATGTATGAATTGGGAATCACAATAATTGAAGGAATCACATTGCTTAAACAGTACGTTACATTGCAGCATTTTCGTGAACGTAGTTTTCTGAATTGCTACTTGGGGCGCTAGCAGTCATCAACAAAGGCGTAGCCTACAGCAATTTTGCGCATTTGAAGTGTTGCGTTATTTCATAAAAAGAGTCACTGTAATAAGGTTTGAGATTTGGGTTGGTTTCGCCATGATTATTTCAAGTTTGAGTCATTTTGAGTTATGATTATTTATTTTAGCAAATTAAATAATTTAATCCGGCGTCCTATTTCAAACCTAAACCGTAAGTACGGTAAATTTAAACATTATATTTGTATGATGAATAAAAAAGTTTAGTTCTTAAATTTGTTTCAAAACTAAACTCCCGTAAAATTTGAAAGCCTAACAAGTACAGTCTTGACACGCCGCGCCGTTTACAACATCAATTTAGCAGGGGCTAAGGTACACGATCGCTTTTTAGGCGATATTGTAATGACCTCGGATTATCCGGATTTTTTGTTATCCGGATCGGTGTTCCGCCACATTAATCCGGATAATCCGAGGTGTACTGTACATAAATTCTGTGGAATCCGGATCTAACAAAAACCTTTGAGCCAAAATAATAGTAGAAACACTTTATTCAAAAACAGCCTTGACACCTTTTAAATATTTTCCAACGTAGTTTACTTACTTAAACTGCCTGGAGGTGTCAAAATATAGTCTCTTTACGCTGTGCGCGTTTCGGGTGTCTTACCACCCACCTTCAGCAGCGGAGAACTTATAAAAATCTGCACATAATTGAATGTTTGTCACACGCAATAACAGTTAACAGTACATAGAACGAACAATGTGCGTGCGTGTAAATGGTTCGTTCTATGTACTGTTAACTGTTATTGCGTGTGACAAACATTCAATTATGTGCAGATTTTTATAAGTTCTCCGCTGCTGAAGATGGGTGGTAAGACACCCGGAACGCGTAAAGAGACTATATTTTGACATCTCCAGGCAGTTTAAGTACGTAAACTACGTTGGGAAAAAAGTAGAAACACTGTAGAGACGTCCCTGAACTCATTCCGCAAACACTGGTGGCTGTCTCATACAAGTCCTTAAAAAAATTAATTTCTTCGTAAGTTAATTATTGTATTATTTCCCATAAGCCTGTTTGTGCAGTGGTGTCAGAAACGCACGTCTGTAAATTTTTAGTTTTGGTGTTCAAAACTAATTAGAGATAAGCTCCTCCAAATTTGTTTTATGGTCAAAATAGAGGTCGTAGTTGCATTTTACTATATCTAATTTGGGCAATAACGTGTACGTTTTTAGAGTTAAGGTAATTTGATTTACACAGGACCTTCATACGTTACACAGCTTCGCCACTCAGGAACTGCATACGTCACAAACGCTTTGCACCACAGGACCTATATTCGTCTCAAGCCCCCACTGCAAAACCTACATACGTCACAAACCGCCATCACAAAACCTGCAGACGTCACAACGTTTCGCCACCTGAGGACAGGACCTACATACGTCACAGACCGCCACCGCAGGACCTACATACGTCACAAATCGCCACCGCAGGACCTACATACGTCACAGACCGCCACCGCAGGACCTACATACGTCACAGACCGCCACCGCAGGACCTACATACGTCACAACGCTTGTTGATGATACAGTAATGAAGAGGGCATCGGGTGAGGTAACCCGTGTAACTCCTTGTGTTTGGTGCAATTGGAAAAGAATTTAACAGATCATAAGGTTGAGGTCCTTTCCTAAAACTTCATCTTAAACTATGAGAATATCGCTACATAATTGACTGGCTCTCTGCCCTTAAGGAGATTCACTATAAAACCCGGTCTCTTATGAAAACATAACACCCCCAATGCATTAGACCTGCATACTCTGCGAATTTCTGATGTATAGAATCACATTTCACACAACATCAGCGATACATGGCAATTTTCTATTTCCTCCATAAGAATAACATGGGAAATGAGTATGCAGGTCTGCTACAACAGGAATGGAAAAATTTGGTGGTTTCAAATCAATATTCAGTGGATTTTAGCTATAAGAAGCCATATACCAAGTTTTATCAAGATATGTCGAGGAAAAAGCGAGATATAGAATTTTTCCCCCGTAAGGATAACAGAGGGACAATGTACTGCGTTTACCGCTTTTAATATCTCGGTAACCAATGGACAGAGAGCAATGATTCAAGATACTAAATTGCTTGTTTTTAAAGCTGAATTCAATGGTGCAAACAAAAATTTGATTATTTTTATTTTTCTATGTAAAAAACTCAAAACCCCATTTTTTAAAGGGGGGGTTACAGTGGTCAGTGTTTGGGGGGGGGGGTCACTACCTCGGCGGGGGGGGGGGGGGTGATTTTCCATAAGCTAAAAGAAGGATCCTGGGGGGGTTTGGAATAGGTATTTCTATTGGCGGACAAATTTTTCTTAGGTTTTATAGACGCTATAGCCCAATTATTTCAATCCCCAAAACTTAAAAAAATAACTGGGTTTATTGATTTATAATGAATTTGAATTGTAAAATACAACCAACCTAATCTAAGGAACAAAGTCCTCTATGGAATTTTATTGATGCAAAGTAGGTAGTCTATATTTTGCAAGTCACGTTGTCGAGAGAATTTAAATAGGTGAGAGACATAAGACTGTAATCTTACAAATGGTGTTTTTTTAATACAACTAAGTTTATATCGAGTATTTTTATAAATGTTAATTTAATGCAGCTTATTTCTGTTACGATACAACTACAAGTCCGGTCGCCAACCTGTGACAGATCAACAGGCCACACAACGTCATGAAGTGGATCAGATCCAGACGCATTCAGTTCTGGTTCAAATCAGCCAATCAGATGGATGGGGTTTGGCCCCAATGGCCAAAATAATAAAAATTAATTAAAAATTATGCCAACGGCGTATATAACTATGTATATATGTAATGCCAAAATTTGACCGTGAAATTTCTGACCACCAATGATCTTATTGTTATCCTGCATCACAATGAAGGTTTTCCCAATCGTATCTTGATATTAAGTCGAGATATTTTTATGCGATTCGACCAGAAGATTTGGCACTGTCAGAAGATTGACACTCAAAAGTTTTGGCGGGCAAAATATAACCGAGAAAATATATCTCAAACAATGCAACAATTCTTATGACGACCTGTACGAACAACTAACAACTTTTTTTTCAACCTGTCCAGGCGACGAATGCGACGTCACTGAATTCCGCTCTCTGCTTGGGGCCTCAAACAGCGAGCGGAATTCAGTGACGTCACATTCGTCGCCTGGACAGGTTGTAAAAAGGTTTTTCGTGGCGCTCGTCATTGTAAAAATATCTGCCCCAAGTTGGGGCAGTCGAAGCCTCAAAATTATACCAGCTGACAGATAAATGCTACCCGAAAACCGAACGGTGCCGCTGGTCGCCCGTCATTCGTATCGTACTCAAGGCCTTATTGATTTGACGGGTGCGAAATGACCGAGCAATTTCCCAACAATGCTAAATGCCCGACAAATTTTCCATTCCGTTAAAAGAAATCTTTACGATTTTTTTCATCTTTTCATATGTTTGGGGGGGCTTGAGCCCCCTGAGCCCCCCTGGGTACACGCCTGGGGGTTTATCCCCCTTTACCCCCCTTCCGTTGGTCCAATCGGGCTGATTCACGGACTCGTCCGAGTGATTACCAATTTACATATATGTACCAAAGTGCATTAACATCGGACCATATTTACGGCCGATATCGTGTTAACTGACACACACACACACACACACACACACACACACACACACACACACACACACACACACACACACACACACACACACACACACACACACACACCCACCCACACACACACACACACACACACACACACACACACACACACACACACATATATATATATATATATATATATATATATATATATATAAATTAAAACGAAATGTGTTTCTTTTTCTTCTGGGGGCCCCAAAACTAAAAGTCATCATGGTCTGGGCTTAGTTCTTACCATGAGTACACTAACAGCTTCCTCCCTATTGGGGAAATTCGTTAAAATGGACAATGACTTACAGTTGGTTACCTAGGTTTGTCAAAACATAATTCTTAACAGCTGCAAAAAACCGACATGTTCTGTCCCTAGAGAAAAATGTGCAGGTCACATCCTCAGGCCCGGCGACAGGATTTTCGGGCCCCTGTGCAATCTTCATCACCGGGCCCTGTGACGACCTTTTTTTACTTATTTCGTGTGCTTTTGGGCCCCTTTTTAGCCGTTTCGGGCCCTATTAGCGAATTTCCGTAAAGGAATAAGCTATTACCGTAGGTCTCATGGTAAGACCTAAGCCCGAGACCATGTTAACTTTTCATTTTGGGGCCCCCAGAAGCAAAAAACACTATTCGTTTGAATTTATATATATATATATATGTCTGTTAACACGATAGCGGCCGTAAATATGGTCCGATCTTAATGAAATTTGGTACAGACATGTAAAGGTGGTAATCACTCGGACGAGTTCGTGAACCAGCCCGATCGGACCACCGGAAGGGGGGGTAAAGGGGGGTAAACCCTCCCAAAAATGGGTTTTTTGAGTTTTTTGCATGGAAAATTAAAAATTATCCAATTTTTGCTAGCATTATTGAATTCAGCTGAAAAAAACATGCAATTTAGTATTTTGAATCACTGCTCTATGTCCATTGGTTTCCGAGATTTTGAAAGTGGTAAACACAGTACGTTGTCCCAATGTTAACCTTAGGGGAAATAAAGAAAATTCTATATCTCGCTTATTTCTCAACATATCTTGATAAAACTTGGTCCATGGCTTCTTCTAGTTCAGATCAACTAAATATTGCATTGAAACCACCCAGTTTTAATATACCCGTAGCAGCAAACCTGCATACTCATTCCCCATGTTATTCTTTGCAAAAACATGTTGAATCTCGGTATGTTGGATTGAAATATGTTGTTTTGCATTTGAAATTCGCTGAGTATGCAGGTCTGCTGCAACGGGGGTATTTGGTCTTTCAGGGCCCCCTGCGAGCCCGGGCCCCTATGCATTTGCCCCCCCCCGCCCCCCCTGTCGCCGGCCCTGCACATCCTACTCGAGATTTGTTTTCATTGCCGCTGTTCCAACTCAGATTGCAGTCCTGTGATAAGCGGAAATCACAAATAAAACATAACCGGTCTTGAAATACAAGCCCTTGTAGGTGGTATAGCTTTTTTGCCATGAATAATGGAATGCTTGTTGCAAATGTGTTTACTACTCTCATTATGTATTACCAAGGTTATGATCTGAACGACGCTGATTATTACTTTTTGCGTAATGTTTTAATCTTACAATCAGATCAGGTTGATATTTAATGTCGAAGTATGGTGAAAACGGTATCCAAGCAATGACAAAATCGATCTTTTCAAAGATATTCTCCCTTCCATTTATGACAGGTTGGAAACTGTTTTACTAAATATATTGAGTAAGGGTTTCATTATACTGATCTGATGAATTTATAAACCCATTTAATAAGAATTTTGGTCGTATTTGGTCGTAAACTGTGTATTTGTGTCAGAGATACACGATGATGAAAACTATCTCAGGGTGAAATGAGCAAGTAGGGAGTGAGAAAACAGCAGCACCCAAGAGTACAGGACATGTCAAATAAAATGGCTTAGGCTGTTCGTAGCCCCCAGTGCTAAATAAAACCAACATTATTATTCATTGTGACCCTGGACTGGACATTTTCCCCTAGGGTTATTTCATTTCTTTATAAATAATGAAATAAATTACCTTCTCCAATCACTGTTATTTTATATGACGACATGTTTCGTTCCTCAGAACATCATCAGGTCATGTACTTGCAGCTACATTGATCAATGTATGTAGATTACATTTATATGACATTGTGGCAAGTCATTTGATTCAATAAAATGCTGTCACTGTATTTAAAACTTGTCATAATTTTAATGGTTCAAACTTATAAAATCTTGAGCTTTTCATCTTCTTCTTTTTCTTTTTCGTTTATTAATCATATTCTTGGAGAACAGATTAAAGGTCAAATGTTAATGATACATAATGGTGTAGGAGTGTGTGTTTGCTGTTATGGGTTCCTAGTCCTCCACTGAAGAAACTCTTGGATGGAGTAGAATGGACGTTGTAGAAGCCAGGTTTTCAGCTGTGAGATGATTTTTCTTTCTGGCAGTCTTCTTATGTGGTCCGGCGAAGTGTTGTAGAAAAGGGCTCCTCTGTATGAAGGTTTTTTCTCTGTCAGGCTCAGGTGGTGTTGGTCAAGTAGGAAATTCCTTCCATATCTGGTGTTATAAGGATGCCGTCTCCTGTTCTTGTTTGGCCAGCTATGCTGGCCAGCACTAATCGATTAGTGCTGGCCAGCATAGCTCAAGATTTTATAAGTTTGAACCTTTTAACGATAAGACAAGTTATAAATAAAGTTACCATAGCATTTTATTGAATCAATTGACTTGCCACAATGTAATCTGCATACATTGATTAATGTGGCTTCAAGTACATGACCTGATGATGTTCTGAGGAACGAAACATGTCGTCATATAAAATAACAGTGATTGGAGAAGGTAATTTATTTCATTATTTAAAACCAACATCGGCATTATGAGCAGAGAGGGCCTTGGCATTCGACTCTATCTATACGCACGCGACTCGACCGCCAAATCGCCAAACGAGTAAAGGCGCATTCACGTGTGTTGACAAACTCCGAGGACGCGCAGGTCACTGGCACGGTTTATATTTCATTTGTTCCCAAAGTGAAACCCGACTCGTGGAAAAATTAAAGCGGATCGGGGAAATTCCACTGGTCTCACTAATTTAGATGATAGAACGGACCAGGTTGCAAATGAGCGGATGGACATACGATCGCTCCCATGCCCATTAGAAGACTAGCCTATCGCAGATCTAGGGAGGGACCTTCCGATTTTGCAGTTCTTTCGATAATCTGAATCGATGTTATGTCGTAACAATAACATCAGTAATTCGGTATAGTATAGAGAGACAAGTGTCGATGTTGTGTTGTATCGTTACAATAATATAGATATAATATACTAAAATACAAGTATCGAAAGCACAAGTATTCAGAATTCAAACAGAAACTACTTGGGTTTTATTTTTACTTCTACTTGCATTGAAACATGTGACTGGATTTGTTTATATTTCGTCGTTATCCGCAACCAACATAGCGACCAAATGGGCACATTTTAATTTTTATATTAAAAATAAATTTTTCTACGTTTTCAAAAATCCAAAGTTAGTCATTATGGAATTGTGCTCCATTCTGTGATCCTCAAAAATATACTTCCAACGGCGTGCTTACATTTTTCCAGCAGTGCACAAATACTGACAAAAAGTATTAAAAAAGTTAAGCTTGCCTAGTAGTGCCTAGTAGGCTTTTTACACAACAATGTTGCCTCCAGTATTAATGTTTTAAACTTTTTATATCAACTCCAACAGCATTTTGACTGGAGTGAAACGCATATTTGTTATGTGTTTACCAGACATTTTCCTCATAGGAGTCATAGATAGGCCAACAGTATTCATCAGTGTGAATTGTTAATGGACCTACTTTATCCTACTACAAGTATCTTCATGAAAAAATGTATTCGTAATTTTATTTGGCGTTATATATTTGAAAGGCTTATAACTTTTTAAAATAGGAAATTACGGTGTAACCTTTTAACACTCGAAAACGTTATATTTTTGGTGATAACCAACAATAATACTCTAATATACAGGAAATACTCAAACTTAGCACTATTTCAATGGATGTTTCGATATGTTGCATTAAAATGTCCATGAAACAGGACTAAGGACAACCACAAGCTCTTCAACCGTTAGATGTCTCTGAAGGCCGTTGGTTTTGATGAGGAAATGTGTTTGTGGACATAAAATGCGTTTTCGTTATACCGCTGCGAAAACGGGAGTTTTTATAACATTTGATGTGAGGCTAAAGGAGCTGTTTCTCTCACTAGGGAGAGAAACAATCACCTGTAGTCGAGGACGTCAGCTGTTCGTTTATAATGTACTAAAACTGCAAACGTGTGTACGTCAGCGTCAATGGTAAGCTATCGATTGCATCGAGAGTGGTTATCGGTTTTTATTAAAAGTCGTAATTCATTGTTGCATTGTTGTCAGTTTAATCGATTTGTGAGTCTCGCTCACTTCACCAATCGATTGTTCAATGCTTTCGATACATCGATAATTGTTCATTGTTGTCAGTCTAACCTAACACGAATGAAACAGACGATCAGCTGATTGTTTCTAACAGCAATAACAACGTGGAAGTATCTTTGGGAGACAACTTTAAAGGTAATATTTTGGTTTTCTTAAGTAGGTAGCCTGTTGTACTGAGCGGTAAAAACAAAAATATAGTTCATCACACGGGCCTAAAGCTGCTTTTCGTTACTCGGTCATTTTTCGACCTCGGCTTCCAGCCTCGGTCATAAAACTTGACCTCTTACGAAAAGCGTCACTTTTGGCCCTAGTAATGAAATATACCATTTTACACACATTTATACCGTATTTTATCAAAGCAGTGAACAAATCTTTCTAATATTTCTTCCGTGTTTTTAGTATATCAATAAACTGATGTGTACTGATATGGTACGGCAATAAAATGTATGTAAAAACAAATAAAACAAATTTTCCAGATTATAACATGAGTATCAACGATAACTATAAAGTAATGAGTTAATGTACTAATGAGTTAATGAAGTAATGAGTTAATGATTTGAAACATAATTCAACGGAATCGTGTTGAATTATACTTAAACTCGGTGTGTTGTGATTTTACAAGGTATACCTGATAAAAACCGTAACAAGGTTAAACGATCTACATAGAACTCTAACTAATAAATCACTTTGGTTCAGAAGAATACTCATTTATTTTTTCTTTGAAAGGGTTTGTGTTAATTTGATACGACTATTTCAAGAAGCTTGTAAAACGAAACACATAGGCCTACATTTAATTATGTTATGATACTCACATTATTAGTCCTGCCAGAAAATGTACCAAGAGAGCATACCTGCAACAAATTATTATTCATTGTTAAAATTGCTAATACGTAGTGTAATAACTCACAGAAAGAACACGAGGTAAGCCAGGTGTAATATAGCCTTTTTTATTACAGTTTAGCCTATTAGTACGGTGTAATTAGAAAACCTGGACATAAAAAATAAGTTTCTAACCAGCGCCAAATCGTTCATTACACATCCCCCAATATGTCACCAAAAGGTACACTGATTTGTTCGTTGGGTCTGGGTGGGAGGGGAGTTAGTAGGATGAAAATTGGTATTTTTCTTATTTGTTTGCAAATATGTTGAAAACATTGCGTTTTTTCTAGAATATAATACTTTACAAAAATAGTCTACATTAAATTTAAAATGGAATGATACCATACAATACCTATCTAATATTGCCGGTTCTTGAGATAATGAGGACTAAAAATAATTTTATTTTTATTTTTATTTTATAACAACCAAATATCTCAAAAGATCCACTCCCCATGCTCTTTTCCACATTTTTATTAAGTTAAATAATTTAACTTTAGAGAATCATTATGTCGAGGAAAGGAGGTTTTTGGTGCTTCCAAATTTTTACTCCCTCCATCTAAAAAGTGGGAGGTAAAACATTTTAAACAGGAACCCTATCATGTGATATAACATTTTAAAGGACACGATAAAAGAAGACGAATGTTGAAAACTTGAATTTTCTACGTTGACCTTAGGCAAAGTTAACAGATGTGGCGTGCCCGATGTGCGTGGTCGATGACTATGCAGATTATAATTGACAAACTAAAGGGAAGAATTTTTATGAAAACAAATGGATGGACTCTAGAATACATCTAAAACATTTGCATTTTGTTATTAGTTTACTATATCCTAGTCTGTGTTTGCACTAACCTCTCCCTCCATGATATGTTCCTCTAGCCACATCATGACGACTGGGTGCTGCTTAGTCGTCCTTCTAATCAGTCAATCGTTTTTTGTAAAAATCCACATGCGCTGATGACTTTGAGAATTATGAATCCTTAAAAGTAACTAAGTTTAAGCTAAAATAATAACAAATCTTTAATTTTTGTAGAAATCACGAGGCACGGGGATCGCACGGCCTCAGAAAAATAAAATTGGAGTTTGTGAATTACACTCATATATTGTATTGCCAGTCATATACAGTACATCTCGGATTATCCGGACATCACATTATCCGGATCCCGGATTATCCGTGAAAAAATTTAAATCAGGCGGTAAAAACGTGATTTTACTGAGTTTGACGCGTAAAGAGTGCCTTCTAAAAAGTAAGATGGAACTGCATTTCACAATACACTTACGTGTTGTGCAGTCTTGATACGCTGTTTGCAGCTTCAGTATAGCAGTGGCTAGGTTCGCGATCGCTATTTAGGCGATATTATAATAACCTCGGATTATCCGGATTTTTAGTTATCCGGATCGGTGTTCCGCCACATTAATCCGGATAATCCGAGGTGTACTTTATTTGAAAACGAATGACAATTAACAGAATGTTACAATAATTTTCGGTACCTGAGACTACGATTTCTTAATCAGAATAACGTGTGTTGCTTCAAATATAATGAAATCAGAATTAGAAAAACTTGTAAATATATATTTGTGTTGGAAAATTAGCCTGCATCAGATGCAGAAACTGGCACATTAATTTGACAGCTGTAGTACATGTCATATTTTGAAATGTGTACTTTTAAAGTATGATTTTATTGTTATTCAAATAATTATAAATTTTAATATAATATGTATCTATTCAGAAATATATATTATTTATACTTCACTGACACAAAACAAGGTAAAAGTACATAGAACTGGGTAATGATTTCGTCCGGTTACAACAATGAGACTAAATTAGGATGATCGAGTGAGATTATGCAGTAAATAAGTGGAACTACAATGAACCAGAATACAATGTAAATGAGAGGGATTACAATGGGTGAGACTGCGCATCAAGTAAGATTACAAACAATGAGTGTGATTCTTTGCAAAAAGCGAGTGAGGATACGATGAGATTACACAGTAAGTTACTGAGAAAACTATCCACTCATAGTGTGGTTTCTAACACTTTTACAACTATAATTTAAAACAAATTAAAAATGTGAAATATCTAAAATCCCTATCTCAAAGAACTACCGAAGAATCTGCAGTAACGCAGCAAGGTGTAGGCTACTAGCTAGCTGTAGGTGTAATCTTCTTTGACGCAGAATGAGGAAGTGGTTGGTTAACCGAGAGAACAGCGCTGGAGCGGTGACCTCGCGGCGGGCTCTGGTTCAATCCCAGCTCAATCTTAACTCGGAATTACGTAGGCCAAAATGGTTTAAATAGACCAGGAGCTGGGAGGTCAAAAATTACGTCATAAGGTGCACATGTAAAAGCTGTGCCGTTTTGAAGGGGCATCCTGGGGGGTTCCAAAAATGGGTTTGTGAGCCCTCAATCTGGGGGCTTTCTCCAAGGTGGACAAGCTTTAATGTGACTTTTTTGTATTCTCCATAAGAATAACATGGGGATGAAGTTTGCAGGTGTGCTGCAACAGGTATGTACAAATTGGGTGGTTTTAAGTCAATATCCAATAAACCTCGACCAGAAGAAGCCTTATGCCAAGTTTTATCATTATATGTTAACAAATAAGGATGACATAGACTTTTATTTTCTCCCCATAAGAATAACATGGGAAAAATGTGTGCAAGTTTACTGCCACAGAAATGCATAAATGGAGGATTTCAGGCTAATATAGCCTACAATAGTTCTTAACTATTTGAAGCCACATATCAAGTTTCATTAAGATATGTTGAGACATAAGGGAGTTATACGATTTTATTTATTTCCCATAAGGTTAACATAGGACGACGTTTTGAGTTCATCAACCTCAGTATCTCGGTAACCAATGAACATAGAGCAATGATTCAACATACCAAATTAATTGTTTTTTTTAAGCTGAATTCAATGGTGTGAACTAAAATTTCATCATTCAAGTTGTTCTACATGAAAATTTCAAAAAACCCATTTTTATGGGTTATTTTCAAGTTTGTCCACCTTGGAGAAAGCCCCCAGATTGAGGGCTCACAAACCCATTTTTGGCACCCCCCAGGATGCCTCTTCAAAACGGGATAGCTTTTACATGTGCACTTTATGACGTAATTTTTGACCTCCCAGCTCCCGGTGTAATACATTTGTTTCTATGATTGTTCGAAAAACCGCAAACGCGTCACTTGGGCTCCCGGATACGTCTGTCATTAGGACGAGGATGTGGCGGGCTGCACTCCGTGAGGGGGAAACGGATATACAACTCACTAATACTGACAGGGGATTAAAAAAATATCTAAAATAAAAGATAAAATCAACAAATGAGCTATGGAGGAAAA
This sequence comes from Flexamia atlantica, assembly GCA_035578135.1. NCBI lineage: Eukaryota > Metazoa > Arthropoda > Insecta > Hemiptera > Cicadellidae > Flexamia > Flexamia atlantica. The sequence goes on from JAQJVK010000010.1 coordinate 13,020,824, forward strand.
AAGCTAGTGGATTGAAAGTAAGTGGCTCATCATGCTTTTAGTGTAAACTTAATAATATGTAAGTTTTAAAAGTAGATTGAATAGGTACTTTGCATGTTGGTGATTGTAGGTAAATTATAATCATAAAATTTAATTTGTTTCTACAACAAACGAAATTCACAAGTTTAGGATCAAAACAGAACTTTAAAAAATGTTACAGCTAAAAACCAAACTGTCGTGTTATTTTTGTGAAAATAAAATAGCAAGGATAATCCCCATATTAATTTTTATTGAATACGTCATTTTAGTCGAACATAAAATTTTAAAAGTTAAAAGATTTATAATTTTTAGAATTAGTTCAAGGGAACGTGGGTCATACACCTATGATACAAAACCGAATAAAACAGACTGCTTATTTAATATAATATAATGCAGATAAACAGGGAAGGAATAGAATGAATTACTATGATTCTTTATATTGTCAAAATTGTTCTGTTGTTGGTCTTCCCTCCTCAACAACTAACATATTACACAGTGTAATACGTAGGTCAAATGCCCTAGGAAGGTCAAAGATCCTTGACTATTGTCCTATTAAGATTTAGTTCAGTTTGAGTATTAATACTCCATACTACCTCGATTATTTAAGATATTAGCAATATCAATCAACCATATAAAAAGCAAAAATAGTTCTGTCAATAAAATTAAGTATAACTCGAGTATATCCTAGAAACAGTGCTTTAGTTTGTGCATTGAGCAAGTATTCATTAGATAACCGCTGATAACTCCTTTCCAAAAACAAAGAAGATCAATAATGTAATAAATGACATAAAATAAAAGTATATAACATCTTTTAAATTTTAATTTCATAAAAGTAAATAATTTAACAAAATGTTCCAAAAACATTGATAAATTACGATGATTGTTGGTGTTTTTTTTTACGACTTTGCATTGGTTGATTCTAGAATTCAATACGGACTTATTTGTTGGGGCGGAGCTTTCAAGTATCTAATTAAAAAACTAAGGGTACTTCAAAATCACTTTTTAAGAATTATTTTAAAGAAACGAATGCGCGATAGTTCCTTTCCACTGTTTGCTGAATTAAAGATTCTGCCTCTGCAATATTTATATATGAATAAAGTTTTAAAGCTGTTTTATAAAAGAAGAGGTAACACGGGTACTACTGATCTTTTGCATACAACCCGAAACCTAAATCGCAGAATTTTCAGAACACCAAAGGTCCATAAAACTATGTTTAAGCAATCTTTTGTCTATAGCGGGCCAAATTTCTTCAATAAATTACCGATTAATGTAAAAGCGTCATCAAATTTAATGAAGTTCTGTTTAAATGTAAAAAATGGTTATTTTCGCTAGGAAACTTAGAAGTGTTTTAATAAAAAAATATATATATAAATAAAGAAGTTACGTGATTTTAATTTTTGTTCTAATATTTTGTATAAGCTTAACCTTGTTTAAAGTAAATCAAGAATTGTTTTAATTTTGTTAGTTATATATTGAAAACTAAACTGGTTTTATCTAGGTAGTGTAGTGCTAGTTTGTAATCAGCAGTGACTGTTGCAGGCGTCACAGTGCGCGGCTCAATGAAATCAACCCTGATATCTGGACTCAAATTCTGTTATTTTTGTAATCGTATTGTTATCTCTGGCCACAAATACTTGCAGCTGTGGTCAGATATTTCCATAGGAAATCAACTGATGTAAGATTGTAATACATTGCTGGAATAAATCATTATTATTATCATTATTATTATTATTATATAAGGAAACAAAAGGATTTAAGGATCCTCAACCATCCCAACAGCTGTTTTGACGCAGTCTGACGGAAAAGTAATAAATATGGAAGGTTCCTAGGGTTTCCCACAACCCTGTGGCGGTTAATCTGTAATCACTCGCCCCAATGGGAGGGAAAGAAAACTCTGACGAAAATAACACAATGTTTACTTCCTCCACAGTAACTGCCCAACTGTCCAACTGTCCAATATTGTTCCTGCCTGTTTTCCCATCGGCCGAAACCGTCGCTGTAAAAACAGGAACTGTGAATAACTTTCATAACCACGAATAAGTAGACAGTATGGCTTTTTTAAAGATGTACGTCACGATAGGTTCTATCAATAAACTGACTGCGGCTTCGCTTGCTGAAAGTATAACTGCGTATTTTATTTTATTGCTAAATTATATTGCAAAGTGTAATTTTCAATAAAAGTGTTCGCTTCAATAATGTTCAAATTTCTGAAGTGGATACTTTTTTATGCAAACTATTAGAAACCCAATTTTACAGGTTAGATAATAGGTTGACGAGGAAATTTCAGTATTTTTAAGGCTAAACTGAAAAATTAGAATGTGTTAGCACATAGTAGCCAATTCATACCATTTGAGGGGAAAAGGAAAATTCATCGAGGAAACGTTTCATCTTCTCGTGTTAATCTAGGAGATGCGACCTTGAGTTTGTAATTAAGCGCTTAGAACGTATAGTTCAGATAAATTATTGAAATCATCAGTCTATTTTCGTTCATGCAAAAAACTAAGTTGAATATTACGTTTTAATGGCAGTATGCAGGAGAGAACTTGGAGGTGGGCGAAAGAGAGAATTTGGGGGAGAGGAAGCGCAGGCCCCTCTCTCGAGAAGCAAAAAGGATGTCTCGGGCGTTTCTGAAATCTACCTGCTTTCCCGAGATTATATGATGCTATAAGGAAACATGATTGCATCATATGATCATGATGCTACCCATGGAGCAAAAGGGATGTTTCGAAAATGACCCTTAACCGTGGAGCAAAAGGGATATAGCCATTTAACAGCACGGATGGTTCAGATAAATTATTGAAATCATCAGTCTATTTTCGTTCATGCAAAAAACTAAGTTGCATATTACGTTTTAATGGCAGTATTGAAGAGAGAACTTTGGTGAGCGAAAGAGAGAATTTGGGGGAGAGGAAGCGCAGGCCCCTCTCTCGTGGAGCAAAAAGGATGTTTCGGGCGGTTCTTAAATCTACCTGCTGACCCATGGAGCAAAAGGGATGTTTCGAAAATGACCCTTAACCGTGGAGCAAAAGGGATACAGCCATTTAACAGCGATCAGTTTGTCCAGAGGACAGGCGTGTTCTTAAACAGTGCCATTTTACATGTAAATGTCTTAGAATTACAGAAACATTAGATTTCATAAATTTTGCTCTTAGTAAGTAATGGACCTAGAAAAATAAGACATTGTGGACCATCAAAATGCTATGTGAAATATATTAACGATTGTCTTTGAAATGCATGTTAAACACTGTACAGTTTTAACATTAACAATCACAAACAAGAACAAAACAAAGACGACATTTAGAACGAACTTCAGTTAAAAATCTCAAAGATAGAAAATGGGACAAAACACGGAAACCCAAATTCAAGCTATGTAACTAACAATTAACAAATCAACTTCACACCGCAACTGAAAACAAAATTTAATTCATTCAGTAAAGGACAGTTTATTATTTACATCTCAAAAATGCTTGATTCTGAAATCCGTGAAAAATGCATGTCACTGCGCACGTACAAATAAATTATCGATTAGGAATAAAACCGACACTACGAATTTCCCACATGCTGGAAACCCTTGGAGGTTGTCTTCACCCTTCAAAACATGTTTGCCGGCTCACCCGGACGTGCATGCCACGTGAGGCACTGCTATCCACGTGGTTCCGATCGAATCGGACGTTTGATAGCAGCTTTACAAACTCCTACAATCATTAGTATGTGTTTTTGTGGTGCCACGCCCAGCGCCACGCCTCACAATGCTTTGATACCACGGTTCCAAGGACTAGATAGAGAACATGACAAAGTGTTTGTATCTTAACGGTACATTATCGTGTCATTAGTTCGTGAAGAAAATAAATCGAATATCGATTAAATGAATAGTATCAGCAAAGTGACACATACTTCCTCCCTTAAAGCTAGAAATCCTGCAATAAATTAAAAGAAATTAACAATTATCTCACAAATTCATATACAATTTCATCAAAATCAGTTGGTAACCAACGGACGCATCGGTTTTAAAATATTTTCCACAAGAAAAACATGATAAAACGTACTGCGTTTACCGCAAAACGAAAATATCAATCATCTCCGCAACCAGTTGATGTAGACTAATAAGTCAAACAGTGGCTTTACAGATTTTTTTCGGGCCCCCTATGAGTTTTCTTGGACCACCAGATACAACATAAGCAGTTTTGTCTGTAAATGACGGGTGATAATGGATAAAAAAGCGTGTTTACTATTTCAATCATCTATATATATATAAGCCAAAACGGTTGACTGACTGACTGACTCACTGATCACAGTTTCTCAAAAACTATAAGGCTTTGGGCAATGAAACTTGATACAATGAATCATTATAGGCTCTAGATGCGTACTAAGAACGGATTTTAAAATATATTCTCTCAAAAGGCTAAAATAGGGTATATTATAAAATTCAAGATGGCGGCCATTTTAGTTTTCAAAGCTTATTTTCCAAAACAATGGAGGGCTTTGGGCGATGAATCTTGGCTCAAATATTCTTTATAGGCTCCAGATGCATACTAATGAAGGATTTTAAAATGTTTTCCCTAGAAAGGCTGAAATAAGGTAAATTCAAAATGGCGGTCTTTTCAGTTTTTAAGATCTATGAATTCAAATTATCAATAGAAGGTCTCCAGAATATTTTAAAGAGGCAAAAAATATAGATTCCATTTACTAAAAGAATAAACTGTACAAAATTATTACGGTTTTCTTATATTATGTATTTATCAGTTTCCACGTATTCGCGATTTACGGATCACCCGAAGTAATTTAACTAGAATCTTACAGCACCATAAGAGCATCTATGAGCATCTTTGCTCTAGCATCTATGAGCTGGGACATATCATACAGTTATTTTTATATAATCGGGGATTTTCTGAATTTCAATTTTTAGGAGGGTTCGCATGCTGGTCGAAAGTGATTTATAGGCAAAGTTCAAACAAATATACTATTTCTACCTAATGAAGCGCTTAAAAACGTATAGTTAGGATAAATCATTGAAATCATTAGTCTATTAGGAAATTTGTAAAAAATGCACGTAACAAAAAACGGATAATTGAACCAAACATTTGTTATCCTTTCAGCGAGCGAAGCCGCGGGTATATCTACTAGTGAATTGATAAAGCTACATCACGAATGTACGCCACCTTCAAATAGGCTAAAAATAACAGGGTATTAAATGTCGCAAAAGGCTGATAGCAGCAGGGCCGCCGAAGGCCACGACAACCAAGTCTGAAACTCCCTAATTCAGACGTCCGTCAGAGGGCCCGTGACGAGCAGGACTGTTTTTAGTTTGCGATTCTTGTAGAGCAAGACCTCGCGACCGCCAGACCGTCGTTATTTTATAAAAGCTGGGAGGAAGTTCCTCTGAGCAATGTTTTAAATACAATAAACGAGAATCAACAATTATGAATTTTGGCTAGTTGTTGCTTTGGCTGATATTCACAGATTCATCATTTCAAGCTTTGAAATTACTTTAACAGCTAATAACCTACATTTAAAATACAGGGAAGTGAACAGCTGTTTAAGTAGTATTAAAGCTTGCAATGATATGACGCAGAGAATAGAAAAAATGTATAAAAACTGCGCTAAAGTATAATGTTTGGTTTTTAAATGATTTCCGCTTCTAAATTTTGGTAATTCTACTCTCTTATAGTAATTCTGAAAGATATATCAACAAATATACCTAAGATTTGCAGAGTTGTCTGGCGAAATGTTAAAAACCATCGGAAATGTCTGGCTACCGAGGAAATATTTTATGATGTTTGCACCATTTATTTATTTATTTATTGACAAAACACTACAAAACAGGTATAAAACCCAATTACAATGTAGCGTTAAAAAACAATCAGTTCATGCTGGGAAAAATTATTTATGTCCATCTTCAATATCTTCATGCCTAGTCACACAATACATGCACTGTAATGCCTTAATTGCATTCACAAATAAAAAAAACATTTAAATAAATACATGCATCAATAGATTAAATATAATTTAAATTCTAAATTTAACGTGTAGTTCAAATGAATAAACATTGAATCAGTAACGATCAGTAAACAAATAAATAGATTCTACAAACATAAAAAATGTTCCCCCATGTAACATACGTAAAATTCAGGTTTTATTCTATAATATAATTACTATAAAAAGTTTTAAGATGTTAGAAAATACAGATTGCAACTTTGCTAAATGCCTGGCAGTGAATGACGTTATTTATAATACGATTCCGAAGAAAATAAGAAGAAAATTGAGCTAATTCGTTCGTATTTTCTCTGAGTCACACCATTGCAAACTACAACATTACTAAAACAGCCTCCATGTCCTTGAATTTTAAATGGAAGTTACCCGCTGTTTAAGGGGATCCGCCACTATCTCCGACTGTTTTTTAAATTTTTTGACATTTTTCAAAAGTGATGTTCTTAGATTCAGCATTTAATAGTGAACATGTGTGTGCAATTTTATGCCGATCGGATTATTTTTTCACGATAAAATTTATATAAATGTAAAACAATGCGAGAATCGCCCAGGCGAATTCTAGTGTGAAAGAAAAGACTTATAAAACTTTGAGAGCCGTATTCTCGGAATTGTGTTTTTCCATGTTTTGTCCAACAAAAGTTTAAATAACTATCTAAGTACTAGGCCTATTGTAATAAAATTTTTACCACATCATCTTGATACTATTTTTTAAGATTCTGGTGTATAGGAATCACAATACAAGCAGATTTAATATAAAATTTAATAATATTTATTTTAAAAACCCGTTTTTTCCCGTTGTAAAAATGTGATATTGAAAATATGCTCACCACATTATTGTTTTTTGAGTTACCATGGTTTCTATACACCAGTTTTTTCCTTTTTAAGTAAGGAATACAATGGTAGCTTGGTTTTTGCAATTAGTTGAGTAATAAAAAAGTTATTAAAAGAAATAAAATATACGAGAAATTGGTAAAAAACTTAAAAAAGGACCGAAACCATGATATTTTATTTCAATATATCCTATATTTCACATAAAATCTTCTAATTAGCCAAGTACTCATAAAATAAAAATACCAAAGTCATAAAAAAGTCCAAAATAAAAAAAAGTTGGAGATAGTGGCGGATCCCCTTAAGTAATTTTGAAGCTTGCAATGATATGAATGTGCGAATATTAGCCAAAGCAACCACTAGTCAACCTTCATAGTTGCTGATTCCTGTTACCTGTACTCGGAACATTGCTCAGAGAAACTTTCAGCTTTTATAAAATAACGAAGGTCTGGCGGTCGTGGGCTCTTGGACTATTGGGTCTTGAACGACAGGATCGTATTAACTTATAAAAAATAAAATTACTCAGTGAAAAATTGACATTTTAACTTATTACGCAAATGGCTATTAGTAGAAATGACTGCACGGTAAAACAAACACGCTTTTTGGCTGTACGACAGTAGTGATTGTGAGCAATGGCACAATATATTTCACCCTATGAAATATAAAATCCATCTTCATGAAGCCATCTCTTCATACCTCAAAAGTTTTTTTGTTAGTGTTAAATAAATACATAGATAAAACCACCAACTTGGCGTGAAACAAGATGAATAGAACAAAGGTTTTTTCTATTCATCTTAGGCGCAAAGTTAAAGGCAAATGAGTTTAATTATTCGGTGTAGTTTGTTAACGGTCATAAAAGAACTGTGTTTTCCTATCGCTGGGGTAAATGACGAGAATATAACGTATCAAAATACAGTAGAACCTCGCTAATCCGTCACCTACGGGACCGGGGGCATGGTCGGAACAGCAAAAAGGTCGGATTATCGGATGAACTCATTTTATTGACATGAAAACGTACAAAATCTGTATTTCGATCAGAAAAAAATGCATTAAGAGTGTAAAACGACATTAGGACCAAAAAAACTAACCGCACCAAATGTTATTGCTCTACTGAACGATATACGCACTCCCAATGAGTAATACGTCATCGACAGGAGCCAATGAGAACGGAGGAATGCACTGGAAATGTAAACAAACATAAATTTTCAATTGCGTGGTCGGACCACCCGATGAGAAAACCCCGCTGAGGGCGAACTAGCGGAGGCCTATTTCCCCGGCGGCATGGTCGGATTAACCGAGGAGTCGGACTATCGGAGGTCGGACTAGCGAGGTTCTACTGTACACGAACGGCTGGAGAAAACAGTCGCAAGTATTTAGCGATCGAAGAAAATTGCAGAAATATTGTAGCTTGGTGAATCAATGGCTGAAAAGACAATCACTTTACCAATAGCGGGTGGATGACAGTATTTGCCAAGTACATGAATAACGGGTGGACAAGTCGTGCGAGTTCAGCGACAGAAGTAGCTTTGCTAAAGATGAATATTCAACTTCTTTCGTTGTGCAAATGGTACTTTAAAAAATTTGCTTATATAGGTTTAGTCAAATCATTCTGAATCCAAAAAATAAGGAAAATTTGTCTCTCAATTCAAACGAATTTGTGGCGTTCATTCGTATTTAAAAAATTCCGCTTACGGTAGACTACGGTAACTCCGCCTAAAACGTGATTTCAAATTCGGTATCGTGGCTGAGGCCATGGGGGCCCACCAGGGCCGTAACGACCACAGGGGCGGTGCCCCGGGGCCCCCGAGGTTAGGGGCCCCAAACGAGGTGTAAATACGTGATGAACAACTTACAAATACCGGTAATAATGTGGTTGTTTTGATATCAAAGTGTTTATGAAGTAATTATTTTAAATCTTTTATGTATATTTGTTATTCTGCCATTAGTATTTAAACATATTTAAACTTTAATAAATAAGTAAATAATAAAATCTGATAATATTTTTATGTTTTGAAAATACTATGCATGAATTTCCTTAGAATCCTGATGCCACCTTTTAAAATTAAGTATGGACCTCCGAAGTAATTATTTAATTACTCTGCGAAAACCCTCCTATTTTAGGAGGGTCCCTCTCACAGGTGTTGTCCCGGGGCCCCCAAATTTATCGTTACGGCCCTGGGGCCCACGATGTTAATAGTATTGTGCATCTTCTTACGCCTCCGCGTGGGCTGTTGGTCTGTGCTGTGCAGTTTCGCGCTGGATTATTCGGACAGGGCCGCCACGAGGGGGGACAGCGGGGACAATTTGCCCGGCTCCGCTAGAATTATACAAAAATAAATAACTGAATACCGCTGCAGCGGGGAGTTGAAAAGAATGTGAAGAAAAAACATGCTCACATTCAGGAAACAAATATTAAAATAAAACAATTACTTTTAAGAGGATTTAAGTGAGCAGATCTCCCGGGCTAGCTTTCAGTCCGTGAATTATTCGGTTTTGGAGAAAAAATTATTTTTGAGTTTTGTTTCGATTGGCTTTACAAACTGACTCGGTCCTCGGTCCTTATTCCTAAGCTCAGTGTTTCCCACACGTTCTTGACTGGCCGTGTCACGTTCTGTCGGAACCGTGTGTCTTCTGTTTGTAGCATTACTATTTGATACTTGACACAATTTTGCCAGGGTCAGTTGCCTCTGGGGAACATTCTCTCAGTAAGCTTTGGGCAAAAAAAGAAAAGGAAAATAAGCTACGTTCCAAAATAGGCGGAAATCGTTTAAATAAATAATATTAAGTATTCAACATGATTATGCTTTATGTTAAATCAATCAACTTTGTTGACGCAATGAATGATTTTGCAATGGCTGAGGCCAGAAAAGGAATTATTTAGAAGTTTAGGCCATAACTTTCTTGATGATGTTATAAAGTTAGGTCAGGTCTAATGTATTTTGCATGTTTTTTACCCTCATTGCACGTTAATTTGAGATTACTTTTAGCAAAATGCAATGAATATCATAGTTAAGGTCGGTGCAAAATAAATCTTTCTGTACACAAATATTATTCTCGCTTATACTAACTTTCATACAAATTATTTATCTTAGGGTTTAAATTTTAACAACAAAATGAGTAAATGAGATTACAATGAGTACAATGGTTATTTTAAAAATTATTATCGGAGGACAGCACAATTTGTTTCGTTGATGCAAATTTTGGCATTTGTAAATATGATTGGTATTCGCCATGACAGCGAGGGGCCCCGCACCAGAACTTTTGCCCCAGGCCCCCAATCTCCTCGTAGAGGCCCTGTATTCGGAACAAGTCTCAACTTCAGTGATTTTTCAAGCATCTATTGTAACAATTTCCCCTAAAGTCTTACGTAGGTTATCACCCTACGGTAATTTTTCATCTTAGGCTACTTCAAGAGAGCTTTATCTTTAGCCATCAAAGAAACGGCGAGGGAAATTCACGCCTGCAGGTAGCCCCAAATGACTTGGCCAGCCCGCCCATAAACTAATGTAAATTTTAGATAGGACTTACTGACCGCCCCACCATGCCATTTGACTCGAATACTCAAACTGTAGCTGATGGAAACTCAGAGGGTATTCAGACTGCTTCCTGTCTCAAGTTGTAACTTATACAGGAAGTGATGGAAACTATACCCTGTTTTTTTGAAGTAGCTGCTTGTCATACCTTTTCCCATTTAGTTCCTTTGCTTGTGGTGGCCGCACAAACTCTAGATGTCTGCAGACTAACACGGAGTCTTTAATGAATAAAAACAACAAAAAGTAAAATTATATAATTATTGGCCACAGAAAAGGTAGTACGTGATTTTTAACAGAAAATATAAGAGATCAAACACAAACTGAACTTAGCAAATTAATCTTCAAATTCACTAAAATTATTTTTTGCATCGTTTTCGTTGAAAACTTGGCCATGAAAACCGCTACAACTAGTCTATAAGGGCGCGACGCGTAGACTGGGGTCAACTCAGGACAGACGATACGCCGAAGATCAGAATCTGATAAGACTCGACGCGACGCGGCACCTTTGACCCCGGATTGTCCTTGCTCACAGGACAAATGAAAGTTGCGATGATGGGTCGTCGTCATCGACTCCCTTCTTATTCTCCCATGACACTTTCCTTTATCAAAGCGTGATTTTATTAGTCATTTAAAAATGCATTCGTTACTTTGAAACAAATGCAAAAGGCAATAAATGACACAATAGGATGTAATCTAACATTCTGAGAATCTTCCACTTTTTATCCTTCACCTAGAAAGTTTCTATTTGAGTTCGCCTGTTGTTTACTTGATTCCTATTCCACTGAGTACGAACATAATCGAAATAAAAACGTTCAGCCAGGTACGGTGCGCAGAATGATTCTAGAAGATAATTATTGCAGCAGCATGGGTTAACTGACTTTTTCCCGAGATATTTTTATATATTTTATTTGTTGTAACCGTTTTCTCTAAGGTGGCATTGTTCATTTCCGCCACTAAAATATCACTATTTAACAGCCTGTCACCATGTCTATTGAGGTATACCTTATTGTGCGTGAATTTGAAAAATGTCTGTTAAATTAAAATAAATTAATCGTCTTAGAAGTTTATAGCTTAAGTTTGAAATCTCAGCCACTGAAAACGATTTCTGATCGGTAGTAGTTCTTAACTAAAATTAACTTAAGGACGGGACAGTTTCTAATATTACATCACTAAACATAATTAGTCGACTCGAGAGAATTAGGCCAAATAGGTTGAGGCCAGCGACCACATAGACGGCGCGGCGCACACGAGGCGCGACGTGAAGCCATAAGTTTGCTTACAGTCCCTATGCATGAAAAAAAGAAATTACGTAAAACATCACAAATATGGTGTCAAATTTAAGGTCTGAATCTCAGAACTACTATGGTACCAAATATAAGTGGTTTACAGCAGTCTACACATCGTAAACACTGATAACATAAGGATAACGTCCTATGTAAACACTGTAAACATAGGAGTTGCCACCACGCAATGCACCTGTAACGTTCCTATGATGTGTAAACTGCCTCTAAACCATTTATAATTGGTACCATAGTAATTGTGAGATTCAGTCTTTTAGTTTTGATACCACACTTGTATTTTTGTAGTCTGCTATGTTTCTGTAAACAGCAGTTTAGGGTTGACTTTGTTTTTATGCATGCGCCCGCCGCACGGATAAACTCTTCCACAAAAACTAAGTTATCAGCCAAACTACACCAACTATTCTTTTCTTTAAAAAATATGATTTTAAAAATTTAACTCTTTATTGACAATTTCCACCGTTTTTTATTTTACCCGACCAAAAAAATAAAAAATAGTAGCAGCCGAGCAGCCGGCTCAAGTCAACTTTCATGTCAAGTTTTAAAGTGAAACTATTTTTAAAATAGAAAAAAATTTTGAAATATGATTAATACTATTACCGTTTAAAACTAGGAATCTTCACATGCAAAACTTCAACCTGAAGCCTTAATGCTAAATGGTATAAGATACAAGTTATTTGAAACGTGAGAACTGTCAGATTACGAATTTTAAACGCCATTTTATGTTTCTATACCTATTTTTTATAGACCATATGGCGGCTCAGACTTCATTTGCTGTATTGCTAGTAAGTAGGCATGCTCCGTCTATTTCTGCTATGTGGTCGCTGGGTGAGGCAACGTCGGGCTAGAAGAGTTTAAGGACGAACATTCACCCTTTTTCAATAATGAACGTGTTAAAAATTACATGACCATGACATGAAAATTACATGGCTATTTCGGTTTTTACAGCACTCATGATCATTGCCTTTTTTGGTTCGGTAGTCTCCGATTAATTGTAGAAGCAATTTAATGTTCTGCATGAAGTATATATGGCCTCCATAAACTAATGAAAACCTCTTTATATTATTAAAGCCATAACCATGATTTTTACTTGCAATATTATATAGTTTCTTTGTCAGTTCATTGAGATGTCCTTATATACGAAGGTAATAACTGTTGTTCATCTGTTGATTTAAGCTCACTGAAGTTGTATTACTTAACAGGTTTTACGTACGGCGTATATAGTCAAAAGAGTTTTGTTGATTTAACTATTAAGGCGGGTTTACATCAAAGTTGACAACCAAAAGTTGACGACTAAAGTTGACGACAAAAAGTTGACAACTAAAAGTTGACAACTAGAAGTTGCTGTTCTCCAAAGAGCAACAAGTGCTTGGGATTTTTTTGAAGAGAACTTGGAAAATAGGAGAGGGGACGGTTCTCCACTAGTTTCCACTAGTTGCTCACGCTCAAAGTACGCAGCAACTCTGGCAGCAACTAGTCTTCCACTTTTAGTTGTCAACTTTCTTTGATCTTTACCGAAACTCCGTGGGAAACCGAAATTTAGTGGAAAACTTGTCTCTCCACTAGTTGCCGCCTGAAATTAGTCGCTGCAATTTGTAGAATACCCCCGTTGCAGCAGACCTGCATACTCAGCGAATTTCAAGTCCAACATATTTCAATCCAACATAGCGAGATTTGACATGTTTTTGTAAGCTCCATAAGAATAATATGGGGAATGAGTATGCAGGTTTGCTGCTACAGGTATGTTTAAACTGGTTGGTTTTAATTCAATATTTAGTAGATCTGAAATAGAAGAAGCCATTTACCAAGTTTTATCAAGATATGTTGAGAAATAAGCGAAATATAGAATTTTACTTATTTCCCATAAGGTTAACATTGAGACAACGTACTGTGTTTACCACTTTCAATATCTCGGTAACCAATGGACATAGAGCAGTAATTCAATATACTAAATTGTTTGTTTTTTTGAGCTGAATTTAATGGTGCCAACAAAAATTGGATACATTTTTGGGGGGGTTTATCCACCTTTATCCCCCCTTCCGGTGGTCCGATTGGGCTGGTTCACGAACTCGTCCGAGTGATTACCACTTTACACGTCTGTACCAAATTTCATTAAAATCGGACCATATTTACGGCCGCTATCGTGTTCAGACATATATATATATATAAATTCGAACGAATGGTGTTTTTTGCTTCTGGGGACCCCAAAATGAAAAGTTAACATGGTCTCGGACTTAGGTCTTACCATGAGTACTACCGTAATAGCTTATTCCTGAAAGGAAATTCGCTAAAAAAACAACTAATTGCCGCTACTTGTGCGGCAATTGTTGTAATATATACATTAATTTCAGGAATTTTTTATCAGTTAAAAGCTTTCATAAAAATGTTTATTAAAAAAGTTCTTTAGTGAGTGGAAAACTTAGTGGAAAACTTAGGTGTAAACGCGGCTTTAGATACTCTTTTGTGTGTAACATTTCTTATTGTAATAAGTTTATAAGTAGGCCTACAACCCTCGTAAAATAAACATCCCGTTGTAAATTCCATTTTTTATTTTTCTTACAAAAATCGATATTTATTTAATGTTCTGGCCCTCAAATCTGCAAAAGTGCCTTAAACTTTTTTAAGAGCGTTCACAGGGGAAATTTCTTGTGGACAGCATTTGCGAGAGTTGGCGTTGATCATTTAAGAGGTTGGCGTTTTTTAAAAGGGCATTCGTCCCGCCCACATTTTTTTTCATTTCATTTCTTTCTATTCCTCTTTCAATATCACTTGGCTTAATTTTTCTTTCCCTTCCTTTTTCTCTTATCTTTAATTTGTTTCTTGGGGGGTAATTCCTTACTAGTATTATTGTTTTCTACTCTTACCTATCTTAATTCTACCACCTCCTAAATCTACCCCCTCTCTCTCTTCCTAATACTTATCCAATCTTTTTTACCTAACCTTTACTTGCAATCCCCAAGCCGCGCAAACTATTGATCTGCGCAGCTGTGCGTGGTCGGTATCAAGCAAAGCAAGGAGTGAGCCGGTACAGTGCAATATTAAATTGTATTGTTAAATACACTGGTGGTGTGCGGATTCAAAACCACGACACCGCTGCTAAGGGCTCGAGATCCGGAGGGCTACCGACTCACTAAAGAACTTTTTAAATTCACGTTTTTATAAAAGTTTTTAACTGATAAAAAAATTCCTGAAATTTGTGAATATATTATAACTTTTCATCACTTAACCTTATACTAAGGATACGCTAATGCCCCTTCAAATACCCAAATCATAAAGACCGGAGTCGTAAGGACTTGTCTTCGATTCTTTATTAGCGAATTTCCTTAAAGGAATAAGCTATTACCGTAGGTCTCATGGTAAGACCTAAACCCGAGACCATGTTAACTTTTTATTTTGGGGCCCCCAGAAGCAAAAAAAAACACTATTCGTTCGAATATATATATATATGTCTGTTAACACGATAGCGGCCGAAAATATGGTCCAATCTTAATGAAATTTGGTACAGACGTGTAAAGTGGTAATCACTCGGACGAGTTCGTGAACCAGCCCGATCGGACCATCGGAAGGGGGGGGTTAAGGGGGGTAAACCCCCCCAAAAATGGGTTTTTTGAGTTTTTTTACATAGAAAATTAAAAATTATCCAATTTTTGCTAGCATTATTGAATTCAGCTCAAAAAACAAACAATTTAGTATTTTGAATCACTGCTCTATGTCCATTGGTTTCTGAGATATTGAAAGTGGTAAACACAGTTCGTTGTCCCAATGTTAACCTTATGGGAAATAAAGAAAATTCTATATCTCGCTTATTTCTCAACATACCTTGATAAAACTTGGTAAATGGCTTCTTCTAGTTCAGATCAACTAAATATTGAATTAAAACCACCCAGTTTTGATATACCCGTATCAGCAAACCTGCATACTCATTCCCCATGTTATTCTTATGGAGCTTACAAAAACATGTAGAATCTCGCTATGTTGGATTGAAATATGTTGTTTTGCATTTGAAATTCGCTGAGTATGCAGGTCTGCTGCAACGGGGGTATTTTGCCATTTAGCTTAGTAGCGTGTTGAAGATACCGGCAACGGACCTGGTACACTACACACCCGGTTCACGTGTCTACAGTTTAATGTGTGTTGTTAGAACAGCAGTTCTCCTTGAAAGAGGAATGCATTCAGAAATAATTGCAGCTCAGTCTGAGCAAGTGACACAGCAACAATCGCTGTTGGAAGAAATACTGTGAAAACTATTTAAGGGGCTAAGTCAATTAATAATACCCCTGTTGCAGCAAACCTGCGTACTCAGCGAATTTCTAAAGAATTAATTTTTATATGGGAGCTTATTTAATTAGGTACAGGAAAATGTTTCAAACATTTTATGTAATTCATGCAAAAAGTATATTACATATCAATTCAAGAGCTTTAGATATAGGCTAAGGGAAATGATCATGGGAATCACATCGGTATCCATTCCAGCAATATTCTTTTTGTTATTCTCATAATTATTAGTCTAATATTCTCATAATTATTAGTCTAATATTCTCATAATTATTAGTCTAATATTTTTTTATAAGTGTATCCTTGTTATAGTATGAAAATGTAAGCAAACATACAATCAATGATTTAAAATTAATCAAAATAAAAACAAATAAAATAGTCACATGAAAAAATTGAATCCAAACATGTGATTTATCTTAAAATTTAAATAAACTTGTTGCAGCAAACTTGCATGCTCAGTTAATTTCTAAAGGATTTATTTTTTATATGTGGGCATATTCTACATAAGTTAGGGAAGTTGTTGTTTTGAATATTTTGTGTAAATATTAATCTAAATTAAGTAAATTGTATCATTCATGATCTTATTTCTCAATAATTATTCATATTCTGAAAATTTTTCATAAATTTACTTGTTATAGTATATAAATGTCAGCAAACATGTTATCAATCTACTCAGATCCAAGAAATAAAAACAAATCAAACCATCACATGAACAAATTAAATTAAATTATGTGGTTTGTTTTATTATTTTTTTAAAAATCCCATTTTAGGGAAATTGAATGAAAAATTTGGTATTTCATACCAGAATTTGGACAGTTTATGTCCCTTCAGGGAAAAACAAAAGACAATGTACTGCATTTTCCAGATCCGATATCTCGGTAACCGATTGATGTAGAGTAATAATTTAAAATGCTATATTGTTTATTTTTTTAAGCTGAATTCAATTCTGACCATTAAATTTACATCAAATTAATATAAATATGTTAAATCTTCAAAATAAATTTAATTTAGTCAAAAAAACCACCTTAGAGTGTACCGATCTTGCTGGTTTTCGAACTTAAAGTCATGAATATCGCTATAAATGTTTGTTCCAAATTTCATCAAGATCGGACTTTTTTTACGAGAGTTATCGTGCCTACGGACATATATATATATATATATACATATATACCAAAATGAACGAACGTTGTTTTTGGGCTCTAGGGACCTCAAAACGAAAAAATAACATGGTCCCGTGCTTAAGTCTCACCATGCCCCCTACGGTAATAGCTACTTCCCTATAGGGGGAAATTCGCTAAAAGGTGATGTAAAAGGTGAAGTTGCTGTGCATCCGATACGACTACGTTTCTCTGTTTTGTTTCTAATTTCATATTAAATACTTCGTCTGAGACAGTAAGTGTTAAGAAATTATAAAACTTGGAACTGCACACAAAATAATTGGATGAGCTATATTTATGACCCCTTTAGAAAATAGCCAAGTGTGTATAAAAATAACTTTCATGAACAAATGAAAAGTAGCAACAATACATTAAATACATGCCGAAGAATAGCAGCTACTGTATTACATAAAAAATCTATGAAAATTGATAAAAATGTCAAGAAAAAACTTAATATAATAGTTTCTCCAAAAAGGTCATCATGGCTGATTCAAAATTATTAAGCTACTATCATATTTAACTGATTCGAAGCTCTTTAAGTGTCATAATTTGTAAATGTATCAATACCATGCATCATTAAACAATATCCTGAGCATTTCGAATTTAATTATTTTGAAAAATTTGTTCTATTTAAATATCAACGACGAATCGGAAATGCGGTAAATATTTTTCTCGGGGTGTTAACTTGCTATCCGAGTTAAGAATTGGTAGCATCATATTACACAGTTGAACCTCGATAACACACACGTCTTCATAACTAATGCACTTTCCATATAATATCTTATTGAGATTGCTATAACACTCAATATCTTGATAACACGACCAAAAGAGTCCTTAGATGAGTATGCTGTTTTCAGAATTTCCTTAAAGTACTGTTATCGAGGTTTTACAGTGCATAGTTTACAGTTAGATAAATATAACATACCGGGTGTCCCATAATAGTTCCCCCCTAACTTTTTCCTATATTTTTTCAAATATCTGTTGCACACCAACCCCAAACATTATTGGGTAGCTAATACATCATTTTGAGGGGGTACCCAATTTTGGCCGCCATCTTGGATCCGCCATATTGGATCAAAAATATTTTTTCAAAAGTAAAACTGGTGTTGTTACCCATCATTTCGAATTTGATTTTTCCACTGATTACAATGCCGCAATCCGTTTTTTAATATCTCAATTGGTTCTCAAGATATGGGTACTTTTAATTAATTTATTTTCAACTAATTTAAACATTACAAATTGATAAAACAGGCTTATAACCACAAAATAATGTTAGATAGTGACGAATAGACACCATCAGTCATTGTTGAGTGATTTACACTTAACTTTCACCAATGTACATGTTAAACGATCGGATGGTAAAATAAGACTACTAACTGATAGCCATGGTCGCCACTTGGCGGATCTCATCATGGGCAAGTGTTCTCAAAAACGTGAAGTGTTGGGTATAGTGAAGCCTAATGGCAAACTTGGACAAGTGATTGAAAATGTAGACTCTATTGTTAGAGACATGGACCAAAATGATTTACTTGTAGTAATTGGGGGCACTAACGATGTTGGCTCAGCATCCTGTAACAATGATGTGATGTCACATATTGAAATTTTGCTCAAAAAAACTTTGCAAACTCGACTCTTAGTTGTAAGCCTTCCATACAGACGAGACAAGCCGCGTTTGAACAATGATATCAAGTTGATTAATGAGCAAATTTCAAGTGCAGTTTCAAAGACGAGTCACGCAGAATTTTTATCATTGGCTTCTATTTTTGATTCCTGTTTTTACACTAGGGCTGGATTGCATTTCAACTTAAGTGGTAAGAAACGTATTGCAAGTCTGATTTGGAACTACGTTTCGCCAACATCCGTTTCTGATCCTGTCCAACATATCCCAGTCCACATTTCGACTCACACTCAGCCTCCTACCATCTCCTCTCAGCGGATTGATTCACAAGGGCCTTTTTTAGGAATGGATCTGCTGGGGAGGAATCACCGAATGTACATCAGAACTCCTATCTGGATTCCGAGATAAGTCGAGATAACTCTCTGCGAATACTCCACCAAAATATCCAGGGTATTGTGGCCAAACTATGTATGACAGATATTTTGATTCATTCTATGTCCCCTGATATGATCTGCTTTTCTGAACACTTTCTCCGTGAAAATGAACTAGATATGTTTTCTTTTCCAGGCTATATTACAGCTGCTAGTTTTTGTAGATCTCATATGGATAAGGGTGGTGTATGCATTTTTGTTAAGGAGTCTTTGACATTCTCAACGGTTGATGTGAGTAAATTTGTAATTGAAGGCTATTGTGAGATGGCTGCTGTTACTTTCACTTGTGATAATACTTCATTTTTTCTACTTTCTCTTTACAGGCCACCTCATAGAACGGTGGAGAGTTATGCCCTCTTCTTCGAGTCTCTCCATGATTGCTTGGGGTCATTTGTGAAACATTATCATAGTGTTATAGTTACAGGTGACTTCAACATAGACTTGTCTGTGAATGATGGCTCTTCAAAACAGCTTGTCAATCTGATGCTTAGTTTTGGGTTGAAGAATACGGTCTTGTCATATACGCGAGAGTTTAATGGTTCTAGATCGCTTATTGACCTTGTGTTTTGTAATATTCCTTCAACCTTGTCACACACTGAAGTAATAGTCTCTGGAATTTCTGACCATCATGCGCAATTAATGGACATACAATTATCCTCACCTCCTTCTTCTTGTTTACCCAAATACATGGTGAAAAGATCCTTCAATGACGATAATGTTCGTATTTTTAAGTCGATTCTCCAAGGGGAAAATTGGGACTCAATTTTTTCTGCTCAAGGCTTGGATAATAACTTTGACGCTTTTCTCTGTAGTTAAATACTACTTCGAACTTGCTTTTCCTTGTAGAAAGACCAGGCTCAAACAGAAGAAGTCTTTTACGAAAATTAAATTTGATTTGGAACTGTCTGATATGAAGGAACACCTCCTCAGTCTGTATTCATCCACTAAAGATCTTTGTTCTGATCATCCACTTAGGAGATCCTATCTTGACTTGAAAAAAAGGTACAGGGCTGCAGTTAAGTTGGCTAAGGCAAACAATGTTCTTTCTCATCTTAATAAATCTGACAATAGGTCAAAAGCAGTGTGGAGCATTGTAAATGAAATGAACCCAAAGAAATCGTCTTTCTCCCATAGAAATCTTCAGGTAGTGCATGAAGGAAGTCTTACAACAAGCCCTGATATTGTTGCTAACTCTTTCAATACATTCTTTGCAAACGTTGCTTCAATTGATCCAGTTGCGTTATCAAATTGTAATAGGCTGTCAAATTCTCTATCCTCTCTATATTTACATCCCACCACACCAGAGGAAGTTGCCAATGTTATTAAGTCCCTTAAACCGAGTCCTTCTGCAGGTAGTGATGGTATTTCCTCAAAGTTGTTGAAACAGGTAGTCGAAACTATTGCTTATCCACTATCTTATCTTGCAAATATCACATTTCAAGAAGGTTTCTTTCCATCATCTTTAAAATCAGCTATTGTGAAACCTGTTCACAAGAAAGGAGATCCCACTATTCTTAACAACTATAGACCCATTTCATTGACCTCGACCTTTTCAAAAATTCTTGAAAAGCTTTTTTTGAACCGCCTACTTCCATTCTTAGAAAATAACAACTCAATCTTTACTAAACAATTTGGTTTCAGAAAAAACTGCTCAACCACTGATGCTATGTTTAGTTTTGTAAATAACGTTTCAGGAGCTCTAGATCGTAGAGAGGGTGTTTTTGGATTCTTCCTGGATCTTAGTAAAGCTTTCGACATGGTAAATCACAAACTGCTCGTTGAGAAACTAAACACATTTGGCATTAGGGGAAAATCATTAGACTGGGTGTCTTCTTACTTGAATGGGCGTTCACAGTTTGTTCAAATTTCTCACGTTGATGAGCGTGGATATCTTTCGAATCGTATGTCTAAGGAAATCAATGTTTGTTCTGGAGTACCTCAAGGATCGGTCCTCGGACCGATTCTCTTCTTGTTGTTTATAAATGATATTGCTAGCAGTGTCCCTGGTATTGACCTCTGTTTATTTGCAGACGATACCTCCCTGAGTGTTTCTAATAAATGTAGAGAGTCTCTTGAAATTAACTCTTTCATCATAACTAGTCAGCTCTTGCAGTGGTTCAGTGAGAATAATCTTCTTGTTAACACGGAGAAGACACAGTTTGTTGATTTTAGGATGAAAACCCCTAATAGTTCATCTTTAGAGTCAACTTTTATGATTGGGGATTGTTTGATAGAATCTAGCCAGCAGACTAATTTCTTAGGGCTTATCATTGATTCTAGATTAAACTATTCATCACACATTGATAAGGTTTGTAATAGGTTAAGTAGTTGCGTCTTTCTTCTCCGTCGTCTATCTTTTTTTGCAAATAAGGAAATTTTGATGGCGGTGTACTATGGATGTTTTCTTCCACATGTTACATACGGATTGGCAATTTGGGGTTCTGAAACAGAAAATCATAAGCAGGTATTCCGTTGGCAGAAGAAGGCCTTGAGAGTAATCTGCGGGATGAAAAGGCTGGATTCATGTAGGGGAATATTTTCTTCCAATAATCTTTTGACTTTTCCCTCCTTGTATATTTTAGAATGTTTGACCTTTTTGATAAAAAACAGACAACTTTATGATTTTCAAAATAATAGTCATTATCATCTCCGCAACCAATCTTCTCTTTCCATCCCACGTCACAATACGACACTCTATGAAAAACAAACCTTTTTCTCATCAATAAAACTGTACAACTCCCTTCCTAACAATCTGAAATCAGAGACCAATGTTGGCAAATTTAAAGAAAGATTGAAACTGCTCTTGATCAAAAAAGAATATTACAGTGTTCAATCGTATTATAATGACATAAGTTCTGCCTAATTTTATTTTTAATTCATTGTTTTACTTTGTGTTTTTTGCAATTGCAGTCACTTGCAAATATTATGACATATTGTCAATGCTATAGTTGTTATAGTCTTACGACAATAAAGAATTTGACTTTGACTTTGACTTTGACTTTGTAAATTTTTCGGCCGCCATCTTGGATCCGCCATTTTGAAATGAGGTAAGTTATTTCAAATATGAAGTTGGTATTGTGACCTATCATTTTAAGCTAGTTTTTTACGCCGATTTCAATGCCGCAACACGTTTTCAGCTGTAAGACTTAGTTTTTGAAAAATTCATATTTTTTGAGATTTTTATTAGAAACATGTCAATATCTTGAAAACTAAACACTATAATTAAAAACGGGTTGCAGCATTCAGTTCGACGCAAAAAACTAGTTTGAAATGATGGGTCACAATACCAACTTCATATTTGAAAGAACTTACCGTACCTCATTTCAAATTGGCGGATCCAAGATGGCGGCCGAAAAATTTACATTGGTGAAAGTTAAGTGTAAATCGCTCAACAATGACTGATGGTGGTTATTCGTCACTATCTAGCATTATTTTGTAGTTATAAGCCTATTTTATGAATTTGTAATGTTTAAATTGATTGAAAATAAATTAATTAAAAGTATCCATATCTTGAGAACCAATTGAGATATTAAAAAACGGATTGCGGCATTGTAATCAGTGGAAAAATCAAATTCGAAATGATGGGTCACAAACCAGTTTTACATTTGAAAAAAATATTTTTGATCTAATATGGCGGATCCAAGATGGCGGCCAAAATTGGGTACCCCCTCAAAATGAAGTATTAGCTACCCAGTAATGTTTGGGGGTGGTGTGCAACAGATATTTGAAAAAATATAGGAAAAAGTTAGGGGGGGAAGACTATTATGGGACACCCGGTTTATTATTCTACATTATCTCGATATTATCACACATGAAGAGTTTCTTTCAGACGGCTCTAAGTTTTCTGGGACGTACTGCCACTCTTTATCGCATTGGTAGCAATGTATATAGACAAATCAGTTTTTCAGAAGCTAGATATTAGATATGGACGATATTTACTTTTCATCATACTGGCACATAAACATATGTTTTCTGTTCCTTTTTGTTGGCTCGAAAGTTACCATTTGCCGATACCAGTCCTGAATACTTTCCGTCAATCAATTATCAAGAAAATGATGTGACGCGACATGGATCCATTGAAAATGTACCGATTGCAAATTATATGCAGGTTTGCTGCGACGAGATTATCTCAAGGCAGGGCTAACAATATCAGATCAACCTTCACAAAGGAACTTGCTTAATATTTCTCTAGACCTATTCAAGGATCAGTTTGGAAAATAAGTCCAGTACCTCTTATTGTGGTGATGTGGTGGGAGCTGCATAATGTGAAAACCTTTATCTGCTGGAGCAGGCAGCTGGAAGACCTTCCTGAGGTTTCATTTTTTGTCTTATTGCTCATCATTTTGTAACAGTACCTACTACTTAATACCCGACAGAGTCCGTTGTCTGCTGTTCGCGTTCTTCAATATATTTACGAACATTACGGTGTCCTGCACGCAATCGGCTTTGTTGAAATTTCTGTAGCAATCAATAATTAAAGGAGAAAATTCTTAGAACAAAGCGACCTGACAAGCCTTTATCGTGACAGACTAAAATCTCTATATCCATGGGATGGGCTGAATTTTAGATCAAGGCTCAAACACATAAACATTACAATTAAAGGCAGACAAAAACTTTTTGATTATTTTGCTCCTTTCATTTATAATACTTACATTTCAGCCGGAGGGTTGGTCCAGATAGTACCGTAGCCATCGAAAGAAAAGTTTTTGATTTGTTGTCCAAAAAGTAAAAATAATGTAAATTTGTTATGTTTTTGTAATGAGTTATGTAGATTGTTTAATTCATTATTGCAAGTGGTTTACTGTAAATGACTGTGTATGTGACTTAAGTTGTTTTGTAAATCAGCTTTGTTGAATCCCGCTCCAAAATAAAGTCCACTTTATTTATTTATTTAAGTATGGTATATTATAAAATTCAAAATGGCGGAAATTTAAGTTTTCGAAACTATGGATGGACGTCCTAGAGAAAATTTTCACGGAATAAAAAAGCACAAGGTCCAATATACTAAAAGAATAAGAAGTCTATATATATATATATATATATATATATATATATATATAAACTTATAACAGCCATAAGTTTATATGTATATATATATATAAACTTTATATATATATATAAACTTCTTATTCTTTTAGTATATTGGACCTTGTGCTATATATTATAAATTTAACAGACTTCTTACGTTATACTAAATTTTTACTTTAGCCTAACTTACTTCTTTTATTTTTTTTAACCTCAATTGACTGCTATAAGACAGTCAAATCATATTCTCATTATTGTAAACTGGGTTATCCGTCTGATCAATAATAAAAAAAGGATTCTAACTGGAATCTTGAAACACTGCATGGACATTCTATTTCAAGAAGTATAACACTTCACTAGAAACGGGGTTTCAAAACTTCCAAACAAATTTGAAAAATAAAAATAAATGTTAGGAGGTTTGCGTAACTAATGTAAATTCCAGTTCCAAGAAAAATATACTATTACAATTCATTTTTAAGGAAAATATACTACTATTTATTTTAAGGAAGGAACCTCCAAACAGGCCTTGGAGCCCTACATTTTCTCCAAAGTAAATGCACAAAAATGTAAAATATATATTTTTTCGTCTATTAGTAATTTAAGTGTATATTTGATTTTTTTTACGTGACAGTCTGACGGGTGAACAATTATGGACTCTTAATTTTACATAGAAGGCTGCATGGACTTTGTGAGACTGTTATTTTTAGTTAATATTGTTACTTTTTAAAATAAGCGTGCATTAATATGATTGACGAAAAAATGTTCGGAGAAAATAAATTATTTTTATTCTTATTTTTGCCTCTATGAATAACTAAATAAGTAATTCTTCCTTCAATATGAATCATAAACTTATTGCGGAAAAGGATTTTGGCCAACACATTCTCCGTCTACTTTTTCTTAGTTTTTGGTGTATTTTTTAAATCAGTGCTAAACTCAGATTGGTGTTAAGTCTAAATTCGGCCACTAGCGTCTTTTATTGAACTCGTCTCCCGGGTTTTTCTCATTCTCTGTGCTGGAGGGAAGCTAATCTTTACCAAATTGAAGAAATGCACTTTTGAAGGAATCGTTTCACCTTGCGGCCATGAATTTTATAATTAATTGTAAAAATTGCACCTTTCATGATATATGATTTGATTAAAAATTAGTTTTTTTCAGCGGGCGAAGTTGACCTAGTTTCATAAGAATAACATGGTGAATGAGTATGCAAGTCTGCTGCAGCAGGTATGAGAAAAATTGGATGGTTCAATTCAATTTCCAGTACATATGAACTATATGAAGCCATATGCCAAGTTTCACCCAGATGTGTTATGAAATAAGGAAGACATATATCAGTTTTATCCTGTAGGGATGATGAGTACGCAGGTTTGCTGTTTGGGAATGTAAACATCAGGGATGTCAGGCTAATTTACATGATATTTCATATATATCAACCAGAACACGCCATAAACCAAGTTTTATTAAGATTTTTTGATAAATAAGCAAGATATAGAATTTTAAATGTTTTATTTTAAATGTTTCCCATAAGGATAACATAGGGAAAATGTTAACCACTTGGTCTCGGGCTTAGTTGTTACTACGACACTTACAGTAATAGTTGCTTCCCTTGAGGGAAATTCGCTAAACGTATGCTACATAGTTCGTATTTAATTTTCGTTGTTCGGAAAACAGAAAGATATATTTAAGGTTGTTTACTTTTCGACCCAAAAAAGCTCGTTTATACCTGGCTCAGAGACCCAGACGGTATTCTTTTAAAAATTCAGTTGTATTCACCCAAAGAGGTTTGCTGATCGCCAAAACAGAAATCTTCAGTACGTGCGTCGTAACACGAAATACTTTATTGAAAACGAATTTTCGTTGGAGAATTTGTAGGGTGACCTACAGTATCAAACCGTAGCTCTTGTTTTATCTTTGCTTTCAAGTTCTGTTTTTTTCATAATCAACAAAATCAATCGAGTGAATACAAATAATAATGAACATGGTTATCCTGACGAATTTCGACTAATGACGGATTTAGGGGACTCTGTCCAGATCTGTAGGGCTATGTACTATCTACAGATTCTCACTTATCTTATAAACCGATGTGTCTATACGACAATCACGATGTATGCACAGGACCTACAGATTTCAACAGGATCAAATCTCTCTAGGATTGCCTGGAGATGTTCACACACGTTTCCGTTGCCCTCCCGCGCCGAAGGTCTGTCTGCCCACACTCCCGGCCGCTTATCCATAAACGATCGAAACCGGTCCCATTAAATATCCACGTATATTTTAACGTTCGTCTTATCTTTTTTAGCGTTATTTATATTTTATACGTCACTACGGTAGTGTAGTCATTTCACCAGGCCACGTTAAGGTGCTTCTATACATACACGTCACGTCGCGTCCACTTTCGGCCGATTCGGCGATTCCGGAGGGGGTGCTATACATATTCGCATCGATTCGCATCTGCTAGTTTATAGGAGCCGAATGGCCGAGTGGACGTTGGTGGAGGCTGTACATACACGTCACGTCACGTCGCGTCGCATCCCAATTCGGCCGTGTATGCTCTTCAGAGCATTCGAGTCGGGCCGTGACGTGACGTATCCGTTTCCATTTGATTACTCAGGTTTCATTCACTTCGAAAATAGACGCGACGTGACGTGACGTGTATGTATAGCAGCACATTTACGGTTTGAATCCATCGAACCGTAAAGCGCAAGCGTACAAGCGTGTTGGGATGGATGCAGAACTGGGGTAAAACCGCAAGTGCAACTTTGCCCGATGCAACATTAAGCGACTTACTTTCGATAGGTTGCAACATTGAGCGAAACTACTAGATGTTGTCACCGAGTCGATACGAGGCCTCGGCCTCGATATCAGTTTTGATCGAGATAAGTCTTGTGCTGTGCTTCCCGGTTCGTTGCTCGCTGTTAAGTCTAAGTCGGGGTTAAACGTCTTACATCTTACATCTTACATCCCTCGGCGTTCCGTAGACCGTTGAGCGGCGTGGAACTTGTTATTTGTAGTTGCCTAACGAGGTCAGGACAACTCAGGCCTAGGTTCGGTTGGGTGTGGGAGGGGACGACTTGAAATTAACATCCAGAGGGTCTTTCTTTACCATACTCCAGGAAGCTGTCTATGTCATAAAAACTACTCTGAATAAGGAATTTTTTAACTTAACTTTTAAAGAGCGAAGTTTTATGAATGTTTTTCAGGTCACTTGGCAGAGCTTGATAGAGCTTCTTGCCAATATATTTCGGTTTTCGTTCAAAAATTGAAAGTTTGTGAAATTCTGAAAATTTTAATTTAAATCTGGTGTTGTAACAATGAGATTTTTCTTCCGGAAGTTTGTTTTCTTTCTTTAAATACATCAAACATTAAAAAATAAAAAGACACGGAACGGTCAAGATGTTGAGCAGCAGAGAAGGACCAGCCCTAACCACGACCAGCAGACCACTTTTTACAACGGGAGGAATCGATGAGTAAAGAGTTCTCCCCACCAGCCAAAAATGTTCAAAAACAGCTCTCACGCGGACCCATATATACGCCCCATGAGGTAAGGGAAAATTTTAAATTCAATATAGTACACTTTTATTACTGACGCCAATTCTTGGGGCCCAGTGCGGTGGATGCGCGGTAGCAAAAACGGCTAGTGCGCATGCGCGACAGCGCCTCGCTAGAGCGCAGCACTGTCATTCTGCTCTCAGCCGTCAACAATAGCGTGTCACTACATGTCGTCCTAAAAACATTGACCGACGGAACATTGACTCTTACTGGTGATTAATGATCTGTTTTAATTCTATTCAAAAATATAAAATATTTCATTCGTATTTATTGAAGCGTCTTGTTACTCTGAACAACGATTGACAGAGAAGCAATAACTATGTGCGAGCTGCCGAACGTAAGCAGCCAAGCTTAGTACAATGTCGGCCGCCGCTGCCGCTACTACTCCCCTCTCCTCCCAGCCTACCAACTCCCCGCCCCATGCGCGGACTGGGCCCCAAGGATTGGCGCCAGCTATAATGCACTTAATTACACTTTTAATGCACCGAGATTATGTAATATTACTTTTGAATCCATCACTTTCAATAATAGAGAAGCTCACTTCATGAGCAATCTCAAGAAATGGATATACAGCGTTGAAAATGTCGAAGATTTTCTGAAACCTGAAGTATAGTATAATTTTATGTGTTTTTATGTTATTATGCCAGATGTTCAAACCTACCTGTCGGTATTGTTATAAATTTATATTGTTATTTATATATACCGTTAAACTTGCTATCAACCAATTTTTGTTCGTTGTAAGTAAATTTGATGTTAAGTCTTTTCTTGTTTGCATTATGCACTTTTATTGTAGCATATTATGTTGAGATTTCTTATATGTATGATTTAAAAACAATACAGCTTGGCACATTTTTCTTTCCTTTTCAACAATTTTTTTATATATAGGGACCCCGTTCGGGCTTAGTCTTGGGGCAACCCATTAATTCACCTTTAATGTTATTAATATATTTTTCATATAGTATTTTATGCATGATTATATGTTTTTTGTGATATGTCATGTAAGAAACATAAGAAGTTTTGTGTATCAACAATGAAATTGTATTTATGTATGCATTTTGGTGAATAAAGAATTTATTTATTTATTTATATTTATTTAATATAGTTGTAACGGGATATTTCCAAACTAATAGAATTGCTTTTTGGAATTTCGATAACTTAAATAGTTATTTTTTCTATATAATCAATTTAAAATAGCCAATTTAAATAGCTAATTTTTCAATCAATTTTAAATAGCTTTGGGCATTAATATAACGTGTTTTATAACCTTTTTCAAAAAAATAAAAAAGCAACTCCAGTAGTTTAGAATATTATTCAAACAATATCGCATAGTATGTGTACGTTAAAAAATATGGGCGCTAAATGGGTCCGCGCGAAACATTACATCGCAAAATGTGCACTGATTTAGCATGAGCTGTTATGGAGCCGAAGTTCCAAAAGACGCCGCTAGTGTCGCAGAAAAACGAAAACTGCCGTGGGTAGGGAGGACTCTTAATAAATTTTGGAGTGCACCAAGCTGCGACAGAAGGTAGGTTGTGTTACGTACGTACAACCCGAGATCCAAACAAGACTACACCGAATAGTTTCGAGACGATCCTGGTATCGAGGCGCCTCAAGGTTCTGTTACATAACTAGTGTGTTTATTAAGCTAAAAATCAACTCTCAAGGTCCTCAATCCAGGTGCATTGTTGTGACCCCTGAAAATTTCAAGGAGACATAGTATCGCATTGTTTGGTGAATATAATTCCACTCGGGTTCATTCATCCTACTAAATGTTTTTAATTGATTATCAATTTCTTTATGAATGATCTTTTAATTTAGGGTTAAAAGTTATGCTATTCATAATATATATCACCAACACAATATAAAAATGTAATAAGGACTTTGAGGACACAATTAATAAAACATTATTGAGCCAAATAAAATGTATACAGTAGTTCTTAATTAATCATGATATTTCATCTTTGTTCGGAATTTTTGACATAATCTTTTTGTTGTCTCACGAAGAAGTAAAAATTTCAACATAAATCTTCCCGAAGTTTGTAGTTTTGGTTATCTAATCATTGTTAATTGATATTCAAACGTAAAAACGTAAACGCAATTTGTAATAATTATAGATTTTTTTGATAATCTTATTTTAAATGTAAAGTAATAATAAACAAAATATGGTTTTATCGTTTTTTTTTAAATATTTCATCATATACACTGCACGTTAGACCTGATCGTTAACAATGATTTATTTTTAAATCCAGTGACACTCTCATTAAAGTTTTCGAGTTCAACATTATAGGGGTTTCAGGGTTTGTCCTATCATAACCTTTTTTGGTTTTGTAAAACTTTTTTTACTAATCATTGATGACAACAATGAATAGGATAAAACATTAGTCTATAAGAGATTCACCGAGTTTGGTACTCTCTTTCTAATAATCCCTTTGTTTTAAATATTCTTATTTAATTCAGTTTTTAGGTAAATTTGGTATAAGGTTTTCGTGTCGATTAACTTTACAATATTACTTACATTCATTGTTATTTTTTGCATTAAACATAATCGGTCAGTTTCTTCCAGCAGAGTACCCCTCAATATCAAGATAATATATTTAAACAAGAAGTCATGATTTTGATATAATTTCTGATAGTGAAAGTTTCATCAGCAAGCATTCAGATGTATCCAACAATGCTTATTTTTAAAAGCAAACATGTTTACTGTGACGTCCATTAAATATCTAATTTCATTTCCTCCTTCTTAGTTTAAATGAAATTACTAGTTCAGGAATGTTCAGATATACATCAATCTCCCTTGATGGGTGCCTTTCAGTCTAGTTTTTGCTGATTATTCCGTTTATGTAGTACCAAGGCTATCTGGCTGATTAATACTATATATAAATGTCGGCTGTGGGTCGTTTTATTGTGAATCTTTTCCTCGCTGTAGCATTTCCAGGTCACGGAGAGCAATTTTTTCCATAGCCGAAATTAAGATAGTTTTGTTTACAAACCACCTGGTGTTGAACCGAGTTGAAACATAGATATTTTTCCTCAAGGCCAATCAACATGTTTCGTAACGCCAAGATTTATAAATTTATTTTCATTTAGTTTCAATTGAAAACATTTAGTTATTTTTTAATTTCTTAAACAAGACATTAAAACGATAAAGTAAAAATGAAAAGGGCATTGTTTTGTATGTGTATAAGTTTGAGAAGTATAAAAGTTTACAATTGGATTAGCCTGTGAAGAAATAATTTTTCCAATGTTTATCAAATAACTGCATACCAGAAAAAACACTCATCTGTATGGTGAAAGTTTTCATAGATGATTTGTCTTTAATCCAGTCATGAAAATGTATACACCATATTTTAGAATATAACATCTTTTTGACCCTTGGACTCGTTCCGTTTTATTTTCCAGATATTCTACTTTTTAGAAAACCACCACCTTTTTCTATTGTAACATTATTTGAAATCTGACTACCCGTTAGATTTTAGTCGGAAGTTGAGACCTTGGGTGGTTGAAAGTTGTTTTTGTAAAAAAAACACGTATAGACCGACTGAAACGTGACCTGCGAAGATACATGCAGGGTGTCTCAAACAGAATTCGAACGTAGTCGACCGAAATGGGTGACATATTGACGAAAAACTCCTATTTCCTCTATGAAATACATACTACTATATTCTCCTTAAGGATGACGATAGACTAAACACATCTTCATACGCTAGTGCTAGTGCTATGGTTTTTATTTTGGGAATTAGGCTAATGAACTATAAACAATTTATGGTAGGTGTAAAATAACAATTTGGTCGTCTTACAAGCGCTATGATTTAATATGCAATTTTTCACTGTTGTCAAAACCGCCCTCATTCGTGCGATCCTGGCGTCCGCAGTTGTCAAGTTGTGACAGGTTTTGGGAGCTTAGGAGTTTAAAATTTTTTAACTTCATGGCATTTTTAACATACTTTAGTTTCAAAGCACTATACTTACAAAAATACAAAAAAATGAAAAATACAATTTCTTACAAATACAATATAACCACTTGACCATTGGATAGTGTACTCATAAATATCAATATATTTCATAAACATGTCCACACTATTTTGAAACTAATAAAGATAAGTGAGTTCTAATAATAAATAACAAAAATAAAGATAAAACGGAAATGTGTTAATTCCAGATCTTTAAACATAATATACAATCCGCCCTAAACGTCCCGGGCCGGTTTAAAAACTTGAAAAAAGTGTTAAAAAACCGGAAAAAACTTTGAAAAACTAAATAATACAGGTTAAAGATATTTTCTACATTGGTTCCGGCAAAAAAAAACAATATTCATGTCATATCTGCCCCTGCCCCTCAAAATTCGATTTCGAGGGAGTTCCCCAAATCATCGAATAAAATCCCCATATACTTTTACTAAAGGGCTAAATAAATTAAACAAAAAGCCGCAAATCCGAGGTCATTATTATAACATCTCTAACCATTGTTGCAGTCGATTGAAAATTCAAATAGGGGAGAGTGGGGCTAGTTGAGACAGTTTACGGATTTTATTTTTTAATGAAGCTATTAGTAGTACTAAATGATAGTGAATATAATATTTTGAAAGCTCGGACCTTTGTCTACATGAATATTATTTTTATTTCAATAAAAATTCATTTTACAAATTTTTAGAATTTTTTTCGCTAAGCAACTCAAAGTGTCTCAACTTACCCCACATCGGGGCAAGTTGATACCAAGAAGGGGCAAGTTGATACTGTGGTAAAAACGATTGATATTATAGAGGGCTGGAAAAAAATTCTGAGCTAAATCAAGAAAAAATACTTTAATTAAATTATAAACTAAAGTAACCGTGGCTTGCACCCTGGCAAAATTGTGAGAGTACATATTTATACTTTGTTTGAAACTCATTGTTGGTGGGAGTGAGTTTATGTTTTGGTTTTGATTTTTGCGGTATTTGGCCATCACTCGTTTGTAAAAACACGTTTTACAACTGATCGGCTTTGTTTTTACTGATCAGTGATGGCAACTGTCCACAAAAATCAAATCTCGCATAAAAATAAGTTGTATCAACCTGCCCTCAAAGAAACATATCAACTTGCCCTTAGTGACCACGTGCATTAAAAACTAATATAACCTATTAAATATGTTACCTGAGTAATTGAAAACTATATTAATTTACTCATTAAAACTGCTGAAAACGATGAGTCCGCATTTCACTGTTCCCGACAAAGACTTAGCCCACTTATTACCACTCAATCTTGACATGAAAAATTTACTATCTTGGCAAAAAAACACAAATATTTCGTCACTCAGTAACGAATGGTAGCTGGAACATAAAACTGCTTACATCTCTTCGTCAATGTTCAGGAACATTATACCAATCACCCTCTTGGACGTACGCATGCACGTTGAATTTTAATAATTTTTGTATCAACCTGCCCCCGTATCAACTAGCCCCATTCTCCCCTACGCCTTAAGTAACAGGCAATTTTTTATAAGTTAGGCTGTTTGGTTAAGTTGTCTGTTTTTTGGTTTGTTTTGCATTAAAAAGTAATGCAGGTCAGTGGCATGCAACTACCTTCCAAGCTTAACGAATTCGTTAAAAACAATGTTTAAACCTTGCATGTAACGAACTGGCTCCTTTGTTTATGCTTTGATATCACAACTCCAACCCACATTATCATTTTATATTGATGAAAATAAATGTAACACTTTTCGTTAGGTTTAAAGATATCTGCATGATACTAACCTGTCAAATTAGTACTTTTCAATACAAACCTTAAGGCAGTTTTGAATTTTCTAACGGCTATAGCTTTGCTATTGCTTTATCTTTTATCCTAAATCGGAGTTTATTTAAAACCGAAATCAAATCTTGGGGGCAGGGGCAGAAACATGTACAACAAAAAATAAGGTTTAGGCAGGAACTCATGTGCAATATATATTTAACCAATCTTATTTGTGTTAAAAATTGCTTAATTGGTTCGGGAATTTAAAAAAAACATGGTATTCTTTGTTTGAACTTTGTTTCTTTGTTTGAAAACATAGTATAATATTATACAATATTTGATTATTCTGAGGTACGAACCCATGACTCTCAAGTTTCTGAACACCCCGTCTTTTAAAAAGGCATCATAATTTTACGTCAATCCTCAAAGTTCAATTTAGTTGGGAATAGCTCTGTTTCATTCATTTATATCCATTAGTTTGTCACAATCTGTTTGAGACACCCTTATGTTAAAATGTGCTTGTTTTGACGTGCTGAAGAACTGGGTGAAATTGATATGCAAGTGGCTAAAAGACATTTTGTATACGTATATACATGTTATTATGTTTCACTAATAATAAACTTAAGAAAGGCTTGCACTCGATGAATACTGGCTATCAATATAATGTTGATACTATCAACATTTATTTACTGCCTTTTTTAACGAAATCCATTCTTGTACGTCAAGACACTGCCAGGAGAAGATGTCATTACAGATTCATGATTCAAATAAACTCGAAGTACATTAGTTCCTTTCGTGAATTGGAACTTATCCAAACATCTATCACTGTCGATAATTAACATTGGCTGATTACTAAAATATACACATGTTTATTTTGAAATATAATGCATGCTTCAACGCCTTCATTGGAATCGTAGGACTAAGTATGTTAAATGGTTATCATTCAGATAAATACAAACATCAGTGATTTCGGCGGTTTCAACGACATTTTAATTTCTCGCTTTCAAGTAGAAAGAAACTTTTGGAAAAAATCGTGTTTTGACTTATAAATTTATTTATTTTTAGCCGTGTTTTCCCTACAGGTACGTCTAGATGGCCTTACTGGTCTTTTATGTTTTCGGGATCTTTTCCCCTGAAAAAGGGATCAGATCCCAAATCCCAGAAAGAAAATTAAACAATGATCAATTTCAATTGTACACTAGTACAATTATACCAATACAATTTTTACGAATTCGCTTCTTCATCCGAACTGTTATTTATTTATTTATTTATTTCCACGGTTGAAACCATTTTACAATATTATACAACATAACAAAAGATGGCTACTAATAATTCTAAGAAGCTGCATGCTGATCAGAATAAGACAGACTAATTACTCCTATACAAGAGATGCTTAAACTACATGGCGCAATCGAAAAGAGTAACAACAATAAATAAATAATCACAATACAACAGATAAATAACTAATTACAAAATTAATATCAAAATCCAAAAATTTGACAGGTTGACATGTGGCATTATTTCACAAATTGTAAATACATATCCAGATGAAAAAAGTTACAATTACAAAAATGAAATGCAAGGGGCGACTAGCATCAAAATCTAATTGAACACTATTACTAAGGACAAAAAATTCATCATAAAACAAAACGATTAACATACAGTTGAAAGAGCAGCCCGCTTGATGACAGCAACGTTGTCCAGGAAAAAATCCACATTCGCGCAGATCTCATTGCCAGAGCGAAGGAGTCTCGGGAATATATGTTCAATATATGTTGAATATATGTTTAAGTGTTTTTGTATATAAAATGGAATACCGTTGAAATAATCGAGTGAATTATAAAGGTTTTTGAATTAATATCGATGAGAGTATTAATTAAACATCAACACTAACACTATAAATTGCTTTATATGATCAAACTTTAATTTCAAGGTGCGGTTTAAACCGTCCTCGTATTCTTAACAAACTCTTTTTTGGCTTTATTGCAATAATGAGCCCGATTGAGAAACACGTGTTCCTCAAATGTCAATTTAAGACAGTGGTCAGAAAAAATCTTCTGATGCTCTGTAATACCAGATTGGGGAAAATTATTAAATATTTTAATTATTAATAATTAATAATTCAATTAATTAATTAATTAATTATTAATTCCTTGAATCTCGACTTTAACGTGTGATAACTGCTCGCACGTGCGGCAGATCAAGAGTAGGGAATCCAATCCCGGGATCCCGCGTGATATTAGGGCTTATTCAATCCCGGGATTTTCCTGCACAATCCCGGGATTTTCGGGATTATAAAATTACACGTAAAATCGATATTTACTAGGATCTTACTAGTTTAAACAATGTTATAACTAAAGAAAACCCAGTTACGGGTTGTTTTTGATCAAATAAGCATGGTTTTATGAGTTATTTGTCTTCTTATAGTATGTATAAAAGTAGTTTCCATTTGATATTTTCAAGCTTCTGAAAAAAACAGAGAGATTTTAACTTCTGATACAATGTAATGCAATTGCAATTAAGTTTCA
The DNA here is from genome assembly GCA_035578135.1 of Flexamia atlantica. NCBI lineage: Eukaryota > Metazoa > Arthropoda > Insecta > Hemiptera > Cicadellidae > Flexamia > Flexamia atlantica. The sequence goes on from JAQJVK010000010.1 coordinate 13,056,774, forward strand.
TTGCGATGCACTAATGATAATTTTTATCGTTACATCTAGTATTTCCAATTGCATCTTTCCAAGTCCTGATATTGTTATGTCAAGTAAATATATTCAAGTTTTGTATTAAACTTTCTTTAGCCGAAATTATGTCTGAATAAATATTTTATGGTTAGTTCTCGGTTATACAGGACCATCGTAATCCGTAATCCGTTTTCACACTGATGTCTAATACTGTATTCAGTGTTTCATGATAAGGCTGACTATGTCGTCAATTTTTTTACGCTCTAAGTTTTTACAAATAAAATCACGTTATTAACTCAAAACTAAACGAAAAACTTCATTTTTCAAAGTTGTTAGCCTCCAGATTACGTTTGAATACTTAATGGTTTAAATAACTGCAATTCTGTTAAACGGAAAACTGCTTTATATATCGCACTATGATGGTTGGTGTGACCAACCGAAATCGATCACCATTTTCCACCATTTTTGTACATTTACCATTTTGTATGTAAATATAGTATAAGTGTAAATATATTTTAAGTGTTGTAGGACGTTTTTTATTTACATCCAACAAAATAATATAAAATAATAAATCCTGTCACACCCGCTTACTCTCTCATTCTCTCCCTGTCTAGCAGAAGGTGGTTTAGCAGCACCCGGTTTTCAGACTGGTCCTATGGTGCTTTACCGAATCTCTGTTCGTAAGGTTGATAGAAACAAAATAAAAACGTCATCTTGTTCAGAAAAAAATCCTGATTACAAATCTGGTTTCCTCTCTCCATTATTTTGAATTCTGTATAATGGCCTCAAGGTAGGCCCTACTTTACGGGGACTTAACGGTCAAAAAATACCGTTGGAGAGAGAAGTGCGTTATCGGGATCAAAAAGAGAGAGGGCCAAGAGAGAGGTGCTTTGGGAGGACCGAGAGAGAAGGGTTTTAGGGGGACCGAGAGACAAGGGCTTTATAAGGTTCAAGAGAGAAAGGGCTTTAGGAGATCTGAGAGAGGGCTTGAGCAGGTCCTGGAGGGAAGGTCTTTAGAAGGACTGAGACTTTTAAATTTTTTGTTTTATGGTGAAATGTTTTTCTATTTACACACAAGACTATATGCCATTGTTACAATAGAAGTAGTAAAAAACATATTTCAAAAGCTCGTAATTTGTGTTAATGAATGTATATGTAACAGACGGTTAGAAATCGCGGTTTTTTTTTCTGATGTTAATACTTATGCTGGTAGAATTTGTTTGAAAAGGGAAATAATTCAGCTAACTTACCTGGAGGAACAGTTATCAAGTGAGCAACAAACAAAAATGAAAAACACATATTTTCTCCCAATATTTCGCCCCTCTGGGGGACCTCTTCAGGAGAAAGATAACGTCAATGAGTCTTTTTGTTTGATTCTCCTGAAGAAATCTCCAGAAGGACAAATATTGAGAAAAAAGTAGGTGATTTGATCCTACTCGGAGATCTTTAGTACTAGAAGGGCCAAGAATGCTTACAAGACATCTTATAAGTACATAATATCTAACAAACACACCCGTAGTTGACCTTGGGGAAAGCAGGTGCAAAGATTGGAGGGGTCGCTTGCTCGTGGGCTCTTCATCCTTCGTCGGATGGGGACCTACGGCAGCATCCCTCTATCCAAGCTTGTTTACCACAAACTTTTTGAACAACACATTTCATACTCAATTATTTTTTGAGGTTCAGTCAAGGGCAATTTGGGAAAAATGTTCATATGGTAAAAAAAGCCATTAGAGCCATCTTAGGAATGCCACCTCATGCTAGTTGCAGGGATGCATTTATTCAGCTTGGCCTCTTGACAGTTCCCTGTCTCTTCATTTTTGAATCTGTTGTGTATGTCAAATCACAGAACATAAAACCAGTTTTTAACAATCATATTTACAACACAAGAAAAAAAGGTACACATGCACAACAGCATCGACTCAAACTTTTTGAACACAAGCCACATTATTCATAGGTCTCAAATTATTTCAGGCATTACCACAAAATCTACAAACAATTCAGAAAATTTTCAAAATTTGAAATCCAAGTTTAATTTGTTTAATTCAGAACGGTTTCTATGATATGGACTCCTTTCTAAATTTCAACAAAATTCCTTAGGTCTAGTTTTTAGAATTCATAGAGAATAGTTATTCTTTTATTCCTTATTGGACTAAACCTTGAGCTGACCAACTCCTCCTACAGGACTGCGGACGGAACACTTAAGTATTCAAGTAAGTAAGTTTTTTTAAACAAGGAATTTCACTAAAGTCAAGAGGATAGGAAAGTCGGTTGAAGTCGGTCTACTCAAGTATATACCACGAGCGTTCTTGGAATGATAAGGTTTACTGCCACTTTGAGGTCGCACTCTGAAGATTCAGCAAATATTACACATGTTTGGCATTAAATACATATACTGTTTTATACGGCATTATATAATAAAGTCGTACGGCATTCTAAGTGTGTCGCATTACATAACCTGCAATGCATCGCACTTTGCAATCTTATTTTATGTTGCCGTATGATTTTGCTTTGTAAATTTCATTTGGGTTTCTTGACTTTACCCGAATAACAGCATATTTATTTACTAAATTCTATTGAACTCTCATCTTAACGAATTCGGCACATGTACGTAAATTATAATGGACTTACTAATATTTTATTGAAATTAAAAAGCTTTTTTCACAAAAAAATACACTAAGAACCACGAAATACGGACATAAACACAGTAAATTTTCAAAACTATATATAAAAAATTGAATAACTTTTTGATTAGCATGATACGTGTTGTTGTATTCACTGGATGTAAATAAAAAACGTCTCACAACACTTAAAAATATATTTACACTTATACTGTATTTACATACAAGATGGTAAATATACAAAGATGGTGGAAATTGGCGATCGATTTCGGTTGGTCACACCAACCATCATCAGGCCCAATGAGAGACAGTCTGTATGAGTCTGTAATGAGTTGGGTCTGTATGTGAGAGACAGTCTCTTATTGGGCCTGATGATGGTTGGTGTGACCAACCGAAATCGATCGCCAATTTCCACCATCTTTGTATATTTACTATCTTGTATGTAAATACAGTATAAGAGTAAATTGTAAGACGTTTTTTATTTACATCCAATAAAAAAATTGTAAAACTGTAAAATGCAGCTTATATTGCCCTTAAAAACTAGGCACAAGTAGTATAATCATTTTAGACCGTATCCTTATGACAAGAACATTTTAAAAATTATTAAGAAGCCATTTTTTTCGAAGGTACATGTATTAAAAGTTGAAAGAATGTTTTTTCCGATGTTTGGAGGACTCGGGTCAGTGTTAAGATCGTCTTGGGCTCGGATAACACCATGCAACTTTGTAAATTGCTTGACCGTCAAACAAGGGAATAAAAAAAAGAAAACAATTATCATTAGTGGAATTATACCCATAATCTCACTCCGCCGAGAGTTCTCATGAGTTACGTCGTGAGTTTCATTTTTCGCTTGGTAACGACATTTTGTGCATCAACTTCTTAGGCAAATGATAATGATTCTCAGAGTAATAAGCGGAAATACCGGACCAGGGGCAACGCCCGCAAAGTCCGTGACAGCAAATGGATTCGGGGTCATGACAGGGGGGGGGGGGGCTGGGTTGTTTTGAGTTTTACGACCTGCTGGCTCAATTTTACACAATAAGGGCAATAAATTGAGTTTTGCTCCATTTGATATACGCATCCTGGAACCAACTTGTAACAGAGAAGTTTTAATTTACGTTTATCGTGGATATTGTGAGAGCATCATGCGGTACGGTATTGCAGTTTGGGGAAACATATCGAGAAAGTTGCTAAAATTCCAAAAGAAAGTCCTGAGGCTTATCTTTGTTCTATGGCCCCCTCATCCATGTAAAAATCTCGTTGTACAGGCCGAAAGTCCTACTGTTCCCTCCTTGTACATTCAGGAAGTCGGATATGTCGTAACCACAACTGGGATCATCGTACTAAAATTCCCAAAAAATCCGACTTGGGCAACATTCCGCCATCTTGAAAAAGTCATTTCCGGTCCGTGTTTCTCTAATTTTTTTTATTAGCACGTTCTTAGAATTAGATGCGCTCTAAGAAAGGATTTTGCAATATTTCCTCTCAAAAGGCTATATTAGAGTGCTTTATAGAATTCAAAATCGGCCTTTAGTTAGTTTCAAGGCTTATGAAGGCTTCCTTGACCATAAAACGAATAGTGGAGGAGAATAGTGCTGTATTCTAGAATTTTCATTTAACAGACTGAAAATTTGTGGAGAGGTCAAATATACAGCTGGGATCATCATACTAAATTTCCCAAAAAATCCAACTTGGACAACATGTCGCCATCTTGAAAAATCATTTCCGATCCGTGTTTCTATAAATATTTTTTTTATTAGCACGAAAACCATAAGAGATACAAAAAAAGTTTAAAGAAAATTGTTGTAGAAAATAAAATTACCAATAATATGAGTGTAAATATGCAAGAAATATTAATAACAACTGCTGATTTTATTAATTTTCTAAAATGTAATTCTAACACCCCTGACATAAGGAAAACATGTCATAAGGAAGATTTGATATAAAATACATTCCCAAGAGGGCGAATCCCTTTGATCTTAAAGAACAATAAATTTTATCCATTGAATTCTCATAAAAATTTCAATTATTTGATACCTCAATCATAAAAATTAGTTCTCTATAAAGGCAATGGGCTCTGGTGATTTTGCACATAGAAAATAAAAATATCAAATTCTGTTTTGAACCATTGAATTAAGCTAGAAAAACAAATTATTTAGTATTTGGAATCACTGCTCTATGTCCATTGGTTACCGAGATATCGCGTGTGATAAACACAGTACGTTGTCCCAATGTTAACCTTATGGGAAATAAGTAAAATTCTATATCTCACTTATTTTTCAACGAATTAAACTTGGTTTGTGGCTTGATATAGTTTACATATGCTGGATTGTTGCAAAAAACTCTTAATATCATATTTCCATGGTAGCAAACCCGCATACTCATTTCCCTTGCTATTGTTATGGCGAAAGTTGTATGCTCATATTAGGATTTATGTTGTTTTCACTTGATTTGAGGCTCCGGCTAAATTATTTATCTAAGAATTTGGAATTCACTGAGAATGCAGGTCTGCTGCAACGGGGATAATAAATTATGAAAACTGTACCGCGGCCGGAGTCTTCCGCGGCTTGTTGGGATGCACAATGTTTGGCGACAGCTGTTGGAATTAATAAACATTTATATCATGATGTAATTATAAAAATACACAAATTAAATTATATTTTAGAGCTGGAGTTACCAGGACCATTCGGCAGGATGCACCATTAAAACCAACAAAGAGGCGTCTCCGCGAAACACAGCTTTATTGAATTAATAAACACGGAAAAGAGACTAGGAGCAATTAAAGTTGTGATTGCCGACAACCACTTGTGTTCGCTCTAGGTTTTTCCATCATAGCAAAAAAACTAGATCCACATGACAAATGAATAAAAAAATCAAGCTTAAAGTTGTAGCTAACAAACAAATATTCCTGCATATGATGCCCTTTTAGTAATTTATTGTGGACAAAATCTATGGAATCGATATTTTATAATTAATTTCTACTCTTTTGACAAAAGGTAGAAGTGAATAATCTATTATAAATTCATCTGAGTCTGAGAATTATTTTCAGCACAAATTGAAAAGCTTCTCCCTAGATATGACAAGAGCCTAAATATTGTAGGAACTATGTAGAAAAGTAGTTTAAGTAAGGTACGCTCTTTAAGATGCATATAATAATAATGTTGCAAATGCATTGAGAATTGTTTTACTTCCAAACGGATCTTACTTTCCGAACCTATCTCGTATTTTGCACTCGGTTATAAATGACTTATGATTTAATATTTACGATAATTTTTTGAACAAATCAAACTCGTTTGTGCGACGGATTCACTGTTATGCCCTGATTTATCATTAGTTGCCAGGTAATTTGGTACTCTTTTCTGACAACGGCTCGCCTGCAAGTGTTGTATCCAAGAACAAGTTTCGGAGATCCGAGGATATTTAACTTTGCCGTAGTTATTTCTGGCGAGTAGTCATGATAAAAGATCCCACGTCGGCTTTTAACGGTGTATAAGCCTATGACTTCTAGAGTACAAAATCGAATTACTGTACACCTCGGATTATCCGGATTAATGTGGCAGAACAACGATCCGGATAACTAAAAATCCGGATAATCCGAGGTCTTTACAATATCGCCTAAATAGCGATCGCGTACCTTAGCCCCTACTAAATTATGCTGCAAACGGCGTATCGAGACTGTACAACATGTTAGTCATACAAGTTTATTCCGAATACAATTAATTTTTCGAACTGCGCTCGATTCTCTTTCCAGTCTCGTACCGTACTTGAACCAGCACCTAGTTCCTTAGCTAATGTTTCACCTGGTTCTCCCGCGTTAGGCCTAAGTCTTTTGACGGCATTCAGTTTCTGTTCTAAACTTAAAATCACTTTTTTCTTTTTACAATCAATCACTTTGAAACTCAATATCTGTTCACACAAATAGTTCACAACTATAAACATAATATAGCCTAAAATAACAGTAATAAACTAACTCGCAAAATTGTCGTAGTCTACGCATTTGTTTATTACTGCTAGCGCCCCAAGTAGTAAACCAAAAATCTACGTTCATGAAAATGCTGTAATATGCTGTATATGCTGTACAGCTGTAATGCTGTATGTAGGCAATGCGACTCCTTCAATTAATTATTGGTGTTTTCAAATGCGTAAAATGGTGTAATGTATTTGCCTTTTACTTTTACAAGGCGCATTCCACTCTTGAACTCGCTAAAATCACGTTTTTGCCAAGATTTTAATTCTTTAATTTCTCGGTTGGACCGGTCCGGATAATCCGGGATCCGGATAATGTGGGGTCCGGATAATCCGAGGTGTACTGTATAACAATAAAATGAACTAAGCCATTTATTGGAATAGCACTGCAGAATGTACAGAACACCGCGCTCGTTTAACACAAAGAGGACAGTTTTACCAAGCCAATGGAACTATCTAATCGTATAACCAGGAACATCTGGAGTGATCCAATCCAGCGTTCTTGCACGCACAGTGTACAGATGCGCGGGCTTCCTTGTCACACAGCACGAGCTCACCAACGTTCACACTTGAATATTGTCTTTGCCTTTGGCCATAATCTCAAAGGCAATATAGCCAGATAGTCGAGTAGATACTGTGCTCTCTTAAGGTGAGGCTATGCTATACGTCACGTCACGTCCATTTTCGAGGTGAATGAAACCTATGTAATCAAATTGAACCGGCTATACTTACACGTCACGTCACGTCACGGCCCAACTCGAATGCTCTGAAGAGCATACACGGCCCAATTGGCCGAATCGGAACGAGACGCGACGCGACGTGACGTGACGTGACGTGACGTGACGACGTGTATGTATGGCCTCCACCGACGTCCAATCGGCCATTTGGCTCTTACAAACTAGCAGATGCGAATCGATGCGAATATGTATAGCACCCCCTCCGGAATCGCCGAATTGGCTGTAAGTGGACGTGACGTGACATGGACGTGACGTGTATGTGTAGCAGCACCTTTTAATAATCCTGACCAGGTCCGAAACTGGGTCTATGGTTATGGTATTTGTCATTGACTAGACTAGACTAGATTCTCTACAGGTGATTCCCCCGTGTTTTAAGCAGAGATATACTAAATCAAAGATAGGGAACAGAATGTTTTAATTCTTAAATCGTGTTTTTATAAAAACGCAACATAAACTATACGGAGAATGCTAAACAAATTTTAAACTTGTGGAAAACACGCAACTACCGAATTGGAATAGAGTTTATTTCAAATTTTTAACTCTGTTTTTTACGATTCTAAAGCGCTTTGGAATAGAATGATTTTATATTGCCGCGCGGTCGCTCAGCTCTCTTTCGATAATCAAGGTATAGTAGGCGCGTTTTGAAGATTCGCCCCCCCCAGAACAGGTAGAAGGACAGTCCTAATCCCCTGTTGACAAACAATGCCTTAGTGCCTTTGTTACGGGCGGCCGGCCGGGACTCTCTGCATCCGCTTGAAATTCCGGTTACTGGCATAACAATATATATCGCAATATTTGAGGTGCAAGTTACGCGGCATTTTCTTGGAATGCAGGCGGGTGAACCACCAGCACAACGGTGGCCACCCGTAACAAAGGCTTTGTTTGATAACAGGGGATTAGGACAGTCCGTCTACCTGTTTTGGGGGGGCGAATCTTCAAAACGTGCCTTCCATATACAGGGTGTTCAAAAAATGTGGGGCAATAATTTACGTAGTGATTCCTTGGATCAGAATAAGACAAAAAGTATAGCCTATATAAACACATGTCCTAAAGGGCTTAGTTTTCCATCTGTGTGTCTGTTTGTGATTTAAACATATTAGATCATATCTCATGAACCTCTTAACGTATAAACTTAAATCTTGGTATATGGATGACCACTATTAAGAACTACTTTTGTAAGAAGTATCAAATTTCTATTTTGTACCATTTAAAATTGGTGACTGTTTTTTGTTTTCAAAGCTAATTATCTCAACAAGAACAACTTTACAAGAGACAAAACATTTCCAAAAATTTAATCCAATTAGGCCTAACGCTGGTATTAAGATTATGATGATCGGATTGTTAATAACGGAGAAATTTTAACTTTTACGAGTAAAAACATGCAAATTTCAGACAGTATGTTCTAAAGAACCATGTTTTCATTCAGAAAAGTTAAATTTCCTCTGTTATTAGTAGTCCGATCATCATAATCTTAATATCAGCGTTAATTGGGTTAAATTTGGCAACTTTTTTGTCCTTTCTATAATTTTTTTACTTACATATTTTCAGATGTTCAGTTTTGAAAACAGTTGCCATTTTTAAATGTATAAAGTAGAAATTTGATACTGCTTGCAAAAATAGTTCTAATAGTGGTCATCCATATTCCGAGTTTGAAATTCATACCTTAAGACGTTCGTGAGATACGATTAAATATGTAAAAATCACAGACGGACTCACAGACGGAAAACGAAGCACTTTAGGACATATGTTTACTAACATTTTTTTCTTATTTTGATCCAAGGAATCACTTACGTAAATTATTGCCCCTCATTTTCAGAACACCCTTTTCAGTCTGTATACACTAAGCTGCCAGTCGAACCACCGCCGGAGGACGCGGGATCCTTCGGCACTCTGGCGAATGTGGTGGTCCACCTGCCAGGTTATTCTGCACAAACTATAGTTTAGAAAGATTCACGTAGCCAGTGAACTAATAGTACGGTATGGTATAGGGCGGCCGCTCAGGGCCTCGCGCATGGGAGGGCCTCGCGCTTCTGATAGGGGGTTTCTTTGATTTAAAATAGATAACAACAAAATAATAAAATTCCAATAAAACGGCAAAGAAATTTATATATTTAAAACCGTAAATAAACAACCTTCGGACAGTTCGCCGGGACTTCTACTGGGCCGATTTACACGAGGGTTGTACCAAAACAAGGAGTTTCGGTCCCACATCAGCAGATTTTACTACCTGTCGTAGGTGGCTTATTAGTGTTTCACAAATAATGCTCTGGGTCGTATTTACATTTAATTTTAGTCAGCTGTGTTGTTAAAATAAAAATGTTTATAAATGATGTAATTTACACGTGATTATATGAATATGTCCCTCATGGTAGTTGCAAATAATAATACTGCAGAGACCATGTTTGTCATTTGCTCAAAGTATGGATGGACAAAGTAATTTACGAATGCCTATATAGTTAGAAATGTTCGTAATTGTTTGGAACATAAAGTCGCCAATTAAAAAATGAAAAATTGAAAAAATGAATGCATTGAGTGGGATTTGTGATGGGGGGTTATTTGGGGTGGAATGGCCTCGCAAACGTTTTCTTACGAGGCCAAAAATTCTACATGTACTATATAATAATAGCGGGTGCTCCAGGCCTCGCACCCGCTAAAGGCTGGAAGGTGCTGCTGCATGTAGCATTGTCACATTCTCATCCACTTAAACTCATATTTTAGAATGAAGTGGTACTACCGACTACCGACATCGGTGTTGCATTGCAGGATGTAGCTAGTGGTACTACCGACATCGGTGTTGCATTGCAGGATGTAGCTAGTGGTACTACCGACTACCGACATCGGTGTTGCATTGCAGGATGTAGCTATTGGTACTACCGACATCGGCGTTGCATTGCAGGATGTAGCTAGTGGTACTACCGACATCGGTGTTGCATTGCAGGATGTAGCTAGTGGTACTACCGACATCGGTGTTGCATTGCAGGATGTAGCTAGTGGTACTACCGACATCGGCGTTGCATCGGAGGATGTAGCTGGTGGTACTACCGACATCGGTGTTGCATTGCAGGATGTAGCTAGTGGTACTACCGACATCGGTGTTGCATTGCAGGATGTAGCTAGTGGTACTACCGACATCGGCGTTGCATCGGAGGATGTAGCTAGTGGTACTACCGACATCGGCGTTGCATCGCAGGATGTAGCTAGTGGTACTACCGACATCGGTGTTGCATTGCAGGATGTAGCTAGTGGTACTACCGACATCGGCGTTGCATCGGAGGATGTAGCTAGTGGTACTACCGACATCGGTGTTGCATTGCAGGATGTAGCTAGTGGTACTACCGACATCGGCGTTGCATCGCAGGATGTAGCTAGTGGTACTACCGACATCGGTGTTGCATTGCAGGATGTAGCTAGTGGTACTACCGACATCGGCGTTGCATCGGAGGATGTAGCTGGTGGTACTACCGACATCGGTGTTGCATTGCAGGATGTAGCTAGTGGTACTACCGACATCGGTGTTGCATTGCAGGATGTAGCTAGTGGTACTACCGACATCGGCGTTGCATCGGAGGATGTAGCTAGTGGTACTACCGACATCGGCGTTGCATCGCAGGATGTAGCTAGTGGTACTACCGACATCGGTGTTGCATTGCAGGATGTAGCTAGTGGTACTACCGACATCGGCGTTGCATCGGAGGATGTAGCTAGTGGTACTACCGACATCGGTGTTGCATTGCAGGATGTAGCTAGTGGTACTACCGACATCGGCGTTGCATCGCAGGATGTAGCTAGTGGTACTACCGACATCGGTGTTGCATCGCAGGATGTAGCTAGTGGTACTACCGACATCGGTGTTGCATCGCAGGATGTAGCTAGTGGTACTACCGACATCGGCGTTGCATCGCAGGATGTAGCTAGTGGTACTACCGACATCGGCGTTGCATTGCAGGATGTAGCTAGTGGCACTACCGACATCGGCGTTGCATTGCAGGTTGTAGCTAGTGGTACTACCGACATCGGCGTTGCATTGCAGGATGTAGCTGGTGGTACTACCGACATCGGCGTTGCATTGCAGGATGTAGCTAGTGATACTACCGACATCGGCGTTGCATTGCAGGATGTAGCTAGTGGTACTACCGACATCGGTGTTGCATTGCAGGATGTAGCTAGTGGTACTACCGACATCGGCGTTGCATCGCAGGATGTAGCTAGTGGTACTACCGACATCGGTGTTGCATTGCAGGATGTAGCTAGTGGTACTACCGACATCGGCGTTGCATCGGAGGATGTAGCTGGTGGTACTACCGACATCGGCGTTGCATTGCAGGATGTAGCTAGTGGTACTACCGACATCGGGTTGCATTGCAGGATGTAGCTAGTGGTACTACCGACATCGGCGTTGCATTGCAGGATGTAGCCAAGTCACGTGGGAACTGAAACGTGCTTCACCACCTCTTTATTTCCACATAGAATTAAACCGTATTCAAGGTCAGTAAGCAAATCGCAGCAAGGTTCTTAGAAATGCAGGAAGCGCCTTGTAATTTAATGAACTCTGGCGCATTTTTGTCTTATTGAATCCCGAGATAGTAGTTTCGGAAAGCTGAAAGCAATAATTTGACCCAATTACGCGTTGAACCGACGCAGAGCGTGAAAATCTCCCGGAAACGAGTCGACCTCGCAGGACGTTTGTTCGCGCAAACTAATGACAAACCACTGTAATTTCAGTTGTAATTGTACATCACTGGGAAATCAAATAAAATATGCTGTGAGAAGTTAATCAGGAAAACCCATCGAACTGGCTGCACTAAAAACGTCAATTAGCTTTAATATCCTTCAATTGTAATCAACATCTACGTCTAAAAACGGTTGTAAGCTCATTTTAATAGTTTAAAGGGATTAACTACTGAATGGACTTATAATTACTTGAACATTACTTTATTGACTTGAAACATTTACTTCTTTACCGAACTTTGAAATGTTCGCAGTCTTGGTTATTTATTAACTTAGTTATGAAGGTGTTTTTGGTATATCAGAAGGCGTTTGAAGTTTGAAGTTAATATGGTTTGGAGGTGTTCGAAGGTGAGTGCGTACCAAGGAATATGAATGAGTAATTTTTACAATGATAATATTCAGTCTAGCATAATTGTAATTACTGTTTTTTGGTTAGGAGGTGCAATGTATACGCACACTGAGAGAGAACGCAATCCGATTTAACTTTCGATCGGAATTCAAAATATTATATATGAAATTAAGGAAGAGAGAAAATCCTACAAAATACTACCATTTGAATTACGACTTTACGAGAAATGTAAGCGTAATCAGCCTCTGAATTTACATAATTGAATAACAATCACAAAAAATCATCGTCTGAACGTTAACTAGATGTGATTACTCATTTACTTTTCTTACAATCGTGGAAACAAATGGTTGTGTTTTGAAGGATTTTTTCTCCTCTTTAATTTGATAATAGAAAGTTTTGATTTTCTATCTAAAATTGATCTCGGAATGCGTTCCCGCACAGAAGGGTGTTGTGATTTTCAGGGGTTACAACATCGCACGAAACAATTTCCTGACGTTATTTTTCATTTTCAACCTACGATAATAAGCCACGTATCGAAATGAAAAGAAAAGAATTCCTCGCAATATGCAATTTTTATTAGTTCAGTATCTTAAAAATTACAAGAGTAATTGGCGTCCGAGTTTAAATAGTGGGTTTAAAAATTACTAATTGATATTTTGAACTAATAACTCGGAATGAAAGAAGAAAATTAAAAATATCCTTCTCGAACCTAGTGTTGATTTTATCTTCCTTCAAGGACAATACAATTACAATACAATACAATTAATTTTTCCAAATTAAAATATATGGCCGTAATTTGCGCCCGCGTGAACGTTCACACGTGCCGATCGCCGACCCTGCGAAGGATTACTTACTTAATTCATTACTGTCTAGACACTTATATGAATGAGCGACGAAATTACATTAGCCTCTGAAGTTAAAGTTTGGAAGATAAAAGTGGGAGAGAGTACTTTATATGCTAGTTAAGACCATATTTTTAGAAAAACTGGTTATTCGCTACGTCATACTTTTTTCATTAACATTGGGGAGTAGTGTTTGTACGTATCTCTCCCGCGAGGGCGACACCGAATTGCCCTTAGACCCCTCTGATCATCATGACTTCCTTCTTGAGAGATTTTTAACGATTTTGTGCCCGATGATGATGCCCAGTGCATCGAAACGGCCCTAGCAATGGCTACAATAAATTTGAATTACTTGTCGGATTAAAGGTAATTTAAACCACTTTTTGTATACACTAGAGTTCCGGCCAAATCATTAGGTGGGTGAGTGAGTGCGCTGCTGGCGTTCAAAAAAAGGTTTTTGGCCAATCATTTACCCATCTGAAGTTATAGACAGTTATGCTCTTTGTTTATGTTCTCCAAATCAGCTGAGTAAGTTCTCCAAACATACCCAAGTAAATGTGCTTCTATCTGTTGAAAATATGTCCAACTACTTAACTGTGTATTAGAGGAGCGGAGGTGTCTTTAACATCAAGTCATTGATACAGCTGGAGTTTCCATTTTTCGCCACCCGCCTAATGATTTGGCCGGAACTCTAGTAATCCGGAGGCTACAATCATGAACAAAAAGTAGTAACTAATGTTTAAACTAGAAGGACCAAGAATTTTAGTTTTTTTAACTAAGCTGAAATTAGTTTATTTTTTCAAATTTTTATTTTATCTTATTTGAGTTAAATACAAATTGAATTTTTCAAATGAAATTAATAATCAGTTTGAATTTGCTTGTCTTTTAAACTCACTACTTACACCAGTTTCGTCTACTTTGAATTTTGATAGCGATTGCTTTGGGTGTATTTTTCAGTCCATACGAGTAGTGCTAAAGGAATTTGATAAATAAATGGGCTGTGCCATTTATTTGATATAAAAAATAATTACGAGCAATCTCCAAAACTGCTTGTTCGATTTTGACGAGAGACCTATCAAATTAAAGAAAATAATGTCAACTTTTATATTACGGATTTATTTTTATTTTAAATAACTTTTTATAATTTGTATAGCGAAAAAAGTGGAAAATATTGGGTTTTTGACTCTTGTTGATGAAATCTCAACTTCAGACGATTATTACAAAATAAATATTCAACGTATCAGCTTCAAATTTTTCTGGTATACATTAGTTAGAACTGTATAATATAAACATTTTTGTAAAGTTTAATAATTTTAATTACATTATTATTTATATTCTTGTAAATGTTGTGAACCCTTGTTAACTTTGTTAATTAGCGCCGAAAATTCCCTTTCAAAGAAACGTTGTGACTGTGAATTTTCAGCGCAAGTTAGCAAAGTTCAAAAGGGTTTAAAAAACTACAATAACATAAATAATGTAATAGTGTTAACGTTATTAAACTTTTAAAAAATGTTTACCCTAATATATACCATAAAAATTTGAAGATGATACGTTAAATATTTATTTTGTAATAATCGTCTGACTTTGAGAGTGAAAAACCCCCAATATTTTCCACTTTTTTCGTTACATAAATTATGAAAAGTTAGTTGAAATTAAATAACTCCAAAATATAAAATTTGACAAAAATTCCTTAAATTTTACAGGAAAACTCGACAAAATCGAATCAGCCGTTTCGGAGGTGTGATATCGTAAACTCTAGTCTACATAATTTTCGCACGGACAGTAGTAGTCTGTGATTTAACAGTTTGTGTTGCGCTGTGCGCCTTCGCGCTTGTTGAAGGTGACCTGTGAAGCACTCCTGTGCTGGACTAGCCGCCACGTAACTGCAGTTTAACGGGCTGCCACTCACTGTGTATCCTATATTGAACACTGGCCAGAGTCCTCCCTACCCACGGCAGTCTTCGTTTCTCTGCGACACTATCGGCGACTTTTGGAACTTCGGCTCCATAAGAGCCCATGCTAAATCAGTGCACATTTTGCGATGTAAGGTTTCGCGCGGACCCATTTAGCTCCCATATTTTTTAACATATCAATACTATGCGATATTGTATGAATAAATAATACTCTGAACTACTGCAAGTGCTTTTCTATCTTTTGAAAAAGGTTATAACACGTTATATTTAATGTCCAAAGTTGACTATTTTTAATTGATTATAGAAAAAAAATTAAGTTATCGGATTTCCAAATAGCAATTCTAGTAGTTTGGACATTTCCCGTTACAACTATATTGAATTTAAAATTTTCCCTTACCTCATGGGGCGTCTACAAGGGTCCGCGTGAGAGCTGTTTTTTGAAAATGTAGGCTGCATATGGAGCACTCTAGGGGTGTGAGAATACTCGAGAATCGAGCTTATTCCGAGCCGAGTATACACTAGTCGACTCTACTCGACTTATTGCCAAATACTCGAAAGTTCGAGTCGAGTAGTTACTCCCGCCGTGTACCCAAAATCGGTACGTGCGAAAGAATATTACGGCCATTTTTCACAATATCAATCCATCTTTAACGAATATAACTGAAACTTCGTTTGTTATACTTGAAGTAAAAAGTTCTTCGTAGTTATTAAAGCTATTTAAATTTTTATATCACTCTATCTTTTCTATAAGTTAGTTTGAGGTTACAGTAGAACCTCGCTAGTTCGACCTCCGATAGTCCGACTCCTCGGTTAATCCGACCATGCCGCCGGGGAAATAGGCCTCCGCTAGTTCGCCCTCAGCGGGGTTTTCTCATCGGTTAGTCCGACCACGCAATTGGAAATTGATGTTTGTTTACATTTCCAGTGTATTCCTCCGTTCAGGTTGGCTCCTGTCGATGACGTAATTAACACATTGGGAGTGCGTATATCGTTCAGTAGAGCAATAACATTTGGTGCGGTTAGTTTTTTTTTTGTCCTAATGTCGTTTTTTACACTACAGTAGCTTGTTAAACACTCTTAATGCAATTTTTTCTGATCGAAATACAGTTTTTATACGTTTTCATGTAAATAAAATGAGTTCATCCGATAATCTGACCTTTTTGCTGTTCCGACCATGCCCCCGGTCCCGTAGGTGACGGATTAGCGAGGTTCTACTGTATTTATTATTATACATCTTATAAAAATTATTTTTGTTATATTTTAGAAACCATTCCAATAAATAAAAACTTTGTTTTTTTGTTGACAGTTACATGAATAAAAATGTAGCTGTGTGAATTACTCAAAGGAAATATTTTAATCATGAATTGAGTCAGGTATTGAGTCAGGTAATTGGTCATGGCTTATGGTCAGTGTTTTCATTTCATTTCAAAACCCAGGCAAGCCTTAAACACAAGTTAGGCTTGAAAAATATATCAAATCAAGAATTATTGTGAGTTAAAGTAAAAGGTTTTCTTTCTCTTTTTTTGTATAATTTATTTGTATATATGCTCTTAGATCAGTAACTCTTTTAAGTTTAATTACCTCAAAATTGTAATTTGTCCCTATTTGAGTAACGATAATAATTTTTTACCATTATGTAGAAGCATGATGACTATTATATTATAACTTATAATTTAAAAACACTCGACTCGAAAAAAAGCTTGAAACTCGCGGGTATTTTTCAAAACTCGACTCGACTCGACTTCAAAAACCACTACTCGCACACCCTTAGAGGACTCTAAATAAAAAAGGCACAGAGTTTGGACGCCGTATGGAATTTGGTTGTGTGCCTCCTTTTTGTTCTAATTTTACGTTGAATGATATTGTTAAATTTTGTCTTTTATTTTTCCACTTATGAAAGTAAGGAAAAGGGAAATTTAAAGTTTTGAGATACCATTTTTGAGTTTGATAATACTCGCAGCCTATGCTCCGCGTTCACCAGGCTCTGCGTTCAGTAGAAAATCTTTAAAACCACATTGAAGTACACGGAGAATATACAACAAGAATATTCAATTCGCCGATTGTCCCGACACACCGGGTATACCCTATCATTGTAGGGTTTACCCCCCCCCCCCCCGAACACTATAAGGTTTAGAGCTGTTCGTACTTATTTTTGCTGTACTGAATGAAAAATAATATTATTGAACATAATCTATCTGTCCAGGCAACGAAAGTTAAAAAAGGTATATAGAGGGAATTGCATGGAACACAATTTTTTACTTTGCAACTTTGTTCGGACTAGTTAGGAGGTGAACATATCAAAAGTCCCCATCCGTAGCCCTTGAGCGGGGGGTGAGAGGGTACCATTATTAAGCTACCATTTTTTGTTTTTTTCCTAGATATCTTGAAAAATATCAACTTTCAGTATACACTACTATATTGGAAAATTTAAAAAAAATTAAATTTCCTGTAAAAAAAGTATATAATTTGTCTACTTTGGTCCAACCATTCACAAGGTAAGTACTAATTTTATTAATATTTAAACAAATATACCTTCCATAAGAAATACATGTAAATTTGTGGGTAACGTACATGTCAAATGGGGCAACGATTTTTTCACCTAAAGGTAATTTAACAGCATTCAGGAAATATTGACAAAATTTCCAGTAATTTGACACATCAATCATAAAAATTGGTCTAAAATAAAGGTGTTGGCGAGCTCACAAAAAACTTTATTTTTAAAGAAATCATAAATTGTAATAATTCATTGAAAAATAACGTTTTTTGTGAGCTCGCCAACACCTTTATTTTCGACCAATTTTTATGATTGATGTGTCAAATTACTGGAAATTTTGTCAATACTTCCTGAATGCTGTACAATTTCCTTTAGGTGAAAAAAGCGTTGCCCCATTGGACATGTATTTTACCCACAAATTTACATGTATTTATTATGGAAGGGATATTTGTTTAAATATTAATCAAATTAGTGCTTTACCTCGTAAATGGTTGGACCAAAGTAGACATATTATGTACTTTTTCTTACAGGAAATTTAATTTTCTCTAATTTTTCAACATACTAGTGTATACTAAAGGTTGATAGTTCTCAAGATATCTAGGAAAAACCAAAAAATGGTACCTTCAGACCCCCTCCCTCCCACCGCTGAAGGGGTCGGGGACTTTTGATATGATCACCTCCTAACCTGTCCAAACAAAGCTGCAAAGTCAAAAATTGTGTTCCAAAATATTCCCTCTATACCTTTTCGTTGCCTGAACTAAAGGGGAAGACCACAAACGCCGTTTTTAAGTGAGTATACATAGCCAAAACGATCATCCAATGTATGTAAATTCCAATTTCAGATTCTTAATATATTTTACCCCGCGTTTGGCATCTTGCTTTTAGGGTTATTTAAATTAAACATTTTTGAAATTTAACTTTTTCTCCCGGACCTGAAACATTCCGTACTTTCCGGGAACAATGACCTGGTCGGTTGCTGACCAAGGCGTTGCGTCGCCGCGGCAGGACCTTGGAGATGGTTTTTTGCATTAGACCAGTCTGGGAATTAAAGCGTCATTAACTGGGACTGGATTTCCCGTGGATGCAAACAAAGAGCTAATACATCCCTTCAATAACCTTTGATGAAGTTTTTTTTTGCGAATTAAGCTTTTTCGTGTAATACGAGGGGATTTAGAGGTTAACAATTGTGTGCGTTCTCGGGAAATTGCACATGTTAATTAGAGTAATACCGGATATATTATGAAGTCACTTTAGGAACCTAACCATAGTAATCAACAATTACTGTTTTGGCGTAGTACATTTTTTTAGTTCGTGCAATATATCCGGCTATGGCTGAGTCAGCTGGTTGCAAGGTGTGGGGGGAGAGGGGGTACTTTTATGAAAACATTGTTATAGCATTGTTCTAAAACACTGCTGATTGTCAAACGTTGTGTTTACCACTATTATAATGTTTAAAATGTCATATGATACGGTTAATAGCGTAGTAACCATAGCCGGAGATATATTGGACAAACTTTACTGAGTAATTTAATAGTGGTTTGGATGAAAAAAATTATTAAATCCAGATGTTATAAACAAAATAACTTAGTTCATAAAAATATTTATATAGCGTTGTGTTCCGTTTTTGCTGCCTTATAATTTTTTTTATTTTATCTTTTGTCTTACGTTCAGTTAAAAAAAGATTAGCGGGTTTTAAAAGTAGTTAAACATATACAGGGTGAGTCTTCTAAGCCGTCCACAACAGATTATAGGCGAACGGCTTAACATACGAAGACGAAACAAAACATTTCCCACTAAATCATACCTAAGGAACAACGTAAAAATATTGTTAAGCTTTTTAAAATACACGGTATTCCAAATACCGGGGGTCATGGGTTCGACTCTCGGAATTTTTAAATGTAAACATATGTCAATAATAATAATGAATAATATAACATATGTTTACATTTAAAAATTCTGAGATTCGAACCCATGACCCCCTGTTTTTGGTACACCCTGTACTTTAAAAAGCGTAAAAATAGTTTTACGTCGTTCCTTAGGTATGATTTAGTGGGGAAATGTTTTGTTTCGCCTTTGTATGTTAAGCCGTTCGCCTATAATCTGTTGTGGACGGCTTAGAAGACTCACCCTGTATAGTGGCATCGGAGATCAATCCGTTTACACAATTTAGCCAAGCCGAGCCAAACATATTTTATTTATCATATAATTTATCAGCAATACATACTGAATAAAAAATATCACATGGATCACAAAAACCTGTGTGTGGGAGAGTCAACAACACTGCTTCAGAGGATGTGAGATTAACATGTGCTTTAATATCGTAAAACAATGTTTACAGTTATCAGGGTACATAAGTAGGAAACCGGCCAGCCTACGGCGCATATAACATGGTCATCTGCGGCCGTCTATCGGGTTAGCTGAAACGTGAAACAATATCAAATTCTTAAGTATAACTCATACAAAATCACTTTTCAAAACACTTCATTAACGCATATCTACAAAGAAGATGCGAAAGTCTTGAAAACACATGTTAAGGCAAGAAGTTTTTTGATAAAACGACAGGAAAGATGCTCTGCAAAGTATATATTATAAGAGTTAGGTTCTGCTTTACTGAAAAAAAAAAAAATTATAATTAGGAAAATATATTTTTACAATCTAATTACACAAAGGGAATAGCCGTTAATAAGAGGTACAGACCTGAGGTACAGAAATACAGTATAGCTAGTGTGAAAGGCAATGAAGCTCCGAGGGATATTTGATCCATAAAAGACGTTTGTGAAAAGGAAGTAGGAGTTATTTACCTGCACTATAACGAAGAAAAATAAATAGTACATAAATATAATATATATAAAATTACATGCAAGTAGAAATACGATGATTAAAATGCATTTATTTCCGAATATTCCTTTTGAACGGCTTGTTCGTTGGCTTGTATATTTTCTACATCATATACGTTTAAACATTAGACCATAAATAAATTATTGAGATTTGCGCCCTAGGCTTGCCGAGGGTGATATTTCTTACGTGGGACGATGTACTCCTGAAATAACACACCATCCCCCCCCCCACCTGCAATGATGTATACCCGATCTATAAAAATTTATTTCAATAACTTATTAATCAATGACCAATATCAATTTCGTTTTGGTCTCCAATTAGTACGCGCATCTGAGTGGCGGCAACCATTCATGCACCAACGATCAGCTGATTGTTGCATTATTCTTAAACGCTTGATTATTAGACGTTCTTACAGCTGGTTGTTATCAATGTGATTCTTATGTGATTATTACTGCTTTAAAATCAGCTGTTAAGCGCCTGCATTAAGCTGAGTTCCAACATATTTGCATGTCTATATGAAAATTTTAAGAAGCTCTATTTTTGAGTTGTTGATTTCAATTTTATTCTTATTCAAATACGTATATTCCAAAAACAAGTTCAGATACAAGACAGTATGGATATAATAAACAAATTAACTATAATAAACAATAAAATAATACAAAGTACGTTAGAAATAGTGCCTACATAGGTTGGCAAACCTGTGCGTAGGCACGAGCGGCTATAATTAAAAAGTCTTTATTCCTTTATGAACTTGGCAATTTTAGGAGAAAATTAATTGAGTAGGAAATGAAATTAATTACATTTTAGCTTCTTCCTATAGGGAAGAAGCTATTACCGAAGGTCTCATGGTAAGACCTAAGCCCGAGACCATGATAACTTTTCGTTTTGGGGCCCCCAGAAGCAAAAAACACCGTTTGTTCGAAAATACATATCTATATATAAATCTATATATCTATATATCTATATATCTATGTGTGTGTCTGTGTGCACGATAGCGGCCGTAAAAAGGGTCCGATCTTAATGAAATCTGGTACAGTCATGAAAAGTGGTAATCCCTCGGACGAGTTCGTAAACCAGCCAGATCGGACGACCGGAAGGGGGGGTAAAGGGGGATAAACCCCCCTAAAATTGGGGTTTTTGAGTTTTTTTACATAGAAAAATAAAATTTATCCCATTTTTGTTGGCACCGTTGAATTCAGCTCAAAAAAACAAACAATTTAGTATTTTGAATTACTGCTCTATGTCTATTGGTTACCGAGATATTGAAAGTGGTAAACACAGTACGTTGTCTCAATGTTAACCTTATGGGAAATAATTAAAATTCTATATCTCGGTTATTCTCGACATATATTGATAAAACTTGGTAAATAGCTTCTTCTAGTTCAGATCTGCTAAATATTGAATTAAAACCATCCAGTTTTAACATACCTCTAGCAGCAAACCTGCATACTCATTCCCCATGTTATTCTTATGGAGCTTTCCAAAACATGTCAAATCTCGCTATGTTGGATTTAAATATTTTTTGCATTTGAACTTCGCTGAGTATGCAGGTCTGCTGCAACGGGAGTTTTTGGCGATATCGTACGGTGTGATATTGTAGATTGTACGGAGGGCTACATTATCGTACGTCTGGACACACGCACAGTGTTCCCAGATTTTAAAATCCCATTATCGTACGCCAGCTACTAAAATTATCGTATTTCTTGTAAAATTATCGTACGAAGTACAATGCAATGTCTTTTTCCTCTTTTTCATGCAGGAGGCAGCACTAATTATATTGAAGTATTAACTGTCTGAGTTTAGTGTACAGTCAAAGTCGAATAAATTTCTTAAATTAAATGAAAAACTACTTATGAACCCAAATTACATTAAAATATAAACAATAAAAAAATACAAACAAATTAAACAACGCATAAACAAAGACCATCACGGTATAGGTCTAAATATGATAAATAGTAACATACAACAGAAAAGACGGGACTACTAAGGATGGCTTTGTTGAATTACGATGCTAAATAGCTGGCCTGAAAAATAAGCCTAGTTTCCATTTTCAATCTTATTTTCTTTGAAGCACTTGCACCTATTCAAAATTATCGTATATTTTCGCTATCTTACATCGTACAATCCAGAACAATTATCGCACAAATTCAATAGTAATTATTGTACAACTGGGAACCATGCCGTCTTCAGTTAAATTCGTAGATTATTGAGTATTGAGGGTTTATGGGGGTCCGGACGCCTCACTCTGGCGGACCCCTCCAAACATTAATATCGCGCCAATGCGCCTCCTGAGATGCTGCTAGAATGTGGCTTCTAGTACAAAGCCTACACAACTATACATAATCAGCCGTGCGAGAACTAACAACGTAAGGAGTCAGTCATTGGTGTAAAATATGTAATATTCAGTTTTATCGGAAGTATTGAAGATTTTTGTATTGAGCAAACATATACATAAAATAGCATACGATTTACAATTTTAATTATATTTTATTTACCTTATTTTGTCTTGGTTGTCAAGTAGCGCACTCACGCGGAGCAGAGGAGAGTTACTACGAACCGTCGATAGTCCAGTACATTATATGCTCTGAGCTCTGAGCCAAAATACCTCATTTTAGCGAGTTTCTCCTATAGGGAATAAGCTATTACCGTAGGTCTCATGGTAGGACCTAAGACCAAGAACATGATAACTTTTAGTTTTGGGGCCTCCAGAAGCAAAAAACACCATTCGCTTAAATTTCTAGATATCTATGTATCTATGTGTCTTTAAGCACGACAACTCCCGTAGAAATGGTCCGCGACTTGAAAAATACCCGCGAGTTTCGAGCTTTTTTCGAGTCGAGCTTTTTTAAAGTTTATAATATAATAGTCATCATGTTTCTACATATTGGTAAAAAATTATTATCATTACTCAAATACAAATTACAATTTCGAGGCAATTAAACTTAAAGGAGTTATTAAACTAAGAGCAGATATGCAAATAAATGATACCAAAACAAAAGGAAGGAAACCTTTTACTTAAACTCACAATAATCCTTGATTTTATATATTTTTCAAGCCTAACTTGTGTTTAAGGCTTACCTGGGGTTTGAAATGAAATGAAAACACTAATTATAAGCCATGACCAATTACATGACTCAATTCACGATTAAAATATTTCCTTTGAGTTATTCACACAGGTACATTTTTATTGATGTAACTGTCAACAAAAAAACTAAGTTTTTATTTATTTGGAATGGTTTCTAAAATATAACAAAATAATTTTTTTACGAGATGTGATAATAAATAACCTCAAACTAGAAAAGATAGAGTGATATAAAATTTATTTGCCTTTAATAACTAAAAAGAACTTTTTACTTCAAGTTTATTAACAAACGAGGTTTCAGTTATATTCGTTAAAGATGGATTGACATTGTGAAAATGGCCGTAATATTCTTTCGCACGTACCGATTTCGGGTAAACGGCGGGAGTAACTACTCGACTCGAACTTTCGAGTAATTTGCAATAAGTCGAGTCGAGCCGAGTAGTGTATACTCGGCTCGAAAAAAGCTCGATTCTTGAGTACTCGCACACCCCTAGAAATAAGTAAAATTCTATATCTCGCTTATTTCCTAACATATCTTGATAAAACCTGGTAAATGGCTTTTTCTAGGTCAGATCTACTAAAACTTGAATTAAAACCACCCAGTTTTAACATACCTCTAGCAGCAAACCTGCATACTCATTCCCCATGTTATTCTTATGGAGCTTACAAAAACATGTCAAATCTCGGTATGTTGGTTTGAAATATGTTGTTTTGCTTTTGAAATTCGCTGAGTATGCAGGTCTGCTGCAACGGGGGTATTATAAATTATCTTAATCAGATTACTTTTGTCTCGCGGGGTGGGCGGCGGACTTCTCTTAACAAAGAACCAGCTGTAGGAAAGAGTCACTGATAAATAGGTCATGTTTTTTGTTTTTTTATAGGACAAGAAAATAGAAGTGCTGAAGTGGTGGATTTTCTTTTCTCAGACCACTCAGCTCTTAGTTTCGGTAAACCTTAAATATGAGGAGGGCGATCAAAATATTCTCTTGTAGTATTAGTAACGAAACAAATTATCGAAGAAATTATTCAAAAGTAAACTTTGTCCTGTTAAAAACCGCCCGAAACATCCCTTTTGCTCAACGAGAGAGGGGCCTGTGCTTCCTCTCCCCCCAATTCTCTCTTTCACTCACCGCCAAAATCTTACTCGAATACATCCACTTAAACTGAATATCGAAGATCGCTTTATTTGCCTTAACGAAAATATTGATTATTATTGAAAGAATGTCGAACTACTTTAATTGTAATACTAAGCTCAAGTAAGCGACGTTGTGTAAGAGAAATAACTTCTACAATAAAATATTATTATTATTACGTATCTATCTTTCATGCTTTACACAGTAAAATAGTCATATTACTATATTAGGAACAGTGGAGTATAGCTGGCGTTAATTCCCGGGGTCCAGTCCGCGCATGGGGCGGGGAGAGGGTAGGCTGGGAGGAGAGGGGAGTAGTAGCGGCAGCGGCGGCCGACATTGTACTAGCCTGGCTGCGTACGTTCGGCAGCTCGCACATAGTTACTGCTTCTCTGTCAATCGTTGTTCAGAGTAACAAGACGCTTCAATAACTACGAATGAAATATTTTATATTATTGAATAGAATTAAAACAGATCATTATTCGCCATTAAGAGTCAATGTTTCGTCGGTCAATGTTTTTAGGACGACATGTAGTGACACGCTATTGTTGACGGCTGAGAGCAGAATGACAGTGCTGCGCTCTAGCGAGGCGTTGTCGCGCATGCGCACTAGCCGTTTTTGCTACCGCGCATCCACCGCATTGGGCCCCAAGAATTTGCGTCAGTTATAATAGGAATGTACTATTTTATTTTTTAATCTATCGAGGTCGCGCCTAAGTCCACCAGCGTCAAGGTCTGCCAGCGTCATACTCTACTTTTGAGTGGTACAGTTTACAGTTTGTCCGGGCCGGCTCCACCGAACTCCAAAAACTCCTCGAAACGCAACGAGGAATATGGACCTTGTCGCCAGCGGTTCTCCCGGGAGTAGGAGCGTTTGGCTGGTACGGCCCGTCAAGCCGTAGACCAAAACCTAACCAGGAAATATCAAATAGATCAACTAGCAACAAAGTTATCCACAGCAATATATGGTATAAAACGAATTAAAATAATAGCCGGAAACGAAGCACCTCTCACAGCCTACCATTCACTTTTTGCATCACATTTAAGATTTGGAATAATTGCATGGGGTGCGTCTGCAGCATCAAATTTAGAACGAATTCTTGAACTTCAAAAGAAGGCAGTAAGAATCCTCAATAATCTACAATATAATTCTCATTGTAAGCCTTTCTTTAAACAAGTTAGAATTTTGACCATCATTTCTCTTTACATCTATGAAACAGTCGTCTTCGCAGCACAATCACCATTAGAAAATACAACCAGAAGTGCCGTTCATAACTACAACACGAGGAGAAGAGAAGACTTCAATCTCCCTTTCAGTAGATTAACTAAAACTCAAAAACATCCAAACTATATAGGTTGCAAACTTTGTAACTTTCTCCCAGTTTCAATTAAAAATAAACTAAACTCAAATAAATTCAAACCACCTTTAAAACAATTTCTACAGGATAATCCATTTTACAATATTCAAGAATTTTATGACCTAACTGCTTACCCCCATCTGACCTAGAAACCAAACTAAACCAGAAACCAAACCTAGTTTAACCTGACCTGGAGCCTAGACTCTGTGCTTTTTTCCTGACGATCCCCCAGTCTTAAGGACAGTGGCGGTGAAGAGGAAGTGTAAGTGTAAGTGTAAGCTGTGCCGGTTTCTGAGCAAAGCTGCCGCCCCCGCCACCCTACGGTCGCGCGCCCCTACAAGCAGGTTAGTTCCACAAGCGTCAAATATAAATTAGCTACTTTATGGGCGGAATCAAAGGTATCTTTTATAAAATTATTTTGTTGAACATAAAGTGTCTAGCATCATGCGATAAAAACGAGTTTAAATTAACGAAATCGTAATTTTTCGTCCGATGGGAAGAGGGCGCCATTTAACCTTTGAAGCGAGGGCGCAGGGGGCACTCCCCCAACGACCTTCTAATCGTAGAAAATGCCGCAACGGTTGCGCATGTGCAGTAGCGTCATTGACATGTACCTGTTACATCCAAAGGAGCAGTTAAATTGGTCCAAAGTTCCAGTTACTTGCTAGTAATAGGACCCAGTAGACTGACGCCGCGATTCTGATTATTTCGATTAGAGTGCTGCAATTTCTTTCTTTCCTTTCCTAATCTCTTGCCTACCCATCTTGCGACACTTAAGTTAGAACGATTTGCTATAAAATTTTGTTTCGTTAAATTGTTAAGTTTATATCGTTGTTGTTGTTTTGTTATGGGTTTCTATCGAAATAATGCCGTGTTTTGATTAGCTACAGGAATTCAAGACATTATTATTATTGTTACTAGTGTGTGAATAGTGTGACCTGTGTTTGGTTAATTTTACAGTAATCTTAGTTTACCTTTAGATTAAACTAACACTGAATTTCAACACAGCCCATAATTGGATCACTGTATTAGGCCTATAGGCCAACTGGCTTTACACTGAGTTAGCTATGTAGGCTATTAAAAATTTGTAGAAGTTTCCATTCCATTAAAAAAATTTCCGTATTAATGATTATTGAACAGGATGTTTTAAAATGATAACTAACAATCCAGAGTTTGAATATTAACATAGTTTAATACAAAACTTCCGATAGTAAAAGTCTTTCTTCTCATACAGGAATCTTAGTAGGGAGAGATGAGACAGGTTCTACCCTTCACCTTCAATCATTATACTTCAGTCTTCAGTCTACTAAGTTCAGATTCTCTGCGGAACGGCATCGGCACGGACTGATACAGTTCCGCCTAGTCGGTGGAACGGTTACGTCAAAAGTAACGCTAACTGCTCCTCGGCATTTTCTACGATTAGAAGGTCGTCTCCCCCAGGCCAGCACGGGCGACGCCGACGGCAGCGGCGCGGCGGCGCGGCGGGAAGCGCTAGCGGCTAGGGCCGTGCGAAAAGGAAGTGGTAGGGTTTTCGGTGGGGACTTAGCGCGACTGAGCCAAGCTGAAAAGATGAACAATTTGGCGGGACCGGCCATGACAAACTCTACCACTGAGAAATGTGGATTGGAATGTGGTAGGACTTGACATTGGCAAACCTTGACAGTGCGGTGGTGGACTTGGCGGATTTGGTCCAAATAAAAGTGGTAGTTTGTCGCTGGCAGACCTTGTCATCGTCCCGTACTCGATATCGTTTACGTGTCATTACTGCTTCAATTAAGGCAGTTAAACGTTCTTTCGATAATCAGTATTTTCGTTTAGGCAAAAAAGTAATGTTGTATATTACGTTTAAATGGAAATTTTCAAATAAGAACTTGAAGTGAGGCCTTGTTTGCACGACGACCAGACAGTAGGACAGTAGAAAAAAATTCTTTTGTTCTCTTTTGTTTAAAGGTGTTACTGTCCACTGAACTGGGCGTCGTGCAAACAGGCCCTGAGCGAAAGAGATAATTTGGGGGAGAGGAAACGCAGGCCCCTCTCTCGTGGAACAAAAGGGGTGTTTCGGGCGGTTCTGAAATCTACTTGCTGACCCGTGGAGCAAAAGGGGTGGTTCGAAAATTCCCCTTAACCGTGAAGCAAAAGGGACACGCTCGAAAATGACCCTTAATCATGGATTAAAAAGGATGCAGCCCCGCAAGTACCGTACACTGCGGTAAAACAGTAACAAATTCGCATTAATATTTTAATAATATCAATAACTGACGCATTCTCATTCAGAGGGTTAAGATCTAAAAACGTGACCGGCTCTTACACAACAGGGAATAGCTCCCGTTGCTTACGTAACGTAATGGCGACCTTGGCAACCTGCAGCCATTCCTGATTGCTCACAAGCTCAACAATTGACTTTAATACCTCTCAAAGTCTACATCTTAGCTCTGGAAAGTTCTGTAATTTTTATTACGCAATTAACGATCAAGTTCGCAATATTTCAATTAACAATATAATATAATTGTAGAGGGATCGGTGCTTTAGACGATTCTGTTGACAATGAGCTGCAGATGTGGCTCAACAGCTTCATAGCTTGCACGTGTTGAGGTCAAAACACCTTTGTTGTTTAGTTAGTCAAACACAGTATCTCGTAAACGCTTCGGAAATTTTACACTACGCGGAAAATGACGTGCTTAATTTATTACTAGTCTTAAAGGGGGACTTGTAATTTGACTTGGAGTATACCTAGTTAATCGGCAGGTCAAACTAATAAAAAAGTTCCATTGCCCTCTACGGCCCCGCTTTCTGTTTGTCGGTTTGTGCATCTTTTCATGATTTTATTATAATATTTAAACCACCATAGGTATAAACTTCAAACGTCATATTTATATGATGTTAAAGTGGGCCTATTTGAATACAGAACACGGGTCCAAGTTTCTTCCTTGTTCCTTTTCAAAACGGCGACTATTATTTTTTTCAGAACTTAATATTTGGAAAGCTATAAATCTTGTACATACTTCCCAAGACAAAAAAACATTTTTTTCAGAATAATAATGTAAAATTGAAAATTAAAACACAAATAACTGAGCAAATTCAAACTTCCAAGAGTTCAAGAACTACATGCTAGAACCTAAAGTACCTCAAATTTTTAGTAGGCTGACTAGTTATTCGGAAATTTTAATTTATTAATTTTTTACGTTGTACAGTAGAGCGCCGATTATCCGAACGTCGGTCGTCCGAACCGTCGGTTAACCGAACGCCGTGATAATTCATATTTAGAACATGATCCTTAAGCAATTCAAATGTGCGCGTCAAAAAAAGTCAGGGCTAAAGCAAAAACAAATTTTGGGCTTTTTTCTAAATAAAAAGTATAAAATGTACTGTATCAATGAATGATAAATTGTTCTTTAAAAATATTATACCCATGTATTCTGATCGATTTCATAATAAAATTAAGTGAATAGTTTTTGTTTGATAATTTTTTAGCCTTTTTACTAGTAATAATTACAGTTTTGTCTTTTCATGTTCGATTATCCGAATATTCAGTTATCCGAACACCCCTTGTCCCCACTTAGTTCGGATAATCGGCGCTCTACTGTAATAATAATATTGTACAGCTGTGTTAGGCTCTTAAGTGTTTGAAAAACTTGACGTAAAACATTGAATGATTTTGGGTTTTGGACTAAAAAATAAGTTCTATAAAATTAGAGTAGTAGTCAAAAAAAAGAAGTCCCGACTAGAGCATGGACATATATTGCCCCACTGTCCCAGCAACACAAGTCTTGGCTGAATATACGTCCACATTCCAACTGTCGCTCGTGTGCCCTTTACTCACACGTGACTTAAATCGCAAGTACGAGCCACTGAAACATTTCCCTTCAAGATAACTGTTTAATCGAGATTGTATACTAAACTTGAATGACGGGAAACATTTTTATCTGTATTTTCATGTTTATCTCCCAGAGAGACATTTGTTTGGTCGTTTTCAAGAGAACGAACCTAGTCTCGATGTTGTTACTTGACTCTAGCAACGGCCAATTAAAAAGGTTTTCCTAATTCATAGACTAATCACAAAATTATTATCATATTGATTCATTTATATAGGATTTCTACAGTCAAATATAAATAGTACTTAATGCTCAAACCCAAATCAATTTATTGTCAAAAACACAAATGTGCAAAACAATCGTCAACAGAATATATATGTACAATTTATACTCAAAGTAAAACATTAACGTAAAATAAAAAAAATACCCAGAAATAGTACTCATTTAAGCTATAAAATTCCTTAAGAATAAGAAATTATTTTAACATTTGTTTTTAATTTTATGGCGTTTGTTTCATTTTTTAGGGATGAAGGGAAGTATTTGAAAAGCTTGATGGATGAATAATAGGAATAATAGGTGCTGGAAAAATGTGGTTCTGTGTTGAGGTATCGGTAGGGAATTAGTTTTCCGGAGATTACATTTTAAAGGAGGTTGATGAGGAAACAGATCTAAGTTGTTTCTCAAAAATATCAAACAAGTGAAAATATAAATTAAAGGAAACGTCAGGATGTTTATTTCTCTAAATTTGCCTTTAAATGATTTCAGTCTACTAAGGCTAAATATAATTTGTAAATCCTTCTTCTGGGCTATGAAAATCATTTTGGATTTTGAGCTGTGATATCCCCAAATTGCAACACCATAAGCGAGGATGGGAAAGAAACGTCCATAGTAAGCGGTAATAAGGATTTCGCGATTTGAGAAATAAGAAAGCCTGCGAAGAAGGAAGGAAACACGACAACACGGCTTAGTTTTATTTTGATTTACATTTACGATTTTTCTACATACATATTGCATGCATAATGTTAGATTATTGTTTAGATATTGTCTCTTAACATTGCAAAAGACTTAATAATGTAGAAATATAAATTTAAGATATGAGAATCCAAACAAAAACAACTAATATTACTGCGTAAACAATAAAAAATACCTGTACCATGTTGTAAACCGGAGGTTGAGAAAGTATTTCTTCAATGTAATCTTAAAATACTTTAACGTAGGTCAAAATTACCTTGTGATCCAGGTATTTATTGTTGTTGACGTATTACCTGAAACAGATAAAATATTATTAAAACTAATTTGTACTTATAATATCGAAAGATAAAATTAACAACAAAGGTGATTTTAACAACAGCTTTCCGAATATGGCACTTTCTTTTTTGCTCCTCAAGAAACAACATTTTAATCCATCTATTTAATTTTATATATCTAAATAACATTATAGCCGCATGTGTAACTCCCTCAGGTATACGAATTCTTATCGACTTTCCGCGATGAGCTGGAAACTTGAAATATTTCTTGGGTGGTTAAACCCAAGGGAAAAAGTCTCAAAACTAACATTTTCCACCCCCAGCCCCCCAAAGGCAGGAAAACTTGAATTTCAAAAAAGTTGTTTTTGATTTAGGGCTAGTGGCTAAACTAGAGGTTCTATCGAAAAACGAAGATCACATACTGTATTTTGAATTAGATTTCCCATAATATTGGCCAATATATATTTTGCCTTATCTCAGTTCCTTCACCCCTAAAATGGCGGCTGAATTAAAAAACTTTATAAAGTTACACTTTCTTTGTTGGTTTTTATTTTATTATATTTTTTTACTGAGAGACCCAATTTTCGACAAGGATACAGTCAGTTTGACACGTACGGTTTATCGGAGACCATTTTCCAATATTTCCCCGTTTCAACTCCTTGAAACTTCCACTAATGTTGAACTTTCGTTAATTTGTTAAGTTCCCTCGTGGTTTTTAGATTTTATCAAATTTATTTACCGTCTGAGAGACCTTATTTTTGACACGGAGATAGACAGTTTCTCACTTCAGGTTTATCAGAAGTTCATTTACCAATTACACCCTGTATTAACTCCCACAATAGACATCTAAAGTTGAACTTTCGTTAAATTTTAAATTGTTTTCGTTGTTTTTATTATATGGGAAAATAACTTTTTCACTAATAGACCGTTTTTTGACATGAAGATAGTAAGTTTGACATCTGAGGCTCATTTACCAATTCTACTCCGTTTCAACTCCAAAAATAGTCCTATAAAGTTGAACATTCGTTAAATTTTATAATTTCCTCGAGGATTTATTTTTGGCGAATCTTTTTTTTTTTTTTGACTGAGAGACCTAATTTTAGACACAGAGATAATCAGTTTGTCAGTTCAGGACTATCGCAGTTTCATTTGTCAATTAATTTGCCAAGATACCAACCACCCTCTCTTTGCCACCGTAGCTTGCCAACAGATGATATCCCGGAATACAAAAAGCTTCGACTTCAGTCTCAGACAAAAAATGGTTCGTTAAACAGATTACTTCAGGAGAAAACTGTTCAGTTAAAATGTCAATGGCGTAATCCTTCGAACTCACTCCTTGAATGTTTTGGGGGAAAATTCGTAGAGGGTGACCCCTAAAAACGTACACTGAAGTTGAAATTGTTGTAATTTTAGCGAATTTCCCCTATAGGGAAGAAGCTGTTACCGTAGGTCTCATGGTAAGACCTAAGCCTAAAACCATCATAACTTTTCTTTTTGAGGTCCTCAGATGCCAAAAACACCATTCGTTCACTTTCATAAATATATATATATATCTATATATATATATCTATATATATATCTATATATATATATATATATATATATATATATATATATATATATATATATATGTGTGTGTCTTTAAGCACGATAACTTGCGCAAAAATGGTCCAATCGGAATGAAATTTGGCATAGACGTGTAAAGTAGTAATTATTCGGACGAGTTCGTAAACCAGCCCGATCGGACCACCGGAAGGGGGGTTAAAGGGGGGTAAACCCCCCCAAAAATGGGTTTTTTGAGTTTTTTACATAGAAAAATAAAATTGTTCAAATTTTTATTGGCACCATTGAATTCAGCCCAAAAAAACAAACAATTTAGTATTTTGAATCATGGCTCTATGTCCATTGGTTGCCGAGATATTGAAAGTGGTAAACGCAGTACATTGTCCCAATGTTAACCTTATGGGAAATAAGTAAAATTCTATATCTCGCTTATTTCTAAACATATCTTGATAAAACTTGGTAAATGGCTTCTTCTAGTTCAGATCTATTAAATATTGAATTAAAACCACCCAGTTTTAATATACCTGTAGCAGCAAACCTGCATACTCATTCCCCATGTTATTCTTATGGAGCTTACAAAAACATGTCAAATCTCGCTATGTTGGATCGAAATATGTTGTTTTGCACTTGAAATTCGCTGAGTATGCAGGTATGCTGCAACGGGGGTATTTTTATTTTCGGCAAACTTATTTTTTTGCCAGAAATGCCAAATTTTTGACTTGGAGATTGTCAGTTTTGTCCTTTCAGAATTATCAGGGGTCGTTTGCCAATTTTACCCCGTTTCAACCCCTATAGTAATTCCTCTGAAGTTGAACTTTAATTTAATTTTCAATATCTCTCGTGGTTTTTAGCGAATTTCCCCTGTAGGGAAGAAGCTGTTCCCCTCATTGTAAGACCTAAGCCCCAGACCATGAGAATTTTTGTTTTGTGGCCCCCAGAAGCAAAAAACACCGCTCGTTCGAATTTATATATAATAAAATAAATTTATATATCTATGTATATGTCTGTTAACACGATAGCGGCCGTAAATATGGTCCGATCTTAATGAAAATTGGTTCAGATGTGTAAAGTGGTAATCGCCTGAACAGACTGATCGGACCACCGAAAGGGGGTGTGTTAATACTGTACCACAAGTGTATTTTAATAGTTTATTTTATTTACAATCATGTGTCTCTTTCAATTATTATTCTTGTTTACTTTTATCATAATGAGAGTATTTTCAGTCTGAGTAAAACACTTCTAAACTTTAATTTTGTGAGTTAATTGAGTAAATACATTGTAAAAGGGGATGAACCCCCTAAAATGGAGTTTTTGAGTTTTTTACACAAATAAAATGTTAAACTAAGTTAAATTACTTAGAGAAGAACGTTATGTATGCAAAAACGTTAAATTAAGTTTGAGTTTCGTTAAGGAAGAGAATGGGAGAGTGCTGTAATTCTGAGTATTATTAGGCCATTGTGGGAGGAATGCTTCAATGAACTGGATTAAGGGGAAGTAAAAGTGATGGTAAACTCATGAACAAATGCTACACATCTAAAATGTTTAAGAAAATGATGGATGAAAAATTAGTATCAGAAAATTAAAAGAATTGAATGTCACTGGTGAGAATAAATAATTTTTAGCTGTGAAGAGTGCTAAACCTATAGTAAATGTCATGCTATGATATTTATAATCTCCATAAATATCATGTTTCTAACTTCGTGGTAAACAAAGTTGTTCCTTATACCGGCATGACATTTATAGCAACATTTCTTCCAGGTACTGTGAAATCATTCGTCATTGACTCAATTACGAAATGCATAAAATTAAAATGTTATGGCTATTACAATATATTACCATGTAAGACGCCGGCCACCAGTGAGGGGCATTTTAAAAGGAATATGAGTGAAAGATGAGTTTTTTATGATTGTGTTATTTGAAAATGTTGCTGTTCTTCAAAAGCACTAAATGAATGAACTATATTCACTAGCACCTTACTTACACTCCCCAGTACAGGCGGACCTGACCCTACTTGCACCCTCTAGGACCTAACCTGACCGAATCTCACATTTGACTACCTTTTTACACTGCCCCTTGCCATCTTCCCCTCTCTGCCACTCCCATGCTCCGGTTGTTTTATTCTCTAATTTACTTGTTTGGTGCTTTCAGCAAGTCTAGTTTTTTTCTAAACCACTCATTTCCGAACTTTAAAAAAGTACAAGCAATTTTTCTTTCTAAATGTTAATTCACAATTAATTAACCTACGCTGACTGTAATACTGGATAAGCATTCGCACAGACAACCTGCCCATGAAGGCTTATTTCCCTGGTTATGAACCATCTTTCATGGACAATGTTTTGTAATTAAAATTAAGCCTAATCATACTATTTAGTTTATATTCTTCTTTGTAATTACCTAATATGAATTCATGGAAGATTTTGTTTTTTATTAATATTACTGGAAATAAACTATTTTTTATTTCATTTCATTTTCATTTCACCTAACTCAGGACTGTATTTCCCGAAACGACTAGTATGCCCAGGCATAGGGGCGCAGGCTGTCAGGGAACGCACGTCTAAGACAAAATTTAAAAAAAATTAACCCCAAGGCTTTTAGTTCTTCATTAGTTCTTTATTTAGTTCTGCTCTCATCCAGTACAGAATAGTAGTATTCAAACAGTACTACACCGGCGCGGCGCAAAGCCCACGAGGAACATTTCAAGATGTTCAAAGTGCAATAAGTGCTGTGTTTTGGTGGCAGTCGACGCCAGGGAGCCTTTTAGAACTATACAAAATTGAGTAAACCTATTTGTTTTCCTGACAAGTGATATTTGAAATTATTCTTTAATTAGGAAGGGTTTACGGACTACAGCTAGAAATTTAAAAAAATGACGACATGGTCAGCCTTATCATGAAACACTGAATAATAGACGTCTAAGTGAAAACGGATCTCGTTATCGGGAAGGCCCTATATAACATAAAATGTTTGAAAGAACCATAACAGTAAGTATTCAAACAGTAAAATTTTATGTTTGACTTTCTTCATTTATTTAATGAAGAAAGTCCTATACAAAATATTTTGTTTCTTGACCAAACAATATAAGAACTATGGTAATAAAACTTCACTTGGAAAATTTTATTTAGAAAAACTAGAACTATGATACAAATTAATAAAAATAATCATAAAAGCATTGTAATGAAACTTATAGCAATTTATATATACTGTATTAGAAAAAAGTTAAAATCTCTTTGTAAATATGTCAAATACCTTGAAAATATTGACTGGAAAGAAACCGTATGAATAATGTAAGGCTACGAATAAGGCTAAGAATAACTCATCAAACCATGATTAACTAACCTTGTTATACCTGATGGGAACATAGTTTTACACCGATTTTACACTGATAATTGGTAACCCCGAAAACTCCGAAATCGAGGCTGAGAATCCCAGGATTGAAAATGCCCTTAAACAATGCGGGATCCCGGGATTGGATTCCCTACTTAGTATGAACTCTAAAGATTTTTTTATCGATTCTTCAGGATTAAAATTGTTCAAGCCGCCATTAGGTAACATCTATATATTAATACGCAAGCGGTTTTCTTTTCACAGTCCAACCGCAACAACGGCTGGACCGATTTTAACAGTTTTACCTTTAGTTTGAGGTATCAAATTAAAGGGAATTTTATGTAGATTTGTCAACAAGTCTCAGAATTTTAAAAAAGGTCGTCACTAAAGTACAGTAAAGGGCTGTAGTTTCGGAACAGTGGCGCTATTCATCGACATTTGAGCAAGCTCAGTTTACTTTGTTTACAAACTGAACATATGGCCAAGCTCTGAAATAGTTCTTCAGGTAAACCACAATGTTACAATGCAGCAATGAATTACAATTAATTTTTCGAAAAGAGCAGTTTTTTTATTTTTAAAGCTGGTTTAGCTTTGTTTTCAACAGTTTTCTTTTTTTAAGATTTATTATGTAATTTAGGTTATGTTATGAAGTTTTAAAAGCTTAAACATTGCAGTTACCAGTTTTGCAAAGTAGTTTACGATATCTCATAGTGTTTTTTGAAGTTATATTAACCTGAGCAAATCTGTTTTTGGATTTGGTGAATTTATAATGCCACCGATAAGTAGAAGACAAACATAGACCGGTCGGAGGAGTAGGAAAGAACACGATCGCAACCGCTGGCATCACTTTCCCTATGTAACATTTAATGCTACTTCCAACCTCAGACCAATGAACTAAAAATGTTTTTATTTCGGTGGGTTGCATTTCAAGAATGAAAAGACTGGTAGAGTAATGGGTCATTTACGCGTTTTTGGCACAAAGGAAATGTTGCCTATAAAAACAGCCGTTCCCTACAATATCTGTTTAGGCGATAATTATGAATAAGCTGCAGCGGCAATCCCTAAACAAAGGAAGTCATTGCTCACGGCCCAAGTGTTTGCTCTCGGTCAGCTACATGTTGCTGTAAGCAGAGCGTGATCTTTTGCCGGTGTTAAAATATACATTTCAGAAAAAAGAGGACATGGGGGAAATGAAGGTGTTCCCTAAAAAATCGTTTACGTTTACCGCAGAAACTCCTGCGGTAGATCATATTAACTTTAATAGTTTCAGTAGTTAAGCCATAATTTTGTTAATAAAGTTAGCCCTTTGATTAAACTTTAAAAGTACATAAGTAGGCTGATTATTCTTCATTATTTTAGCACATGATTTTTGCTCGATTTCGAGCTACGTGTTATCTAGTGATAAATAAACAGTATACACTAACCAATCGCATTCAAGACGAGACAACGTCGAGACCAAGCGAAGAGGAGTTGTGATGAGGTCAACAACCGATTATTATTTTGAAGGGCTTTTAACTGATATTCCGCTATAACCATTGGCAGTTGGAGTCAGTTTCTACCTCAGCAAATTCCGTCAGAATTTAATTTTTGGCTCGTCTGGTGAACTTGAAAGAAAGCTATCGAGTTCCCACTCAGCCTGTAGGTCACATACCTTTCTAATAGTTATCTGAGCCTATCGGGTGCAATGTTCTGTACTCCTGATACACATACAACATTTTCCCTCTCCTGTACGGATAAATAATTAAACAGTAAAAAATATTCAATTTTCGCCTGTAACCCGGTAAGCTGCAACGTATTTGCACGTGTGTGAGAAGATTGAAGGAACTGGATTTTATAATTATTTATTTCAGAGTAATTCTTATGGGTTCGGCCGGGAGACAATCTTTTTTCTCCCACCGGGAGACAAAGTACTCACTCATTTCAAGAAGGAAAATGCCACTAAACATAGCAGGTAGAGGAAAAAGTATATTTCATCACGAGGGTGGAAAGTAATTGTTTCCGAGCTATGTTCGAGTCGGGCCATGGTAGAATGCTTGGAACTACTCGATGCCGATTTTCAGTAAAACAAAACAATGATATTAGAGAAATCACATTTAAACATACCTTAATGACTGTTTGAGAGCATCTTCGTTACTTTGTATTTACAATCACGTGACACTTTCCTTCAACTACTGGTGTCGGACGGATCCGACATAATGCCATCCATCATTTACGAGACGCACATTTCCATTTTATATCCACATATGTCTCATGTAAGTCGTCGTACGATAAATAAAATTGTACATTTTTGTATCTATCGGGCACTACCCACCTTCAGGCAGGCGTTATTCAATTTTTGCGAAGACTGAAGATATCTGTATCCAGTCCACTTGTCACATTTAAAAGACGAAAACAACACGTACACAAACACAAAATACGCCACACACGAATACCCGACGTTTCGGAAAATCAGGGAAAACAAAAAAAATTGTGTTTGTAAAGAAACCATGCTTTTGGAACACCTGTGAAACCGGTTTACTGAATACAAAATAATCGAGATTAGACAAGACGTGATCCACCGAGCTTTAGAGTCGACCGTAATACCGAGCCGGTCGGTAATAAAGGAAAGTCGGACAATTTTAAAACTGGAATCATCGTGTCAATCCCACACATCTCAGTATCATTGTCTGTACTTCGGCAAAAAAAAGTAAATAAAGTGGCCATTTATAAATCACAAATTACATTTATGCATAACTGGGTTAAATCGTTGCTAACAGTTAATCAATTGCAGTAACTTTAATAAAAAATTACTATCGATTTCATAAAAGACAATTACGATGACAAGATTTTCTTAAACTGATTTTAGTTTGCAAGGATACCACTAAAATACCTGGACATAATAGACGTGCTTTTAACGCACAGTCTTCGCCCCAAGAATACGAATGTTCGTTTAACTTAGTTCACATTAAATGTATTATTAACGAAACTGCTCGTTCAATGCAACCTGCTGAACATTTGGATTCCACCCACTGGTTACAGAACACGCTATTTCAAAAACGTTCGTTTTGGCCATTGTATATATATAAGCCAAAACCCATTGACTGACTGAACACAGTTTCTCAAAAACTCTAAGGCCATGAAACTCGGCAAAAATATTCCTTACAGGCTCTAGATGCGTACTAAGAAAGGATTTTGCAATGTTTTGTCTCTAAAGGCCTAAATATGGTATATTATAAAATACAATATGGCGGCCACTTTTAGCTTTCAAAGCTTAATTTCTCAAAAACTACAATACTTTGGATCATGAAAGTTGGCACAATTATTCTTTATAGTCTTTAGATGCGAAAAAAAAGGTTTTAAAAATATTCTTTCTCGGACGGCTAAAATTGATTATTTGAAAAAATTCGAATTGGCGGCCAATTTCGTTTTTCCTAACTATGGATGGGAGTCCAGTAGAATATTTTCAGGGAACAGAAAAGGTACAAGAACTAATCCACCAAAAGAATAAAATTGAAAAATTTAACGAGAAATCTTTTGGGGAAATAGATTTTTGGCCAAGATATTTACCTCCTACTGTTTCTTACAGTTTTCGGTTTATTTCAAAACGTGCTAAATTCAGATTGATATCAAGTCGAAAATCCATCCTTAGTGTCTTCTTTGTTTTATATTCCGGGTTATCCTCATTCTCTGTATTGGGAAATTGGAGGAAGTTAATTTATACCATTTGCTAATCATGAGGGGAACATGTTTAGAGGAAGCGTTACACCTTCTCATTTTCATCTAGATTGGAATTATCAGCTGCATCTTAAGGGTTCAATTGCACGCACATGACCCAAGTAAATCAGTCCATTTGTTAATTATTCCTAAAAACTGCACATGACATAATATAATTGAATTAAAATGAGCTATTCTTTCAGCGGGCGAAGCTGCTGGTATATCTGCTAGTAATGAATAAATTAACCCTTGTGGTTTGAAAGGGTGTCGGTGTTGCAGTTAAAAATTATCTTAATAAACGAGCGTTTATGTAATGGGCGATTATCTTATCACTGAAAAGTAGATTTTTGAAGGTGAACCGCGATAATAACACATTCCATTTTATAATTGAAACTTCTAATTATTTAATAACACAACAAAAAAGGTTGGCGCTGTCAAAGTTGATCGGTGGCCATGAATATCCTGGAAGTGGCCTCAGCGTGTTATTTGGAATTTCAGTCACTATTAATTTCTAAATACGCAGTCAGTCTCGTGGATT
Organism: Flexamia atlantica; assembly: GCA_035578135.1. Classification (NCBI taxonomy): domain Eukaryota; kingdom Metazoa; phylum Arthropoda; class Insecta; order Hemiptera; family Cicadellidae; genus Flexamia; species Flexamia atlantica. The sequence goes on from JAQJVK010000010.1 coordinate 13,097,012, forward strand.
AGTCCCGTTGTTTTTGCCGCGAAGGGCGAGCTATGTAGTAATAAATACCTAATATGAAAGTTGGAAACCAATAGACCCACAGAAAATTGGTTAGTTTGTTGTCACATTTATGGTTAGTACGTACACCTGCTGTTACTGACACAGGGATATATGGGATTAATTAAATACAGCAGAACCTCGATAAGAAGACCCTCAATAACACAAAAACCTTGATAAAAAGTGCACTTTTCAAGTCTCCTTGATACTGTAATGACACTTAATGTCTTGTTAACAGCACAAACCTGGATAAGAAGACTTTCTTGATAACGAGACTCTTTCCAGAATCCCCTTGAGAGTCTTCTTATCAAGGTTCTACTGTAATATTTATTTGTTCTGAACTGTTATATTGAGAAAAGGAAGTCTTATCTGAGAATTTCTGATTGATTAGATTTCCACAATACTTTCTCCTTTTCTCCATCTTGTCAGTGTCTTGTCATGTAGTTGAAATTTCAATAACTTTGTAGTTGTAGGGCTACCATAGCCTAGACAGAAAGACAAATATCCCACCATCAGGGGCTGCTCTTCATACACATAATTGTGAATGTTAAATCTGTACAGAACATTGTATGTTATTTGATAATTTCATGCCCAGACTGTGCCATACATGAAATATAAACATGGAGTATATTACATATATTACAAATTTTTCGAGTTAACAGGTCCTGTCGATAAGTCAGTTTTCGACTGACAGGGCCACTATTGTAACTTTTTTTCAAAGAATAAATGAATTGAATTGAATTGAATATCGTCGAAGTCGACCTTCATTCGACTGACCAGGCCTTAATCTATATTTTGTCACTGATACGTCGTTTTACTTAAGACTTTTTAGGTTCCTTGTAGAATTAGGTCACCGTTCCTGTTTGAATACCACCGGTGTTTTCCTTTGTCAATAAGTTTTTTATCTTTTGTGTCGTTACTAAACTCCCCTCACGCTTTAAGAGGGTTCTTTACGCCACAATATGCCTAAAACACGCTTCGCGCCTACAGTTTCCAAAAGAAAATTTAATTCAACATACCATTTCAAAGATAAAGAGTTATAGAATGTTTATTACAAAAACTAAATCGTTCATGTTTACGTAATCTGAAGATACATTGCGTTGAAGTTGACCAACTTTAATGCCACGTATCTTTTTAAAGAGTGAGCATAAGCGATTTTGGAGAAGCAATAAACACTCCACAGCTTTATTTTATGAATTGGAGGCACTAAATGGCACTGCGTTTACCCCTGCACCGCCTTGCGCGGCGAAAAGTGCACAAATTTAACATGGGCTCTTATAGAGCCGCAGTTCTAATAGACGCCGCTAGTGACGCAGAAAAACGAAAACTGCCGTAGGTAGGGAACCCTCTTAAGGTCAGAGGTCATCCACCTGTACCGGCCGCCAGTGGCTACTTTATAGGCCGGCTCAAATGAAGTGGCCCGCCCATAAGACTTGATGTTAAGTTTATCATCGGGCTCACGGCCGGCCTGGGCCGCGACATTTGGTCCGGACTATACATGTCAAATATGACATCTATAAATGGTACAATCGAGATTTATTTATGTTTTCATCAACTCTAGTTTACAAAATTCAATGGCAATATTTTGAATGCGCTACAGCGACCACACAGCGGCCCTTCTGCGACCGTACGGTGAAGCTAAGGTGATATTTTATTGTAATTTTATATCCAAGGTAGGGCATTTTTAACTTTCTATTTCCTCTTAATTCTACTACTTTTAGCGAATTTCCTTAAAGGAGTAAGCTATTACCATAGGTCTCTTGGTAAGACCTAACCCCGAGACCATGATAACTTTTCGCTCAGAAGCTTTTCAAATCGACAAGTTTGTACCATCCGTTGGGGAAGGACGGAGACCATTTTAGCTTATTTTTGGTCTTTTGGCGAAGCAGGTAGAAAAGCCACAGTCTTGTGAGCGTCAAAGGTCATCATACTGTATTGATGTGTTTGTTTTCCCCGATCCTTGACTTTTGCAAGGGGCCAAAAAAGTGCGGCATCCGGAGGCCACCGCCACGAGCGTGGGCGCCGCAGCCCAGCGGCTCGAGGTTGCCCATTATCTTCTTCTTTAAAAAAACTTAATAGTCCAGGCAACGAATGCTAAAAAAAGGTACAGATGGAATTGCATGGAACACAATTTTTGACTTTGCAGCTTTGTTTGGACTAGTCAGGAGGTGAACATATCAAAAGTCCCGTTGAGCGGGGGGAGGGAGGGGGTCTGAAGGTACCATTTTTTGTTTTTCCTAAATATCTTGAAAACTATCAACTTTTAGTATTACCTATTAAGTTTAAAAGTTAAAGAAAATTAAATTTCGTGTAAGAAAATTATATAATATATAATTATCACAAATATGTAATAATTCCTTGAAAAATAACTTTTTTGTGAGGTCACCAACACCTTTATTTTAGACCAATTTTTATGATTGAGGTGTCCAATTACTGAAAATGTTGTCAATATTTTCTGAGTGCTGTTCACTTTTCTTTAGGTAAAAAAGCGTTGCCCCATTGGGCATGTATATTACCAAAAAATTTAAATGTATTTCTTATGGAAGGGATATTTGTTTAAAAGTTATTAAAATTAGTGTTTACCTTGTAAATGGTTATACCAAAATAGACATATTATATTCTTTTCTTATAGGAAATTTAATTTTCTTTAATTTTCAAATTTAATAGTTAATAAATACTAAAAGTTGATAGTTTCAAGATATTTAGGAAAACCCTAAAAACTGTATCTTCAGACCCCCCTCCCTTCCCCTGCTCAAGGGTTGCGGACGGGGACCTTTGATATGTTCACCTCCTAATTAGTCCAAACGAAGCTGCAAAGTCAAAAATTGTGTTCTAAAAAATCCCTCTATACCTTTCTGTTGCCTGGACTATAAGTGGGATGCCTCATTAAAATCTGGAGGCATTATTTTATGTACTAGCTGATAACTCCGGTTTCACCCGTGAAAATTTATCTAGTCTTTGAATAAAATGACAACAATTAAAGTATATGAGCAGCTTATTGAAGTGAATTTTAATAAGAGGCACCTGAAATCACGTGGTCTTATTTGATTTTCTTTGTATCTCGGATGTTCCATGCGGAGGAACCCTAGAGAAAATTGAGAGTCAGATGCAAACAACTGATACCAAATTTTTTTGACTACAGCTGCAGAGATATCATTTGATCCTTTTAAGCAAAGCTTGTACCATGATATTCTTAGGAATCAAAGTCTACACTCCTCTTAGAGGCTTATGTCGTGCAACGCACGCTCCTGATGTTGTGATGTTCAGCGGATATTTATTATTAATAATATACGGATAAAAAATTGAAAAAAATCATTAGTAGGCAGATTTTAGGATAAGGTTGTTACTGATCAATAGCAAAAAGTATTATTCCAAAACATTGTCTGGTTAATGTCGTCTCAGTATGACCAATCGTATCAATATTAAAATATATTTTCAATGTTAATAATAGCAAAGAGCCGTTCTTTAAAAACTGAGCCATTTATTTTCTTTAATGGTAGGCCTACCATTTTACCGTTTCGAGTATGTCATAACCTAACCACTCTTACCGAAGTTGGAAGTATATTCGAGGCAGTGAATTCAAAGCTTCCGTTGGTCTTGAACAAGCAGTAGTAAGGTCCACGTCACACTGGTCGAGGAGGAGGGCGAGTTAGACGGGCGAGTTAGACTCGACCGTCAACTCGACCAGTTTAAACCGAACTTTTTCAAATGGGCAAGTCGAGTTAACAATTCTAAACAATAGGAATCAGCTGATCCTATAGCAACTCGGCCGAGCTACTCGACCAATGTGACGTGTCCCTAAAGGCGGATTTACACGGGTCGAGTTGGTGGGTGAGTTAGTTGGACGAGTGGCTGAGTGGCTACTCGTCTGTTTGACTCGTCCGGTCTAAAAATTAACCTACTCGACCAAATAACTCCCCGTTTGACCGTTCGCCCAGTTTGACTCGTCCGTCTAACTCGCCATATGTAAATCTGCCTTAAGAGTCGAAAAAGTTATCGGATTTTATGGTGTGTTTCCTTAGATTTGTCAGTACGTCTCAAATTTTTAAAAGGCGTCTCTTAAGTATAACAAAGGGTTTAATTTTCGGAAGAATTATTGTGTTGTCCGTCGACCTAGTTAAAACTCATTTTAATTTTTGCGACTAAACAGCAACAACAAAGGCCTTTGTTTGAAATAGTTCTAAAGATTAACTACAAGTTGCAGCACATTATTTCCGGACAAAGCCGGGTCACCAGCTAGTATTGTAGTAAACCGCTACGTACATTTCATTCTTCACGGACGTCTTCATTTACTAATGAAGAGAGAACAACTTTGTAGATAGACAAGAAGTCTTGTACATAGTGCCGTGCGTCGAATCGACAAGAAGTCTTGTACATAGCGCCGTGCGTCGAATCGACAAGAAGTCTTGTACATAGCGCCGTGCGTCGAATCGACAAGATGGCTAGTACATAGCGCCGTGCGTCGAATCGACAAGAAGTCTTGTACATAGCGCCGTGCGTCGAATCGACAAGATGGCTAGTACATAGCGCCGTGCGTCGAATCGACAAGAAGGCAAGTACATAGCGCCGTGCGTCGAATCGACAAGATGGCTAGTACATAGCGCCGTGCGTCGAATCGACAAGATGGCTAGTACATAGCGCCGTGCATCGAATCGACAAGAAGGCTAGTACATAGCGCCGTGCGTCGAATCGACAAGAAGTCTTGTACATAGCGCCGTGCGTCGAATCGACAAGATGGCTAGTACATAGCGCCGTGCGTCGAATCGACAAGAAGGCTAGTACATAGCGCCGTGCGTCGAATTGACAAGAAGTCTTGTACATAGCGCCGTGCGTCGAATCGACAAGATGGCTAGTACATAGCGCCGTGCGTCGAATCGACAAGAAGGCAAGTACAGAGCACCGTGCGTCGAATCGACAAGAAGGCAAGTACATAGCGCCGTGCGTCGAATCGACAAGAAGTCTTGTACATAGCGCCGTGCGTCGAATCGACAAGATGGCTAGTACCTAGCGCCGTGCGTCGAATCGACAAGAAGGCTAGTACATAGCGCCGTGCGTCGAATCGACAAGAAGGCTAGTACATAGCGCCGTGCGTCGAATCGACAAGAAGGCAAGTACAGAGCACCGTGCGTCGAATCGACAAGAAGGCTAGTACATAGCGCCGTGCGTCGAATCGACAAGAAGTCTTGTACATAGCGCCGTGCGACGAATCGACAAGAAGTCTTGTACATAGCGCCGTGCATCGAATCGACAAGAAGGCTAGTACATAGCGCCGTGCGTCGAATCGACAAGAAGTCTTGTACATAGCGCCGTGCATCGAATCGACAAGAAGTCTTGTACATAGCGCCGTGCATCGAATCGACAAGAAGGCTAGTACATAGCGCCGTGCGTCGAATCGACAAGAAGTCTTGTACATAGCGCCGTGCATCGAATCGACAAGAAGTCTTGTACATAGCGCCGTGCATCGAATCGACAAGAAGGCTAGTACATAGCGCCGTGCGTCGAATCGACAAGAAGGCTAGTACATAGTGCCGTGCGTCGAATCGATAAGATGGCTAGTACATAGCGATGTGCGTCGAATCGACAAGAAGTCTTGTACATAGCGCCGTGCGTCGAATCGGGAAGAAGTCTTGTTCATAGCGCCGTGCGTCGAATCGACAAGATGGCTAGTACATAGCGATGTGCGTCGAATCGGGAAGAAGTCTTGTACATAGCGCCGTGCGTCAAATCGACAAGAAGGCTATCACTTTCACCCGAAATCACGTCCGACTTCATCGTTTATTGTCTGTTATCGTCATATGTATGATTTTATGTTCCCAGTATTAAGCAAGGCTATTGATACCTATTTGTGTACTGCATAACAATACATTTTTACGGCACGGTTTTATGAGAATGAGCGTGTTTAAGTGAGATATGTAGCCAACTTAACGTAATGTTGGTGCTTGTTTTGTATAACCTTTATGTGTCAGGTCATATTTATAGCATTGCTAATGAGTATATAGGATGAATGCGATAATGACCTGTCATACTAACGAGAATGACAGGTTGACTGCGATAGCGACCTCAATAAACGCCTTTTATACTGATAGTAATAGGTAATCAGGAAAAAGCAAGGATAGGTACTACAGAGTAACAGATACAAAGTTGTATAATACGTTTTCCTATGTATCGAACTACCGCATTAATTGCGGCGTGCGGCGGGCTTGCGGTATACGGTAAAGAAAAACTGTGACGACCTAACCGCATTTCGTCCCTAAATTCTCTTCCCTACCCCATAACAGGTAGATAGGACATTTTGCCGACCCAAGAGGTAGCTCATAAAGGGTCCCATCCCCGCCAGGCGAATCTCGGACAATTCGCCGTTCCCGTTTCGGACGGTTCTTAAATCTACCTGCTGGCAAAAGGGATGTTTCGTAAATGACCTTTAACTGTGGAGCAAAAGGAATACAGCCCATAACGACAGTTTTTGGCGAATTCTTCATAATCAAATCCAGAGAAATTAATTATTTGTACAATACTAGATCGAGTAAATATAAATATTTAAAACACATTCTCAAAGGAAAATAAAAAATCCTTAAATAAGTTAACATATATCCCTCCAATATGAGTTCACATATTTAGCAATACATCCATAATTTACTCATAATTGATAGGCCTCGCCTGTTTCATCATCTCGCGATTTTGAAATCGTTGAAAAAACAAACCTGAGTATTCAAGAAAACAACTTTGCATACCAAATGCTAGTTGAGATTTCAACCGAGAATTCGTAGACGGAGTTTCGTGTCAAAATTCCGAAAATCATTCGGAGTTTAACATTAACGACAACCGAATACACAAAACACGAGTAGTGTCTGGGATACAACCGTTAAAACAATCACTAAATTAAGCGTGAGAATATTCGAGTGTTCAAATCAGTATATTTGTCCTTATCATTGTTAACACTTAATTCTAATCGAGATAAGAAAACCAATTGTACAATTCAGGAAGAGTGAAGGTCCGCGTTATCTGTTCAGGCAATTATGTACAATTGATCGGTTTACAGTACAATGTCCTTGAAACCACTGTTATTGCTGAACTGCGTGAGACGGAAAATCGCGTCGATGGGTAACCAAGACCAACCATTTTTGTCCCAATGACAGATTATGATTATTACCGCAAAATTGTTCCTTAAAGGACTAATTTACCTCGAATTGAGCTGCTATTAACTGCCCGCAATAATCAGCGAGCAAATAGATAAAAAGCGTGCAAGGCCACTAAAAATGCTGCAGGTGAACTGCATGATTAATATCTCAATTAAGCTCGGAAGGTGGATTGATTTACTTACGACATTCGCTTGTTGTAATTAATAGTTTTGACGTGATATTTATAACAATTTATAATAAAACATAACCGTAAAAAAACTTCATTTCCATATTTTAATCTTAACCATATTATTTATTTGCTTTTTCTATTTATATTAACAACTCAGGTTACCTGATAACAAAGAGTATCAAATAATCCTAACTTTTGCTTTTTGTGCTTTTGACAAAAAAAGCAATTTTGGTTATAAGAGTCACGATTGAAATAAAAAGGAATCACAATTTTCTTTAGGTGCGCTTTTTGTTTGAAATTCATGAAATTGTTTGCTATTATTTATCGCTATAGATATGTTATTTTGAAATAAATAGGACGGATAGGAAATAAATATTATCAAACTGGGGTTTAAAGTCAACGGTTCTACCTCGCCCTTTTATTTTTCTGACCTAATCATACCGGTCGACCAGAAAATATTCTTCCTCCTTCTGCTATGTTTGGACGCTTTTTACTCCTTGTAATGAATAATAAATAATAATTTGTCTCCCATAGGGAGTAAAGTGATTATTTTGTCTCCCAGCGGGAGTAGAGTGATTACTTTGTCTCGCGACGGAAGACAAAGTTATGAGTATAGTATAACATTGAAATAAAAATACAAAAGTAGAATGCCTTCAAATTTCCACGCAGACATGCAAATATGTTGACGCTTAACAGATTGCAGGCGCTAAAGCCTAGTTTACACTAGCATCTAAAAGTGTCGTTACTTGGACACTCTAATTACATTATTGTTATACCATTACATGTTTGCCAACACCTCCGTTGTGTCAACACTTCAAATGTTAACACTTCATTGATTACACTGGTTAGGTGCGATCTTGAGTGGCGACACTAATATTTGTTTTTACAAATAATTATTTTACGACACTAATATTTGTAAAAACAAATATTAGTGTCGTCACTCAGGACTGCATCCCTCCAATGATAAATAAGGTGTTGTAACAACTGAAGTGTTAACACAGCTGTTTTTGGTAAACCTGTATCGGTATAACTACGATGTAATTAGAGTGTCCAAGTGACGACACTTTTAGATGCTAGGGTAAACTAGGCTTAACAGCTGATTTAGTGGCAAGAACGATCACATTAGAATAACATTGACATCAACCATCTGTAAGAACGTATGAGAATTAAGCGTAAAGTATGTTGAAATCAGTGAGATGTTACCTTTACTACTGGAGTTCGCGCAACAATGCAATTTTAGACGAAAACACGACACCGTCGATTTTGTCAGGTTGGCAGCGCCAAGGGGAATAAATTCCGTTCTTTGAACGAATCTGTAAGAGAATTACAATCTTTGGGGAACAGGAACGACAAATCGTTTGAATCAGTTAGTCGGTTCTTTTGTTCTTAAAAGAAGAGGTTAGTTAGTTTGTAGTTAGTTCGAGTTCGAGGTTTATGTAGAATGTTTTGTTATCTATATATGTCATGGATGCGGATGTGGATGTTAAGTAGATCTGAACCGTTTGATTCCATAACTCACTTGGCCGAGTTGTTCTTTTTGGGGGAGTAATTCAAAGAACGGAATTTATTCCCCCTTGGCGCTGCCAACCTGACAAAAACAACGGTGTCGCTGGTTTACTATTATGCGCGAACTCCAGTAGTAAAGGTAACATCTCAGTGGTTGCAACAATCAGCTGATCGCTGGTGCATGAATGGTTGCAGCTACTCAGATGCAGGCGCTAATTGCAGATCGAAATTAAATGGACATTGTTCGATAGTTACTAAGTTAATGAAATACAGGGTGTCCCATAAGTAAAGTGCCAAACTTCGGGAATAGGTTATATGGGTCAAAATAAAGGTAAAATGAAGAATAAATGTTTTTCCAAAAACGCTTTGTTTACCAGATATCCGCCATTCTGTATTTTTAACAAAATATTTTTTATCACCCAAGTTTTTGAATCGATTTTTTTTAAACTCGGTATGCACCTGTATCTAGTCAAGGTCAGTTTATGAAAAAATAATCAGTATGATTGAGCTGTAAATTTCAAAATGGCGGCCGTTTAAAACCTTTAAATTTAAATACCGAAAAAATGGTACTTTTACACAAAATATAAAGAACAATAATATTTAGGAAATTTTATTTCCATTCCAACGATACCAAAATTATGAAAATCGATTCACAAACAGCGGAGTTATGGTCGAATTAGCGCATGGCTCAGCGCAACAATGGACTATTTTGCTTCAAAAAATGCTGCCTCACTAGCTAAATACGATCATAACTCAGTTGTTTACTAACCGATTGTCATAAATTTGGTGTCATTAGATGGGAAATAAAATTTTCTAAAAATTGTTATCCCTTATATTCTTTTGTAAAACGTACCGTTTTTTCGTTATTTCAACTTAAAGATTTTAAACGGCCGCCATTTTGAAATTTATTATTTAATCATGCTCATTATTTTTTCATAAACTAACCTTGATTAGATACAGGTGCATACCGAGTTTCAAAAAAATCGATTCAAAAACTTGGGAGATAAAAAATATTTTGTTAAAAATACAAAATGGCGGATATCTGGTAAATAAAGCGTTTTTGGAAAAAATGTTATTCTTCATTTTATCTTTATTTTGACCCATATAACCTATTCCCAAAGTTTGGCACTTTACTTATGGGACACCCTGTATATGTTTATACAGGGTGTTTCGAAACTCTCTCCCGAAACTCCGTGGGCACGTTCCTTAGGTCAAAACAAACAAAAAATGTCATATAAGTATAGGGTCTATCTCGCTCCGTTTTCCGTCTGTGAGTCTGTTTGTGTTTTTCAATTAAAACTGTATAACTTTGAAACGGCTTGAGTTAAATTATTGAAACTTGGTACGTAAACTATAGTTATTGTGGCCAAAATGTTTACCAATTTTCAATATTTTATCTTTTGGAATTTCAAAATGGCGGCCTTTTAAAAAATTAATTCATTAATATCTAAAAAAGTTGACAAGGTAACACTATCCTTTTGACTATACATTTTATTTGCCATTACATTACAAACATAACGACACTTTATTTATTAAAATCGGATAATAAATAAGCGAGATACAGCGATTTAAGTAAAGCATGTCATGGCATATTCCACGCGACAAGCGCGAGACCGTCATTGTTGCAGTGCGGCGCGGGGCTCCACGGACTTGCGGGCCGGCCTCTGGATGGAAAATGCCATGACATGCTTTACTTAAATCGCTGTATCTCGCTTGTTTATTGTCCGATTTTAATAAATGAAGTGTCGTTATGTTTGTAATGAAATGGCAAATAAAATGTATAGTCAAAAGAATAGTGTTAACTTGTCAACTTTTTTAGATATTAATGAATTAATTTTTTAAAAGGCCGCCATTTTGAAATTCCAAAAGATAAAATATTGAAAATTGGTAAACATTTTGGCCACAATAACTATAGTTTACGTACCAAGTTTCAATAATTTAACTCAAGCCGTTTCAAAGTTATACAGTTTTAATTGAAAAACACAAACAGACTCACAGACGGAAAACGGAGCGAGATAGACCCTATACTTATATGACATTTTTTGTTTGTTTTGACCTAAGGAACGTGCCCACGGAGTTTCGGGAGAGAGTTTCGAAACACCCTGTAGATGAGATTAGGCATTTATTGTTGCAGGTGGAAAGAAGATTTTGTGTGTATTTCAACATTAAATCACATTGTCTCCCTCGTGAAAATATTTTGCGTCAACATTTACACTCGTTAGGCAATGTTATACTCACAAATACCTATTGCCATGAAATCATTTAGGTGAGGAAATCATTTTAGTTTTTTTAACCACTAAATTGACAGTTCCTCAGTTGTACATAAAATTTATCCCACAAAAAATTTGACCAGCTGTTTCAGATAGTTTAGTCGGCAATCATTCATTAGGGCAATTGCGTGTCAGGCCTCCGTTTTGCGAATGGTAGTGTGCGTGTACATTCATCGGAAGTTATAGCATCTCAGATTACAACTCCTCAGACGTGCCAAGAATCGGTTGTTAAGCTTTACAAACGATTAATTAGTGTGGAATTTCAACCTTGCGTGAATTGAATATTAATTGGATTTATTCTTATGAATATTTTAATTTTCATTGCGAATTTCAATTGATGTTGATAATGTTCTTGTTTCAGTTGCTAATATACATTCTAATGTGAAAATGTCAATGAACATATGGTTTTGTTCATTTACTTTTGTGACCTACTAAAAACTAAAATAAAGAAGTTTTCCAAGTTTTTACTCTATAAAATATTTATTTATACTTAAATTATTGGAGAAATTTTACCAAACATGATACTTGTTGTAAATGGTAATTAACATAGCCCTAATTGACATATCAAAAATATACAGCCGTATCGCCTCGTTAAATATGTTATTTTGGCAACCATCTTGAAACTGGTGAAAAAAAACATGAAATATGCAGGACATTATCGCCAAAGGTGATACATGATTGAATCTTGTGGAATTATATCACTTGCGATGATTGATCTGTGTTCACTTCACATTCATTGGGTAAAAATTCCCATAAGATTAACATTGAGAGTGGGACAATGTACTGTGTTTTCCACTTATAATATAATAATAATCTTTATTATATTGTAAGTGGAAAACACAGTACATTGTCCCACTCTCAATGTTAATCTTATGGGAATAATAATAATATTGGTTACAATTCTCGGTAACCAATGGACATAGAGCAATGATTTAAAATACTGAATTGTTTTTTTTTAGCTGAATTCAATGACACTAACAAAAATTAGAATATTTTAATTTTTCTATGTCTAAAACTAAAAAACCCTTTTTGGGGGGTTTATCCCCCTTTACCCCCCTTCCGGTTGTCCGATTGGACTGGTCTACGAACTCGTCCGATTAATTAGCACTTTACATTTCTGTACCAAATTTCATTAAGAACGGACCATATTTACGGCCGTTATCGTGTTGACAGACAGACATGTATATATATATATATATATATATATATATATATATATATATATATATATGAATGAATGGTTTTTTGCTTCTAGAGGCTCCAAAATGAAAAGTTATCATGGTCTCGGGCTTAGGTCTTCCCATAAGACCTACAATAATATATTCCTTTAAAGAAATTAGCTAACATGTTATTCTTTCAATGAAACTGGTCATATTCGTAGTGATTGTCTAAATTTGAGAACCAAAAAATTTAGTTCCATTTGTAAAAAGTCAAATCACTCTGAAAATGACTTTTTTTAAGTACAAGTCAAATAAATGTAAAATCTTCTACTATCTGTAAACAAATTGAATCATGCTGAAAAGGATTGTTATTTTCGTAAGAAACACTCTTCTATTTCAAAACCTAGAAATAACGTAGATATTTCAACACAAACACATTTATCAAATAGTGATGATAGAAACCAAATGTAACAAATCAGTGTAATAATATTTCTAAAACCGTTACTGTAGACAGTGGCTAAGATGTTACCATGTTAGCACCAACAACAAAACCGAGTCGTCAAATGTTTGATTATACCGGTCCGACTGGGAGTCAAAAAAGTCAACAACATTTAACAATTAATCGAACAATTTCGATTTGATTAGCTGGGTAGAATTTGACATGCAGTGCCTAAAACTATCGAATCCTTCATTCGAGAGCATCGAATAGTCGTATAATTGATTCTTTACTTTGAAAGAAGACATGACAACTATGAATGGTTTCTAATACCGTTGCCGTTAGGTATGGTTTTAGTGAGCCATACCTAAACCAAGTTATGTTGAATGGCAATAGATATGCTGAAATCGAACTTTCGTAATTCAATAGATAGTGGTTTAGTCGATTATTGAAAAATAACTATAAACTTAATAATCTGGCCATCACTTAACATCGAATTAATTGAACTAGTTTACATAATTGATCTATCTGAAGTGTAACATGGAGTAAAGATTTGTTTTGCCTATGCCATGTACAAAAAGTATTCAGTACTTTTTAGTAAGTAATTTATTTATGTGTTTTTTGTTTTGTTTGTTTTCTTTTAAACATTAAAGAATTTAAATTTGTATACTATGCATTTGTTGAAGCTCATTTACAGTATGGTATTATTGTTTGGGGCGGTACTTTTAAATCTTTACTTGACCCCTTGTTCATTATTCAAAAACAAATATTAAAATGTGGTACAGGAAAGAATAGAAGATATAGCTCAGATGCTTTGTTCCAAGAATTAGGAGTGCTTACAGTAAGAAAAATTTTTATCAAGTCACTTCTTGTTTATTTAAAAAAATTTGATTTCAATGTCATTTCTCCTGTTTTACATTCGTACCCAACTCGATACAGTCAAAATGTTGGAATTCATGTTCCTGTTATTATAAAATAATTTAATCGAACAAATCCGTTTTATTTAGCAAACGTTATCTGCAGGAATTTACCTGGTGATATAAGGGACATGCGGTGTTCGGATGCCGTGTTCAAGCGGCGTGTGACTGCCTGGCTGTTGGAGACCGGCCCCGGCTTTGCTGAGGCCCTCCTGTCATCCATTTATATTACACGTTGACTGATTTTGACATTTCTTTTCTACTTGGGATCACCCTCTTACTTCCATTTAATGCCATTTTGTGTTCTCCCTAGGACTTATTACGCATTTTTGAAATATATTATATTTTCACTACTAATGAATTAATCTTGAATAGCTGCGTAGTTAAAGAATGCCTTAACTTAATATTAGTAGTTGCAATCTTGAGAGTTTTGTGTTTCTAACTAAGGTAGTTATTTTAATTTATTTGGACAGCACGTCTAATTTCCAATTTATAATTTTAACAACGCGGCATCGTGCACAAGCCTGCAGGCCCATACGATGTCTAATTTCCAATGTTATTTATCTTTCTATTTATTGTCAATTGGTTTTTGGAAATAAATATTCTGATTCTGATTCTGATTCTGGTTTTAGTCGAGTTCCGGATCGATCTAAATTTTTAATTTAAGGTTGACTGTATCTATATTTCGATGGTTTAGGGGCTCCGATTATCAAAGTCTGCTCGACTTGTCTAGCTTTCAGTCAACTGCGCGCTTTTCCTTCAGGCGAAGCAGTGCCGGCCTTAGGGGAGGGCGACAGGGGCGGCCGCCCAGGGCCTCGCGCCTGTGAGGGCCTCGCGTTTCTGATAGGAGTTTTATTTTTTATTAGGTGACAAGAAATAATAAAATAGAGATATTTATTAAACCATGAGAATGATTACACATGTAATATTAAAACTTAAAACTACAATTTAAATAGGCGACAAAACGGTAAACCAAATACGATCTTCACCTGTTAGGTTATTTGATAAAGGTAATGTGTATGGTTTGTGCGAGACATATAGAAAATAATCTGTGAACAACTGGAAGCATTGTAAGTAAATACAGTAATCACTAGGTACCGAGGGAGAGAGCAGTGAATTAATGTCCCTTTAGTTTCATCCGTTCTATGCGGAAAGGTTATTGCCGGTGAATTACAAAATGTTTCACAGTAACACAGTAGTAGCGTAGGCGTTGCACGACACAATCACCATACTGTAGGGTGAGGAGGCCATTTAAAATTGTCAGCTTATGACGGTGAATTTCCCAACCCTCCTACCTAAACTTTCCAATTAAAGTGTCACAATTTAATAGTGTTCAACACAGTTTTACAGATTTATCAAAAAACTGTTAGAGAGTTGCGGTCTAAAAAGTTGGGATTTTTTTCTCTAAACTAAGTCATGGATGCACTGAAGCAGACAATGTATTCACTCTTGGAATTAGAAACACCGTAACTGTTAGGCATTGCGTTGTTTCCTTTGAGAATTTGTGCATTGGCCTAATGGGAGAAAATATCAAGAACTCGTTTTCCACTATCGGACTACTCTTACAAGTAATTTACATGTGATTAAATATGATATATGCCTTAAAATTAAAAATGCATCGAATTGGATTGGCGTTGGGGGGCCTCGCAAACGTTTTCTTGCCCCGGGCCTCGCACTCGCTAAGGCCTGCACTGGGCGAAGGAGCCCTCCCGTTTAATGATCGCTAATAATTCGATGCTCATTCAAAACCGCCGACCTCAGGTGCCCTCGAATCGAGCAAAAACTGGCCCTGATTATTGCAGCCAGCAGCCTCGCTCGCGACGCAACATCACACTGGGCGGCCGGGGCTACCTGATATACCTGGCACTTGATATCATACCTGGGGCCTATTACTGGCTAATACTATCAGTGAAATATCAACCTACTAGTTGTAGCTTATGGACTTCTCTTGTACAGTTGAAAAAGTAATTTTACAAGTTAAAACGAAAACTACTTAGTACTTGTAATTTACACTAGTTAAAGATTGTAGTTTTTTAATTTATTTTACAAAATGGTAGGAATTTATTGTAGAAGTTATTAGTGAAATTTTTAATGCTATTAGTCAAATTTACAATCTTATCTTGCACAACGTGTACTTGTTATCTTTCTACAATTCTTAAAAGGTCAAAATTTTTAAAAACAAGTGAGTTAAGGTCACTTTTTTGTGAATATTTTCTTTCCTGCTATTAAATCACGTAGAGTGAAATTGATTGGTAATTGAGTCGTGAACTGATATTCATATCTATGACCAACACTGTTGAATCTGGGGTAGATACAATTTTGCCAAATCAACATTATTGATTTAGGTAGTATTACAGTACACCTCGGATTATCCGGATTAATGTGGCGGAAACCGATCCGGATAACAAAAAATCTGGATAATCCGAGGTCATTACAATGTCGCCTAAATATAGTGATCGCGTAGCTTAGCCCCTGCTAAATTGATGCTGCAAACGGCGCGGCGTGTCAAGACTGTAGGTCCTACATGTTAGTCTTTCAAATTTTACGAGGGTTTAATTTTGAAACAAATATAAGAATTAAACTTTATTATTAATCCTACCACAGATGAAGAACTATAGATCCTATCTAGAACTAGATCCTACGAATATAATGTTAACATTTACCGTATTTACAGTTTAGATTTGGAATAAAATGCCAGATTAAAATAATTCAATTAATTAAGTATAAATAATAATAACTAAAAATGACTCAAACTTGAAATAATCATGACGAAACTTAAAGTAACTCAAAACTTATTACAGTAACTAACTCTTCTTAAGAAATAACGTAATGTATTTTTTCTATTTGTATTTTACTTTTATAAGGTGCATTTCACCCGTAAACTCGCTAAAATCATGTTTTTGCCGTGATTTTAATTTTTTTTCTCGGATGAACCGATCCGGATGATCCGAAATCCGGATAATGTGGGGTCCGGATAATCCGAGGTGTACTGTATATTATATTATATTATATTGCCTTGGATAGTTCTCAAAGTTATGGTCGAGGAAAGTTCTTGTCAAAGAGGCAATTCAAGTACTGAACATAGAAATGAGGAAAAAAGATCATGGAATTTCCTTCAATTTCATATTAATGGAAAAAATAAATCACTTTTTGGCTGCTGTTTAGTTTAAATGTAATCGCTTTTCTCTTTTCCTGAGCATTTAGACTGTTAGTCCCCTGTTACCATCTCTGTGATTCATTGTTTACTACTAGTAAAATAAGAAGAGTATAATTGTAATACCATGCCGATATTATTATAGCTTTTTAACTGTTATGCGATGCAATATAACAGTACTTGTAAATAGTAGTTAGTATAGTTGTAAGATTTATGAAAAGCAATTAATGTTGCTTCAAATTAACACTAATAGTTTTTCATCTACAAACTAGTATATTGTAAATTTCACCCTTACAAATGCAATGTATTAATGTATTAGGAATTGGTAATTGTAAGTTGTAACTTCTTGAAAAGGTACTTTGGTATTAAACGGAGGCCACTATTTATAGAGAGTTTTTTTTAATTGGATACCAAAAATAACTATATAATTGGAGAAAACATACTTTCATTGACTTACTGTGCAAATTTGACATCATTATGATGAGCGGTCTTTGTGTTCTGCCTCCCAGAAGGCAGCGATATCGGCGAGGTAAAGCGTCACCGCCGCTAGCGGCAACACCTGATCGCCACCCTTATACAGCGCGCTGCGGCGGTTATGTTAGGTTAGGTTATCATAAATATGTTAGTAGGAATTTTCTCGCTTCGATACAAATCGAATGAGTCATACTTTCGCCCGCCAAATCTTGTAGGCAAGTGATGCACACTCCGGTCAACAACCTGACCTAGGCCTACTGGGAGGGGATTTGGCGGGCGAAGGTATGACTCATCTGGTACAGTTCGATTACAAGACAAGACAAGACAAAAAATCTTTATTTTACAGTCGTTAAGACTGAAAATGGAGTCATAGTAAAGGAAGACAGAGAGTTATAAATTGTAAATTATTTGAGATCAAAGTTCTTGATTTCTCCAGGAGAAGAACTCTTGTAAGCAGTAGAAAGGTCTCTCGAATAACCAAAGCTTCAGTCTTGACTTCAGGAGCTTAGAGTCCAGTGTCTTGAGGTCTGTTGGGAGAGCGTTGTAGAGCTTTGCACCAGCATAGGATGGTTTCTCTTCAAAACTCTGTCTGTGGTGGACTGGTAGATTGTAGTTGATGGAGTTTCTCGTTTCATAACAGTGCACGTCCTGATGTCTTGAAGGTTTCAGGTGCTGACTGGTCAAGATCACAGTTTGAAGGATGTAGAGGTTGGTGACGGTCAAAATCTTCCACTGCTTAAAGAGATGCCTGCAACTGTCTCGCCCCCTCAAACCAGCCATGGTCCTGAGAGCCCTCTTCTGTAGGATTGTAACTCGTTGTAAGTTTTGAGCTGATGATCCTCCCCACACAGCGACTCCATAGTTCAAATGGCTCTCAAAGAGGGCGTGGTATGCCGAAAGAGTTGCCTCAGTTGTACTTATGTCCTTGGTCCTTTTTAGAGCGAATATTGCAGAACTCAGTTTGCCGCAAAGCATGTCCACGAGCTCGTCCCAGGTGAGGTTGTTATCTATGATAATTCCCAGATGTTTGACCCATGGCACGACCTCCAAATCAGGCAGCGTAGAAGCGTTGTTCTTTTTGCTACCAAAATTTATTTGTTTTGTCTTCGTTGCGTTGAAAACCAAGTCTTGTTCGTTGCAGTACTGAATAGCCACATTCAAACCTATAAATGAGTCGATTTCAAGTTGTTCAGTTCTTGCTCTAGAAGTTATCAAAGCAACGTCGTCAGCATACATAATGGCTTTGCTGAAAGGGTTTACGATGGGTGGTAGATCATTGGTGAACAAGATGTACAGCACAGGGCCCAAGACCGACCCTTGGGGAACACCACGGGTCATGGGAAGAAACTTTGACCTGACGGTATCTACGTTTCTCCTGTTGCACGTTTTCAATTCGACAACTTGCTGCCTCCCATCGAGGTAAGAACGGAACCACTCCAGAGCAACGCCACAAAATCCTAACGAATAGAGTTTTTTGAGGATCAAGTCGTGACTGAGACAGTCGAAGGCTTTGCTCATGTCGACAAAGACACCAGTGACATTATTTTTTGAATCAATTTCGTCAAGGATTGACTCTACCATTTCCACAAGCGCTGTTAGTGTAGACCTTCCTTTGAAAAATCCATGTTGGTGGGTGGTTAGTAGGCCGTTGTTGTGTAGGTGTGCCATCATCCTTTTTAAAACGAGTTTTTCAATGACTTTAGAAATGATTGGTGTCAAAGATATCGGCCTGTAATTACTAACTTCAAACTTACTATCTTTTTTGTGTAGGGGAATCACTTTACTGATTTTCAATCTGTGTGGGAATTTGCCTTGTTCCAAAGAAAGATTAACAATATGAAGAAGAGGTAGACAAATTTCACGTTTGCAAGTCTTAATAACCTTTGCCGGGATCCCATCGATTCCTGTAGAAGGTTTCGATTTCAAAGAGTCGATTACATGCATAATGTCTTCAGTCGTAGCTGGTGTGAACTGATGCATGGACCTATCATCGATTAACTCATCAACTACTTGTAGGTCTACCTTTGGATTTGAGATACCATTTTGTTTCAGTGTTTCATCTGCGACTGAAGTGAAGTACTCGTTGAAGTGATTGGCGACATGAGTTGGATTTTGGATATTTTGGCCAGATACTACGAGTTGAATTGGAGGTTGTTGGTGTCCGGCCGTGCGCTTTCGCTCACCGTTTACAATGTTCCAAATAGCTTTAGATTTATTATCAGCATGTTTAATTATCGATGCGCTGTGCTCTTTCCTCAGTTCCTTGAGCTTAATAATGATTCGTAATGAAACTAGGAAAGTCCTACTAACATATCTATGATAACCTAACCTAACATAACCGCCGCAGCGCGCTGTATAAGGGTGGCCTCCGTATAATACCAAAGTACCCTTGAAAAAAGTTGATAATATCAGCAATGTTGTGCAAGAGGCCCCTGGCGATAAATTGGAGTAGTTTTTGAGGGTTGTTCATAAAAGAGTGAATACGCCGTTAAAAGTGCTCAACATCTCAAGCTAATGGAAACTTAGTCCCTCACGAGGTCTAAATTGTGATGAAATAATCGAAGGGGTCCCCCGTAAAACGTTCTAAGCGACGTTCTAATTTTCAAAATCGGAGATATTCAGTGAAAAAGGTTCTCCATGACATGAGCTACACCGTGGTATATTTTGTTTTGAAGATATTTGAGTTGGTAGCCCTGATTTCGTCTGTCAAAGTTTGCTTGCTTCGCGAGACTGCACGGACTTTCTGGGTAATAACGTTCTATTCGCCGAAAAGATGGAATCCCCGCCGGTCATTGCGCTGTCACCCAAGGACCAAAATCGCGTAAATAAAAATAAAAGACGTGAAGTAAATATTGGGAAGTGGAAGGATAAGACCAGGATTGAATATAGAAAAGTTGGATTACCCTATATTTCAAAAAATAAGAAGCCAAGTCCTTTAAAATTGCCCCCAAAAGAGCTGGGTAGAATAACGTTTTAAGCACCACATGTGGATAACTTTTATCAAAGTGACGTATCACGTTTTATCAACAACATTACGTTTTTGTACTTTTACATCAATAAAATTGTTTTATATTCAGTTTTATTTTTGTTTCTGTTGGTATTCCTACTCTCCCTCATATTTTCTTCCAAAGTAGAAGAGCAGTCCGTCAGAAAACGTTCCAAGCGCCAGTCATTTAGAACGTTATAACCCCTAAAAAAACACGTTAAATGTTTTAAAATGCTTAATGGCAAGTACAAATTCAATATAATGCTACATTATGCTGCTATAAATAGGGTGTTAAAGGATTATACATGATTATAAGTTCTAACCTTAAAAAAACCGTAAATTTTAGAATTCAACTTTCAACCCTTGATTACTCAAAACTAAGTTTTTGTCGTTTAGAACGTTTTACGGGGGACCCCTTCAAATCGCTTACAAGGGTTGGGGTGTAATTAAACAGTCACTTACAAGGGCTAGACCCTAAAGGGGACTAGAATGTAATTAAATTGTCGCTTAAAATGACTTATCCTGAACGAAAACTAGAATGAAATTTTAAAAATCCTTTACAAGGACTAGTCCTGGGGCAGGACTGATCATACTTCTCATACTTCCTCATGTTTTAGAAAACGCCTTGCACAACTACTAATTAATTGGTCCAGAGGTCAGTGCCAAGGTACGGTTTAACTGAAGGTATCGATTGCAATCGAGTGGTATTTCACACTCGTAAGTCCATTTTCAAGGTTTGTCTTTAATAGGGCCTATAAGCCATCGATACGACTTTCAATTTCAATCCCGCTATACGGAAATAATTCGAGTTCATCATACTCTTTGACATATTTTTCAAGGGTTAACGTGAGATTCTGCTCTCCATCTAAACTATTGCTGCCATTGTTCTTTCATTTTCAAAGTGTGCATAAGATGAAAGTCCAT
Source organism: Flexamia atlantica (assembly GCA_035578135.1). NCBI lineage: Eukaryota > Metazoa > Arthropoda > Insecta > Hemiptera > Cicadellidae > Flexamia > Flexamia atlantica. The sequence goes on from JAQJVK010000010.1 coordinate 13,118,183, forward strand.
CTACCGCAGTTGAAAAACCGTAGTAAACTGTACCAGTATATTTAGTTCCTAGCCCGGTAAGTATACCTACTGCTTTACCGGGCGAGCATGCTCGTCATTTTATACTGGGGGTTCTCATCGTATTTACGACGAAAACTTTACTTCAAACTACTCAGAATAGTTATTTGTGTATTAAGAGTGCAATGACTATTTGTGCTCGTAATAAACACAATATTTTTCCTACCACCATTATTTAAACAGTTTAACTTCTTTACTAACCTGTACACAAAAGTTCATTGAGGTTGTGTTTGCTTATTCCATTGGAGCGAACCGGAAGTTAGTGTATAGAAACGCCGACTGTGAAATCAGCTGATTTAGAGCAATACAACTAGAATTTAGAATACGGTGAGTGTCATGGGATTTCTGACAAATAGAAATTGGTCTTGGTGTTTGATGTCATAGTTATCTCTCTTGTGTGCCACCTTAACCTAATAAGTAACCCTTATTTAGAGAGCGGGAATGAAATGAAAGCGGAAATGAACCGTTTTGCGTACTGTTTACAGATGTGGCAATGTGATTTTCATGCAGGGGTAGAAAAAAAATCTTAACGTATTTTTGCATAGCCCCTATGTATGTCTCTCAATTATTAAACCCTAACCTATTTTAAACAAACATGTATAGCATTAAACGTGATATTGTTGCAATAAGCTGTCAGCTATTTAATTACATATTTTTCTGATCAGACAAATTTTTTTAAATGTCTTTCTTTACTTTCTTTACTTAAAAAAGAGGGTGGCGGCCTCTTTTTCACCTTTTCCTTGCCCCGCCCACATAGACTATTGATCTGAGCGTGGACGTTATCAAGTAAAGACAAGGAGTGAGCCGGTACAGTACAAGGATGAGCAATACAGCTAAATGTATGCGATAAGCTCGAATCTCGAACCTGCGACGCCTCGTGGCCACAGTTCCGAGGACTCACTAAATGTTGATTCCACTATGTTTTTCCACTTCACTTAAGTACTTCTACTTCTATAGTCCAGGAATTTTAGGAAGATTTTACCGAACAAATCCTGACCAGGTCGAAACTTCGCACAATGTTATACGTGAACCTCCCTAGTTAAAATGTCAAAAGTCCCCGGAAATACCTGCGTTGCTCGAGCTGCCATTGGTTCGTGTTTCTTTATACGAGTACATTCTTTCAATCAACACGACAATTTTCTTTTTTTTTAAAGAGGGTGGCGGCCTCTTCTTTTTTAATTGTAAGAAATTAAAAAAGTAAAAGTGCCTAGTAAAAGTAAAAGTGATTTGTGGAGGATGAAATTTCCAATGAAATACAAATACAAATAATGTACAAATAATTTGAAAATAAGTGCTGATATTATAAATTGTTTCATTTTTTTTTTAATAGAGGGAAATGATAGTTATTCTAATACCCATTCCATAAGGAATATATGTAAAAGTTGATGTAAAATATATTCCCAAGGGGGCGAAGCTCTTATATCTTAATAAATAATAAATTACATTCATAGAATCCTGATGAACATTCCAGTTATTTGACACCTCAGTCATAAAAATTTGTTTAAAATAAAGGCGTGGGTGAGCTCACAAAAAAACATTCTTTAAGGAATGTGTAAAAGTATTACCATAAGGAAGCATTATTTGTTACCTTAGCCACATCTTCATTGTGGACTAATTTTGATGATTGAGGTCAAAATTTGAGGCTCAAAATTGAGGCTCAAATTACTAAAATTTTTATCAGGATTCTATGAATATTATATTATCTATTAGGATGAAAAGGCTTCGCTCCCTTGGAAATGTGTTTTTCGTCAAATTTTACAAGTATTCCTTATGGAAGGACTATTAGAATTATAACATATTAGAAAACTATATCAGCAGTTATTTTAAAATTTTATAATTTTTATTTCAAAATTTAAACGCCCCTCTACAAAAACGCCATTTACAGTTTTTTTGTATCTTTGAAAAAAAAATCAGTTAAAAAAAAGTTTTTAAAAGTTTTTTTGTATCTTTGAAGAATGTATTGAGAAACACGGACCGGAAATGGTTATTTTTCAAGACTGAAGCATAGCAGGTATTTCCGAGGATTTTTGACATTTTAAATAAGAAGGTTAATTCTTAGAATTAGTTTAAGCATCCGCTTAGAATAATCTCAGCATAACTGCAAAGTTAAATTATTTAACCATCCCCAGTTTCTCACAATGAAATCATAAGCCGAGCACAAAACGTTGTACACCGAAAAATGATTTAGTCGAGTTCTGGATTGATATTCATATTTAATTTTTCGATACCTTCAGAAAGTTTTTTTTTTTTAGAATCTTGACCCTAGCCTGTGATGGTAATTGCTCCAACTCCACGGTTCTGTGTTGCCCCAGTCGATAAGTTAAATCGATTTCCAAAACGATACTCGAGAGCTATTTAGTAGGGCCTATATTATACAATTAATTGCTAAAATTATTTAGTATAGCTTTTTTCTTCCTTGGATAAACCATGGGAAAACACGCTTTCTTAGTAATCATTGTATAACAGTATATCATGATCTTTTTCTCGTTTTAACCCGAAGTAATTACGTGAATTATATACTCTTGAGCCCGTTGAATTTCAGTAATGCTCTAGAATATCTTTAACGCCTGTTAATTACATGACTTACATTAGATAGTGCAATGTTTCTTGGATAGAAAAGACACCTTCCAAGATCAAAAGGGTATTTGTAATCACACTCTTAAGGATCGTTTAGTAACCCTTGAAATTTTTCAATCATTCTTCATTAGAATGTTTTAGGATAGGGTTAAGAATACTTTGGTTTTAATGAGTAAAATCGTAAGGTTTGGTGTGAATTAGTAAAATCATCTAGGGAAAAGGGCTGTTTAACGAAAGTACAGTGATTATTGTTTTATGTAAGCGGTAGAACATAATAGAAAATGTATAAGTTCACATTGTAGTCTAGTCTTGGTTTTATGTGTATAAACGTATTCTGAACTCGAACATTTAGTACATTGCAAAGACATATGGAGATAGTGTTCTAAGGAAACACACAAAATCAAAAATCAAATTAAACATACAATAGGTCTCCCGTATATCATTTCAATAAAACGTGTGACAAAGATCACGTGAAATTAAAAATTCCCCGAAATGAAATGTAATGAAACGTTTTAGTAGCAAAAAAATTATACGTATCCAAGTTTAAATAAGGAGAAAATAGACTTGCGTTTACATCCATTCCAGCAATCAATTATACGTGTCATCAAAATTTATTCACCTAAACAGGTGAACTAAACAGGTGCGTTAGACAAGACCTATTCATTTTTAAGTGGCTACCACACGACTCATAGAGTAGACAACATAATACAAAGAATTTTATTATGATATAAACAACACATACCCTTTCATTAGGCGAAGGTTAAAACAAGGAATCGTGTGTTCATACTTCTTGTAGAGACCAGTTTTTATATTGATCAATTACATGACTGGAAGGGTTCAAGGAAAAACGGCTGTTTTATATGATATAAGAAATGTTTTACGTAATAATAACTAATATTATAAGTATGAAAGTTTGTGACTTTGTCATACTATGTAAGTAAGCTGTAATAACATATCCATCAGACAGACGAATGTAAACCAATAAACCCAAAGTCAATTATTGACAGATACAAAAAACAGTGCAGGATCAATACCAGCTGTTTCCAAATATTTTGACCGTGGGTGAAGCCACGGGTAACATCTAGTGTATTGCAAATCATATTATCCAAATAAAACTATGTATAAAGATAGAAAACAACAAATCTACTTAAATATTTTGGCGAAACTTTAAAATCCGTCTCCACCGTCAACATCGAAGTTAAAAATTGGTATTTTTTGATATTCAAAATCGCGATTATGTTAACCAAAACAACATTTCGATATCATCGAAACAATAATTTAAAGAACAGATGTTTATCTGCATGATAGTTTGGTAAATAAACAACAGTTCTAACGGGTTTAATCGAATAAAACATTTAAGACCACAAAAACATGCTATGCACATGTGGCACCATCACATTGCTATGCAGTTTGCTATCTTACGTAAGCTTGGGTGGCATAGGTGCAGATGCACCGCCAAGTGGAAGCTGTTTCGACGTTGTTTCGTCTCATCAGGTACAGATAGACAGCAGATTCCAGCTGTCACTGTACTACAGCGTACTCAGTATCCAGAGTGCCATCTCAGCCAGCGTAGGAGAATAAACTCAACTAGAATATATGTATGTTGGAATTAATTAATTCAGTAATACTGTACAAATAACTTCATACCTAACAATTCTTATACAGTAATTTTGTAAATTTTTATCAGATTTTTAACACATTACTTCAAAATTTTGCAACAAAACAATAATTAACTTTCAATAGTTTTATGAAAAATAATGTGATTATTTAGGAAAAGAACATCTAAGAGGACGGTTTCAAAATTCCATTAGTCTTGATTTTAGGAACTAAAAAAATGAACAAATGATAGACGCAGATATTCTCAATGGGGTTAACCGGTCCGTTCTCGACTGCGGGTTTACTGAGATAATCTCAAGGCTCTACGGTCATTATTTTCATCAAATTTCGCTATTAGTGAGCCCCGTCTTCAGTGATACATCAACAAGTCAAATTCTATGTTATGACCTAGTGAAAAAAATAACCTTGTTATGAGGCCGAACAACTTAAAGGTAGGCCAACATATTTAATATATACTTAAATTTGATGGCGTGTTTATGTTTTGAAACGATATTTTTTATCGACTTCCGGAATGAAACCTTCTATCAACAAATAAATGTTTTACGCAGTAGTATTTTAATAGGATAGCAAATACTACTGGAAAATGGCGATCGATTTTGACCGTTGTTCACAGTGCCTAATGCATTCTAACTTGTTCAAAAGAACAAGTGTATTCTTGTTGTTTAAAGAGCTTGTTATTTACAGCCAGCCAGTACCGGTAATATTTAACTTCCTAAAAAAATGTTAATCCATTCATGTTAATTCATCACAAATGTTTACTTGCAATATTATATTGTTTTGAAGATTCTACTTTTATAATTTAAAAATTAGGGAGGGAGGCCTTTAGAGTTTGTTATTACCATTTAACCTGTTTTTGTAAATCAAATTATTCCTACAAGTAATGTGGATATTAATAAGACCGTGCGAGTTTAGTGATTTTTAAGTTGAGTCAATAAAATACTAGCGAGTTTCGAGTTTTTTTGAGTCAAATATTTTGAAGAGAAGAAGTTAATAGTTTTTAATTTTGTAAGCCTACGACAAACCTCAGTAGGCCTACGACAATTGAATGGTGCGGTTCCGCGATCGTGTTCGGCATGCCGTATTTTATGTTTTATTGTGCGTACGTCTGTGTAAATTTTAATATGTGTAGATGCACTTTCAAAGTTTTGAATGTACTTCGTTCCGTCAATATGTGTGTATGTGACAACCATTAAATCATGGGCTTTCAACTATATGCAAGACGCTGCTGATGATGGACGGTAGTACGTCCGAAACGCGTACAGCGTAAATAAAATTATTTTGACACCTCAAGGCAATTTACCAAGGTAAATATTCTTTGAATCAATTAATAGTTTTACTTTTACTTAATCATCGTGTAATGCGATATCTTTAATCTATCCAACTTTAAATTGTTTCCGGTTTAATAGTAACAACCTGTGTTTTCAAATGAAGTGACGATAATTCAGGAAATCTTTATAAGCCTTCTTAACTAACTTTACTCAATACTTGATTGCAACCCCAGCCTGATGAGAAACGCCCCGTTACACCTACCTGTTCTTATATCAGATTTATTTTTTGTAATACATTTTCATAGGTTCGAAATAAAAAATTAAATCAATCTCATTGACAATAATTAAGTAAAAACCTCAAATTTTAGAAAAAATAGAGTGATATGAATAAAGATGGGTTTATCTACGTGTGAAAAACGTACTTGAAATTCGATCGTGCGCACCGATTTTAGGTAAGTGGAGGGAGTAGCTACTCTACTCGAACTTTTGAGTACTTTGCAAATCTTTGAGCCTAGTCAAGTGGTGTAAACTAAAAAGCTTAATCCTCGAGTGCTTGCACACCTCTGTACAGGGTGAGATTTAAATGCCCCCCTTACTTTTTTCGATATTTTTAAAATAGCGATCCAAGACTGTACCCCAATTTTGAGTGGGTGGCAATTTTCGGCCACCATCTTAGATCCGCCATATTGAATACCTAAAAAATATTTTTAAAGAAAAGGTGGTGTTGTGACGCATCAGTTTAAATTATAGTTTTGTACACTGGTCTCAATGCCGCAATCCGTTTTTAATAACATTGGCTCATCCTCAAGATGTTAAGGAGTAAAACAAAAATTTTCGGCTAAATCTAACATTATGCATGTACAAATAAGCCCATAAAATCGAAATAAAGCTAGATCATGACAAGTAACCTCCATTAATCGTTGAAAAACTATTTTAGTATTGTTTTGAAAGAGTTAATTTTTTTGGGCGCCATCTTGTCGAGATGGAGGAAATGTTGTATGTTTGAAACTTCAAAATAGTAAGTATTTTAATCTTATATAATTTAGTGATTTGGAATGAACTCTTGTGACCATATTCATATATAAAACGTTTAAATTAATTATTTGCAAGAGCTGTGGTTAGTACTTTTTAGTAAACTGTCAAATCGGTATCACAGTGAAACCATGCTACTTCTATTGTTCAACTATAACCTAGAAGCTTAACAACTACATCTATCTGCTTACTGTTATTAGTGTCAGACAACTTTTGATATTTATATGGCCATTTATTGTTGCATTACTTTCTCTGGCTTTCCTTGTGTTATCACTGTGATTTTATCCTGACCTAATCTAACTTAACCTAACATAAACTAACCTAATTATTACTATTTATACATAAAAGATGGTTTCCTAAAATTATAAACCCATTTCAAGTTCAACTGTAGGATATAGAAAATTTACCTGTGTTTTGGTCAAAATCAAGTGGAGATGGCTCAACAGTGACTAGTGGTAGTCACATATTATTGTCTACCATAATTTCAAGATTATGGCCATCCTACTTTTACAATCTACTATGTTAAATTTCAAAGCGTCTTCCTTGACGTAACAACTTCGGGAGCCGTCTGCCATGTCCGTTTTCATCTAACAATAGGGGTATATTTTGACATATCAAAATGGCAGCTTTCTAAAACTATGTCAGGAAAAAGTTAATTTTTTGCCATTTTCAAAAACGTCTGCCGTGATGCCACGCCACGGTAGAGGCTACCAATTCCGTTTTCGAGTTGCCATAATTCTATACTGTGACATATCCAAACGGCAAATTACAATTATTATTAATTTGCCTTCTTAAAATATCTTCGTTTTTATCAAATTTTCACCCCTTTCACCCATGAGTGAGCTCGAACCTAACGCAATTGGACTTAACAGGACCATTTCCATGAGTGGTAGGTGCAATGGAGTAAGTGAGAAAATTATAGGCTCTCTTAAAAATAAGTATTGTCAGCTGGCCACTGGCTCTTACGAACATTTTTAAATGTATTTGAACATCTTTTCAGAGATTTTAACCGTCACAATCACTCTGACTGTGCCGTCAGAAAAACGCGCACCATTGGGTTGACGGTCGTTCATCATTTGCGCGGTATGTAAGCCTGCTGTTAAATATTCTGAAGGGTCGCCTAATCCCCTTACATCATTTGTGCGGTGTCCCGTCCAGGTAGCCTCAGCCTGCCAACAATAATTCGCCAACAGCCGCCCTCCCGCAAGTATAAAAAAAAGTAGGCGCGTTTTGAAGATTCGCCCCCCCAAAACAGGTAGACGGACAGTCCTAATCTCCTGTTGTCAAACAATGCCTTTGTTAGTGGTGGTCACCGTTGTGTGGGCGGTCACCTGCCTGCATTCCATGAAAATGCCGCATAACTTGCATCTCGAATATTGGGATATATATTGTTATGCCAGTAACTGGAATTGCAGGCGGATGCAGAGAGTCCCAGCCGGCCTCCCGTAACAAAGGCACTAAGGCATTGTTTGTCAACAGGAGATTAGGACTGTCCGTCTACCTGTTTTGGGGGGGGCGAATCTTCAAAACGTGCCTACTATACCACATGAGGCGGGTCATAGCAAAACTGGCTAAGTGAAATTTTTTTCGAAATTGAGATTTTGATGTTTTCTTACTCTATGGGAGTCGATACATCAGACTGTGTGCTGATTTTGTGTCAAAACTTGTTATTTTCTATTTAAAAACTATGTTAAAGTTTAGCGGTTGTAGCAAAACTCGCCTTTTTCATCGTGACTGTTGGTTGCACAACTTAACATTTTGCAGCCGACCAATGGTGTCGCAGCTTATGATCACGTGATTTTCAGTTTGTTTACATCTTGACTTACTGAAGTTCCTAAAGGTTGCAGCTACTATCAGTGTTTTTTAAAGTTTATTATTGAAATAATTATTGATACAATCATTAAACCTTCGCCACGTGGAAAAAGGGCGAAAAGAAATCTCATCCCGAGGAATGGAAGACATTTTGACGTTTTATTACTCTATGGGAATCGATACAACAGGGGGCTGTTTCTAAACGATGTTGATAAATTAATAATGTTGACTCTGTATTTTGTAATCCTAAGATGCCGTTTCAAAACTGTAAAGATACAACTGCGAGATGGATTGTAACTATATAGTATTTAGTAATTTGAATGCCGCTCCCGCCACCCCTCACCGCGCAGATGATGCATATACCTGAGAGCCCCCTGGAATTCACCGCGCAGAACACGCAACCCTTCTACCTGGCTCTCCGCATACCGCGCAAATGATGTACGCCCGGGTTGACAAACACCTACTTGCCTTGTGGAGACAATTATGAACAGGTTTGCTCGAGATAGTCTCGTGCCGTGAGTCCGTATTGTCGGTATTGTCGGCATTGTCGATATTGTCGGTATTGTCCAACCAGTTCTAGGAAACGCAAGGATTAACCGGCTATTGCGGGGAAATGACTTCCTAGACGAAGAAAACACTGTGCTCTGTCACTCTGATCTTCGAGTTATAAGACAATAGCGGAGTGAGTTGCAGGATCATCTGATATTACAGGATGAGTTGGTTGTGTTGCTAGTTTTATGGTCAGCGTCTTGGACTCCAGTCGAGAGGTCGCAGGTTCGATCCCCGGAATACTACCAAAGATTTGAGGTGTTTTACCGTTTCCTCTTAAAACGTTTAACGTATCACCTCTTTTAAATACCGTCAACCGTTGGCACAAGAACTACATACATACGCATCTACGAGGCGCATGAAACCTTAATTTTATGTGCCACTCATTCACTCATGCGTCACAAGTGTACAGTATGGCCATTGAATATATTCATTAAACGGCCTTAACTTGGCCTTAAACGCGAGGCAGACAACGGTCCTAACGGTGATCGACCGACGCTTCGGAGGTTAGTCAAAGGTCAACCTGGCTCCCGTGGCAAACGCTGGTTGCAGTCAATCGGCCCTCTCTTCGGAAGTCAACTTTAGACCGGTATCTGCTAGAGCAGTGTTTCTCAACCGGTGGTACGCGTACCACTGGTGGTACGCGAAGGTCTTTCAGGTGGTACGCAAGAGATTGAAGAAGTAGTACAAAATAAAATACTAGGTTTACGAACAAACGCTGCCCCGTCGAACAGTTAAGTTTTAATACCTTAACTTTATTAACTCTTCCAGTATCTGTTTTGGTCATACTATTCCAATTTTGTATATTTTAGGAACTATTATTATTCTTTCATTTTAAGAGTAATTCTTTTTACAAAATACTACGGCATCAAAAAATGTCCTTTCCATTAAAAAACACTACCAGTTTTACAGTGTTAATTCGGTGGTACGGTATTGCTATAGTTTTTATTTGTACGACTTTTTAATTAAACGTATTTTCTATTTTAAACCCACAGTCTAATTACGTCGATCTTTTGGATAAATTTGTTGTGATTTGCTTAAATATAAAATCATTAGTGAAAATTCAGTATATTTTGAATAACTTAAAATTGTTTATTTATGTTAATTTTTCAATATAAAATATGAGGAACGTGTAAAGTTCCATTTGATTTTTCGAAATAACCTTATAATCAAAATACGATTTCAAATTGTACATTGACAAGTAAAATAAAATTAATTTAGCTGGCAAAAACAAAACCACCAAAGGGTAACTATAAGCAATGTTGGAGGGGATCCCTAAGTGGGGGGAGGGGGGTCCTTGCGATGGTACGCCAAAATATTTAAAATGTGGTAGGTGATACGCGATCACCAAAAGGTTGGGAAACAATGTGCTTGAGGTATGCGAGTTCTCGAGAGTCGAGCTTTTTCGAAGAATGCACTGAGAAAAATATCTCAGCGGAAAAGCAGAGTTTTTGCCCCAAGTCTAGAATCTGTACTCGCAATACGTAAATAAGGACTTGGCTCACGTACAGGAGTGTTGTGTCTGGACCCAGCTCAATGACTCGGCAGAGTTTTGGGCATTAGTACAGACGCAGGACTCGCAGTCCTTCTTTAAGAACTTTTTCTCTGCAATTACGCTCGAACTGCCGTATTTGCATATAATCAGGGAATTTACCGTGATTTTAAGGAAAAAACATAAAAGTGACGTCATGGATGGTTTGTATACGTCACAAAACACGTCATAAGTTTATCCATAATTACTTTCTGCCTGCAGCCCACTGCATTTACGATAGGCGTATGGATGAGAACTTCAAATAATTTCCATGTCATTTGGTAAAAGCAGTTAGTCTGATAGTTCGCACTTTCATCAAATATTTAATTTCAATCGAATAATATGTTTTAACCAAATCTGGATTGATTTTAAGTCCGTTGTGTTAGTTTTATATTTGGGATTGAAAATTTACAAATGTGATATAAGTTTGAATAATAAAATTTGGTTTCTATAATACAAATTTTATTAATGTTTTTACAAATTTACTTACTGTAGTACCATTGATAGTGAAACGTCTAAAAGAACATCGAATTTCCAATTTTTCAGAGAAAAAGATTAGATTTTTGAAGAAAATCAAATCGTTTTATTTGTCAGCAGTTATTTATGTTAAATATTGTTTTATTTTTAAATAGTTGCAAGGACGCATTCATCAGTTTTAGACCTAAGATTAATTTATCTGCCCAAAGTTTACACGAACAAATTACCAAAAAAAGTAATTGCGCTGTTTAAATCCTGTTTCGATTTTAATAACTCAGGAATTTTTAGCGAAGTCTTAAACGAGATGAATAGTAATAAATAGAATGCAGGTCGAGTATAACCTTGCATTAATTTGCTACCACTCTTAAATGTATCAAATAAATATGTCAGGGCAATAAATTGTAACTATTAATGGTGTAAATACCTTGTACTGTCAAAGTGATCCTTTGTAGTCTCATATTATGGGCTACACGACAGTTACAATCTCAGAGAGATCTTCCTCAGGCGATGGAAACCAAATTCCATTCCAGTGGAAGTCGTCAAGAAGCATTAAAACCATCATGACACATACCCACATAATACAAACGATAGACGCACACAACGAACAAACATTACTTTTTATAAAAATTCCGGTACCGGGAAACACGAACGAAACGTACAGAGGGCTAGTCTAGACTCAATTACGTAATAAATTGCCACTGTAGAGAAGTACCATTAGGCGTAAGATTGCACTTATCACTTCTTCAGATGCTATTCAACAACTAAAGTCATCAACAGAGAGCCGTAACGCAGTGGATATAGCAGTCTTCACCTGAACATACAAGTCAAGAAACATCGGGCGCGGTTAGAGCTTGGATGGGTGACCGCTAGAGGGACCGAGTCATTTTTTACTGATTTTAAGTCAAAAATACCGGTAAATGCAGAGACTAGCCAAGTCAGTGCATAGAAATGCGTTGTATTTTACGAGAATAGGAATGTATATTCTGTGATAAACTGTGGTGAAGGCAAAATGAATCGCAGGATATTCTGAGAAAAGTCTCTGCAATTACGAGAGCCAACTCTGATCGGCAGGACTTACAACCGACAGTAATGACGTCATAGCTAGTGACGTCATAACTATATAGACAAACTAAGTCCTGATTTTCCGTGTGGCGGCCTCACTGCCGGAGCATTGAGCCGGGTCCAGATTGCAGTGGGTAACCCGCACACCCTTATTTACGTGTATTTTCCACGTATTTCAGGACTAAATTTTTCTCAGTGTGTTAAGGCCATTTTTCACAATGTCAATCCATCTTTAACGAACATAACTGAAACCACGTTTGTTATACTTGAAGTAAAAAGTTCTTTCGAGTTATTAAAGACACGTTAATTTTTATATCACTATCTTTTCTATAGTTTGAGGTTATATATTATTGCATCTCTTAAAAAATTATATTTGTTATATTTTAGAAAACATTCCAAATAAATAAAAACTTAGTTTTTTGTTGACGGTTACGTGGATAACTCAAAGGAAATATTTTAATCATGAATTGAGTCAGGTAATTGGTCATGGCTTATAGTCGGTGTTTTCATTTCATTTCAAAACCCAGGTAACCCTAAAACAAGTTAGGCTTGAAAAATATATCAACTCAAGAATTATTGTGAGTTTAAGTAAAAGGTTTTCTTCCTGTTTTGATATCATTTAATTTTATATCCGCTCTTATTTCAGTAATTCTTTTACGTTTAATTACCTCAAAGTTGTAATTTGTATTTGAGTAATGATAATTGTTGACGATTATGTAAAAACATAATGACTATTATATTGTAAACTTAAAAAAACTCGACTCGAAAAAATCTCGAAACTCGCAGGTATTTCTCAAAACTCGACTCGACTTCAAAAATCACTACTCGCACACCCCTATCTGCCATCTGAACAAAAATCATATTGAACACTTGTGATGATAGAGTAAGACATTAAACTTAAAAAAAACAACAAGGACATGGTTTCTTAAAACAAGGACCTGAGTGTATGCTATTAAAAACGTTATAAACATTATTTGTAATTTGCCACTATATTATAGGAGAGGTTTGAAGAATTGAGAAACGTAATGGTTTATGCAAGGAATACTTTATGATTGAAAAATATGTTTTTTTCTGAGACATTTCAAACGCCACAATATAGAGATTAGTTTTGGATTGTAAGCCTCCGGATACCAATAAATACTATAATGGTTTAAATACCTGTTTTATGGTATCCAATGTTGTACTATTGTGCAACTAGTTTCGACCTGATCAACAAATCATCTTCAGGCAAACAAGGATGTTAACACCTATCTTGTCATCTTCAGTTGAAGATTGTCGTCAGTTAATAATAAAAAATTAACAATCACAGACATGACATACACTACACAAACACTTATAAACACTTAAAAACATTAAACAGATTTTTCTAACGGAGACGACGCAACCCGGCGCGGTAGTTCTCATCTACTACCGCGCCGGGTTGCGTCGTCTCCGTTAGAAAAATCGGTTTAATGTTTTTAAGTGTTTATAAGTGTTTGTGTAGTGTCTGTCATGTCTGTGATTGTTAAATTTTTATTATTAACTGACGACAATATTCAACTGAAGATGACAAGATAGGTGTTAATATCCTTGTTTGCCTGAAGATGATTTGTTGATTAAGTCGAAACTAGTTGCACAATAGTACAACATTGGATACCATAAAACAGGTATTTAAACTATTATAGAGATTAGGTTAAAGTGGATCCATGTTATTAACATTTTGGTGCATAAACGAATCAAACAAATGCTCTCATATTATTAGGCATTGAATTCGGGGTTTTAAGGTCTGACTAAAAATCTGATAAAAAAGAAACATTTGTTTGTTTTTCACGCACTCATTACCATTCTTTGGGACTTAAAAATCGCTCACTCCCTCACTCGCCTTTTCTCAGGGTAAAATGACGCTCAGTCGCAAATTGTTATCTTTGCCGATCAATGAGTAAAGAGATACTGAGTTAGGGATCACAGTAAATTTACCATTCACTAGGAAACAGAAATAACGGAAGTCAACAATCAAAACAATCAGCTGATAGCAGTAAACCGACGTTTAATACATGTTTATTGGTTGCTTCAGAAGAATGTAGTGACAGCATTGGTGGCGTAGCAAATGTTTGTTTACTATAGGATAGGTTTTAAAAATTGAGAAACGTAATTGTTTATGCGAGGAATACTTTATGATTGAAAAATATGTTTTTTCTGAGTAGTATGATGTAAAGTATCGTACTTCCCACGCCCGGTAAGTTTTACTTTACTGGCATGAAAATCTCGCACTCGCCTAGCGGCTCGCGTGGGAACTATCATGCTCGCACGGCAAAACGGCACTTACCGGGCTAGTAACGTAGAGTAGGATTCACCTAAGTTGGCCAAAGCATGTACTAATCATCTCATCAAAAACTGTTATACAAATCACATTGAAAACATTGTTGGTTACATTTGGTGTTTGTTTACATTTTCTCCGAACTGTCAAATCGCCACGTTGCGTTTGTTTACAATGTTGTTTATATGTTATAGAATGTTTACGATATCGCTTATTTTTAGAATTTTATATTTTCTTCCAACCTTTTTACATAACTGGCAAGTTTAATTTGATTCTATTTCTTGGTTTACATGTATTTTAGTTCGTTTAACTGATTGTTTATTTTTTCCTGGGCTGATTTCAATAAGTTTTGATTGCAATATGAAACAATCTCTTGGGTCAGATGCTGACTTGCAGCAAGTAGTACTGGCTAATCGTAAACTCGCCTATTTTTCTTTGTAAATATTATTTTAAAAGAAAATCCAAGACTATTAATCATGCCGCATCCATGACACGCCCTCTCCCTGTTAATACATTCTTCATTTGGAAAATCCCCTCAGTAATATTTTAAGTAGCAGAAGATAACTTCCAATTGCAATATTGCATCAGAACTTTCTCTTTACTGCAAGTGCTATACTAAAACATATGTTCGTTGACAATGTTTTCAGTACAGCTGGATTTTATGGTTAAGTTCGTAAGAAGATAATAGTTTGTTTACTTTATTTTTGGCCAACTTAGGTGAATCCTACTCTAGTATGCTATTATTACATTTTCTAGGAGCTCATCATGCGAATCATTGTTAGGGAGGCCAAAATCAAAAAATATCTTTTTTATCTTTTAAAAAACAGAATAAGTTGAGCCCGCCTTGAATCCTCTCGTCTCCCGCCCTCCTTTAAGTCCTTCCTCCATGAAAGTCCATTATGTGAAAGTTAAGTTTCTCTTTTTGGGTTTGGGGAGACACGGTTCGGGCCTCACGTTTGAAAATAATCAACTTCTACGTTTACTAACATTAAATAGCAGCCACTGGGTTTCGTAACGACTATGATGATTGGTAAACACAAAATAAACAACTACTTAACAACTCCTTTATTAATTTTAGCATGACATTACCAAACCGGATCATCCTCAAAAATTAATCTTGTGTAAATAAGGTCACTGTAATATTCTAATATCACCTGACAATGTTTTACCACTACCTTTGGCGATTGTTTATGCATGTATATGCCTAAAAGATATTCATTATTCATTAATTAAAACCTCTGTAATTTATAGTTTTTTTTAATTGCTGACTATTCTGAAAACGTAGTTCTTTTATTTAAAATTTTGATGTCAGAAAAGTAATAATCGTTAATGCAAAATCCATGGATTCAAATGTTTGTCATCACGATCATGATGGTTCATGTCATGGTCTTTGACACGACGGAATGGGACCGAACAGACCTCGGCCCGGTCGACGACGCCGACGCTTCATTATCCAAATAGTGGGACTAGTTTTGGATGTCTCTAGTTTTTCTAACCAGTCGAAAGTAAGAATATGCTAATTATATTTACATTGATTAGTAAAATGGCGTCGACCGCCCATAAGCAGTGCATCGACCTTAGGCTCTATTGGCCCACTTAGATAACGTCTGCCTTTGACTTGCGAAATGACGTGTCATTGTATGATTTATTACGTGCGAAATTAAAGATTACACTACACTTGGAACGTCTTATGCATTTGTAATGACAATGCCCGATCGCTGAGTTCTGTCACCGTAACTTGTTGCATCTGGAGCACAGTTGTACCCAGAGCAGTTAAAAATACACATTTAAAATTGATATGTTATGTCAAAACTATTTTTGGTTTTTATTACGGCTAATCATGTGAATACGACAATATAAGGGATTAGCCTGTGTGGTGTTATTTATCATACATGGAACAAATAATTATTTCATAATCTAACTTTATAAAATATAGCGGAACGCCAAAATGGGGAGGCTACTTTGTAGCTTGTAATCTAAAACTAACCACATTGTAGTTGGTAGGACTATCGCATGACACATCGATGATGTTATGTCACATACACAGCGATGCTTTTTTTCACGAATTAACAGCTTGCATTCAATATTCAAGAAATCCTATCAGTAGTTAGAATCAATCAATAGTTCTGTCACTTTGGGAGTTTGTTTACAACAACAAAGATAACAAGGCCACTGAGCCCGTGACGTCAGCCAGTGTGTCGCCTCCCGAACATAGGGCGGGGAATTTAAATTTAAATGGTTTTTGAGAAACAAGATGGTGACGTCCTATTGGCGGGAGTTTTGGTATTCAAATATTATGTGGTTTTATATACATTGAGGGATATATTGCGTAGCAAGGTGGGAGATTTGAATAATTAATATTTTTTGAAATACAAGATGTTCGCGCTCTGTTGGCGGGAGACTTTGGTATTTAATATAGTATGAAGTCAGGGCGGGAAATTTGAAATTTGGTTTTATATTCATTGAATGGCATATATGTCCCTTCCGTAGCAAGATGGCGGCGGCCATTGAGCAGTTTTGGCGGGAGTTTTAGCATTGAATATAGTATAAAGAAAGGTGTGGTAGGAGTTTTATGGTCGATGTGGTAGGAGTTTTATGGTCGATATGGTAGGAGTTTTAGATTTGAATTTGGTAGTGGAAGGGGATTGTTTGTGTTTCCAATGAAATTTATCTCACCTATATCGCACCAGATTCAGTTATTTTTCTATAGCTTTCGAAGCCACTGTGCGAACTTTAAAGTTTACTTTCCGCGAGGAAAATGTGTTCATTATGCGAAATGTTTCCTTTTTGTCTGAATTTTGGAGGTTTTATAGACCGTCTGGGAATGGTGAAATATTGAGTTATAGGGGATATTTAGTTATTAATATGTTAGTGAATGGTGCTGACGAGGTTAAAATACTGTTCAATGTGAGCATAAAAGACAAAATTGAACTTATATTTCACATACGTGTATGGAGTATTTTCGTTGTCGATGATGGTGGTTTCAGTGTCCTCGTCTCACGCGCAATGGCGAAGACCACGACGATGTTGTGCGAGGACTGATGAAAAGAAAATTCTTCTGTGATATACAATGGTTAGTTGGGTTCGCCAAAAATAAAGGTGTTGGCGAGCTGACAAAAAACGTTATTTTTCAAGGAATCATAAGAAATTGTAATAATTCCTTGAAAAATAACTTTTTTTGTGAGCTTGCCAACACCTCAACTTTAGACCAATTTTATGATTGAGGGTGAAATTACTGGAAATTTTGTCAATATTTCCTGAATGCTGTTCATTTTTCTTTAGGGGAAAAATGTGTTGCCCCATTGGTCCATTGAGCATGAATGTTACAAACAAATTTACATGTATTTCTTATGGAAGGGATATTTGTTTAAATATTAATAAAATTAGTGCTTACCTTGTAAATGATTGGACCAAAGTAGACATATTATGTACTTTTCTTACAAGAAATTTAATTTTCTTTAGTTTTCAAATTTAATAGGGAATACTAAAAATGAATAGTTTTCAAGATATTTGGAAAAAATCAAAAATGATACCTTCAGACCCCCCTCCCTCCACCCGCTCAAGGGCTACGGACGGGGACTTTTGATATGTTCACCTCCTAACTGGTCCAAACAAAGCTGCAAAGTAAAAAATTGTGTTCCATGCAATTCCCTCTATACCTTTTTTTGTGCATTAGTTGCCTGGACTATAAAGGGTGTTGCGGATTATACACGATACCTTG
Organism: Flexamia atlantica; assembly: GCA_035578135.1. Classification (NCBI taxonomy): domain Eukaryota; kingdom Metazoa; phylum Arthropoda; class Insecta; order Hemiptera; family Cicadellidae; genus Flexamia; species Flexamia atlantica. The sequence goes on from JAQJVK010000010.1 coordinate 13,136,182, forward strand.
AATGCATCGACCACATAGTACAACAAACGGAGCACTGGAAACCGCCAAGTGAAGCCAAAATTTTCTTCTAGTCCCTATGCATGGAAAAACAAAGTACGTAAAAAATACCCTCGTTGCAGCAGACCTGCATACTCAGCGAATTTCAAGTGCAAAACAACACATTTCAATCCTACATAGCGATATTTGACATGTTTTGGTGAGCTCCATAAGAATATCATGGGGAATGAGTATGTAGGTTTGCTGCTACGGGTACATTAAAACTGGGTGGTTTTAATTCATTATTTAATAGATCTGAACTAGAAGAAGCTATTTACCAAGTTTTAACAAGATATATTGAGAAATAACCGATATATAGAATTTTACTTATTTCCTATAAGGTTAACATTGTGACAACGTACTGTGTTTACCACTTTCAATATCTCGGTAACCAATGGACATAGTGCAGTGATTCAAAATACTAAATTGTTTGTTTTTTTGAGCTAAATTCAATGGTCCCCACAAAAATTCGATAAATTTTATTTTTCTATGTAAAAAACTTAAAAAACTCATTTTTTAAATTTTTTAAGTTTTATCGCTAAATTGGAAAATTTGCTAATTACAAATATGGAATCAAATTATACGTCTGAATCTCAGAATCACTACAGTACCAAATATATATGGCTTACAGGTAGTTTACACATCGTAAACACTGATAACCTAGAAGCTTGTCCTGACATTTTTGAAAGAAGCTGCCGCCACGGAATACACCTGTAACGTTCCTGTGATGTGTAAACTGCTTCTAAACCATTTATAATTGGTACCATAGTAATTGTGAGATTCAGACCTTTAATTTGATACCAAATTTGTATTTTTTTAGTCGACTGCATTTTTGTAAATAACAGTTTAGGATTGACTTTGTTTTTGTGCAGGCGCCGCACGGATAAACTCTCCCGCAGTAACTAAGTTATCGACCAAACTACGTCAGCTAATTTTTTCAAAAAATATGATTTGAAAAATTCAACTCTTTAGCAATAATTTCCACCGTTTTTTATTTTGCCTGACCAAAAAATAAAAAAGGTAGTAGCCGGCTACTTTTCTCATGTCATGTTTTAAAGTTTAATAAAACCTCGTGATTTTATATCATTTTTTAAATATAAAAGAATTATTTTCGAAATATGATCGATACTATTATGGTTCCAAACTAAAGGACTCTTCACATGCAAAATTTCAACCTTAAACCTCAACGCTAAATGGTATAAACTACGAGTTATTTGGAACATGAGCACTGTCAGATTACGCGGTTTTAAGCGTCGTTTTATGTTTCTATACCCAGACAATATGGCGGCCCAGGCCTCACTTGCTGTAATGCAAGTAGGATAACTATGCTCCGTCTATTAGCGAATTTCCCCTATAGGGAAGAAGCTGTTACCGTAGTACTCATGGTAAGACCTAAGCTCCAGACCATGATAACTTTTCGTTTTGGGGCCCCCTGAAGCAAAAAACACTATTCGTTCATTTTCACACACACATATATATATCTATGTGTCTTTAAGCACGATAGCGGCCGTAAAAATGGCCCAATCTGAATGAAATTTGGTACAGCCATGTAAAGTAGTAATTGTTCGGACGAGTTCGAAAACCAGTGCGATCGGACTACCGGAAGGGGGGTAAAGGGGGGTAAACCCCCCCAAAAATGGGTTTTTTGAGTTTTTTACATAGAAAAATAAAAATAACCCAATTTTGTTAGCACCATTGAATTCAGCTCAAAAAACAAACAATTTAGTATTTTGAATCACTGCTCTATGTCCATCGGTTACTGAAATATTGAAAGTTGTAAACACAGTACGTTGTCCCAATGTTAACCCTATGGGGAATAAGTAAAATTCTATATATCGCTTATTTCTCAACATATCTTGATAAAACTTGGTAAATGGCTTCTTCTAGGTCAGATCTACTAAATATTGAATTCAAACCACCCAGTTTTAATATACCTGTAGCAGCAAACCTGCATACTCATTCCCCATGTTATTCTTATGGACCTTTCAAAAACATGTAAAATCTCGCTATGTTGGATTGAAAAATGTTGTTTTGCTTTTGAAATTCGCTGAGTATGCAGGTCTGCTGCAACGGAGGTATTTCTACTTTGTGGTCGCTGCTTGACTGTCGGGGCATCAGCCTCCTGCAGCAGTCCTTGCGCCGCGGCCGACTGACTCATCAAGGCCGAGTTTAACGGCTTGCCTAGGAATCTTTCGCTTTTCATGTAATTATTTCAAGTTAGACTAATGAGAGACCAGGAAAAGCCTCATGTTGGTGTGTATTGTACTTACGCCCCGGAGATACCGATTTGGGACCAGTACCTTTTATTGGAAATTTTGGTTCACAAGATTGCAATAAATAAGAGTCAGCCTTTGGATGTGAGGTTAAAACAACTTATATACTTTTAATAACTTGTAATAATAAACTGGACATGTTCAATAAATCTTTCTTGAATTCATGGAGTAATTGTATTTCCATTTAATTGGTACAAATTGTCCATACATTTATATGACATTAAATTCCTTAAATTTGTAATACTATATCAGTAATTGTACAAACTCACTCTATCCCCACTATCGCCGTACACCCGGGCTCGTTTTTTTCAACGAGCAGCGCTAATTTTGGGGAATAGTGCAAGAGCGAACTTTATCCTAGCTCCTAATTAATATTGCCTCCAAATCACAAGAATGCACAGGAGTGCCAACAGGTCAGTGTTGAAAAGTAACAGTATTGTAACTGAGTATAATATTTTATACACATAATTATTTGTTTTATTTTTAAAAACACCATTTCAATTTGAATGGTGTTTTTGTTAAAGTTAAAAAAATGAAATTGAAGTTAAAATTGAATGAGCTCTCCAATTTCGCTCCTGTGAGAAAATTAAATTAATATTTTTTGACAGAGCAAACCTTCGTTGATTGCAACTTCAATTCTAGGCGTATCTAAAAAAGACAACGCAAATGAAATAGTCGACATCAGCACTGAAAAACCAAAATATATTTGTTAGCACCATTGACATCAGCTCGAAAAAAACAAACAATTTAGTATTTTGAATCGTTGCTCTAACCATTGGTTAGCGAGATTGAATATGGTAAACACAGTACCTTGTCCCAATGTTAACCTTATGGTAAATAAAAATTCTATATCTCGCTTATTTATCAACATATTTTAATAAAAGTTGGTTTGTGGCTTCGTCTGATGAGATCTAATGTATGTTAATCTAAAATCCCCGAAATTTCCATTTTCGTGGCAGCAAACCTGCATACTAATTCCCCATGTCATTCTTACGGAGATTACAAAAACATGTCATATCTCGCTACGTTGGATGGAAATAATTTTTTGCATTTGAAATTCGCTGAGGATGCAGGTCTGCTGCAACTGGGGTATTGAATCAAATTTTGTTTGGAGAACTGGAGACGCTGAAGGCACACGAAGTGCCATTCCCGCGGTGGCACACACGCCGTTAACTACACCTACCTCGCCGGCGCGGCGGTACGTCGACTTGGCAGTGGTCACAACGCGATAACCATAACAATGGAATCGGACACTTTATAGCGATTGAAGGCAGCTCCGGTATCCTGTACTTACTTTTCTTTTTCATTCCACCCGCCCACACCTTAGTTCCATTCAGGAGCAAAAACTAGATTGCAAAAATAAGAACCATCTCCCAGATCCGGGACCGCCGTCATCGACCACCTGTTATGTGAGAACCCGAGATTCCGACAGTATTTTCACTCGGTTCTTCGGATAAATTTTTAAACAATTTATAAACAAATGATTTGCTCGTTGTCCACTTTAAGAGGGGGCTCCGGCTCTAGTCACGAAAACACCGCATTTCTACCTGCTCCTCCCATAAGGCCAATGTTAACTTTCAAATTCAGTACAGCCTCAACCGCTCAGCCAAAATCGTTACTTTTTAGCTCATTTGAAAGAACAAAAAATTATCTAGCGACTTCAGTGAGCAGAATTTTGGTATTACATTTAGAATAATTTATAAAAAAGTTGGAAAATCTACACTGAGAAAAATATCTTATCGGAAAAGCAGAGTTTTTGCCCCAAGTCTAGAATCTGTACTCGCAATACGTAAATAAGGACTTGGCTCACGTACAGGAGTGTTGTGTCTGGACCCAGCTCAATGACTCGGCAGAGTTTTGGGCATTAGTACAGACGCAGGACTCGCAGTCCTTCTTTAAGAACTATTTCTCTGCAATTACGCTCGAACTGCCGTATTTGCAAATAATCAGGGAATTTACCGTGATTTTAAGGAAAAAACATTAAAGTGACGTCATGGATGGTTTGTATACGTCACAAAACACGTCATAAGTTTATCCATGATTACTTTCTGCATGCAGCCCACTGCATTTACGGTAGGCGTATGGATGAGAACTTCAAATTATTTCCATGTGATTTGGTAAAAGCAGTTAGTCTTTACCTTGTTTTAGTTCGCACTATCATCAAGTATTTTGTTTGAATCGAATAAATATTTTTTAACCCAATCTGGATTGAATTTAAGTCCGTTGTGTTAGTTTTATATGTGGGATTGAAAATTTACAAGTGATAAAAAAAGTGAAAAAAATGTGATACAAGTTTGAATAATAACATTTGGTTTCTACAATACATATTTTATTAATGTTTTTATAGATTTACTTACTGTAGCACCATTGATAGTAAATACATATAAAGTAAATGGTAGTGAAACGTCAAAAAGAATATCAAATTTCCAATTTTTCAGAGAAAAAGCTTAGATTATTGAAGAAAATCAAATCGTTTTATTTGTCAGCAGTTACTTATGTTAAATATTGTTTTATTTTTAAATAGTTGCAAGGACACATTGATCAGTTTTAGACCTAAGATTAATTTTATCTGCCCAAAGTTTACACGAACAAATTACCAAAAAAAGGAATTGCACTGTTTAAATCCTGTTTCGATTTTAATAACTCAGGTATTTTTTAGCAAAGTCTTAAATAAGATGGATTGTAAGAAATAGAATGCAGGTCGAGTATAGCCTTGCATTGATTTGCTGCCACTTTTAAATGTATCAAATAAATATGTCAGGGCAATAAATTGTAACTATTAATGGTGTAAATACCTTGTACTGTCAAAGTGATCCTTTGTAGGCTCATATTATGTGGGCCACGACAGTTTCAATCTCAGAGAGATCTTCCTCAGGCAATGGAAATCAAATTTCATTACAATGGAAGTTGTCAAGAAGCATTAAAAACCATCATGACACATACCCACGTAACACAAACGGACAGACGCACACAACGAACAAACATTACTTTTTATAAAAATTCCGGTACCGGGAAACACGCAAGACACGTACGGAGGGCTACTCTAGACTCTATCACGCAGTAAATTGTCACTGTAGAGAAGTACCATTAAGCATAAAACTTCACTTATCACTTCTTCAGATGCTATTCAACAACTACAGTCGTCAGCAGGCAGCCGTAACGCAATGGATATAGCAGTCTCCAGCTGAACATACGAGTCAAGAAACATCGGGCGTGGTTAGAACTTGGATGGGTGACCGCTAGAAGGACCCAGACATTTTTTACTGATTTTACATAAAAAATACCGGTAAATGCAGAGACTAGGCAAGTCAGTGCATAGAAATCGGTTGTATTTTACGAGAATAGGACTGTACATTCTGTGATAAACTGTGGTAAAGGCAAAATGAATCGCAGGATATTCTGAGAAAAGTCTCTGCAATTACGAGAGCCAACTCTGATCGGCAGGACTTACAACCGACAGTGATGACGTCATAGCCAGTGACGTCATAACTATGTAGACAAACTAAGTCCTGATTTTCCGTGTGGAGGCCTCACTGCCGGAGCATTGAGCCGGGTCCAGATTGCAGTGGGTAACCCGCACACCCTTATTTACGTGTATTTTCCACGTATTTCAGGACAAAAATTTTCTCAGTGTATTTTTTGCGATTTTTTTACTATTGACCAAAAGACTATATTAAAATTCTGTTCACTAAAGTCGCTAGATAATTTTTTGTTCTTTCAAATGAGCTAAATATTAACGATTTTGGATGAAAGGTTGAGGCTGTACTGAATTTGAAAGTTAACTTTGGTCTTATGGGGAATCAGGTAGTCGCGCGGGACTGCACTGAGAAAAATCACTTTTGGCCTAATATATATTCCGACAATAAGTATATCTGATTGCACTGATTATATTAGGTTTCGTAACACAGTGTAAGTTACAGATATAAAATATTTTAAACGGACATAACCTTTTCTTCGTAAGAACATAGGAAATGTTTGTATTTCATATAACCCTATATTTATTGGCTTATATCAAAAAATCAAACTTGTTGTGACTTTGGAACATATACGTATGACTCCTACAAAAATAGGGCTTATATCTGGAATGTATGACGTCACAACTTTGGATGTACTAAATTCATTTTGGATATAAGCTTTGTCTTTAGCCGCCGTTTTAATATCTATTGCCGAAATCAAAGATTTATCATAACGTATAACTGATACAGTTATGTTGCATGTCCTTTCCTGTGATACTTAAACTCCCCTGATCAATAGTTGGATCTGTCACTTACGTAGCATATGTTTAAAACCAACAGCTATAATGCCTGTAGTAGACGTACATATTTTTACTATTTAAGATATAGTTGTTGTCTTTTTCAGTCAACTATACAGACTGTAACAGATTTATGGTTTTGTACGCTGCAAATATACATTGTGTCTAAACCAGACAGTGATTTTTACGGTATAGTTATTGTTATATCTCAAATTGAAACCTAATATTTAAAAACAAAATCTAAATATAGCCAGCTGAGATAGTTAAATCTGAACCACACATATCATTTGACTGGTATTACTATATTACAGTAGCTTGGTGTTGAGTTATATACCTTTAGTTAGGCCTTTCAGTTATTAGTCAGTCGGTGAATCGGAGACCGGGTGAACTGAGGCGTGTGTCGTGTGAAGTGTGTAGTGTGTATTGTGTCGGGTCTGCTTCTACTTGTGCTTCACGTGTGTTGTGCTGTGTTGTTTGTTTGTTGTAATCATTACTGATATTTTGTAATGAAACCGATCAAATCACCTGTGAAATGTTGACCACTCAAGTTACATGGTACTACATCGACGTATTTTTCTGTTGTAGAAAGCCCTGTAAAATATTGTGAGTTTTTCTATTTTATTCAAGGTTAGGACGTGTAGTTAGGATAAAAATCTTGCACTTTTTGATTCAACCATTCTTACGGGGTGTAAGTATAGAAGATATCTGTAGAAGTATTTTTGCACGAAGAACCGACCTCAAATTCATGAAGAACACCCCCATTCCACCGAATTTCACGTATAGGGGGGGCTTGATATTACAACTAAAAATCATCAAAAAACAAACTGAAATACAGTTTGGCAATTAATTATTTATTTAGGATTTTTTATTTTATACAGTTCAAATGTTTATATTTCATATTTAAGAAAAAAATTATACCGACGGATGAAGTTGTTATTATGGAAGGGCCTGTTAATTTTCCCTATGTTAACATTGAACGGACAAAAACACCTTTTGGCTTATCAGAATGGGTAGAATCATAGAATTATACTACAGTATCACGATCGATTTTTCTTGGTTCGTTACAGTAAATGTTTTTTTTCTCTATGAAATAGCGAGAAAACGAGCTAAACTGGGAAAAAACGGCTTATGCGTGTATCTTTTCAAGGTAATTGTTTTGATAATAATTTACCGTTTGGAATAAAATTTCTGTGCGTAAAAGTTTTTGACCAAGAGAACATAGCCTCAAAGCGCATTTTATTGAGGAATAGACTTCCGCATGGGAAATTTTTTTGTTCCAATATTCAATAAAAACTATTAATTTTCAAAAGTATTAAATTCAAATGGTTTTATTAAAAACAACCTTTCAAATAAAAATATGTTCTTCATGATCGGAATACGCCTACTGTTACTGGAGTCATAGTGCAATTTATGAATTTATGGCAGCTATCTTAAATGGCAGATATGAAGGTGTTCTTCACGAGTTAAGGTGCTTTGTTCGGATAAAACTACTTCTACTGGTATCCTCTATACACACCAAGTGGCTAAGCTGTACCAAAGAGTGCAGGTCTGGTGAAAATTTACGCTAACCACAGGAACTGTAAATATTTAAAGTTTTTTATGAAGCATTATATTTTATTTGTTTTCCTGATTTTTTGTGAGTAATAAATAAACTTTTTTTCAAAAGACTGTTTTTTTTATTTTGCTTCCTTTTCTTGAGTGTTGATTAATTAAAACAACATCGTTTTTATGTAGTTAGTACAAATTATTTGCTAAATTTATAGTGGTTTATTGATTTTTAGTTTCATTTATTAATCATTTCAACTTAAATTTACAAAGTAAAGTAATATTTTATCTGTGGCTATTTGCAAACAAATTTGATGAAAAATCTGAGTGTCAATAGATTGAGAAATAATAGATGATTTTTTTATCGATCTATGTTTGAATAGGTGTTAAAACTAATGCAGTCCTTTAGTAATGACAATGGTATCCTGTCTCCCATACCTCATTAAGCATTCTTCATGTTTAAAAGAAACAATTACAAGGGATAGTATTGTTTCAAATCCCAAAAAATTACATTTTTTTGTGTTTATCTGTTTGTGTTTTCAATTAACATTTTAAAAACAAATGAGTACATTGACAATTTTGAATATTAATTTGTTGGTTAATATTTTACCTAAAATGTATGAACATAGGCCCATAGGAATTTGTTTCGTACATTTCATCATGGAAGTACTCAATATGGCAATTTTTAAAACCAGGTCTATTCTGCTAAAGTTCAGTTGTCACTGTCTACTCAGTAAAAATCTTTCTTTATACTGTTTTTATAGAAAGAAATAAGACAAGAAATCATATAATTCGTTATTCAAAACTTTAAAGATCAAAGTAAATGCATGTTAATTTTACCACAGAAAGACTATTCATAAAGACACTCATTTACAACAAAATGAGATAAAAAATAGATAAAACTCTTCGTCTAGATACATTAGATACATCTAAGGTGATCAATGCTTATTTCAGTACTTTATCCCACAGTTTTTCTCTCAAGTTCTTTACATTGTCGATCTTCTTGACTTCAAGATCTTTCCAGGGGGTTTTGTCAACAATAACAAATGGAAATATTTACAAGTGATGGTAAGACTAATTAATGCTACATGATATGTCTAACATTCAATGGAAGTAAATTTTCCATTAACATTTTCTTGGATTTAATTTTTTTAAAGTAAAATTTTTACTTGATTTTCACAATTAGCATAGACAATACCACAAATTACAAGTAGAAACATGATAGTAAACAAATATAGTGACAAATATAGAATAACAGATACGGCACCTTTCTGACGGGGGTCGCTATTCATTATTTCCGTTACAGAGACAAGTATAACAGATACAGCACCATTCTAACGAGGTTTCACTATTCATTATGTCTGTTACAGAGACAAGTGTAACAATTCTATTTGCTCTTTGTGGGGTCTGGCCATACGCTATGTCGGAATTAGAGAGAATTAGTCATTGTTACAGGCATTTCTAGATCTGAAAATATGATAGCTTGTAACTATTTCAAGAGTAGCCTATAATATAAACAGAAAGGAACTGCAAGTTATTGTTATAGTCTATTTACAAATCAGTCACTTCTTTATATATATTGCCACTATTGGAGAGCAAGGATGATGACGTGTTTAATGACGTCATTGTTCGTGTTTAGATATAAGTTTATATCTGTTTCGGAATTTTTCCTCCGCTTCTGTTTTAGACATAACTAAACGTGAATGAAAATAGTGTCTGCTGCAGACATTTTATGTCATTTATTTTTCTCAGTGGGAGCCCCCTCTTAGTGCTATAGACGTAATATTCTTAAGACTAACGTGTCTAAATAAGGGGTGTGCGAGTACTCGAGAATCGAGCTTTTTTCGAGCAGAGTATGCACTACTCGACTCGACTCGACTTATCGCAAAATACTCGAAAGTTCGAGTCGAGTAGTTACTCCCGCCGTTTACCCGAAATCGGTACGTACGAATATTACGGCCATTTTTCACAATGTCAATCCATTTCTAACGAATATAACTGAAACCTCGTTTGTTATGCTTGAAGTAAAAAGTTATTTTTAGTTATTAAAGACACATACATTTTTATATCACTCTATCTTTTCTGTAGTTTGAGGTTATTTTTTATTATTACATCTCGTAAAAAAATTATTTTTGTTATATTTTAGAAATCATTCCAAATAAATAAAAACTTAGTTTTTTTTGTTGACAGTTACATGAATAAAAATGTACTGTACCTGTGTGAATAACTCAAAGGAAATATTTTAATCATGAATTGAGTCAGGTAATTGGTCATGGCTTATAGTCTGTGTTTTCATTTCATTACAAAACCCAGGTAAGCCTTAATCACAAGTTAGGCTTGAAAAATATATCAAATCAAGAATTATTGTGAGTTTAAGTAAAAGGTTTTCTTTCTTTTTTTGGTATCATTTATTTGCATATCTGCTCTTAGTTCAATAACTCTTTTAAGTTTAATTACCTCGAAATTGTCATTTGTATGTGAATAATGATAATATTTTTTTACCATTATTTAGAAACATGAAGACTATTATATTATAAAGTAAAAAACTCGACTCGAAGAAAGCTCGAAACTCGCGGGTATTTTTCAAAACTCGGCTCGACTCGACTCGACTTCAAAAATCACTCCTCGCACACCCCTACTGAATATACTTAAGAGTTTTAAACTCGAGCATAGCGAATGGGTTATGAATGGGAGCTGAATAAGTACTGATACAATAGCTTACGGTTGAGAGACCGGGCTGGACATTTAATTTGTTCTCAGTATAACAACTCGAAGTTTAAAATCACGGTTTGTGTATAAACTCTAACATGATTTAACTGTCTACTCGCCGGACATTGAAGAAGATAAGAAGTACTTAAGTAATTCTTTGTTTGAAATTCATTGTTGGTGATGGGGATTTTATATTTGGATTTGGATTTTTGCGGACAATCTGATTCCGTCTTCAGGTGGAAGAAGAATGAAGACGGGATCAGATTCCAGATCCCGAAACGTCGTGAAACTTGATTTTTACTAATCAGTGACGGCAAATGTCCGCAAAAATCCAAATCAAAATATACTTAAGTAAATTGTAAAAACATGTCGAGCTGTTTTTTTAACATAAGCGGAAACTGTGGATGGAAGGAGATCTCTCGGTCCTCCCGAGTAAGTCGATCGGGATAAAAATTACTTAAGACATGAGCAGAATGAAAGTCGTAGAAGAGATGGTCGAGTTCGGAAGAAAAAGAGGCAAACGTTGATTAGGTATAAAGTGTAGCTTAGTAGGCCACAACCTAATTATCTCTACAAACTACATTCATTGTTAGTGACATGGTAGTGTTTGTTATACGTTTAACCTGACAGATCGCCACGTTAAACTTGTTTACAATATTATTTTGATGACTTAAGTGGCAATCCGTATTGATTGGGCGCTTACATCATCATATATCAATGAACGTTAATGATTCATAATTTTGTTTTATATTGTTTAATGTATTAATATTATTCTGTTTAAGAGCGCTTACATCATCATCATCTATCAACGTAACGTTTATGATTCATAATTTTGTTTTATATTATTTAATGTATTAATATTGTTCTGTAAGAGCGCTTACATCATCATCATCTATCAATGTAACGTTTATGATTCATAATTTTGTGTTGCATTATTTAATGTAACATTTAATATTATTCGGTTTATTTATTTTAATTCGATATAGTTTATTTACCCGTTTTGTTTACATTTACCTGGGGCACATACGATCGCAATTAGAAAAATATCTCGTGTGAGATACAAACTTAATTATTTAATGAGATACAAGTAACAATTATTACTCATAAGCATGGATATGTTGCTTTATTATTAGCTCCGGTGTCGTAGCCATAACACAGGCAGGTTGCAAGTGTTGACAGAGCTTCTGTCAAACTAGATCAATGTAACCGCGTAGGGTGTAATGATTACGGATCGGCTAAAACTTTATTGCAGCTTGGTAAAAATATTGCAAGAAAGCTGAATACAGCCAGAAGATCATAAAAATCATAAAAAACATCATAAAAAATTCATGTTATTTACCAAAAGGGTACAGTAAATTAAGAGGAACAGTATGCCGTTTACTCCCACAATACACACAAAACCACATGTAATGTTAAAATGTGCGTTACGAATTTCGAACATAGAGATGGTAGAATGTTGGGTTCGCAAACTCTGACTGTCTGACTCAGAAAACCAGCATGCGTCTTGGACGTACCCTTATAGCGGTCAAGCAGTCCTTAAAAGTATTAAGAAAAAAATTGCAACAAGAAATTATGTTTGTATTACTATTATTTTGAAAATAAATTTTCATTCGATTAAATTTCATCGGTTAAAAGGTCAAATATGGAAGTACCCAGCCATCATTAATACGTGGCAAATGCTATGTAGTTAATCATTTCCATTTGGGCTTTTGAAACCGTATCGTACTCAGTGCTTACTTCAACTCAATACAGGAATGTTTTATACCTAGAAGTCGCCATTGACTTAGAAATTTAAAACCGCTCCCACCTGGTTTTCACTTACTTTAAGTTTTGACTAAAATAATATGATTTATCACACATAATTCATATGCAAAATGTTCTGAACGAAAATTACCATAAACACACCTAACGAGAGATCCACAGACAAGCGGCAAACTTGACTTTTTAGATCGTACGCTTTATGTTCGGATCCAAGAATTTGATGACCCCGTTCGGCCTCCCGCATTCCTTAGCCATCAGTGAAATCCTAATAAATAATACTTTCTTAAACATCAATTTTCCTAAAATTGCTCACATGTGCAGTATTATTTTCTTTCGTCTGTAATCAATTGTCTTTTTAGTCAAAATTATATAAAATAAATTATCATAAGATCCTATTTTTCTTTTGTAAGTTTTTGTCTTATTTGAGTCACGTAATTAATTGCCTCAGTTTATATGATTAAAAAAATATATATTATGGTTTAATTTTTGTATAATTTTATATTGCGACTTTGGGGAGGGTTATCTTAGCCAAGTTCAGCCCTGGTGTTCTTTTTGAACTCGGCAGTTAAAAATTTCAGAAGAATCAAGACGTATGCATATGATATGATTATCAGTTGTTAATGACATTTAAAATTTGTAACTATAACTTCTCCAAATCATTTATTACTCAGCCACGCAATTTTTAATTTTTACAATTACAGGGATTCATTGATTTCATCAGACTTTTAAGCTGTTAGCAGAGATTTATTACAAATTAAAACTACAAATTATCTGTAATTAAGTACCAAAAAAATAACATTTTAAAAATTGAAAATGCCTATGTAAATTGCGTCTCGCACGCGTCGTACAAAAATAATTAATTACATTTTTTTACTTTCTCCCCCTTATACATAGTAGTATATGGAGAAAGTATTGTTTTCGTCAAAATTTTGGAATTTGAGTTGTTTGAAGATTTATTAGGGTTAGTGCTCTCTGAATTTTTTTATGGTATTTACCTTATAAAAACCCATAAAAAACGACAAAAATCCGAATTTCTCAAAAACTTTTCTAATAAAAGCGACACCACCCGAGTGTCTGTGAAAATTCAGGTTAGGAAATTATGGGGAATCGATAGTTAAAAAATACAAATACTTCAAATTCACGTAAAATTATGATAATTAATCAAAATATACTTGCAACCATTAAATTTGCCTTGAAAAACTAAATAATCCAGTAATTTTAATTGTTTGTCTACGTCAACTGGTTGCGGAGATAATTAATTGATATTTAGTTAGGCGGTAAACGCACGTTGTCTACTGTTAATCTTATGGGAAATTTTTAAAAAACCTATATCTCCGTTCATTACTGATCGAATTTTACAAAGTTTGGCATGTATTTGTGAGATAGTTAATTGTTCATTTTTTTATTTCATCATGTAAGATTTCTTGTTTTAAATTACTTTAAGGGGTATGTGTCAGTTTCCTAATACCATTTACTTTACTAAGGAAATGTCATTGTGTTTACGCTTTCCTGTTTAAGTTTTCCATGCTTTTTAATTCTTCTCACATCAAGTATATTTAGAAAAAATACTCTTAAAACAGGGTGTACTGAATCCCACAACATGTCAGGATATTGTTTTTTTAATTCACAGTACAAATAACACATTCTAAAGACTTTTGTACCTATAGACTAAATCTTACAAAAAAATAACTGAACTAAGAGGAAATCTTGCAAACTCGTTCTCGAAAGTCTCACTCGCGATCACTTAAGTGTTCTTCTGAGTTACACACAAATTATGTATCATACACTCAAACTGCTGGTCCACAAACACAAACTCCTTTACAGGCTGAAGATCGCCGGTTCGATCCCGAGCACAGACGAAGGTTTTGAGTTGTTCCTTGGGATAGTTGCCTTTTGTCTTCAAACAAAATTAACCGACCTAAAAGATTTGAAACCATTCCGGGGTCAATCGTAGCCCAGTTTCCTCCTGGTCCGACGTGTAAAGTAACCCGGGGCTTTAACGATGAAAGTCTCATAAGCAAATATACACAAAATATACGCTGTTTACATTCACATACCGGTCAAAGTTGTTTCCATCGGCAAAAACTATAGAAACCTCTTCTTAATAACCATTCGGATGTTCGAACTATTCCCTTTCCCGGCAAAAATAATAAGCAAGAAAAGACAAAAAACGACAAACGACGCAGCGGTCGGTCGCGGTACGCGGGGACGGCACTGTGGCGCGGGGCGGCGCGGCGCGGCGGTAACGATGCTGACAACAGTACCTGATAACAGCCTCCTGGAGTGTAAGGACATCCTGATAAGCCCGGCCGGTCAGTCGCTGCTTCTCGGGTCGCCGCACTAGTCACTCTGGTCGCTCGTGCCGCCAGTCCTGCATTTCGGAGCGAGTCGTTCGCCTTGGTAGCCGCGTGAAACATGTTTCTACTCTAGGGCCGCTCCCCTCCTGGACTCCGGCGTACGCCCCCTGGTCTCACGGAAGTCGCCCCGAGGTTGGGACTTCGGCGATGATGAGTAATCGCCCCCGAAGTTAGGTGTTTGACGATTATGTAACGGCACGAAACGAGACTATCGGTTAAACGGACTCCGAGTCTGTATTTTCAAATATACGAGCATGTAATCCGAGCAAACTGTAAGGGGCCGAGTGAAATATAAATTTTCAGGAGACGGTGGCTGATTTCGAAGGAAAATTCGATGATCCAGCTTTAGTAATCCCTTAAAATGTTGATATTTTTATTGTTTGTGTTTTAGTTAAATTTGGAATTATTTTAAAGTCTGACGATCCTCAAATGAAGGAAAAGGTTTGATGCTATGCTTTGAAAGTGGCTACGTGTAGCCGAAAATCGGAGTAACCAAATAAGGATTACTTTGAATCGTTGAGAATCAAGGTTAATTACCTGTTATATTAATCCCTTAAAGTTTAAACAGCCGAGGAATCTGACAATGTAACTGAAACAATAACAGCTGTGTCGGGCAGACTGGTTTATTTCAGAGGTCAAATATGCTGAAGCTTTGGCATTTAAACCCTTTTATCCGTGCGAAGAACGTGTGAGAACAGCCAGTTAATAATAATTAGTGAATTTCTTAAGGAATAGAGTTATTAGCATGACCGCACGGTACGGTGGATCTGAGGGACCATTATAACTTAATGTTGCCTCTCTAGCGTTCGCAATCTTTTTCTAACCCCACTTTTAGGGGATAAATGTCCCGAATTTGAGGGTTTGGGTTTTAAAAGGGTAACGTAACACCGAACTGTTTATTTACTAGATTGTTTTATTGAACACAATAAGATACAAAACTTTAAGCCCTTTCCCAAAGTTATGGCACAAAAATTATCGATTTATAAACGAAAATATGAATTTACTAAATGCACTACGTTGTCTTAAGGAGAATTTGCCCTCAGCAGCCACAATTTTCATCAGACTATCTTTATATTTTGTAAATACATTATTATATGATCTGCCTGGCCAGGCAGATGGAGGATTAATTCGTAATGCACTATCCTAATTTTAGGGGGTCATAAAGCCCGAAATTCGGGGGTTTTGAGTCTAAAATTCGTAATTTAAGCCCTGAAATTGAAATTCGCACCCTCACCCCAGCGCGCTGCGTGATTTGGCTCCAAGCTCCTCATTGCTGGTCTCAAAATATATTTTTTAGAATCGGCTCTAATTATTACTGAGTTCTTGTTCTGTTTGAAACGTACAGCCAAAATTGAAATTAAAAAAAATAAGTCAGTTTTAATTATCTTCTTTCAAAAAATTTAAGGTCATCAAACTGTTTTCTACATTCCCATTGTTCTTAATACTTTGCCAACCATTTGAATGATTGTAAAAGTAAAAATTATCATTCAGTTCCTAAGAAATTAAATATTTCACTCAGTGTTTCCGATTGTTACTATGGTTCCTATTTTTCCAGAACATGCCATAACTACAATAACATTTTCTTCGACTTTCAATTCACAATTCAGAGGTAGAAAATGCGTTCTGCCATACCAAGATCAGAGGATACAACTCTGCATTGGGCAGTGTACACTAGGATATAGAAGTATCGCCACTTGAACACGCTAGTTTTAGTGATAGTTTTAAGTGCCACTAGAGGTTTTCTCACAAATGAATTTTATTGGTTCGTGACTGCTCGTGGAACAGCGGAAGAGGGAAATCTGAGTCTTATTTTATTTTGTTGAGACCTGTAGGTTTTAGGGTTAATACTATTCACACGTCACTTCAATTCCTAAGCCCCTGATCAATATTGTGCTTCAATCATGATAAAAAACATTTCCTTAAACACTCCGTCCTTTAATACAAAAATAGCAACAGTTTTGACAAAGGTTTGGATGGTAAACATCAATTCACTAAAGCAAAACAACGTGACTAGAACTGGCGCTGCCGTTTACATGTGCATTGACCATGTTACCCCTTATCGTACAGCAGTGCTACCTATGGAGGCAGGCTGTTGACGTGCTGCATGACTCATAGGGTATTGAGGTCCCGTGAACCCGACTATCTTTGCGAGAGACTCTCCTTCCGTGTTGAGGTTTTTCAGCGGAGGACCCGTCACTTTGGGAGGCTTCAATTTCCTAAAGTAAATTTGGAATTGGGAAAGAGGAGTTTTTCCTACTTTGGCCCTGTATTGTACAACGGACTCCCTGATGGCCTAAAATATTCGTCTTGTAGCAGTTTTAAGCTTCAACTGAAAACCATGTTTTAAGAAAATACTGACTTGTTTAGATAATTAGTTTTAGGAGACAAAAGTTTTCTGAAAATCTGATGTATCAGAGAAACGCTGGCTAATAAAGGCATTTTTATTTATTTATTATACATTTATTTGTTTATTTATTTATTATTTATTTATTTACATCATTGCATGTCGCGTCAGAAGCCTGGTGGCGTCACCCCCAGCAATGTCATGTCACTGCGCCTCTACACCGAAATTGTCACGTCATTTCAGGTTAGCACGTGGCATTTTTCGTGCCACTTGGAAGTCAATAAAAGTGACGCCACGGCTAGATGCTAGTGTAAGCATAGCTTTAGCTCACAAGATTTGTTCTTGAAAATGACACAGATATAGAGTTCGACGGCGGGCGGCGCGGCGGCGGCGAGGTTAAACATGAGAGAAATGCCAATAAGGCCCCAACGGCCCCGTGTATGTCATTTATACCGTGACGCTTTCTGCCCTTGATATCAGCATTTATATTCCTGCCGAGAACTCTTGTTATTCTCGTATTCACTCATAATCAAGGGAAGCAGTAAATCGGCTGGCCAGTCAAATTAGACAGGATATTTGTGGCATAGTTTTGAAACTGAAGTGGTAAAACCAGTGGTGCATCGAGGAAATATTAGACTACTTTTTACATAGGGCTATTTTAGCCTGAATTTTCTTAAAAAGTTAAAAGAATAAACTGTTTGTTTATTCTTAGCCAGTTCTTCTTGAACAGTTCTTCTTGAACAGTTCTTCTTGAACTGTTTTTGTTTTAGAGAAGATGTGAATTTCGGAAAATTTAAAAATAAGTAGGATTAGCTGAGCAATATTCTTAGATTGGAAAGCTTGAGGTTTATGATTTATTTGTTCAAGCTAATGTTTATGAACTATTTTAAAGATTACATGTAAATAAAGATTAAACAAAGCTTAGGCCATCATTAATTTTTTATCTTTTATACAAAGTAAGGCTTAACATATATTTTGTATTTTACTCTTGGTCCTATAACAAAGTAACAGTTACACTAAGCCAACTCAGCCAATCGTGCCAAACAGGTTCATTCCGGATTTTTTCCAGGTGGTAAATTTAAATTAACTCATGGAATAAACAAATCACAAGGGAATGTAAAATATTGGTTTTAAATTTTTTAGTACCGATGCTTGGATGAGGTAAAGGAATAGATAAGATTTATATATTTTTTTACTTGCAGTGAAAGTTACTATGAAATCTTCCTAGGTCGGTCTTATACCACTTACCTAGAGCTAAGTAAGTAATCATGCTAAGTTATCACCTTTAATTTACAATTTTTGAATAGAATTTAACGCAAGAAATTTTAAAATTTCAAAATTTAAAATTAACTTTATAAATTTAAATTTTTTTACAAAATAAGATTTAATTTACGAATGGTTCGTTGTAACGTTATAAAACTTGGTATACAGCTTTATAATCTAAAGAATTAATTACAGAAAACTTTTTTTTCTGTGACGTTTATATTTAAAGTGGCAACTACTGAAAAAATAAAAAAAACTTTATTATCTCAAAACTTCGTATGATGACAAACTTTTGGATCTTAACTCTTATAAAAACTTAAATTACAATTCCATTGATACCAAAATTAAGAAAATCGGTCTATAAATAAAGGAGATATCTTTTACTTTTATCTAAGAAAATTAGTTTTTGTGAATATCAGCTGTTACCATGTGAAACCACTGCTGTTTTTCCAAAACAATCAGCTGTGTTGAGTGTATTTTTGTACTGATCAGTTGGTTGAATTATTAACCAGCTGTTTCAAATTTATTTACATTTGGGCATCAGCTGACTGGATCAGTCAGTATAAACCCTTGACATATCTAGGATTATGTGATTTTAATATGTAAAACATCAAAATTCTAAAAAAATACAATAATTAAAAAATACCCCCGTTGCAGCAGACCTGCATACTCAGCGAATTTCAAATGGAAATGAACATATTTAAATCCATCACAGCGAAATATGTCATGCTTTTGTAAGCTCCATAAGAATAACATGGGGAATGAGTATGCAGGTTTGCTGCAATAGGTATGTTAAAGCTGGGTGGTATTAATTCAATATTTAGTAGATCTGAACTAGGAGAAGCCTCATATACTGTTTTATCAAGAAAAACGTTGCCGAATACACCACTTTAAAACAGAAATGTAAGGATATATTTTAAAATTCAATAAATGCATTATCTGAGAAAAAACATTATTATACTGTATTTTTAGTTATCAAAAACAAACAATGGCCTGTTTGTCCCATGTAATCAGCCGACTTTAAGAGTTAAAACTAACGATATATTCACTCCATTATAACCATTACACATGTGTAACAGAATACTGTAGAAAAAACTAAATATTGGAGAAAAACAATTAAATTAAAAAGAGGTGAGGAAGGTATATCAGATTAAAATTCTAAATATACAGTTTGAAACTCAAATTCGGCCGATTAACACTGGACGAACACACAGTTGTTTGTTTTTTGATAAAAAAATACAGTATAATGTTTCTTAGATTATCTATTTATTTATTTATTTATTTACTGCCTCATCTAGGGTTAAGACGGGATTCAGAGAGTTGCACACTGTATGCACATTGAAACATCTAAACATTGCAAGAATTATGAACATAAGTTATGAAGCAAACGTATTAAGTTATTACAGTAGAACCTCGCTAGTCCGACCTCCGATAGTCCGACTCCTCGGTTAATCCGACCATGCCGCCGGGGAAATAGGCCTCCGCTAGTTCGCCCTCAGCGGGGGTTTCTCATCGGTTAGTCCGACCACGCAATTGAAAATTGATGTTTGTTTACATTTCCAGTGTATTCCTCCGTTCACGTTGGCTCCTGTCGATGACGTATTACTCATTGGGAGTGCGTATATCGTTCAGTAGAGCAATAACATTTGGTGCGGTTAGTTTTTTGTCCTAATGTCGTTTTTACAGTACAGTAGCTTGTTAAACACTCTTAATGCATTTTTTCTGATCGAAATGCAGTTGTACGTTTTCATCTCAATAAAATGAGTTCATCCAATAATCCGGCCTTTTTTGCTGTTCCGGCTATGCCCCCGGTCCCTTAGGTCACGGATTGGCGAGGTTCTACTGTAGAACCTTCGGACCCAAGAGATTTGTCCAAGAGATTTTCCAAGTGAGGTTATTATCAAATACTGCTGACCTTGATTAAACTTTAACTACTGCTCTTCGAATCCGTCTCGGTGTGTCTAGCGGGTAGTTATGTCGAAGATTGGCCGGATTCACCGTTAACAGATAACGCTGCCAATTACATTCAAACACAGTCATTAGCAGAGCGTTCATTGCTACGTGAGTTCCCGGCATCGAGTACCGGAAGAGCTGATGGTTCGTTTGTATGTCATGTGTTTTCTCATTACAGGGTGTTTTTTTTAAACGCGACCCAAAACTTTATTTTATCAGTGAAGGATTATTCCCCTCCAAGATCCCTGGATTTGACACCACTATTTCTTTGGGGATGCATAAAAAGTAATGCCTACGAAAAGAATTCACAGGTTATTCAGCACCTCAGACAAACATAACAAATTTGATGCAATAAATTCGAAGAGGTACTTTGCAAGTGTTCAGGAATTTGATGAAGAGAGTACAACTTTATATAAATGTCAGTGGGGGATTGTTTGAAAACATAATGGAAGCTGAATGTGATTACACATAAATAATAGGTTGTATAAAATGTAGAGATTGTCGAAACAATAGGTACTAATTTCATCTTTATATGTGCATTATTCAATCTTAAAATGGGTTGCGTTAAAAAAACCCCTGTAGTTATGTAGTAGCCACTTGCTCAAATTGGACACTTCATAAAGTGCTCATCGCTACCTGGCAGTTCATAAGTGTCCAGTGCACCTGGGCACTTCATAAGTGTCTAGTGCACCTGAGCACATAGTGTAATTGAGAGATTTCATTAGAAATTACATTTCATGCATGTTGCATGCTGTACATGGCATGCTGTCCATGTGGCATGTCACATAGTGCAGCATGTGACCAACAAAACTGGGCACTTCATGAAGGCCCAATGCTTATTGGGCACTTGGTGTAATTATTGCTTTTGCACTATGTGTCCAGTTCGGATGTTGGGCACTTGCTGTAGAGGCGTACAACAGCGGTTTGGGCTACGTCGCTATTTGGTAATATCGCATCCACTTTCTGTTTTTTAATAGTCCAAGGAAATCAACAAAAGATTGTTATGGGGAAAATATATATAAATACTGTCTCCTAACAAGCCATTATTTAATTTAATTTGAATGTTTTACGTTTTGATGAGTTACTTACTTATCTCTATCAATGTTATACTTTTATATTAAACCAAAATTCCGTAAAGCAATTAAAAATTGTTGCGCGGCAGCAAGTATCATGGACACCTGCTGAGTATACATGGATAAATAAAATGACTAGTACTATTTTACCAAGATTTAAAATATTGTTTCTTTGTCTTTTCTTCAGTCAGGCAACGTCAGTGGTATAATACTAAAGTTCTGGTCCTATTCTATCACCCTATGTATACGTCATGTTGCCACACTTCCGTTTTTCTTTTATATTTCATGTCAAACTTAGTCGGATCGCTGTCCGCACATCGCTTATCTACTACTTTAAACACCCGTTATTCCCAAACCTAAGTTTTGCCGGCAACTCCAGTGGTATAATACTAAAGTTCTGGTCCTTTTCTATCACCCTATGTATACGTCATGTTGCCATTCTTCCGTTTTTCTTTTATATTTCATGTCAAACTTAGACGGATCGCTGTCTGCAAATCGCTTATCGACTATTTTAAACACCCATATTTCCCAAACGTAAGTTTTGACGGTAACATGAGTGGTATAACACTAAAGTTCTGGTCCTTTTCTATCACACTATGTATACTTCATGTTGCCACACTTCCGTTTTTCTTTTATATTTCATGTCAAACTTAGACGGATCGCTGTCCGCACATCGCTTATCTACTACTTTAAACACCACTATTAGTCATTTATTCACACAAAAATATTCATGTATTTTTCAAGGAAAAAAAATAATTTTAAAGATATTAGTGAAATTGGTGTTATCTTGTAAATGGTTGTACCAAAATAAACATATTATATTCTTTTCTTACAGGAAATTTACTTTTCTTTAATTTTCCAACTAAATATAGTATACTAAAAGTTGTAGTTTACCTACAAAATAAATACCTGAGAATAGTACCTTCAGACCCCCTCATTCCCCCGCTCAAAGGCTACGGACGGGGACTTCTGCTATGTTCACCTTCTAAGAAGTCCAAAAAAGTTACAAAGTCAAAAATTGTACTCCATGCGTTTACCTCTGCCTTTTTTGAGCATTCGTTGACTGGAGTGCTCGGACGAAAGTGATTTGCAGGCTATCCATCGTTTCAAGTTCTCGACTATGTCTCGAACTTAAAACAGATCTCGAGCCTGCAAAACGTCTTTCTCAGCCCTAGGGGCGAAATAAACACTTTTTAAGAAACTGTTAGGTAAACAATGTTCGCCATATGGACGCTGCAGTGGCTCTCAAAATAACTGTTCGCAAATGTTTGGTGATTCTCAGCACCCTTTAATTCCTATTGCTAATGTAAATTGATAAACGCGAATTCGTGAGCCGCACAGGTCGGGTCGCACAGTCGCGCTGTCCGAGATGTGACCGACTGGCGGAGTCGAGGTCACCACAGTCCAGGATCCAAGCGGCGACATGTGGAAGTCGTGAGCCGCACAGGTCGGGTCGCACAGTCGCGCTGTCCGAGATGTGACCGACTGGCGGAGTCGAGGTCACCACAGTCCAGGATCCAAGCGGCGACATGTGGAAGTCGTGAGCCGCACAGTCGCGCTGTCCGAGATGTGACCGACTGGCGGAGTCGAGGTCACCACAGTCCAGGATCCAAGCGGCGACATGTGGAAGTCGTGAGCCGCACAGGTCGGGTCGCACAGTCGCGCTGTCCGAGATGTGACCGACTGGCGGAGTCGAGGTCACCACAGTCCAGGATCCAAGCGGCGACATGTGGAAGTCGTGAGCCGCACAGGTCGGGTCGCACAGTCGCGCTGTCCGAGATGTGACCGACTGGCGGAGTCGAGGTCGCCCACAGTCCAGGATCCAAGCGACATGTGGAAGTCGTGAGCCACAGGTCGGGTCGCACAGTCGCGCTGTCCGAGATGTGACCGACTGGCGGAGTCGAGGTCGCCCACAGTCCAGGATCCAAGCGACATGTGGAAGTCGTGAGCCACAGGTCGGGTCGCACAGTCGCGCTGTCCGAGATGTGACCGACTGGCGGAGTCGAGGTCACCACAGTCCAGGATCCAAGCGGCGACATGTGGAAGTCCTGAGCCGCACAGTCGCGCTGTCCGAGATGTGACCGACTGGCGGAGTCGAGGTCGCCCACAGTCCAGGATCCAAGCGACATGTGGAAGTCGTGAGCCACAGGTCGGGTCGCACAGTCGCGCTGGCCGAGATGTGACCGACTGGCGGAGTCAAGGTCACCACAGTCCAGGATCCAAGCGGCGACATGTGGAAGTCGTGAGCCGCACAGGTCGGGTCGCACAGTCGCGCTGGCCGAGATGTGACCGACTGGCGGAGTCAAGGTCACCCAGCGGAGGCATGTGGAAGTCGAGAGTCGTCGCCAAGTCGAGATGACCTTACCGGTTGCTGCAACATCGGTCTCATACAAGTTTATGTTAAAATCTCCTTAAAAGTTGACCGGAATCAAAGTTTCGGGAATAACATGCAAAACATTAAACTGTTTATGGGTAAACGGTATATGTTCGCAAACATTTGTTTAGAGAGAGAATTTGTCCTAAAGCGAACCCTTTTTGCGTCACGGGAGTTAAGGTTGTTCGCGATCACATTACTCGGTGAACAATGTTAGCCCGATGTAGACGCGCTAGATATTTAGTCAATGAATTAACGGGCTAATTCAAATATTGAAACGGAATAACGGTTGTTATTTTATAACATTGCAGTTTGCAGGGTGTTTCGGGATACATGTAAACAACTTTATCATGCGAATACTCACAACAAAACAAGAAAAAATGTTAAAGAACACAAGGTTCGTACATCTTCCGTTACGGAGTTGCAGCTAAAAATAGTATATTTTTCGTTACCTTTTCGTTAATTCACCACCGCTACTTTATTTGGTTTTCGTTTATTCACTACCACTTGATAAATATTCTGACTCTAAAAACTCTTTCTCAGTCATTTTTACGTCCTATACAATTGAAACCCGTTGTCTCTGTCCTTATCTGGTAATTGTTTGATATCTCCATTTACCAGCCTCAATCAGTTATTTTTAAGAATAAAGCATTTTTATTCTTAAAAATAACTCGATTGAGGCTAAAAAACTAGGAACAGATCAAAGAAAACAAATTAAAATAAATGTTTAATGGTCGGGTTTAAGTTGGAGGACTAAGAAAAAGAAAGGTGAAGTGAAATGTTATCAGTTTTTTACGTGGATTGAGATCGAGGGAGTTTTCACTAAAATAAATTGGTAAAATTGATTTTAATCTTCTTTCTTTGAGACTTATCTATTTTGGGTCGGCTGTCTTTATACGTCCTTGATTAGGAGTAGATTAGAATATGGGTGTATTATATGGGATCCTTCATTTAAAATATATTGTAAAAGGCTTGAAGTCTTACAAAACCTTTCTGCGTTATTTATATTTTGAAACCTGTTACCAAAGCGTACCAAAAGATTTTCCTACCAGTTGCCTAAGAAATCTGTTTCATTTTCAAAAACGTTGTAGCAGAAGAACTGTGTTTTAATGAAATCTATATATAAAAAGCCAAAACCCATTGACTGATTGATTGACTGACTGATCACAGTTTCTCAAAAACTATAAAACTTAGAACAATGAAACTTGGCACAAATATTCTTTTCAGGCTCTAGATGCGTACTAAGAAAGGATTTTGCAATATTTTCTCTCAAAGGGCTTGAATGTGGTATATTATAAAATTCAAAATGGCAGCCATTTTTAGCTCTCATAGCTTATTTTCTCATAAACTACAAGATTTTGGGCCATGAAACTTGACACAAATGTTCTTTATAGGCACTAAATGCGAATAACGAAAATGTTTTTAAAATTTTCTCTCTCTAATGGCTAAAATAGAGTTTATTATAAAATTCAAAATGGCGGCTATTTCAGTTTTTAAAACTATGGATGGAAGGCCTGTACAAAATTTTCAGGGGATAGAAAAAGTACGACATTTCATTTTGAGTATATGTATATCCACTAGAAACAGAGTTTCAAAATTAAAATTAATTTGGTGATGAAGATTTAAATTACAAAAATATACCATTACAACAATAATTTTGCCTTATCGGTAGGTTAGAGACCCGATCTTCAATGTGATTGAGAAAGGTTTGGGAAATATGTTTTTGGCCAAGGCACTTAGGCGTACCGTCTTTCGGCCTATTTTCAAAAACGAACTAAATTCTTATCGATGTTAAGTCGAAAAGCCGCCCTTAGCGTAATTTTTGTAATATATCCCGGTTTATTTCTCATTCTCTGTATTGGCAAATGGGAGAAACCTAATTCATACTATTTGCTAACCATGAGGGAAAATTTTTAGAGGAAACGTTACACCTTCTCACTTCAATCTAGGGTGGAATTACTAGCTGACCTTAAGGGCGTAATTAAACCTTAAGGGTGTACGCCAATGGCCCACGACCCAAATCAGTCAGTCAATTTGATAACTTTCCTAGAAATTGCTCATAGCATAATATGAGTTGATTAAAAATTAGTCATTTTTTCAGCGGGCGAAGCTGCGGGTATATCTGCTAGTCTTTATATAAATTAGTAAACAATAGAATTGGCAATATAAACCTTTTAAGTAAACTACATTTACATCTCCCTAGAAGTAACCTAAGACTTTCCAACCTTTTTGGCATTCACCACTGTAATACTGGAAGTCATTTCCCCTATTATAAAAATATTACGAATGTGTAACAGCCACCATGTCCACTTTGATTTATTTGTTGACACATATAGTTCGTTCTTCAAAAAATGTTCCAACCTTTTCAATTAGTTTTTTGATTGAGTATCCATGTGCCATTATGAACTAATTTGTACTTTTTTATGACCAGTATGATTTTAAACATTTCCTTGAGCTTGCCACTTCTTAGTTAAAATATATATTTTGTATAATGTTTTTTACCCTTATATTTAAAGTTAGCTTGTATATCTTGTATCTTATATATCTTGTATATCTTGTATTATACCCTTATATATCTTGTAGCTATCATATGCATCTTCCTTTATCTATGTATCCGTTGGTCTGCATGAATTCATGGAAATAAATAAATAAATGAATAATTTAAATCTTTTTTTTAAGTACAACCTCAGAAATTGAAATTACAAAAATGATCAGCGATATTTCTCAATATAAAAGTACTGGTGATTATTTGTTACCAGCTGCTGTAGTTTGTAACGTGGCGAAGGAAATAAGTCCAGTTTTAACTTATTTATTTAATCTTAGTGTTTCTTCCAATTGCCGTCCAGATATTTTGAAAATTGCTACAGTTGTCCCAGTATTTAAAAAAACGTTAGGAAGTATAGCGTAGTGAACTATCGCCCGATATCGTTGCTTCCTGTTCCATCCAAATTGATAAAAAAATTAGTGAAAGATTTTTTGGATAGTGAAAGATTATTTTGATGATGAAAGATTTTTTTTGATAATGAAAGAATTTTTTATTTAATACTGAGTTTTCTTTTCAAATCTATTTTTGACAAATGCTTACAAGGGCTTAAATGATGTTGTAAATAATAAAAAGCTAGTTTATCTCTTGATATTACTAGAGCCTTTGACATTGTAAAGCATTAATTATTTTAAGTAGATTTTATGTTGACTAAATAGGAATCTGCAGGTATAAGAGGTGTAACACTATTGTGGTTTGAATCTTATCTTCAGGGGAGAACACAGGTGGTAAAAGTAAAAATAAAATGAAAGCAGAATGTTGGACATGAATTTTGGGGTACCGCAAGGTTCTGTACTTGGCCCTATTTTATTTTCAACATATGTGAATGACTTTTGTAAAGGAAATTTTTATGGATATGTCACAGCGTTTGCTAATGACACTGCCTTAATCACACATCGCTAGCACTTAAAATTAATTTTATCAAAAAATGCAAAATGATTTGTATAACATTTCACTTTGGTATTATTTTAATAAATATATTCGAAACAGTATTAATTATTTTTTCTCTATCCTAATCTGGTCATTCCAAAACTTCTTTAAAATGCATAAATCAGATGTGCCAAAATTAACTGTGATTGTGATATTAACCAAATCATCGTTTTTTAGCCTCAATCAAGTTATTTTTAAGAATAAAAATGTTGTACCGCATAGACTTTAACACAAATGTGAGCATATTGCATAGACTTTAACACAAAATAACGTTATATTTCGCAGAGAGTTGTTTTCGCCACGAAATATGTATACAAGAAAGTTGTACTGTGATAACAGTTGTTTTTCTGAGTATTAAAGATGATTTATCATCATCATGTAGACATCGAGTTCTCAACGGTTCACAAGAAATGTAATTGATTAACTAAATCGGCTTCTTCAGATGTTTCCATAGTTTAACAGTGTTCAAATATCTTAAGAATATAAAACCCAAACACCACAGAATAACTTATGTGAGATATTAGCACGGATTGTGACAAATGGAAAAAACGTTTAGGGCTCTGTTTTTTGGGGCGTGAAAATGAATATTTTTTACGAACATTTGATTTAATGGTACTAGAAAATAAAACCCCCGTTGCAGCAGATCCATATACTCAGCGAGTTTCAATTGTTTAAATAAATCACATGGACTAAAATTAAGTCAAATCTACTTAAATTCTAAAATGAGCTTACAACAATTTTCTCCGAAAGAATATCATGAAAAAATGAGTATGCAGGTTTGCTGCTATGGAAATGTGAAATGTAAAATAATCTAGTATATATCAACTGAGCCTATATACTAAGTTTTATTTAGATATAGTGAGAAGTAAGCGAGATATAGAATTTTATTTATTTCACATAAGGTTAACACTGAGACAACATACTGTGTTTGCCACTAGCGATATCTCGGTAACCAGTGGACATAGAGCAATTATTCACGATAATTATTTGTTTTTTCAGGTTGAATTCAATGGTCTAAATCGGAATTTTAAAATATTTCTTTTTTATATGCAAAAATCCCAAAACTCCATTTTTGGAGAGGTTCATACCCCCTTACCCCCCTTTCAGATGGTTCGATCGGGCTGGTTTTCGAATTGATCCGAATAATTACTACTTTACATGTCTGTACCAACTTTCATTATGATTGGAACTTTTTTACGTGAACCGTCTACATTAATATACTATGTTACCGTTTATATTTACCATGTAATATGTATGTATTATGTAATATACATACCATCGTTATACAGTTTAACTACCACTGTAACACGACTAAATATGTTTCAAAGATTATTGTTTTACTCAATGTCGCCGAGAAGTCTGTCGGTGGTTGTTGCGGCATCGGATTAACGCAGTTTATATTTAGTCGCTACAGTATACCACTGTAAACCATTACTGTAGTTTACACTTGGTCGCCAGCAGTGTGTTTCGCTGTCAACCAATAATGCAGTTTACACTTAGTTACCAGCAGAGTGTTCCGCTGCCAATTAATAATGCAGTTTACACTTAGTCACTACAGTATACCACTGTAAACCATTCATTACTGTAGTTTACACTTAGTCTCTAGAGTATACCACTGTAACCCATTACTGTAGTTTACACTTAGTCACCAGCAGAGTGTTCCGCTGTCAACCAATAATGCCGTTTACATTTAATCACTACAGTATAAGTATACCACTGTAACCCATTACTGTAGTTTACACTTAGTCACCAGCAGAGTGTTTCGCTGACAACCATTATTGCAGTTTACACTTAGTCACTACAGCATACCACTTTAAACCATTACTGTAGTTTACACTTAGTCACCAGCAGAGAGTTTCGCTTTCAACCAATAATGCAGTTTACACTTAGTCACTACAGTATACCACTGTAAACCATTACCGTAGTTTACACTTAGTCACCAGCAGAGTGTTTCGCTGTCAACCAATATTGCAGTTTACACTTAGTCACTTCAGTATACCACTGTAAACCATTACTGTAGTTTACACTTAGTCGCCAGCAGAGTGTTTCGCTGTCAACCAATATTGCAGTTTACACTTGGTCACTACAGTATACCACTGTAAACCATTACTGTAGTTTACACTTAGTCACCAGCAGAGTGTTTCGCTGTCAACCATTATTGCAGTTTACACTTAGTCACTACAGCATACCACTTTAAACCATTACTGTAGTTTACACTTAGTCACCAGCAGAGAGTTTCGCTTTCAACCAATAATGCAGTTTACACTTAGTCACTACAGTATACCACTGTAAACCATTACCGTAGTTTACACTTAGTCACCAGCAGAGTGTTTCGCTGACAACCATTATTGCAGTTTACACTTAGTCACTACAGCATACCACTTTAAACCATTACTGTAGTTTACACTTAGTCACCAGCAGAGAGTTTCGCTTTCAACCAATAATGCAGTTTACACTTAGTCACTACAGTATACCACTGTAAACCATTACCGTAGTTTACACTTAGTCACCAGCAGAGTGTTTCGCTGTCAACCAATATTGCAGTTTACACTTAGTCACTTCAGTATACCACTGTAAACCATTACTGTAGTTTACACTTAGTCGCCAGCAGAGTGTTTCGCTGTCAACCAATATTGCAGTTTACACTTGGTCACTACAGTATACCACTGTAAACCATTACTGTAGTTTACACTTAGTCACCAGCAGAGTGTTTCGCTGTCAACCATTATTGCAGTTTACACTTAGTCACTACAGCATACCACTTTAAACCATTACTGTAGTTTACACTTAGTCACCAGCAGAGAGTTTCGCTTTCAACCAATAATGCAGTTTACACTTAGTCACTACAGTATACCACTGT
Organism: Flexamia atlantica; assembly: GCA_035578135.1. Taxonomy (NCBI): domain Eukaryota; kingdom Metazoa; phylum Arthropoda; class Insecta; order Hemiptera; family Cicadellidae; genus Flexamia; species Flexamia atlantica. The sequence goes on from JAQJVK010000010.1 coordinate 13,166,454, forward strand.
AAACCATTACCGTAGTTTACACTTAGTCACCAGCAGAGTGTTTCGCTGTCAACCAGTAATGCAGTTTACACTTAGTCACTTCAGTATACCACTGTAAACCATTACTGTAGTTTACACTTAGTCACCAGCAGAGTGTTTCGCTGTCAACCAGTAATGCAGTTTACACTTAGTCACTTCAGTATACCACTGTAAACCATTACTGTAGTTTACACTTAGTCACCAGCAGAGTGTTTCGCTGTCAACCAGTAATGCAGTTTACACTTAGTCACTTCAGTATACCACTGTAAACCATTACTGTAGTTTACACTTAGTCGCCAGCAGAGTGTTTCGCTGTCAACCAATATTGCAGTTTACTCTTACTCACTAGAGTATACCACTGTCAACTATATTAATTACGCGTCCATGGAGAGAAGAGTCCAACAGGTGTTACAAGGAACAAACACAATAACTAGTTTTCTTCAGTAAAAAACTTAATATCGTGATAACTGAGCTTAATAAAGTGATAAATAATAACGTAATCGCTAACGTAATAACTCAATAACGTGAGAATTTAATGACTTTGTCAAACACGTGTCTACACAACGCCCTTCTTCAATGTTAGCCACACATTGAATTGAATTGAATTCCGAAATGGGCGAGAAGTGAGTGGTGATCATCGATGTAAATAAATACAACTGGATAGCGCGCTCCCCGTAAGGCTCGTGTAGTGATTTCCGAGCCAACACAGCTGTGCGTTGGGGTTGCAGCCGGGACGAATTGAAGGGGCGTTGGGGGAAATATCGCGAAACTGTATTGTTAACCGTATTGAAACCGGGCAGATTTGATAGCAGTTTTACGGGTAAAGCTTGCTATAATAGATGTATTGCTATAACTATCAAGTAATTACAATTAATATTTAACTAGACGGTAAGTACAAGTTGGCCGGCAAAAGATGCGTTCCCCCATCGCCCCTGCAAAATCTTAAACGCAACCACTGCCGGCGGCTCGTGTTGCGGGGCCTGAGTTACCAATCCAGTGTACTTATTTACATCGATGGTGGTGATAAGTGAATTGGCGAGTGAGTCACTTCTCAAGTTACTTTTTTTCAAATTGTAAAATGAAGATACAGATACTTATCGAGAATTCGATGAGTTTATAAATGCAATTTCTGTATAAATAATTTGAATTAAATTTTTTTCTTTGAATTTCATGATTTCAATATATATATATATATATATCGTATATATTGAGTAAATCAATAAATCACCAATTTATCCAAATTTACTTACCACGCAATAGGCTGGTGGATTAAAACGTATGAGGTCATAAGAAACAAGCTTCTTCTTCTCCTCCTTAGGAGGAAATAACCAACGACCTTTAAAATATATAGACTGCTCATCTCGTTATAACAGTGAAGCTTTCGTGAGCGCTGCCATGTTGCCATTATCTAAAAAAAAACTAGCAAACCGGAAAACTTACTACAAAACCGGATAACTCACTCAATGCCCGCGATTTTCAAAACAGGTCATCGACCTTTAAATTATTCAAAACGTGGAGGTTAGAGTCTGTTACACTGGAGTTATTGCTACGATGCATTTGTTGATAAAAAGTGGTCGATGAAAAGATAGGCAATGTGAAGAGGAATAGGCCTGTAGTAACTTAGGAATGGCTTAGCGTTCTTTGAACAGTGATTTAAAAGAAACAAGTCTTTTGAAGATGATAAAAAATTCGAAAAAGATTTTAAAATATGACAGAAATGCTATACAGATTTATAATCTTAATACTTTTCTGCGTATTAGATTGAATTAAAGCAAGAGAACGACAAAACTAGTTTAATATCGTCAAATCTTTCAATAAAAATTAAAAATAAGTTTTCATATTCGATCAATTAAATGGTTTAATTCCCATCACTGAGTCATTCGATTTTCGTTTATTAATGTAAAGTACGAAATTGATGCCACTTATACATTGCTAACCTAACAAAATTAGAGGGCCGCAGAAAACTATTGAACGATACCTCCAGTAGGGTGTATAACCTCCTTGGTTTAAACGTGAATTATGTCAACAATAAACAGATTATTTGGATGTATGATCGAGCTTATTGTATTGTTGGTTGCAAAATGAGTTACCATAACGTAGATCAACATGACTGTTTTACTATTAGTAAGTTAGAGTTTGTGTGATTTGGTCTTATAATTTTATGTTGATCTTATTTATTATGTCTGCTTAAGACGTTCATAAAAATTTTAAAAGTAAGCGCAAAATATCTACATAAAATCAAAATATTATTATACCATAGCTATAATTTAGACTGATACGGTACCTAAATTTTTATGAATTATGTTACGGGTTTAGAAATGCGTGGATCAATGTTGCATACAAGGAATTGCGTCTAAAATGATTTAAAATATTAAGCTATTCTAAAAGCAGCGTTCGACGATCCAGTACTGAAATATTTATGGCGTGTGGGAAATTTAGAAATTAGATCTACGATTTAGAAATTAGTTGTTCAATAATACTAGTTGAAATATTACTTATCGATGTCGTCTACGATGTAAGATAAGTATAATATGAAATTATAAAACAATAGTAATACATTTGAAAACTAACTTTTGTTTTTATTATATAACATTTTGATGATTCGAAAACAAAGACAAACGAAGTTAGAATCATGTTCATGGTTTTAAGTCTTTGACGTTTGTGTTTGAAGGTCGGTGACAATACTCCAGTAAGGCTTCACTTTTTCCTATCTCGTAAGTAGTCTATATTAGTTCTACGTCGTTGGAAATAACATCATGGAAAAACATTTCATTTAGGTTATGTTTATTTAGTGATATTAAATATTTTCATACTTTTGGACTATTTGTAAAATGTCCTAAAAATAAATTGACCCATGAAAATACCTATATATTTTGGGTAAAGCCACGAAAAAAGAGATAATTTATTACATTTATCAATGTTTACATTTCGACTTTCTAGTTTTACAGATAAGTGCTCTAGTGCTAGTGTATAGAACGTTGACATCCCATGTGGTGGATGTTAAACAATGCTAACATCAGCTGATAGGTGACTCACTACTCACTTCTCACCCGTTGCAAAAATTAATAGGACCCCTGGTCCTTTTCAAATCTACCTGACGGTCAACGGTAAAATAAATTTAACCAGGCTACAAAGTTGGGATAATTTCATCTGTGTATAGTCAATTATGTGACTGGTCTAAGCTAACAAGATGTATAATTCGATAGCGGGGTTATGACGCCAACTTGTACATTGTACGTGACTAAAAGACATAAATTAACATTGACTCTCGAAGAATTTACTTATTGTCTTGGAAAGAAAACAAGTATGTTGTACAAGGCGAAGGCTAGCCTACAGTAGTGGTTAACGTATTGAGGTTCAGTTGAGAGGGAGCAGGTTCAAATTTCGGGATATTCTGTAGTGTTTGGTCCGCTTTCCCAAAAAATGTTCGTGCAGTAAAAACAACTCATCTCAGCAATATGACATTGGAGTAAAAATGTGGAGAGGGTGTTATGCATCACTTATTTTAAATACTTGTTACATATGATACCTATATACGTATTCACTGAGAAAAATAAATAAATAAATCGTTTATTTCTCAATAAAGCCCATACACAGTAATACAAATAAATAGAAACTAAATAATCCTTATACTAATACATATGTTAATACAATCAAAAATTAGAAACTATTATTGAGAAATAGGGGCCCCATAGAAAAATCCGTGGTGGGGCCTCCCCTCACCTAGTGCATATAAAAATAGATGCGAAAAAGAGTCAGAGCCAGCATTTTAAACAATAAATAGAACATAAGAAAATCATATATACTTTAATACGTATGCTGAGAGGTTTTAACAGTATTGAGTTGTTATACACTAAAAAAAATACTATATACTTGATGAAGAATGACACAAAAACATATAGTAAATTTAAAAAATCAAAATAGATTAAAATAGACCTAAATACTACAAACATTAACATAGGACAAGAAAGAGTTTATACAACAAACCTAAAGAATTCTTAAATGTTCTCAGTTGCAAATAAAAACTTTTTCAGTTCAGGCAAAAATGTATTAAGATTGTACTTTTTAGTTAATTTGACAGACTTAATTTGTCAGACTCGAAATGCTTTCGAGACTTCTCTTACTTTTTCTCTCTTCTAAAAAAAAAACTAAATAAAATTTTACTATTTGAAGGTAACTTAACAAGTTTGTAGGAAATTAAAGGTCACGTTTTTTGCGACGAGAATTACGTAATAGACTGTTAACGTTCGCCGCGTCGATTAATCTGTTATTGCCTTCCTCGTAAAAAAATCAAGGTCTTTCATTCTGTACTAGAGATTATCTGACACTGGTAACGCCTACACCGGCACCGGCGGGATTCCAGCGACCGAGCCTGTTCAACCCGTACCATTGTGGAGTTCAACTGCACTGTAGAACGACTGAATATGTTTCAAAGATTATTGTTTGGTATTAGAAATACTGCTAAGTGGTTTTATGTCTATGTAGTGTAAATTTTAGCTACACAAGTAGTACACCCAGTATGTACCCAGTACTGTAAGAACTCTTTACTTTGTATTGTAAGTACTCTGTAAGTACTAATAAGTAAGTAAGTACTAATGCTGTAAGTACTGTAAGTACTTATGTAAGTACTCAGTACTCAGTACGTCGAAAAAGCCACATTTACCAAATTTATATTTATATTTTTTATTATGTAAATATAAAAAATAACAGTTTATGTCTACGTTCCCAAAGAGTGGGTCACGACCAGCGACCACATAGTAAAAATATACGGAGCTTGAATGAATGAATGAAAATGCTTCTTTATTGTGGCGAACATTAGGACTACATGGTCCTTTCTTACAGTTAACATCTAATTATAATTACATGATTATAAATATTTTAAAATAATATATACTTATTAAAAAACTGGTATATATCATGGTAAAAATTAATAATAATAAAAAAATAGATACCCATCTTACTAGCATTACTGCAAATGAAGCAGAGGTGGCCATCTTGTCTCGGTATAAAAACATAAAACTATACGTTTAGAACCGCGTAATCTGTCAGTGCTCAGTGTTTCAAATAACTCGTAGTTTATAACATTTAGTATTGCGGCAAAAAAAATTTTTGAACATGAGGATTCCTTTAGTTTTGAACGGTTATGGTATCAATTATATTTCAAATAATTTTTTTCTATTTTAGAAAATGAAAAAGTTTTAAGTTTTTATTCAAATTTAAAATTTGACATGAAGTAAGTGGTCGGTAGTTACTTTTTTAATTTAGGTCAGATAAAATTAAAAGTGGTGGCATTTGTTGCGTTAAATTTTTATATTCAAATTTTTTTCTAAAAATAGCTGCCATAGTTTGGTTGATAACTTAGTTTCTGTGAGAGAGTTTATCCGTGCGGCGCCGCGCCGGCGCCTGCATACCCGCATAAAAACAGTCAATCGAAAACTGCTGTTTAAAAAAAAATCGACTACAAAAATACGAATGTGGTATAAATTAAAAGTCTGAATTTTACAATTACTACGGTACCAATTATAAATGGTTTAGAAGCAGTTTACACATCATAGGAACGTTACAGGTGTGTTCCGTGGTGGCACCTTCTCTAAAAAAAAGTCAGGACCAGCTTCTTGGTTATCAGTGTTTACGATGTGTAGACTGCTGTAAACCATTTATAATTGCTACTATAGTAATTCTGGGATTCAGACCTTTGGTTGGATACCATATTTGTAATTTTTACGTAGTTTGTTTCCCCATGCATAGGGACTAGCAGCAAATTTATAGCTTCACGTCGCGCCTCGTGTGTTCCATCAATTTTTACTACGTGGTCGCTGGCCGTGACCCACTGGTGGGTCGCGGAAGGGCTTTAGGTGGGTTTTGACGAGGCTACAACAATAATAGTTATAGGAAAAAGAAGAACTATTTTTAGTTTTTAGAAAACTTCAAATCAAAACTACGGTCATCAGATAATTAAAACTCCAGCAACTTGAAATACCCCCGTTGCAGCAGACCTGCATACTCAGCGAATTTCACATGCAAAACAACATATTTCAATCCAACATGGCGAGATTTGACATGTTTTGGTAAGCTCCATAAGAATAACATGGGAAAAGAGTATGCAGGTTTGCTGCTACAGGGATATTAAACTGGGTGGTTTTAATTAATCATTTAGTAGATCTGAACTAGAAGAAGCTATTCACCAAGTTTTATCAAGATATGTTGAGAAATAACCGAGATAAAGAGTTTTACTTATTTCCCATAAGGTCAACATTGGAACAACGTACTGCATTTACCACTTTCAATATCTCAGTAACCGATGGACATAGAGCAGTTATTCAAGATAATTAATTGTTTGTTTTTTTGGAGCTGAATTCAATGTTGCCAACAAAAATTCTATAAATTGTATTTTTCTATGTAAAAAACTCAAAAACCCATTTTTGGGGGGTTTATCCCCTTTTACCCCCCCTTCCAATGGTCCGATCGGGCTGGTTCACGAACTCGTCCGAGTGATTACCACTTTACACGTTTGTACCAATTTGAATTAAGATTGGACCATTTTTACGGCCGCTATCGTGCTAACAGACACACACACACACACACACACACACACACACACACACACACACACACACACACACACACACACACACACACAAATATATATATATATATATATATATATATATATATATAAATTCCAACGAATTGTGTTTTTTGCTTCTGGTGGCCCAAAAACCAAAAGTTATCATGGTCTCGGGCTTAGGTCTTACCATGAGACCTACGGTAATAGCTTCTTCCCTATAGGGGAAATTCGCTAAACGGTTGTCGGAAATATACATTATTTCATTAAAGGACACTTTATCCCTTAAGTCGAACTTATGAATAAGACTAGGCAGAGTAAGGAGGTTAATATGAGGGGGCATCTAACCGCCAATCGGATCCCAAATTTTCGCCAGAATCAGTCAAGCCCTGAATTGTGAATCATAGCCAATCCATGCCGTTTATTTTGGTTTTAAAGATCGGTTTGTTTTTTTAATAGTATATTTCATTACAAGGACCTAAAGTGACACTTTTCGTACAAGGTCAAGTTTTACAACCGAGGCTGTAAGCCGAGGTTGAAAAATGACCGAGTAACGAAAAGCAGCTTTAGGTCCGTGTGATGAACTATATTTTTCGTTATATTGCTCAATACAATACGTAAACTACTTAAGAAAACCAAAATTTTACAGCTTGTTTACCTTTAAAGATGCCTTCAAAAGATGCCACCGTCTTGTTCTTGCTATTTGAAGCAATCGGCTGATTGTTTCATTTGTGTTAGGGTAGACTGACAACAATGAACAACTATCGACGTATCGAACGCATGTAATAATCGATTGGTGAAATGAGCGAGTTTCACAAATTGATTAAACTAACAACAATGAATGTTTCGATTCTTTGTAATCGAATGAATATTGTTCGATTATTACGACGTACTCGGCACTTTTTGACTTTTATAGTCCTAGGACTATAAAGAGTCAGCTGGTATCGAGGACATCAGCTTTTAATTCCTAGGAATAAAAAGAGTGTATTTAGGTCCGGAAAACATGCATTAAAAACATCTGTTTTTGAAGCAGCATAACGAAAAATATTTTTTCTACACTTTTAAAGGTATTTTTAGGGAGTTCGTCTAACTTTAACGAGGGCCGAAAGCCTAACTCGAACTTTCGAGGGAAACAATTAGTTTGAAAATCTTGAGGAAGAGTGACATTTTTTGTTTTACCGGTCCCGCGAAATGTCGCGTAGGTTGTTGATCGGAACACATTTGGGTTTTGTGTAGTTTTCGCGTCTTTGTTTTGAATATTCACTAATCCCGAAACAAACGCAAAGATTAGAGTCCTGTCATCAAATAATAAGTTGACGAACCTTGAAAATTACTGTATGACTCAAATTTTATGATTGATTGTAGTTTTATTTGATTAACTGAACAAGAACATGGCGGATTCAAGAGTAGCATCCCTGGGCAAATTTGAATATAGAAGATCTAAGTTCATAGGGCCGAAAATACGGAAACAGATATTGATCAAAAATTTTATTTATGGTATCCAAACGAATATTTCCAAGATATTGATTTGAACCACGGTCGACAGTTACTGGGTGCACACACACTATTTTCATCGGGTATAAATTTTCAGCCACCATCTTGGATCCATCAAATTGGAAATAAGGTAATTTCTTAAATATGAATGTAGTGTTGCGACACATCAGTACAGTCTGATATTTTCACGCTAACTACAACACCGCAATCCGTTTTTGAAAATATTTTTTCGGTCTCGAGATGTACTCAATAAAAAATTTCCCCTATGCATTTCTTCAAGGCGTCTCCAAATTAAGCTGTTTCTTGTTGTTTTCTAATATCTTCGTTCAAATCACAGTATGAAGTTCGCTTTGGTCTTATTCGTTGTTGTTGTATTTGAACCCTCCAGATCTTGAAATATATATAATTTAATGAAAACATCGTAAATTTTAAGTAAACCGGAGTAATTGATTTTCAGCTTCATTTTAAGAAGTGCTTCTAGAACTATCTTGCGGAGAAGTTATGAAAGACCCTATGTAAAAGGCAAAAACTATAATGTCCTTGTGGATGCATTACGGCGCAAATCCGTTGAAGATTCTTTTTACCTTTAGTTAATTTCAAAACTGAACATAGAAATCTTCTGCAGTAGAAAATATTGGATTTTTTTCTCTTTCAGGATTACTCTTAAGTAACACGTGACGTCATAATAAAATCTCATTACATTAATATTCTTCCTAGCAGGCTATTTAGTTGTCAGATGATCCACTAACAGGTCTTAGAAATTGAATTATATATTTTATTTAAAGACACACATGTAAAAACTGCAATTTAGAAGACTCTCGATAGTTTGACACACGATACTTTGATGCTCTGTATACTTTGACACCTGCTGACACTCAAAAACGTTCACTCCCAAGTATTTTTTACAGTGATATTTACTGGGACCTACATTATGATAAAACTTAATAAAATAGCTGTGCAATGGTTTACGTTTATGGTATTTAATAAATTTAGGAGTCGTACATGTTGTATTTTTATTTTTAATGTTTTTTTAATGTGAAATCTCATGTAGGCCTACTCCCTGTAGTTTGACATTTTGATACTTCGACACCCTCGAAGTACACCAAGTGTCGAACTATCGAGAGTCTACTGTAGTTTGCACTCTCTTTGTTATATTTCAAATTCAATTCATAATAATGCAAAGTTTCACATTATACACTGCAGAGCACATTGTTTCGTCCAAAATTAGAGTTAGGTATTGTTTCTTGCTATACAAATTCAAACGTGTTAAAACTCAACATTTGCATTTGGCCACTACGTTATAGGTTTAATATTATACATGTTATTGTTTTCTATGGACTGGTTTATTTAATTATTTATTAATAGTTAGTCCATTCTTCGTATTATTCGTATGCAGGTGAGTATGCAGGTTTGCTGACACGTAAATGTGAAAATTGGGGATTTTAGACTTTAATACGATTTATCTCAACAATATCAAGCCACATATCAAGTTTTATTAAGATATGTTGCGAATTAAGTGAGATAGAGAACGTTTTTTATTTCCCATTAGGATAACAATGGTACAGTGTAAGGGGTGTTTACCGCTTTCATTATCTCGGTGACTAATGGACATAAAGCAATGATTCAAGATACTACATTGTTTATTTTTTAGCTGATTTTAATGGTGCCCACCAAAGTCTGATTATTTTTTTTTAGTTCGTTAAAAACTAACAAAACAAAATTCTGCCCATTTTTGGGGGAAAATCGCGAACAAAAACCATATTTTTAACGCCATATAACTCGGTAACCGTTAGGAGTACAAAGAAAATGTAAGAACTATTTTTCTAGAAAATGTAATAAGCTTTATTTTGTAAATTTAAAGTTTTTACCTCCGACCAACAGTTCTCGAGATTTTTGAGAAAACCCAAAAAAGTACCCTGTTTCCGTCTATTGCCACTATAGAGCTCGCCACATACGTTCCAGGACTTTTGGTATTTTCATCCTTAGGTACTTCTAAATAAGTGTGCAAAGTTTCAAAATTAACGAAATTTTTTCCAGGTTGGGCCATTTTTTAAGTTTTTGACTGGATTAAATAATACAATAACTTATTTGGTTGTGTCAGTATAAAAACGAACTTTGCTTGCGCCTATAATCCTCAGCATGCAATCGTAAAAATGTGTTTTCTATTAATTGGTGACCAATAATAGTTAGTTTGCTAGAATGTCATGTAGTTAGCTAGATATCAAGTAGCTATAAGAAGTTTGTATTTGGCCAACATTTGCCAAGTTTATAATGCTGTAAAATTGTTCAAATAAACCACAATTTTTTTTTTAAATATACTCATTAATTTAACTACACTGTATATGTTTTAAAGTACTCTTAATTTTTCTTCCTCCGGTTGAGAACAGTTTTGCCCCTTTCTTAATTATACTTTTATCGGATAACCAAGGTTCATAGGCTCATTTCCTTTGAAATTATTGTTATTTTGGAATATTAAAAAAATTCTCTAACATTTTACAAAATTTACTACATAGCAAAATATTGTATGCCTTATTACTATACAAGTTCTTTACTTTTTTCGCTTCTCTAATGGAAATCAAGACAATAACTTAATGTGTTTAGTTGTAAACTTTTTTATATCATTTCTGGCTATAAAACGAATATATTAAATATTCTTTTTTTAATAGTTTTTTTGATAGTTACTTTGACATTGATTTTTAATTTTTCTCATGAGGCATTGGATAAACCATGTAATCGGCACAATCACGGTGAATAAGGCATATTATTCGTAGAGCTTGTATAACTTTGGAATCTACATAATCTCGTAATATAATCTGATAGTGGTTTTTTATTTTAAATTTGTAAAATAAGCAAATGAGAGCCACGCCAATTAATAGCCCATATATCTTTCCTCCGAGGGATATTTTTCAAGGAGATTAAGTCAAGTTTCTCGTTCAAAGGAACTGACGTTTTCCTTATCGATGATTTATTTATCATAAATAATTTGTATGAAATTGCGCACGTTTTGCTACACCGAGTATACAGGCGACTGTAAATCAAGTTTTTATGAACAAATTAAAAATGAATTAGCAGCTTGCCACTATGGGCAAAGAATTTTCGATAATTGTTCCTTATTCAGGCTCTGACTATTCCTAATAACAGCTATCTCGCCGAGATAATCTACTTCATATCTGATTAAGACATTAAAACGTGGGATGATCGAGTTCCTATACTCTTTTTTTTTGCCCGGTTCAAATTATAATTTGCACGTTATACGCCCCTGCTATCAAGGAACAGGAACCATTACAGACCTTCTACGCATTTTAATCTCTTTGTGCTATGTGTCATTCAACTTTAATAACTCTAGCTAGATTAACTTCAAATACGTATTTCTCTTTCAGCCTTCATACAGCTATGCTACTGATCAATAATTTTAAATGATACCGCAAAACAATCCGGTGACCGTTAAAACTATTTCATTCCTTGTTTTTTTTTAAAGTTACGTTTTGTTGTAGCCTCCATGAATATCGACATCAATAACAAAGATCTCAGACAAAAAGAATACGTTTCTCAACCCACGATTGAAACGGATTATATCTAATTCTTAATACACAAAACAGTAAATTCTTATAGGCTTATAAGTCATGTGGTGTGAGGCCGTTTTAACAATTGGAATTGCTCCGAAAAAAAAGTAATTTCTTAGAATACTCCGACATGATCTCTTCTTGAATACTTTTTAAAACCTAAAGAACTGTATGTGAATCCAACCTGGAAACCGTTTATTCCATGGCTCGAAATTATGATATATCTTAAGCGTTCGCCCTGGAGGCTTCTTTCTGGCTGAAATAAAACTTTCTAAATCAGTTTATACGCCAGTTTACGTCTCTACAGCCATATACACACATGCTAAGCTATCCCCCCCTCTGTCAGTTTTTTGTCCGTTCTAATTAGATCAATGAATTCCCCTTTCTTCTTAGGAAACATCGATCATTAAATGCAATCACATAAGCCGGTCTCACTCATCAAATATTAATTTAACTTTAATTCTAATTTATCAATGACGTATGCTTAATTTAGGGTGTACGTCGTCACCTACTGTGGAGTCATCTATTTCGCCACACCACCCATAGATGGATAGGTCCATCAAACCTAACCCCCATAGATGGATAGGGCCTGGGAGTTGGTCTTGCAGTCCAACTCCTCTTGGATCTTGCTTCCTGCTCCTCCGACGCTACCATGCCGGGTTATCGATTATTTTCTTGCCACCCTTCTCTAAACCATTAATTTCCCCCATTTTAAACTCGGCATGGTGACTCTTGCTGCAACCAAACCTCCCCTCCGGCAAAACTCAAGAGTGTTCCTGGACTCCGCACTAGATGATTCTGTTGACTTCCTCCTTCACTGAGTTCACTCTAACCTCAGCCCCTCTCATTATCAACTTCTGGACCTCTTTGCCATTTTCAATACCCCCGTTGCAGCAGACCTGCATACTCAGCGAATTTCAAACGCAAAAGAACATATTTCAATCTAACATAGTGAGATTTGACATGTTTTTGTAATCTCCATAAGAATAAAATGGAGAATGAGTATGCAGGTTTGCTGCAACAGGTATTTTAAAATTGGGTGGTTTTAATTCAATATTTAGTAGACCTGAACTAGAAGAAGCCATATACCAAGTTTCACCAAGATATGTCAAAAAATAAGGAAGATATAGCATTTATTTTATTTCCCGTAAGGATAACATAGGGAATCAGTATGCAGAATTGCTGCCACAAAAATGCAAACTTCGGGGATTTCAGACTCCAAAATGTACATTAAATCTCAACTAGATGAAGCCATTAACCAAGTATTATTAAGATGTGTTGAGAAATAAGCAAGATATAGAATTTTTATCATTTCCCATAAGGTTAACATTGGGACAACGTACTGTGTTTACCACTTTCAATATCTCTGTAACCAATGGACATAGAGCAATGATTCAAATACCAAATTGTTTGTTTTTCGAGCTGAATCCAATGGTGCTAGCCAAAATTTTATTTTTTTATTTTTCTTTGTGAAAACTCAAAAACCCCATTTTTGGGGGGGGTTTATTCCCCTTTACCCCCCCTCCCGGTGGTCCGATCGGGCTGGTTTACGAAGTCGTCCAATTGATTACCACTTTACATGTCTGTACCAAATTTTATTAAGATCGGACCACATTTACGGCCGCTATCGTGCTGACAGACACACACACACACACACACACACACACACACACACACACACACACACACACACACACACACATATAATATATATATATATATATATATATATATATATAAATTCGAACGAATTGTGTTTTTTGCTTCTGGTGGCCCCAAAACGAAAAGTTGCCATACCATGAGACCTACGGTAATAGCTTCTTCCCTATAGGGGAAATTCGCTAAAAACCGTCGGACCCCGATTGTTCGGTGGGAGCTGACTACCACAACAAATATATTGCAGGAAGACGGGAAGTCAGAACCCTTGCCGATGATTGACAATTACAAGTAAGCTACCGACGAAATATAAATAGATTGGCTTTGTGTATATAACTTTGCTCCTAGTGAAACCAATGGTGGCCAACAACCATTTGTTTGTTCAATTCGGCTGAATTTCTAAGAGAAACCTGGATATCTACTTGTTATTATAAAAATTGAGCATACTAGGTAACCCGTTTCTCGAAATCTAACAAATTTAAGGGTTTGTAAAAATAATTATATAACCAATGAAGTAATTTATTTATTTATTTCAATTTCATTTATTTCATTCTCAACGGCTGACGCCAATACGTAAATGGATACAGTAAGTGAAAACACGCATAAATATATTACAGGACAAAATTCCACGATGCAGTTGATATTTTACAATATATAAATAAATAGTTGTTAAAATAATTCTTGAATAACAGGGAATAGGACTACTATGCAAGTAACAATGTATATACAGTGCAACAACAAACCAGAACCAAGCAAACAAGTAAGCAAAGGCAGTGTGGGTAAAACGTGAACAAACATAACTCTAAGTCTCATTAACTACAAGGCTAGAGACTGTCTTTAATTGACTTGGTAGGCTTTGGAATTAGAAAAAAAACACAGAATAGTAGCTAACTACGGGAAAAAATAACGTTCATTAATTAGCAGAAAAGTGACATTCCCGCCAATTTCTGAGACAAACATGAAAATATTTCTATGAAACTTGAAATAGAAAATTAAAATATGAAATTTAAAAATCTGTGAGTGTGAAATAGTTCAGCTGTCGTCTCTAGGGCAAGCTAATCTCAAGAGTTTATGAAGAACAATACTTGATGACTTCAAAACTTGGTAAGACACTGATTATTACACTCATAAAAACACTGTTGAAACGAGCACGTCCAAACCACTGGCGTCCATCTTGGAAAAAAAAAGAAATCGGTATGATAACACGAGTACACTCTCGCCGGAACAGAGCGAACCCAGGCGAGTGTGATAGTGTACATGTTGCGGTCGGCATGCTTTGTTTTACCTCACTCACAAGACTACGTACTTCATGGCGCAAGTACGCTCTCCGCGAGGCGCAATGTCAAAACGTGCGAGCAGTTTGAAGCGTGTGGTTTTTTTTCAGGGGAAGAAAGTATAAAGAAAATCCGAGCGGCAACTAGCGCATCGTGTACATTCTCGCCCGACCCCGGCAGAGTGTTCACAAGTGCCTTCATGGTTTCATTCTTTAAGACTGCTGTTATGGATGAATCTATTAGAAATTTATATCGAACAGGGAGTACTGGCTCCATTTTTGTTTTGCCACTAAATGACCGCCGATTTATTTGTTCACGCCAATCCATACAAGGTCTGCGACGAATTGACAGCCCAAAGTGTATTTCAGTGTACAAAATGATTAAAAGCGCCTTAAAAGTATATTTCAGAATCAAGAAATTTAATGTTAAAAATACCCCCGTTGCAGCAGACCTGCATACTCAGCGAATTTCACATGCAAAAAAAATACTTCCATCCAATGTAGTGAGATATGACATGTTTTTGTAATCCCCATAAGAATAACATGGGGAATGAGTATGCAGGTTTGCTGCTACAGGTCCGTTAAAACTGGGTGTTTTTATTTCAATATTCAGTATATCTTATCTAAAAGAAGCCATTTACAAAGTTTTATCAATGGAGATATGGATTTTTTTTTATTGCCCATAAGGATAACATGGGGAATGAGTATGCAGGTTTGCTGCCATACAAATGGAAATTTCGGTGATTTTAGACTGAAATACATTAAATCTCATCTATATGAAGCCACAAGCCAAGTTTTATTAAGATATGTTGAAAAATAAGCGAGATATAGAATTTTACTTATTTCCCATAAGGTTAACATTGGGACAACGTACCACTTACTGGGTACCATTTACGTGGGTACTGTGTTTACCACTTTCAATGTCTCGGTAAACAATAGACATAGAGAAATTATACAAAATACTAAATTATTTGTTTTTTCGAGCTGAATTCAATGGTGCTTATCAAAATTTGACTTTTTAATTTTTCTATGTAAAAAAACCAAAAAACCCATTTTTGGAGGGGTTTATCCCCCTTTACCCCTTCCAGTGGTCCGATCGGACTGGTTTTCGAACTCATCCGAATAATTACTACATTACACATCTATGCCAAATTTCATTCCGATCGGACCATTTTTGCGAGTGCTATCGTGCTTACAGACACATATATATCTAGAAATCTGAACGAATGGTATTTTTTGCTTCTTGGGGCCCCAAAATGAAAAGTTATCATGGTCTTGGGCTTAAGTCTTACCATGAGACCTACGGTAATAGCTTCTTCCCTATAGGGGAAATTCGCTACTATACCCGGCTGCTGCTGAAACAAAGTCGCCTAAAGTTAGGGAAAGAAGCCCCGAGCGAGACCTGGAGGAATGAAGTCGGATGGAAGATAAGTAGAAGACCGGTTGGTCGCCGGCGCCGACAAGGAGACGAGACGACGAGTGTGCATAGCTCATCGGGCTGCGGAAATTAACCGAGGCCAATTTCTGTAGATCATAAAGCTTTCACGTTATATACTGTACTAGCAGATATACCCGCAGCTTTGCCCGCTAAAAGGATAGCTAATTTTAATTCAATTATATTATGCCTTATGCAATTTTTGGAATAATTAACAAATGGACTGATTTATTTGCGCCACGATGGGCGTGCAATTACACCCTTAAGAAGCAGCTGATAATTCCACTCTAGATGAAAATTAGAAAGTATAACGCTTCCTCTAAAAATGTTCTCCTCATGATTAGCAAATGGTATGAATTAGCTTCCTCCCATTTCCAGAGAGAATGAGGATAACCCAGAATATAAGACAAATAAGACGCTAAGGATGGATTTTCGACTTAAATCAATCTATAATTTAGTATGTTTTTGAAAATAAACCGAAAACTTTAAGAAAAAGTAGAAGGTAAATATCTTGGCAAAAGAACCTATCGCCCCAAAAAGTTTCTTATTAAATTTTCAAATTTTATTCTTTCAGTAGATTGGTTCTCGTACCTTTTCTGTTCCCTGAAAATATTCCACAGGACTCCCATTCGTAGTTAGGGAAAACTAAAATGGCCGCCATTTTGATTTTTTTAATACTCAATTTTAGTCGTCTGAGAGAGAATATTTCAAAAACCTTTCTTTTTTGGCATCTAAAGCCCATAAAGAATAACTGTGCTAAGATTCAATGCCCAAAGTCTTTTAGTTTTTAAGAAAGTAAGCTTTGAAAGCTAAAAATGGCCGCCATATTGTATTTTATAATATACCCCTATTTAGGCCTTTAGAGACAAAATATTGCAAAATCCTTTCTTAGTACGCATCTAGAGCCTGTAAAGAATATTTGTGCCGAGTTTCATGGCTCTAACCCTTATAGTTTTTGAGAAAATGTGATCAGTCAGTCAGTCAATGGTTTTTGGCTTTTATATATATACATAGAAGATAGCTATTTTGAATGTTAGCTGCGATTACGGAAAATCAGCTGGAGATTTTTCCCGTACTAGTGACTAGTCATAACTTCTGACACTATCCCTTAGAGTTTAATCATCATAAATCGGCCTTTCCGATTGGTCAGTGATAGTTACACATATGAAAGCTGTTCTCAATAATTTTGTGTGAAAACGTAATTACAGTTGTCATTGCACTGCAGAAATGTAGTCTAATTTAGCACCAACAGGTTATGTTATGAACAATCAAAATACTGTAATTGATTTATCATTATTATTTACAGTATGTTAAAAAATATCGTTCGTATCTCGGGTCGTAACTGTTGACTGTCAACTCTATCGTAGGCTGTATCATGATTTGAAATGTTTTATCACGTTTAATTTACATCTTATGTAGACGAAAATTAAAATTGGCCGCGCAGGAACTGGTAATGAACATGAGTCACTCTTTTGAGATCGTCGAAAGATTAAAAACACACAGTATTTAAATATACACAAAACACAACACTAACGGCTGGACGAATAATTACATATTAATTGGTGAACTAGTTCACGCGACACGGCGCGGCTGAGCGTGTGGCTGACTCATGACTCCACATTAGAGAATTAACCAAGGTCAAAAACTTAGCAAAGGAGGCTTCATCATTGGAGCCTGATGAAGAGGTTTATGTTGCCTCGAAACCGGAAGCCGCATTAATCTACTTTATGAATCCTAGACGGAATTAAGGTAACTTTATACCATTATAGATTTCAATAAGTGATCTTGGGCCAAATAATAGCAGTAGTATAGTTTTTGTCCACCCCTCAAACAGAGTGGGGGGGGGGGTCAAGACATAAGGAATGGTGCAAACATAAAGTCGATGTGTCACCCCTAGCCTAAATGGCAGGTGTTCAAAAATTTGATTAGGAGATAAATCGCCCGCTTCACTAATTCAATACCTTTAATGCGTGTAATTTTGGCTTGAACGACATATCGACTTCAGGTTTGCACCATTGCTTAAGTCCTAACAAGCCCTTAAGAATTGCGGGTCACTCAAAAGGAATTTGCTTTGAAATTGGGGCTGCCTTCTATATATTTTGGGGCTAGAAAAAATTTGGGAATATGATGAAAATTACCACTTTTCCATGTAATAATGGTAGTCTGAGTTTGGCTTACCCAAAGTAACCCGTTTAAAAGCTAAATTGGGTTATCCAAATTTCATTTCGTGTGCATGCCTATCTCAAAATTTAAAATGGCTGCCATTCGAGTTAAGGGTAAGATATCGACCTCGGGTTTGCGCCATTGTATTTCTCTTGACAAATCCTTCAAATTGAGGGGTCACTCAATAGGGGCCGCTGTTTGAAAAATGAAGTTACCCCCTACCCTCCACCCTGTTAGGGGAGTGAACAAGAATTTTCGATGTCATAAACTTCAAAGCTTTTGTTAACAATCACTAATAAAAACAAAATATTTCTATAAATTTTGGTTGAAAAAAACAGATTTGTTGCCAGACTTTATTTACACATTGTATATATGTCTATTGACACGACAGCGGACGCAAAAATGGTTCGATCACAATGAAATTTGGTACTGACGTGGGAAGAAGTAATAACTCGGGCGAGTTCAACAATCAGCCTGATTGAACCACCGGAAGGGGGTGGGGGTAAAGTGGGATGGAAACTCAAAAATATGTTGTTTTTTAATTTTGTACATAGAAAAATTACTTGAATTTCATTTTTTTTCACACCATTGAGTTTAGCTTGAAAAAACAATCTTTTTTTCTTCATATATATATTTTTAAATACGCTTTGACGTCGGATGTGGCTCATTCTCACGCACGGGCGCGTCCCATGTGAGAATTAATTTCGCATAATATAAATATGTCTCATTATACTATTATTTAATTTATCTGACATAAGAAATGTATCGTAAAATCATTCTTTGGCGAAATAAAGAACTTGGAATATACGTCCTCAACTGCGATGAGTGAAAAACATTCGGAACGATGAACTCTAGTTATAATTTTCTTTTCGTTTTGGAACGAACTTAAATACAGCTGGGAAAATACCTGCAAACCGAAGAATCTCAAATTTAACCTCGCGCCTAAGATCTAATACGACCGAGTTTAGCCTACCAAGCCATACTCTAATCGTTGTGAAGTTTTATGCCTTTATTATCAAGAGTTTGAAAGGGAAGGGAAACGGAAGAGCAAATTAAAGGTAAGGGTGTTTGTATATAATTTGCTAGTATAATAAAAATGGAACTCGCACTCACAGGAGTAACAGAAGAATTTAAACAATCCGTATTATACCAAAAATAGTTGACCAGTTAGGCAGACTTACCTCGAAATGTCAGTCGCCATATTAATTTAACGAGTCACTCTGGTCTTACAAAACCAGTTCCTCGCAGCTCCAATAAAAATATTCCTTTTGTTGTGATGTAATCTACTAACCGTTCCTAAACCAATGAATGGTACCCGTCTCTCAGGCCAACGAGGAAAGTTTGTATTAAAATTAATTTTTCCTACAACCGCGCGTAAAGTGTCAGTTTACGCACCGAAAACCAATCGTAACACAGCTGTTTACTGAGGAGGGAGCGATTAAGTCTTTGAAAGTCTTTGGAGCGAGCGCAAAAGTCTTTTGCACCAGCTGATTTTGCATTGTTACTCAGCGCGCAACAGCGCTCCTTTCCGCGTCCGACTGGGCTCGACTTGTTTATAACCTCAAACTGGCGCATTCAGCTACAATGGATGGAATAAGTGATGACGAATTCAGACTTACTCCACCTGATATTAGTAAACTAGTAAAAGATGTTTCATGAAACTTATTACCTCGTAAATCTAGAAACCTTTACGAAAAGAAATATGAAGAATTTATGCAATCATAATGGCGCATTCAGCTACAATGGACGTGAGTAACTGTGATTGTATTCATCGTTTGGGAAATTAAAACTGCAGTTGTAGGAAAAATTTAGTGTGCATTTCGCGTATAAAGCGTCTTTCTCGCTTTCGCAAAAAATACCGCGCGACGCGTATTTGTTTAGCTCAAGCGATAAAGACGTACTTTACGCTCTTAATACATAAATAACTGTGTTATTGAAGCGATATAAAAAAATTGACCTTGTAGTTACTCGGGAGACAGATTATTTCGGTTACCCAATTTTGGCAGGTAGTTTCGGGAGTTCCTACGGTTTTCCTCAGGCGAGCGCACATCCCAACTGCGCATGACGTCACACACTGCAGCGAATGTAAAGGCGCTTCTCAAATAAACTGCAGTAAAAGATATTTACACTGGACTAAAAACTAACAAAACCGGCAGAGAGCGTCTGTTGTGGCTGCTAACTAGGGGTGGAGTTTAAAAGTTACACTGAGAAAAATTTAGTCCTGAAATACGTGGAAAATACACGTAAATAAGGGTGTGCGGGTTACCCACTGCAATCTGGACCCGGCTCAATGCTCCGGCAGTGAGGCCGCCACACGGAAAATCAGGACTTAGTTTGTCTACATAGTTATGACGTCACTGGCTATGACGTCATTACTGTCGGTTGTAAGTCCTGCCGATCAGAGTTGGATCTCGTAATTGCAGAGACTTTTCTCAGAATATCCTGCGATTCATTTTGCCTTCACCACAGTTTATCACAGAATATACATTCCTACTCTGGTAAAATACAACCGATTTCTATGCACTGACTTGCCTAGTCTCTGCATTTACCGGTATTTTTGACTTAAAATAAGTAAAATATGTCTGGTCCTTCCCCTAGCGGTCACCCATCCAAGTTCTAACCCCGCCCGATGTTTCTTGACTTGTATGTTCAGGTGAAGACTGATTATGCTATATCCATTGCGTTACGGCTGCCTGTTGACAAATGTAGTTGTTGAATAGGATCTGAAGAAGTGATAAGTGCAGTTTTACGCCTAGTGGTACTTCTCTACAGTGACAGCGTAATTGAGTCTAGACTAGCCCTCCGTATACGTGTCGTGCGTGTTTCCCGGTACCGGAATTTTTGTAAAAAGTGATGTTTGTTCGCTGTTTGTGCGTCTGTCCGATTGTGTTACGTGGGTATGTGTCATGATGGTTTTTAATGCTTCTTGACGACTTCCACTAAATGAAATTTGATTTCCATCGCCTAAGGAAGATCTCTCTGAGATTGAAACTGTCGTAGCCCCTAATATGAGACTACAAAGGATCACTTTGACAGTACAAGGTATTTACACCATTAATAGTTATAATTTATTGCCCTGATATATTTATTTATTTGATTTATTTAAAAGTGGCAGAAAATCAATGCAAGGTTATACTCGACCTGCATTCTATTTCTTACAATTCATCTTATTTAAGACTTCGCTAAAAATACCTGAGTTATTAAAATCGAAGCAGGATTTAAACAGTGCAATTACTTTTTTTGGTAATTTGTTCGTGTAAACTTTGGGCAGATAAAATAAATCTTAGGTCTAAAACTGATCAATGCGTCCTTGCAACTATTTAAAAATAGAACAGAATGTTTTTATTCAAACTTGTATCACATTTATTTGTAAATTTTCAATCCCAAATATAAAACTAACTCAACGGACTTAAAATCAATCCTGATTTGGTTAAAAATATTTATTCGATTGAAATAAAATAATTTATGATAGTGCGAACTAAAAAAAGATAAAGACTAACTGCTTTTACCAAATCACAAGGAAATAATTTGAAGTCCTCATTCATACGCCTATCGTAAATGCAGTGGGCTGCAGCCAGAAAGTAAATCAAGGATAAACTTATGACGTGTTTTGTGACGTATACAAACCATCCATGACGTCACTTTAATGTTTTTTCCTTAAAATCACGGTAAATTCCCTGATTATTTGCAAATACGGCAGTTCGGGCGTAATGGAAGAGAAAAACTTCTTAAAGAAGGACTGCGAGTCCTGCGTCTGTACTAATGCCCAAAACTCTGCTGAGTCATTGAGCTGGGTCCAGACACAACACTCCTGTACGTGAGCCAAGTCCTTATTTACGTATTGCGAGTACAGATTCTAGACTTGGGGCAAAAACTCTGCTTTTCCGCTAAGATATTTTTCTCAGTGTACGAAATATATTTTCCCCGGTTAAAATAATTAGGTAATCAAATTGCGAAAAAACTGTGATATGAGTATTTTAAATACTCTACTCAATAGTCTGAAACTCCACAACGTTTAGATAACTATTATATTATATTTTCTGAGAGATTGTTAGTGTTGGCAAGTTACAGTACAGAATTTATTAATTATAAAAATATGTAGACTATAGGTAAATTAAATTATCGAAATTGAAAGCAGAACTTATTATAAAAAATAAAATCATGACATGAAAAGGTTTCTCTGCTAGAACATTTTTTAACAGACACAAAGAGTAAGCGTAAAGTTTGAATCAATAAGTTGAATTTTATGAGTTTTTCCAACATTTATTTTTAGTAATTTAGTTTTTACAACAGATTAAAGATGTATAATTGAAAGCGCGCTTGAAAATAGCACCAAGGCATTGTTGTGGGTGTTGACAACCCTCGCCGTCGACATCGGAAGATCAACCTCGGTTAGGCACTGGCACCGAACTACCGGCTCTGGTCGCCGCGTTCGATCTCGTGAAACACAGTGTTGTCGTTCATTCTGCCACTGAATAGAATGATTAATATACACTTTGTGCTATGAGCAATCAACTGATTCACTTAGTAATCGAACATCGATGTAAATAATTACACTGGATTGGTAACTCAGGCCCCGAAACGCGAGCCGCCGGCAATGGTTGCGTTTAAGATTTTGCAGGGGCGATGGGGGAACGCATCTTTTGCCGGACAATTTGTACTGACCGTCTTGTAATTACTTAATAGTTATGGCAATACATCTATTATAGCAAGCTTTACTCGTAAAACTGCTCCCAAATCCGTGCGGTTTCAATACAGTTAACAATACAGTTTCGCGCTATTTCCCCCAACGCCCCTTCAATTCGGCCCGGCTGCAACCCCAACGCACAGCTGTGTTGGCTCGGAAATCACTACACGAGCCTTACGGGAAGCGCGCTATCCAGTTGTATTTATTTACATCGATGTAATCGAAGGTATGACCAAACAACCCCGGGTGATGTTTCAAACGAACACACATAACCTCGAACACGATCGTCACGGCTGCGCGGTGCGTAATGTCACATCAGACGACAGAGCTTTGCGCTTTCGTCGGTATAGTTTTTCGAGCTATAGTATGTTAACCAGCTATCGTGTCACTTCAAGAATCAACTGGTGATTTATCAACCGGAAAGCAGTGAACACATGTGTTAAGGGTTGAGAAAAAAGTGGAAATGGCAAATTAGGGCACAGTAAGGTAAAATAATGAGGAGAGGGAGAGAGAGGGTACCTTACATGTCGAAAGATGAATGCCAACTGGTCTAGTAGTTTCTTCAATAGGCTATTGGCCAGCTGACTGTAGATTCCCCATTTGAATAATGGCGCCAAATTTGAAGTGATTTAAACTCTTTCATAGATGGGTGGTAGGTGATGGTTGAACTTGGTTTGGGTTGGAATTAAAGTAAAAGGATTATAAACTGATATTGGAAATAAGATTGGTGTTCTAAGGTCAGATTCCCTATTATAGTCTATTAATTAAATCAAAAGAAACGAAAGTCTCTGGTGCACTAAAAATAATAACTTTTCTTAACACATGCGATTTTACAACCCGGGACTTCACTTGTTGGTGCGGCTTCGTCTCGACCAACGTGTTCTTTCGTTTGTGCTTCAGTTAAAGTTTCAATTAAACTTCCCAAGTCCTGGTTCGAGGACTTCGTCGTCTTCAGATACCTTTTGATATTAAAGGTACAACTTTCTCTCCTTGAGGTTTCATTTTAATCTAAACGTTTGTTTTTGGACTTGGCGTTAAAATAGTTCTAAGATAGGCATTTCGAGCTCTCTCGAACACGTTTGGCCGTAACCGAGATTAATTTAGTTATGTAGATATCTTGGTACTAACGTATATATATTTCACCTGATATTAGTTTCTAAATTATTTTTAACCAAGCTGAGTGAATTTGTGATTTCACTTAATTTATTTACTTGCTGGGTTTTCCTGCTGTTGAAACAAGTTTAGTCTGGTCAAAACCTGCTGTACAACAGGAGTGTAAGGTTGACCTCCTCCTGTGATCATCAAACCCCATGTACTATTTACATTACTATTTCTATAACAATAGCAATAAGCATCTATTGCTAACAATAGCAAGCTCCCTTACTGCACTGACTTCAAAATCGCAGACTAAAGGCATTTTTGTGAAAGGATCACATACGCCTAATTTGTACTTTTTACACTGCTTAGCAGTATATAAACCAAGCCTGACTGGACTGAAACCCTAAACTTAAGTTTGGTCAAGATGTGAAAAAAAATATAAACACCTTGTATTTTTTCAACCAGCCAAACAGTACAGCCAGGCATGGTGATTCATACTGCAAGCAGTGTGTGAACTCCAGCATGGCATGGTGTTTCATACTGCAGCAGTATGTTGAGTCCAGTCTGGCATGGTGGTTCACACTGCAAGCAGTGTGTGAACTCCAGCATGGCATGGTGTTTCATACTGCAGCAGTATGTTGAGTCCAGTCTGGCATGGTGGTTCACACTGCAAGCAGAGTGTGGAGTCCAGCCCGGCATTGTGTTTCATACGTAAATGCTGTTTATCCATGACGTCACTGGTTGTGACGTCATGAGTACAAGTACTGCTGTACGAGTAAAACTCACTGCTTCAAAACTAATTTTTTACCATGTCTTGGCATGGTGAAACATACGGATGACAGCCTGTCCTCGTTTTAGCACCCTTTAAGTAGGATTCATACGTATTTCAGTAGGATTCATGCGGATTTTTCTCTCATTGTAGACAGTCTTATTGACAATGTTCTGCAATATTCTTTTAATATTGTTTTATTTGGTATACAGTAATAATTATAAAAATAATAGGCCTACATTGGATACTGTCAACAGCAACGTAAACCGCGGTTTGACCTCTTTATAAGTGTCCAAAAACTGAGCTGGACTTATGGTGTCAAAGCAATAATTACATCAAATGCCCAATGAGCCCAGTTTTGTTAGTCACGTACTGTAAATAACGTTCAATTGTTCAATTACACTATGCGGTTATTCAAGCTGGGCGCTTCATGCGACAAATGTCTTCTTTAGGACAAAAAGATTTGATATTTATAAGATATGCTATAACATTACTGAAATACGAGTACAGGTGGCAAAACAGCCCAACAAATTTGAAACCTCAAAAGTTTGAAGCTAAAATTTTGAAACCTCTATTAGTTAAGCTGCAAGGATTGCCGATCTGCATTACTTCTTCTCTTGTGCCCATACTTAAGTATGACTTATTTTTTTCTACCACGTCTTAGAAAATATGAAGGGTAGGATTTATCAGTACCACAGAGAAGAAATAAGACAGAGGTCGCATCTAATTTTGCGCTAAATATGTGTCGAGCAGTGCCGTAGAGTAGGCGCGGGGGGTAGGGGGGCGCCCGGAAGTCTATTGTCTCCCTATATATTGTTTTACTTCCTGGTGTTAGGCAGTTACCCGAAACACTACTGCCATATGAATGCGACCTCTGCTTATTTCTTCTCTGTGTTAGTACATATAAAAGTCACATAATATTTACTTTATTTGTGTCATATTATATATACATACCACAGATCACGTTCTAGTTTTAATTAACATATTTATTTTATTCAAATAAATTGCATTTAGTAACATTTTATGAGCGGAGTGACGCCTTAGTAATGACAGAATAATAAACAGAAGGAACGGTTGCCTGGCTAATAATAACATTTAATCAGACATACCAAGTATCCGCTAAATTAACCAGAAAATTTGTACAACGTAATTGATTTAAGCAATCAAGATACAAGGAGAGAAATGAGCCTACACCAACAAACCTAAGAAAATAAATACTTCCGAATATATTACTTAGCTACTATTATTATAACTTAGAATACCAGAGTATATACTCTATTTTTTGTAAAAAGAAATATCAGAGTACCACTATAAGACGTGTTTCGGCCCAAGGTTATGATCATAGAGTATATTTTGTAATAACTTAAGAATATAATCAAAATAAGAATTTTTTTATCCTGAGTCACTAGTCATATGAATATACAATCAAATTGTTTTTAAAACTCCTTGAGGTTAGATAGTTTCTTTAATCTTATTTTCTTAATTTTTCATATATTTTATTTTTTAAGATAAGGTTAATTTTTTTGCACTTGCATTTTATGTATTTATTGTTTTTAATCACGTGTTAATGGTAATAAACAAGTTACAAAACAGGGTACTCTGGGTTATTGTTAGAAGTAGCTCTCCAAAGTGAACACAATTTCAAATCAATAATGGCTCATCATACTTATTACTCTTTGAAACTGGTGGCAACTTCCCATGATGCGCGTTCCTCAGGTATTTACCACGATAATGTTTCGTATACTTTTACAAATATATGCATCGTACTAAAAATGAGAGAGTAGGCTAGTGTTTATTGTATGTTCGTGTCTTTGTACGTGAATTCTGCCCACAAACTTATATGTATTATTTGCGGACTCCTCATGGACTTATACTGGATGATTGTCTCTCCTGGAATATCCTCATAGACAGTTTATGTAGTCAGCTCAGCACTGCACTGTTTGCCCTGAGAAGAATCAAACTCACGTAACCCAGAAGCCACCAAAGTTGCCTATACCACGCACTCTTTGAAAGCAGAATTAGGTACGGGATCATACTTTGAGGAGCATATTCCAACAACAACCTTCAGCGTGTTATGGTCCTTCAGAAGCGGGCGATAAGAATAATGGCTGGCATCACACTACGGGACAGCTGTAGAGAAGCATACAAAGACCTAAACATAAACACTGTGACAGCTCTCTACATTCTTGAGGTCATCATGCATGCTGTTAGTCTCAACTTGACTAGAAATAACCACCATGGAAGGGAAACTAGGTATGGACACAACTTCAATTTACAAGCGCACAGAACTGCATTATTTGCCAAAAAACCATCCTATGCTGGAGTCAGCTGATCAACGCTCTCCCAACCCAACTCAAGCAACTGGAAGAAAGCAAGTTGAAAAGAAGACTGCGTTGCGGCTTATGGAGGAGTCGAAATACACCATTGGCGATTTTCTGGAGAGGGCAAATGAACTCTGAAATCCTCTTATTTGTTGTTTTTTTATTTTTTATTGTATGACGCCTGTTAAACGTAATGTTTATGAATAAAGTTTTCTGTATTTTGTATTCATTTGCGTGTTAATTTGTCAAATAACTCGGCACAAACCGTCTATGGGCCAAGAGCTAAGATTAGAATCAGTCCAACAGGTGACTGGCCTCGCACTTTACCTCGACTCACTATTCGATTGGAAAATAAACGTTTTAAACGACAATAAACTTGAAATAATGTTATTGTTGAGTTATGGAATTCCGGGAATTAGTTTTAGCCCTAAAAAGTCGTCGTTTGACAAAGATTATGAAGAAAACGCTGTGATAAGGAGGGCACATACAAACAGAGGCGAGCAAACAAGAACGTCGACATGGCACTGCATCTAACGGGTTCGCGTTATTGAATAATCTCATTTATTGTATAATCTTATAGATACCGCAGAGTAAATTGAGATTATCATTTGTGAAGTGAGTTCATCATTGATACTGTTTAAAAACACAAACATCTGTGACTATCACGGCCTTGTAATAGGCCCGCATTGCACTATCAAATATTTTATAAAAGATTCTTTTATAAAAGATTTATTTCTCCAATCAGAATTAAAGTTTTTTTTTTTAATCAGCTGAATTGAATTTGGATTGGTCAAATCAAATCTTTTATAAAGTATCTTTTATAGAATATTTGATGGTGTAATGCGGGCCATAGTCTTGAAAGCGAATTGCCATTGGATTAGTCAGATTGGCACAACCCGCACGATTATAGAGAAGCATACTAGGGCTATGTTAACTTTACGTTTCTGGCCCCCGAGGTTCCAAAAACACAATCCGATCAAAATGTTATACAGGATTTCTGATCATTAGTGTTAAATTATCGTATTTGTTAAATAAACTTCATGGTAATAGTGATAAAATAGTGCAAATTTAAATTTACATAGTCTACTCTTACAAGGCAAAGTTAAATAAAATGAGATTTGTTCAAAAGCATTGTACTTGCCGAGATAAAATGGCTGTAACTGCATAAAATTTATGTAAAGTAGACGCCCTCTAGTTCGGCTTCGGTTGGATCGGCCGCCGGATAGTCCGGCCGGTCCTAGGAGGATGACTTATATCCGGGAATGACCTTCGACAGGATTTATCTTGAATGTTTAATTTCCGGCCGTAGAAGTAAACTATTTTATGTCACATTTAGTTTACGGGCAAGCTTGTAATTGATGGACACGCTTGACCTCAACCAACTAACTAACTATGTTGTAACCCTTTAAACCAAAGGACTGGTACAGTAAGAATTGGTCTGGGATTTCGTGTGAGCGTTTTTTTTCTGTTTATAATTAGGACTGTTTTCGGGAGTGGACGTGGCGAGTGTAATTGTAAGTTGTACGTGCACAAATTGACTTGAAGAATTTTTTTCTCAAATGGGTAGAAAACGTAAACACACGTTTGTGATAAAGAAACAAAAACTTAGGAAAAAATTTGCATAACAAAAGAAAATAACAGATTTCCTTTAATTTGTTTAGGTTATAATTCGAGTAATCCGTGTAAATTAATTTGATCAAATAAATTTCTAATGTGTGTTTACATTACGTAATGAGTTTTTCTGTTCACTTTATATCCTCAGTAAGGTATCGGTAAAAACTTACCTATCTTCGAGTGACGCAATATGACAGTTCAACATAAAGACGTCAAAATATTTTCTTTGACTATTAAACACTGTAAACATGTTTAAATAACGTGTTTTGTTGATTTTTAAACATAGGTAATGAGTTTAATAGGGTTATTTTACATTTTGATGGTACATCCGGATAGTCCGGCCATTTTGTAGTCCGGCCGGTGGTCCGGTCCCGAGGTGGCGGGGGCGTCTACTGTATTACTGACTTTTCTGTCATTTCCAGAAACCTCATAAAATTTCCAATAAGAACATCACAGTGATATTGGGGTATATTTCCCAATTCTCGTTTTTGTTATTATGGTTTTTTGAGAAAAATGAATTAGGTTAAGGGCATTCGTTTCACGTTAAACTGGAGTTTTCAAACACTCTATAATCACAATTCTGGTCCAAATATATTTTTTTATGATAATATAAGTTCCTTTTTATGATATCTTTGACAACCCTGTGGGGGAAAAACAATCAGAACACTCTCAACCCCACTTTTGGTGGGTTAACTGCCCCAAGTTTGGGGTTTTGGGCCATAGAAGGTTCAAATAAGTCCCAAATGTAATTATTTAAATGTAATTTTTATCAAAGACTAGCAGTTGCCCGTGACTTCGCTCACGATAAAAATTTCAGCTGATCTTCTGCTCTTTGAAATGTAAAATTATAGAATTCACAGCTGTTTATATTTCGGTATTTGAATGTTTAAATCCTTATAAAATGTAAACATTGAAGCTAAGGACGTTCACGGGGCGTAGCCCGAGGGGATTTTAAGGAAGTGAATAGGTCTATATGTTTCCTAGGTTCAAGATCTACCTCTGTGTGAAATTTCAACCCAGTCGGTTCAGTATTTTTCGAGTTTACTTATCCCATACACACCCACATACAGAAACCACCTCTTCTTATAATAGTATAGATAACAAAGATACGGTACAACATGTTCAAGCGTTCTCCCAAAGTTTAGTAATTTAACCGTCTAAATTAATTTGCCTTGTGTGAAGAAAATTGCCTAACGTTTTGAGTTGTGTTAAGGGGATTTTGCAATCTATAATGGCCTCAATTATCATCAAATTCCCTTTCAATGTGTTAATTATTATTTAATGTGGTCAATATGAGCTGGTTGGCAGGTTACTATTTAGTTGGAGGAATAAATCGGGACGCCCTGTCCTCATTTGGGGAAGGGACATTATGCCCATAATCTTAGGTTTTTGGACCAAATGGGCAATTTAAGCATCGAATCAGAAATATACATCCAACGGACCTCAGGTGGCTAAATAAGATAAATTTGGTTCCATAATACAGGGTGTTTTTTTTAACGCAACCCTTTTTGTAAGATTGAACAACGCACATATAAATATGAAATGAGTATTGTTATGTTAATCTTTACATTTTATACAACCTATTATTTAAGTTTGATCACATTTAGTTTACATTATGTATTCAAACAATCCGCCATTGGCATTTGTACAAAGTTGTGCTCTCTCCATCAAAGTCCTGAACACATGCTGCAAAGTACCTCTTTGAATTTCTTGCATTAAATTTGTTATGTTTGTTTTGAGGTGCTGAATATCCCGTAAAATGTTTTCGAAGGGCTTACTTTTTATGTTTCCCCAAAGAAAGTAATATAGTGGGGTCAAATCCGGGGATCTTGGGGGAAAATTATTCTTCACTGATAAAATAAAGTTTTGGGTTGCGTTAAAAAAAAACACTCTGTATAAACAAATATGTCAAACAAGAAGTTTTTTAAGGATGTGGGAAATGAAAACAGTTTGACTAAAAATAACATGTTAATAATTGGCTATCCATTACATACTTGTGACCTCCGGTGTCTAAACCAAACATGCACATAATATTTACGTTGAGGACAAGATAGTGATCAGTAACATATAGTGACTTGGTCATATTTATGAAACGTATCAATATAATTGTCTATCGTTCAACAACATTTGATAATAAAACTTTCAGGATGGATATAATATCTTTGAAAAAATATAAAAATTGTATCTATTCATTTAAAAAAAAGCATAGAAAACTAGTTATATTATGCTAGTAGACGTGCACTACTAGCATAATATAACTAGTTTTCTCAACTAGAGGCGCACTCTTCAGCCTCTAATCGAAAACTTACTAGAGGCGCACTCTTCAGCCTCTAGTAAGTTTTCGATTAGTCTGCTGATGAAACTAAGTTTATGGTAAACATCTGTTCCTTAAAATTTGTTTCCCCATGTTAAATCTTATGGACGATTTTGAAACTCTGGGGATCTTTCCTTAAATTTTACCCTTTTAATTGTTACATCCTGTAAACTTCACGCCGAGTCTTCCCAACAACACCTAAATTATTAAAATCTGTTCAGAACTGTAGGAGGCGTCTCGATTACAAAATACCCCTAGTGTATAAATAAGTATAGATAACCGATTCACAAAACGTTTTAATACACATTAATTTTCCTGTAAAACGCGAGGGTTTTATCAAAATAAATATAAATAGACTCAGTAAACAATACATGTATGCTGCTTGTAAACAATCGTACAAACAGTGTATAACGGTTTTACGTGGCTGTCCGGCATGGTCAAATCTCCCATTTAGAGGACCTTAGAAGACACTTTGCCTTAACACTTACCTTTAAACGGCAGCGGAAGAATTTTAATCATGGTGCAAGCTGTTGAGCTAGAGTCTTTAAACGCACAAAACTGGAACCGAACTGATGAAATATACTGAAGAAAATTGAAAAACCATTCAATATATAAAAAATCAGAAAACGGTCAATCGGGTATGCGGACACGTGCACTGGGAAACACCAGGACTAACGTTATCTTTCGATAACCATATTTTTTATAGATGTCAAATGTGTTTTCATCGTTACAGAACGGGAGATTTTGCAACGATCAGTCCGAGGATAAGAAACGACCACAACTAACTGGGGAAGCATCCAGCGGATAACCCGCGCCGACGACCCGCGTATCGCCGAGATACCGTAAGTGTGTCGGACGAATGAAGTGGACTGCGAGATAAGGCTGAGGCGAGTCAATAGAACAGCGTGCAGGCCCTCGCCCGAGCGTAGCCCCGGTGAAAAAGTCATCAGAAAACCACTAGGTGTTTGGGCCAACTAGACATAAATAGGAAAAAAATATCATTAGGTAACGAAGTCATGTCTCGTTGGCCCAAATACTTAGTGATATCACTACAGGTCATTAGAAAATGAAGTGATATCTAATGATATCTAGTTACCCAAATACCTCTAACATCTACAAAAAGTCAAAATTCACATCGAAACTGAAACAGCAGGCTGACTGAGCTGCCATGTCACTAACTTCCTCCAGAGCTACTTGTAGAGTTCGATACTTGCCGAACTCAATTAATTGTATTCAAAGCCGACCGTAGCCAGGAAATTTTTCAGGAGGGGGTTTGGTCAGTACCGCCGACTGCATTTCCGGCTCGGCAAAAGTGGTGACCTTTTTTTTACTCACGCGTGTGCTTTTCGACCTTATAATTTTGCTCCCTTTTCGTCTGCTTCCAGGCCCCTACACATTTCCCCGCGGGGTTTTTGACTATTACGGGAGGGGTTTTGACTATTTTGGGGGGGTTTTCACCCCCATTTAATATACAATTTCAAGGCTATTTCTACTATTTCGGGGGGGGGGGGTTATGACCCCCTAACCCCCCCCCCCCCATTGGCTACGGCCTTGATTGTATTTCTAGGAATATGAATTAGTAAACATTCAATGTCCTAGGTATTATTCAACTCATAACAAACATTATATATATAATAACCTGAATCATAAAAAAATATACTTTCTAAATTTTAAATTTTCCTATATTTTATATAACAATAATCAAACTAAAACATAATTTAAATAATTAGGCTTATTGTTTTTCTTTTAAACCTCAACTGCCCGGCGTCATTGTCCATAATGAGCTTGTGCGGCGATCTAAAGACAACAAGGTACCATAGCGGCAATAGTCACATAGGCCAGCCAGAGGTGACCGCTCATGATGAAACAGGAGTCGCCCGCCGCTGGGATCGAACCAGCGACGTTTGAAACTCAAGGCAAGCGCTTTACCTCTGATGAGCTACCAACTTTAAAAACTAATTTAAGAGTCCTCCCTACCCAGCCAAAAACTTTCAAAAACAGCTCTCACGCGGGCCCATATAGCGCCCCATGAGGTAAGGGAAATTTTAAATTCAATATAGTTCTAACGGGAAATGTCCAGACTACTAGAATTGCTTTTGGGAATTTCCATAACTTTCATAGTTTTTTGTTCTATAATCAATTTAAAATAGTCAACTTTGGACATTAACATAACGTGTTTTATGACCTTTTTCAAAAAATAAAAAGCAATTGCAGAAGTTTAGGGTATTACTTATTTAAATAATATCGCATGGTATGGATATGTTAAAAAATATGGGCGCTAAATGGCCGCGCGAAACCTTACATCGCAAAATGTGCACTGATTTAGTATGGGCTCTTAAGGAGCTGAAGTTCCAAAAGTCGCCGCTAGTGTCGCAGAATAACGAAAACTGTCGTGGGTAGGGAGGACTCTTAAAATCTAATTACAAAAACTACTATTGGTCAAAATTACGATTGAAAATACGATTGAAAAATGATTAATGATATTGCTAAATATAGCATAATATCATTAGATATCCAATGATATAAACCCATGCCTAAAGATAGCAATACGATAGGTAGTGATATCACTTCAATCTTTAGTGATTTTCTTTATTTCCAGGGGTCCTCGGGCGACCTTAGGCCTCTTGAGGCTTTGGGCGAGCGTATTCATCGGGCTAACGTAAGCCTCGTGTGAGAGCAGGCCTCGTGTAAAGGTAGACATCGTGTATAGGTAGGCATTTTGTGTAAGGGTAGGCCCCGAGTGGGGTAGGCCCCGAGTGGGAATAGGGCCTCGAGCGGGGTAGGGCCTCGAGTGGGGTAGGGCCTTGAGGAGGGGTAGGGCCTCGAGTGAGGGTAGGGCTTCGAGTGGGGGTAGGGCCTTGAGGAGGGGTAGGGCCTCGAGCGGGGTAGGGCCTCGAGCGGGGTAGGGCCTCGAGCGGGGTAGGGCTTCGAGTGGGGGTAGGGCCTTGAGGAGGGGTAGGGCCTCGAGTGAGGGTAGGGCCTCGAGCGGGGTAGGGCTTCGAGTGGGGGTAGGGCCTTGAGGAGGGGTAGGGCCTCGAGTGAGGGTAGGGCCTCGAGTGAGGGTAGGGCCTCGAGTGGGGGTAGGGCCTTGAGGAGGGGTAGGGCCTTGAGTGGGGGTAGGGCCTCGAGTGAGGGTAGGGCCTCGAGCGGGGTAGGGCCTCGAGTGGGGGTAGGGCCTTGAGGAGGGGTAGGGCCTCGAGTGAGGGTAGGGCCTCGAGCGGGGTAGGGCCTCGAGTGGGGGTAGGGCCTCGAGCGGGGTAGGGCCTCGAGTGGGGGTAGGGCCTTGAGGAGGGGTAGGGCCTCGAGTGAGGGTAGGGCCTCGAGCGGGGTAGGGCCTCGAGTGGGGGTAGGGCCTCGAGGGGGGGTAGGGCCTCGAGTGAGGGTAGGGCCTCGAGCGGGGTAGGGCTTCGAGTGGGGGTAGGGCCTTGAGGAGGGGTAGGGCCTCGAGTGAGGGTAGGGCCTCGAGCGGGGTAGGGCCTCGAGTGGGGGTAGGGCCTCGAGTGGGGGTAGGGCCTTGAGCGGGGTAGGGTCTTGAGCGGGGGTAGGGCCTCGAGCACTAAACTTAACACTAAACTTAATATTCAACCACACACTAATTCAGTGACTTGGGACTTGGGCGAAACCTTACATCGCAAAATGTGCACTGATTTAGTATGGGCTCTTAAGGAGCTGAAGTTCCAAAAGTCGCCGCTAGTGTCGCAGAATAACGAAAACTGTCGTGGGTAGGGAGGACTCTTAAAATCTAATTACAAAAACTACTATTGGTCAAAATTACGATTGAAAATACGATTGAAAAATGATTAATGATATTGCTAAATATAGCATAATATCATTAGATATCCAATGATATAAACCCATGTCTAAAGATAGCAATACGATAGGTAGTGATATCACTTCAATCTTTAGTGATTTTCTTTATTTCCAGGGGTCCTCGGGCGACCTTAGGCCTCTTGAGGCTTTGGGCGAGCGTATTCATCGGGCTAACGTAAGCCTCGTGTGAGAGCAGGCCTCGTGTAAAGGTAGACATCGTGTATAGGTAGGCATTTTGTGTCAGGGTAGGTCCCGAGTGGGGTAGGCCCCGAGTGGGGTAGGGCCTCGAGTGGGGTAGGGCCTCGAGCGGGGTAGGGCCTCGAGTGGGGTAGGGCCTCGAGCGGGGGTAGGGCCTCGAGTGGGGATAGAGCCTCGAGCAGGGTAGGACCTCGAGTGGAGATAAGACCTCGAGCGGGGTAGGGCTTCGAGTGGGGATAGGGCCTTGAGGAGGGGTAGGGCCTCGAGTGAGGGTAGGGCCTCGAGCGGGGTAGGACCTCGAGCGGGGTAGGACCTCGAGTGGGGATAGGACCTCGAGCGGGGTAGGGCTTCGAGTGGGGGTAGGGCCTTGAGGAGGGGTAGGGCCTCGAGTGAGGGTAGGGCCTCGAGCGGGGTAGGACCTCGAGCGGGGTAGGACCTCGAGTGGGGATAGGACCTCGAGCGGGGTAGGGCTTCGAGTGGGGGTAGGGCCTTGAGGAGGGGTAGGGCCTCGAGTGAGGGTAGGGCCTCGAGCGGGGTAGGGCCTCGAGTGGGAATAGGGCCTTGAGCGGGGTAGGGCTTCGAGTGGGGGTAGGGCCTTGAGGAGGGGTAGGGCCTCGAGTGAGGGTAGGGCCTCGAGCGGGGTAGGGCCTCGAGCGGGGTAGGGCTTCGAGTAGGGGTAGGGCTTCGAGCGGGGTAGGGCCTCGAGTGAGGTAGGGCCTCGAGCGGGGTAGGGTAGGGCCTCGAGCGGGGTAGGGCCTCGAGCGGGGTAGGGCCTCGAGTGAGGGTAGGGCCTCGAGCGGGGTAGGGCCTTGAGGAGGGGTAGGGCCTCGAGTGAGGGTAGGGCCTCGAGCGGGGTAGGGCCTCGAGCGGGGTAGGACCTCGAGTGGGGATAGGGCCTCGAGCGGGGTAGGGCCTCGAGTGGGGGTAGGGCCTTGAGGAGGGGTAGGGCCTCGAGTGAGGGTAGGGCCTCGAGTGGGGGTAGGGCCTTGAGGAGGGGTAGGGCCTCGAGCGGGGTAGGGCCTCGAGCGGGGTAGGGCCTCGAGCGGGGTAGGGCTTCGAGTGGGGGTAGGGCCTTGAGGAGGGGTAGGGCCTCGAGTGAGGGTAGGGCCTCGAGCGGGGTAGGGCCTCGAGTGAGGGTAGGGCCTCGAGCGGGGTAGGGCCTCGAGCGGGGTAGGGCCTCGAGCAAGGTAGGGCTTCGAGTGGGGGTAGGGCCTTGAGGAGGGGTAGGGCCTCGAGTGAGGGTAGGGCCTCGAGCGGGGTAGGGCCTCGAGCGGGGTAGGACCTCGAGTGGGGATAGGGCCTCGAGCGGGGTAGGGCCTCGAGTGGGGATAGGGCCTCGAGCGGGGTAGGGCCTCGAGTGAGGGTAGGGCCTCGAGCGGGGTAGGGCCTCGAGCGGGGTAGGACCTCGAGTGGGGATAGGGCCTCGAGCGGGGTAGGGCCTCGAGTGGGGGTAGGGCCTTGAGGAGGGGTAGGGCCTCGAGTGAGGGTAGGGCCTCGAGCGGGGTAGGGCCTCGAGTGGGGGTAGGGCCTCGAGTGGGGCCTTGAGCGGGGTAGGGTCTTGAGCGGGGGTAGGGCCTCGAGCACTAAACTTAATATTCAACCACACACTAATTCAGTGACTTGGGACTTAGACAGCTTTCGAGTTTTCCCTCATAATGCCAGTTTTAAAATACCTTAGGTGTGTGTGTTTATTACTGTGAATACGAAACTTGTTACGAAGGAAACTAATGTATCAATTGAAAACTCTGAACTAAAAGCCAACAACGGATATAAGTCTTCTTTGTTCAGAAACTTCACCAGAATTGCTCACAATGTTTAAGACTGTCTTCTTCGAGTTCATTGTATCAGTTGCAGGCACTTTATCAACTAAGGGTGATTGAAGACAATTATTAATGAAGTATAAATGTACAGAAATTACGGGTATAGTTTTGAAAGTGTTTATCTGACTAACTCCCTATAAGGATAACTATCAGGATAACTACCAGTTTGATGTCTGATGCCTATGTTTGAATTCTAACCCTGTCATAATTTTCTCCTCAGGCCCTCTACTCAGGTGGATCTTAGTGTGAAATTTCAGACTGGATGTTAACTACAATTCGTAAAAATGGATAAATGAATTTTGTCGTTACTTTTATTGAAATGTGATTTTAAATTCTTAATTGAAAGAATTATGACCTAGTCACGGAGGTTGCGATATTTACGAACACATTGACGCG
Source organism: Flexamia atlantica (assembly GCA_035578135.1). NCBI lineage: Eukaryota > Metazoa > Arthropoda > Insecta > Hemiptera > Cicadellidae > Flexamia > Flexamia atlantica. The sequence continues at coordinate 13,203,648 of JAQJVK010000010.1, forward strand.
AAACTCACTTGCCAGATAGTCGTTCCGTGGGCTGAATTTGGGGTTAAAACCTCTATCTTGGGCTGAAAAGCTAAAAAAAAACGCCCGGCTCAGAACGGGCGAATTTTAATCAGGCAACAATTTGTAATAGACGATATCATCGTCTAAAACACACATTTTATTTTTCGGATTTAGTATGTGCCTTATTTGATCCTTCTGAAATGTCCAAAACAGTTCTAAAGCGAATATCGCTACTCTACGTTATGTAGCTGAACGACAGATATCTAAATTATTGGCAGAAGATAGGGTCTAATATCGCTATGTGATAATACCCCCGTTGCAGCATACCTGCATAATCAGCGAATTTCAAATGGAAAACAATATATTTCAATCCAACATAGCGAGATTTGACATGTTTTGCTAAGCTCAATAAGAATAACATGGGGAATGAGTATGCAGGTTTGCTGCTATTGGTATATTAAAAATGGGTGGTTTTCATTCAATATTAAGTAGATCTGAAGTAGAAGAAGCTATATACCAAGTTTTATCTCGATATGTTGAAAAATAACGGAGATATAGAATTTTACTTATTTTCGATAAGGTTAACAATGGGACAACGTACTGTGTTTACACTTTCAATATCTCGGTAACCAATGGACATAGAGCATTGATTTAAAATACTAAATTGTTTGTTTTTTTTAGCTGAATTCAATGGTGCCAACAAAAATTCGATAAATTTTATTTTTCTATATAAAAAAATCAAAAAACCCATTTTTGGGGGGGTTTATTCCCTTTTACCCCCCTTCCGGTGGTCCGATCGGGCTGGTTCACGAACTCGTCCGAATAATTACTACTTTACACGTCTGTGCCAAATTTCATTCCAATCGGACCTTTTATGCGAGCGCTATCGTCCTCACAGACACACACATATATATGTATAAAAATTTGAACGAATGGTTTTTTTGGCTTCTGGGGGCCCCAAAACGAAAAGTTATAGTGGTCCCGGGCTTAGGTCTTACCATGAGACCTACGGTAATAGCTTCTTCCCTATAGGGGAAATTCGCTAAGACATCGTTTTGGAAAACAAGTTACGATATGTTATCTGTTTCCTCTTCAATTCATCTTATAGGCCATATTGGGAGGTTGGGGGGCGGTACAGTCAGTGGTCTGTTTACAGCGAGATGCGCGGGCGGCTCGCGGGCGGGCGGCAATGACAACAATGGGCGGCTCGGCCTTAGCGCTACGGATACGATTATCGTTTGTCACAGCTCATATTTTACAACTCTTGTTTTTCCGAGTACGTAGCTGAAACTTGGGCCGCTCCCGGGCCGCTAGGGACTTCAGGATTGTCTTCTATTGTCTTATGATGCTAACGCCTACGCACAAGTGAATTCCACTGGAATAACAACGCACTAAATTTGGGTTTTTATGGGTTTGTAGAAAAGTGGGGATTGTTGCAGAATAACAGAACTTTCCGGATAATTGAGCACTTAATGTCCATTCCGAAGACAGGAATGAATTCCATATACTGTATTAAATAAAAATATAAATTCTTTATTCCCCGAAAAATGCGAACATAAATGCTTCTGCATAGTTGACATAATTCAAATCTCACAAACCATATACAATATATTATCATAAATAAATATATAATGCGCTACAACATCTATTTCTCATTACTAAAAATGGTGAATAAACGGGTTTCCCCAAGGCTAAGCCCGAATCGGGGTCATTTCATAATAAATATTTTGAAGGAATGTAAAGATAGAAAAGTGGGCCAAAGCTGTATCAACTTTAAACAAACCTATTTAGTAAACAATGAAACTGCATATGCAAAACAACTTAATATCACATAGAAGTAACACTGGCACAAATAAAGTATAAAACGTTCTACTGTACGTAAACAACATATAAGCACCATATGATATATGAGATTGTATTAAGGAAAAATAAACAGTTTTTAATATTGTTGTTTCACAGTAAAAAGATAATTTTTTTGCAAAAAGAGCAGTACAATTTTTTTTACATGATCAGTAGATTGTATTTGCATGATCAGTAAAACTCAATTTATTATCTATGTGTTCACCTCAGAATTTAACTTCATTATTAAAACTTAAATCAGAACAGAATGTATCATCCTTTTTAGATATTATAACCCTATTAATAAAAAAATTAAATAAAATTTTATTTATTTTTGTTTAAAAGTAAATTTTTATCAGCCAGAAAACGCAATCTATACTTTCTATTATTGATGTAATGCTTTTACTGACTACATTTTTATGTTTGCTACTAAGCATTAAACTGATATCGTCAGCATACATACACATATATGAATTACAGGGTGTCATAGTGAGTGATTCGGATAGTTTACCAATGCGCAGCAAATGAAAAGGAAAACATGTTAATAATCAACAATAGATGTAAATGATATAAATTAACGTAATGTTCAGCTTTGTCCCGTTGGGTTTAGGGTTCATTGTAGAAAACCGCTTAATGAGGCTCATTATTTTACTGGGCCTACTATATTTTCTGTTTTTAACACTTCCATAATAATTACCATTAGCGGTACAATTTTTGGTAAGTTATCAATTAGTACCAACCGAATACCTCTGTCTAGGTCATACTAACGTTATTTTTAGCGATTAATGAAACCTTGACACAAGTTCAGTGCGTAGGAGATTAGAATTTATCATCGTCGACCTTTTTGAGTTAACGAGGAAATCATTCAAAATGCGTGTGCCCTTGGCAAGATTTCTTTAAATAAGTTCTGATACCACCGAAACTAGATTAAGGAGATGTACAGTAATACTCATAAACAATTTTAAGTTCATAAACCAGTCTGACAGCTTTGTTTGAAATGGACATATATTTACCTCGAAAATTAGGTTTTAGAATATTCCACGTGAGATTGTAAAATAGTATTCAAATTTTAGTCAGAGCTATTAGTTTTGGCTGAACTTTGTATCAAACCAGGACATTCACACCGATCTTTTACTGACAAATTTACCTTGACCTTCATATCGTCTATACCGCTCGGCATATCAAAACTAAAACGAAAACCTCTCTGTGAATGTGATCCTTTGCTAGCCATATCGCCAACATAAGCTAAAATGGAAGTTGATACATAAAGACGTTGACGAGAGTTTTTTTTTGCAAACACTCGTATTTGGTTTAATCGATATAAAAATTTCATATTTGAGTACACGATTTTTACTGGTCCTACTATTTTCTACTTTTTAGAACAATACTTTTTACTTCCACCTCTAAAAATTCTTTTTAGAGGTGGAAGCACCTCTGTACAGGTAGATATGTGGGCCGGGTGGGTAAAATGGGTATTTACCAAAGTCCCGGGTAAATCCCCAAAAACTGCGTATTTATAATTTATAGTGGATTTAAAGGAGATGGAATGTGCTGCAAGGATATTAAAAATGATGATTTTAAGTGTTTTCAAGTTTTTATATGGTTGCCACGAGCATTTTACTCCTTGGGATGATCGACATAAATACCAAAGGCCTGGGTACTTATGATTTTGATATTTTCTTGTGTTAAATTAGTTTGAACCTTTTATTAAAATTACTATAAGAGTTTAGAAATACTATAACATTGTGTTTGAATACATTTTAAGAGTTGTTTTTTGTATGAGTTAGGTTAGGTTTTCAGTCTGGAGTTATGACATTAAATTTAACCACCATGATTCTTTCATTATAGAATTTTTTCAATGCTAACAGAAGTAGCAGAATGTTTTTGATTGATCAATGACTTGATTTGATTGAATGATTTTTATTTGTAAGTAAAAAATGTTATAATTTAAGTTTCCTTCCAAATTTAAGTATTATTATGTTATAAAATTTCTGCGGAGTGTCTCTTATTTATCCGGTTTCCCATAATTTCCATAATTCCATAATTTTGCAAATCGCAATTAGAGTAAACTATATCTTTCAAGTCTAAATTATAAATTCTTCTCTTCTTATTCTTACTAGACAATCTAAATATTTGATAGGCAAGCATGTTTTCAAAAATACTAAAAAGTTCCTGGGTATTTACTATTTATTATTTATCCTGTGTACTATTTATTTATTTTATTTATAAAATTACTTGAAATAGCATTGGCCTATCCTCGATAATTCTCAGTAATAACAATATTATCACTGACTAAAGAAGCAGAGTTTTAGGTATTAAAATTGAAAAAAGCAAATAAATGGATATAGGTGATTCTAGAATCTCTTACAACGATGATAATAACATTGTAAGGGTAAAAATCAATTGATCTTACTCGTTTTCTTTGTACTCAAAATACCCGGGCATTTGTGAATTTTGGGTATTTACCCCGAGTTTTAAATACCACAACAGGGTGTTTTTTAAATCACTAAAGAGTGCTTCCACACTCTCCGGAGACCTCTAGTGGATATATGTTCCTGGCATCGAGGCAACCATATTTTACCGCTCAACAATGGGTCTCCGAAGCCTAGTTTTTCGTCCATCTGTCTGTGTTTTTACTATTATTCTGATAACCTCTGATAGCTTTTGTTCGACTTGTAACAAGTTATTTTACTAAGAGGGATAACTCGTCGCGAGCCATCTGCGAATAAATACGCCTACTATCGCCCACCTGCTTGTCTTTTTATATTTCTGGCCATCTTTTCTTGTGTTCGAAAAACTGGCCGGTGCCTAGCATTTATGAGGACGTTTTGTATGAAGACTATATTCCGTCAGGGGAGAAATATTTCATAGACTCGAGGTAGAAACTTCCAATCTGGCTCGATTGTGTTCCTTAGTACGGTAAATATTTGAAATTAATATCATTACTGCATATTAAGCTCTGTCAAGGTGGCAGCCGTTAAAAGCTAGGGATACATGTCAGATAGGATTGGACAGGGATGTGACTGGGAGTGGACATTTGCTTCCTGTGTAATCAAATGGAAGGGGCTACACATTCACATGACGGGACACGGACGGGACATTCTCCAGGGGCATCGATCTTCCATTATCCTGTGCGAATCTCGGTAAGCGTAGCCACTGCATGACGGGACACGGACGGTACAATCTCCAGGGGCATCGATCTTCCATTATCCAGTGCGTATCTCGGTAAGCGTAGCCACTACATGACGGGACACGGACGGTACAATCTCCAGGGGCATCGATCTTCCATTATCCTGTGCGTATCTCGGTAAGCGTAGCCACTACATGACGGGACACGGACGGTACAATCTCCAGGGGCATCGATCTTCCATTATCCTGTGCGTATCTCGGTAAGCGTAGCCACTACATGACGGGACACGGACGGTACAATCTCCAGGGGCATCGATCTTCCATTATCCTGTGCGTATCTCGGTAAGCGTAGCCACTACATGACGGGACACGGACGGTACAATCTCCAGGGGCATCGATCTTCCATTATCCTGTGCGTATCTCGGTGAGCGTAGCCACTACATGACGGAACCGGACGGTACAATCTCCAGGGGCATCGATCTTCCATTATCCTGTGCGTATCTCGGTAAGCGTAGCCACTACATGACGGGACACGGACGGGACAATCTCCAGGGGCATCGATCTTCCATTATCCTGTGCGTATCTTGGTAAGCGTAGCCACTAAATGACGGGACACGGACGGGACATTCTCCAGGGGCATCGATCTTCCATTATCCTGTGCGTATCTCGGTAAGCGTAGCCACTACATGACGGGACACGGACGGGACAATCTCCAGGGGCATCGATCTTAAATTATCCTGTGCGTATCTCGGTAAGCGTAGCCACTACATGACGGGACCGGACGGTACAATCTCCAGGGGCATCGATCTTCCATTATCCTGTGCGTATCTCGGTAAGCGTAGCCACTACATGACGGGACACGGACGGGACAATCTCCAGGGGCATCGATCTTCCATTATCCTGTGCGTATCTCGGTAAGCGTAGCCACTACATGACGGGACACGGACGGTACAATCTCCAGGGGCATCGATCTTCCATTATCCTGTGCGTATCTCGGTAAGCGTAGCCACTACATGACGGGGCACGGATGGTACAATCTCCAGGGGCATCGATCTTCCATTATCCTGTGCGTATCTCGGTAAGCGTAGCCACTACATGACGGGACACGGACGGGACAATCTCCAGGGGCATCGATCTTCCATTATCCTTTGCGTATCTCGGTAAGCGTAGCCACTACATGACGGACACGGACGGGACATTCTCCAGGGGCATCGAGCTTCCATTATCCTGTGCGTATCTTGGTAAGCGTAGCCACTACATGACAGGACCGGACGGTACAATCTCCAGGGGCATCGATCTTCCATTATCCTGTGCGTATCTCGGTAAGCGTAGCCACTACATGACGGGACACGGACGGGACAATCTCCAGGGGCATCGATCTTCCATTATCCTGTGCGTATCTCGGTAAGCGTAGCCACTACATGACGGGACACGGACGGTACAATCCCCAGGGGCATCGATCTTCCACTATCCTGTGCGTATCTCGGTAAGCGTAGCCACTACATGACGGGACACGGGTCATCAGGACATCGCATGTCGGGGGCAAATATGCTCTGAGTTTGAAAGCCAATATCTTAGGAGCGGATCATCCGATTGAACTTAAAAGAAAAATAAGCTTATTCGAATCGGGCGATCGAAATAGTTATTTATGTATTAAGAGCGTGAAGAGCGTCTTTCTCGCTTGAGTTAAACAATATTTTTTTGCGAGAGCGAGAAAGACACTTAACACGCGAACACACAGCATTTTTCCTACAACTCCATTTTTCCCAAACGATAAATGCAATCACATTTACTCACGTCTATTGTAGCTGAATGCGACAATACAGTCGAGCTCAGCCGAATCAAAACGGAAGCGGAAGCACTGGAGGCAACGACTGTGATTGGCTGGAGCGCGTAGAGTAACAACGCAATCAGATGGCGAGCGGTAAATTAAACAGCTGTCGAGCGATAAGGACTTTACTGCTCGCTCCTCAATAAACATGTGTTATCGACAGGGTGTCAGAGCAGGAATCGGCATTGGAAAAACGTTATGGGCTAGAACGCATAAAAGGTTTCGAGTTTCTTGAAGATACGGCCCAAAAGTCACTTGTAGAAAACCGCTAAAATATAATTTTCAAATTTTAATAGAGTGAACATAGGTTTGTTATAAACGTATTACTAGAGTTCCAGAATTTTATTTTAGATAAAATTAGAAATTGGATAAACATAGAACGTATTTATCTTGTTCTAGAAATCTGGACAATCTTGAAAATAATTAAAAGGAACCTTCAGTATGCTACCGCCTCAGGCTGATAACACTTGGCCTTTAATCTTTAGTCCAACAAAAGATAAAAAATCATAACATAGCGAGCGAAACCAAACAAAAAATATAAAGGGGGTATTTCACTGTTTACCAACATGTTAATAATCAACAACAGATGCAAATGAGATAAATTGATAAGGTGACGTTGAGCTTTGTCCCGTTGGGTTCAGGGGTCATTGTTGCTCGTGCGTGAGGTCAATCACGTTATGGCCTAACTGGTGGTTATCTATAATGGTTCACAAAATAATATTACCAACACCCGACTTATCTGCTTAAGTTCATGGGCGGATGAGATACATCACAGAAAAAAAGATTTGTTGGAACTACAAAAACATTTGCAGGTTGTATATCTGCAAATGTTTTTTTCTCGGTTTACCAATGTTTTTGTTGGAAAAACAAAATAGATTTGTTGGAACAACAAAAACATTGGTAAACCGAGCAAAATGCATTTGCAGATATACAACCTGCAAATGTTTTTGTTGTTCCAACAAATATATTTTTTTCTCTGTATCAACAGGCTTGAAGATTTAATTGGAATCTTGCGAAGCCATTTCTACATTACTATATAAGACAGATTTTTCTCAAAACAGTTTTAGAGTGAAATGTGGCCGTTTTGCCGGCTCCACCTACTTACCTACTTTTTTTAGTTACTTACCTAGGAGAAGTGCTACTTTTTGAGGCGAAATCTTGAAACACTGAAACCATTTCGAAATGTGATCAGGCACTGTAACTTTTCATTTTGAACAGCTATTTTTCAAAACTGTAGCTATTTTTCAAACGGCGCTGTAGCGTCGTGCCTTGGATTGGCTAACCTGAGCTGTTGTTGTTGCCGTTATGAGTTTTATGACTTTAAATTTTTATTCAGATCTGAAGTTTTAACCCTGTTTTAACTATATAGAGTTTGTGTTAATTTAGGACGAAATGTTTTGGTCAGAACTTTGTTTATTCATAAGTTTCAACTAACTTAACCTAACAGGCATTTTAAATGTTAATATACAGTAGTTCCTAATTCTGAACTGACCAAACTTGACCGCAGTTGATATTATAAACTTACATTTTACTGCGCATCTTACCCGCGCATTTAGAGCTGCCACTACCTGGGAATCGCGGGGGTTTTATGTCAACCGCGCATCTGGGAAAGTAAACGGGTGGGGTATCATAGCTCATAATTTCATAGCCCATAATTTTCATAGCTCATAATGGCAAACAGTTTCATAGCACATAATAAAATGTTTAAAATGTTTCATAACTCCTAAAATCCCAACAGTTGCATAGCTTATAACGAATTTGTCAAACTGTTTAATATAACACATAATGCATTTGCCAAAACGTTTCATAGCTCATAAGTTGTATAGCATATAATGTGACATTACGTTTCATAGCTTATTATGTCAAAAAGTTGCATAGCTCATAATGGCATTATGTGGTATAACACCTAATGTCAATTTCGTTATGAGCTATGAAACAGTTTGTCAAAAGCGTTATTTGCTATGAAACTGTTTGGTATTTGTTAAATAATTGCTAAAACAGACTGTTGCATAGCTTATAATTTGTAATTCGTTTCATACCTCATAATGGCAAACAGTTTCATAGCTCATAACGGGGGGTAGTTCACGCAGCGGAACAGCCGTAGGTGTCCGAAACTGCATCACTGTATGCTCAATGTTGCCAATCACGGGTAATTCAAACTTGATGTGAGGATTTTAGATCTCTGATGATTAGAGTTTACGTTGGCCTCGACACGGCGTTAATCACTGCGTTTATGACTCGATAAAACGTTCAGCAAACAGTTTTCCGGCCGCAGCCCTGCAGCGATATAGAGGGTAATGGTGGGAAATTATGGCAGGGAATAGGGTAAACCACAAAACTGGATTGGTATTCCTGTCTAATAGAACAGCTCCGCTACTCGCCATTACGCCGAGTGTACATCCTCCCCACATTATGAGTTATACAACTTATATAAGCTGTGCAACTTATGAGCTATGCAACCTTTTGCCAAAAGCGTTATGTGTTATAAAACAGTTTGTGAAATTCATTATAAGCTATGATACTATCGTGATTTTAGGAGTTATGAAACTCTTTACGAATTTTCATTATAAGCTATGAAACGATTTTCCATAGTATGTGCTATGAAACAGTCTGTTTAAAATATTATTTTGAAATGCGCAATAGTTGCATAGCTTATAATGCTTTTGGCAAACTGTTTCATAGCTCATAATGAAAGTGAGATTATGTGTTATACCAAATAATGCCGTTATGAGCTATGCAACTCTTTGACATTATAAGCTATGAAACGAAATATCACATTATAGGCTATGAAATTATGAGCTATACAACTCCACGAAGTAAACGCCCACGCTATCTGTTGGGTTAGATGACAACTGTTATCACATAATTCTTTCTGTTTCAAGTTACCTGCATTTTGCCGAACGCAATACCAATACAGCCTGGTATTGCGCAATTTGCATACAAAGTAATTGAAGGGACGCATAATCCCATATCATTTTTATTTTAAGACTTGAGTTACTTCGTATATAGTCGTATTTCTTACAGAAAATATGTGTTTTTACGTTTTCACTATAAATCTAAATTTCACTTTAATTCAGTATTTTCTCACCACTATAAATTCGGAGGTTGCTTAGGTTGTTTGCAAATAACTTTTTAATGGTGAGGAAATCGGTTAAAGTGGAAGGTGATATTCTGAAACTTAATTCAACTTCATTCTTCTGTTTTAGACCCTCTTTTTTAAATCACTGTGATGTGGTTTGATCTAATGTTTCCTTGGCGATAACAACTGACGCTGAGTGTAAAACTAACTCCACATGTGAGGTGGAAAGTAGGGATGGGTGATATTTTTGTCCCGGTTATTTTGGAACAGGTATCTCTTTGCACCGGTTGGAACCGGTTACAGCAAAGTAAAAATACCTGTTACGGACAATACTAGTTACAGAAGCAGACACTGTATACTAGTAGAGTAAAAACCTATAAAGTATTAGCTATTTAAAAGTTAATGACAATTTTAAAAATGACTGAATTTTTACTAGTGACTTGAAATTATTCACCTCCCTTACGTTTCATTAATATCAATAATTAGTATAAAGTAAAACTAAAGTAATTCATAATGATCTTAAGGGTATGCAAAAGAGCATATTTTAATCCAACATAGCGAGTTTTGACATGTTCTTGTAAGCTCCATAAGAATAACATGAGGAATGAGTATGTAGGTTTGCTGCAACAGTTGCGTTAAAACTGGTTGGTTTTAATTCAATATTTGGTAGATCTGAACTAGAAGAAGCCGTATACCAAGTTTTATTGAGATACGTTGAGAAATAAGCGAGATATAGAATTTTACTTATTCCCCATAAGGATAACATTGGGACAACGTACTGTGTTTACCACTAGCAATATCTCGGTAACTAATGGTCATAGAGCAAAGATTCAAGATACTAAATTATTTGTTTTTTTAAGCTGAATTCAATGGTGTAAACTAAAATTACATTATTTTAATTTTTCTACGTATGTAAAAAATAAAAAAATAAACCCATTTTGGAGGGGTTTACCCCCCCTTTCCTCTCCTTCCAATAGTCCGATCAGGCTGGTTTACGAACTCGTCCAAATAATTGCTACTTTACATGTCTGTGCCAAATTTCATTCAGATTGGACCATCTTTACGCGAGTTATTGTGCTTAAAGTTTCAGTGACGGATCTAGGGGGGGCAGCGGGGGCACCCGCCCGGGGCGCCAGCCAGTAAGGGGCGCCAGCGGCGCCCCACAATGGCTAGCTCAGGTTAAGAGAAAAATGGAATAAATAAAGTATAGTCATATTTTTCGTTTCGCGCTCGGCAAATCTCTCAGTAGCATTGCTGCAGGAAAATCTCTGTCGCATCGCGGCTGTCAATAAGCCTGACTCTCTTTTTTGTGGCCGTCACATTTCTCTGTGTTTGATGGCCAGAAGATCGCTCTCTCGTTTCGCGGACGGAGAATTGCTCACACGTCACCCGTCCCGCGGCCAAAAAATCGCTCGCTCATTTGCGGCCGGAAATTCTCTTGCTTGTTGCATGGACGGCAGATCTTTTGGTCGTATTTTGGACGTCAAGTAGCTCACTCTTTTCGCTGCCGTCACATCTATTGGCCATACATATCTTGGCCAGATAATCTGTCTTTGCAGTTGCAGGTATATTTCTTTGTCGTTTCACTGCAAACCAGTCTCTCGCTATTTTAGAGGTCGTCATATTCATTGGCCACATTGCGGCCACAAAATCTGTCGTTTAGACCGTGGCAAATCTCTGGCAAATCTTTCCGTCACTTTGCAGCTGGAAACTGGCTTGCCCCTTCTTTGGCCGTAACAACTTTTAGTCGTATCGCGGCTGTCATATCGTGGTCATTTATACCTCGGCCGGCAAATCTCTCGGTCGTATTGCGACCAGAAAATCGCTCAGTGTCTTTTTAGCCATCAAATCTCTTAGTCTCATTGCAGCTGTTAAATATTTTTGACATGTTGCAGCCGTTAAATCTCTCGGTCGCATTGCGGCCCAAATATAATATTGTATTTTACTGTGCATAAAGTGGGGTCAATTATTCGTTTTATTGGAGGCATCATGGCCCATTTTACTATTCAGTCTTTTTTTAAATTGTCAGAAAGGGGCAGAAAAAAGTAGAAAGTTTCACATGTGAAATCTGGTATACCCTTCCTTCAGTTTTGCAGCCGCTGGCTAATTTCTCGGTCATATTACGACAATAACAGCTCTTGGTTAAGTTGTATCGTGGCCTAAGAACATCGTTTGTATTGCGGCCATAAGATAAAATCATAATGATATACAAAATAATTGCTTATCCATGATTTCAAAGACCCATTTCTTGCGCTTGGGGCGGGAGGGGGCGCTAAACGCCGATTTTGCACAGGCGACAGGTTACATTTCATCCGAGGCGACAGTACGTGTAGATCCGTCGCTGGCTTAAAGACATACCGGGTGTCCCATAATAGTCCCCCCCCTAACTTTTTCCTCTATTTTTTTTCAAATATCAATTCCACACCACCCCCAAACATTATTGGGTAGTTAATACTTCATTTTGAGGGGGTATCCAATTTTGGCCGCCATCTTGGATCCGCCATATTGGATCCAAAATATTTTTTTCAAATGTAAAGGTGGTGTTGTGAAAAAGTTAAATTAGTAAAACTTAGTAAAAAATTAACTTAACTTAGTAAAAATTAACTTAAGTTAATGTTTATTAAGTGCTTTTATGTAAACATCTACGTATTTATTTTCTATCAATCGCTTTAAGCACAATAAGAATTACTCAGTACAGTATTTCGCGAAACAACTTGCACTAGCGGCAAACGTACTTAATCTAAACAAATCGGTAATAGTATATTTCATTACAAGGACCTAAAGTGACGCTTTTCGTACAAGGTCAAGTTTTACAACCGAGGCTGTAAGCCGAGGTTGAAAAATTACCGAGTAACGAAAAGCAACTTTAGGTCCGTGTGATGAACTATATTTTTCGTTATATTGCTCAATACAATACGTAAACTACTTAAGAAAACCAAAATGTTACAGCTTGTTTACCTTTAAAGATGCCTTCAAAAGATGCCACCGTCTTGTTCTTGCTATTTGAAGCAATCAGCTGATTGTCTGTTTCATTTTTGTGTTAGGGTAGACTGACAACAATGAACAACTATTGACGTATCGAACGCATGTAATAATCGATTGGTGAAATGAGCGAGTTTCACAAATTGATTAAACTGACATCAATGAATGTTTCGATAGTAACGATGAATGTTTCGATTATTTGTAATCGAATGAATATTGTTCGATTATTACGACGTACTCGGCACTTTTTGACTTTTATAGTCCTAGGACTATAAAGAGTCAGCTGGTATCGGGTACATCAGCTTTTAATTCCTAGGAATAAAAAGGGTGTATTTAGGTCCGGAAAACATGCATTAAAAACATCTGTTTTTGAAGCAGTATAACGAAAAGTCATTAAAATTGAAAGTCTAGCAAACAAAACAAGAAAACGAAAATATAAACAAAGCAGACGACGATGATCGATATGTCGCATCAACGACTATCGATATATCGCATCGATCTTTTTAGTTCGTAGCACTTTTATCAGATAGCGCTGCTGTTCCCTTACCACAGAGTTAACATGGAAGTGCCAACTCTTTACGAAGTTCATTATTACTCTATGTTTTTGGCGTGGTTGATAATTTTACTAAAGTGTGTTGGCAACACTGGCTATTAAATAAAGTTAGGAGAAAAAAAAGAGAAACAGAAACAATGAAAATAAATGTCAACATCAACAATGACGATATGACGACCGTTGTGAGCCCGAGATAGTCGTAGTATGTGTACAATTCAACACTGTTTCTTCACTAAACTTGTTGATAATATTACAAAAAAATTTAGATGATCTAGGTAAAGAACAAAATTGTAATTACTAATTATGAACATCGTATTTCGACGTTTTCTTCCTTTAAATGTTTGTAGGTTATGTTCTAGTGGAATTTGACACGCCCCAGGTTAGCAGTCCAAATCGTCATGAAGTATATTTTGTGATAAATGAGTGAAGGATATAAAATTTATTATTTCAGTACTTAAGTATAATATACGTTTAAACGTAATCTTTTACCATTACATCTTTTGTCATCGAGGCCAGTGGCTTAAATAGACAGTACCGTAAGTACTTTGACAATAGATGTATATAGTCCTATATCGCTTGGCGGGGAGGGGGGCGTTTACAGGGCGGTATACAACAATACTTAGTGGAAGGGGTTCTGGGGTAGTCTTATAGACTCAGAACTAGATAAACCTGGATTTTTAGTATTTAGACCTCGAGAGAGGTAGGCTACAACATTATACAGTGGAATACAAATTAAATCGGAAGTAATGAAGCTTAAATACGTAAAGTTAGGCTATGTGGTCGGATCCTGAAAAATTAGGATCATTTAGGTATCTTAGTAAAATGCCTTTACTGAACAAGTCTTGTTGATGGCCCGGTTAAATTTTTAGGCAGGCCTACCTTTGGACAAAAAGATGATTGTTTTGTACGGTCATCCAGAGGCGGATTTGGGAATTTGCCACCCCTGGGCTACAGGAGGAGTAGGCCCGGCAGCGGAATTTCCGGCTCGGCAAAAGTGGTGACCTTTTTTTTTTACTCGTGTTTGTGCTTTTTCCCTCCGTTGTGGTCCCTTTGGACCATTTTTACCTGTTCCGGGCGCTAAGCAAGGCTATTCCTACAATTTCAGGGCAATTTGCCGCCCTGAGCTATAGCCCTTTAAGCCCATATGTAAATCCACCCCTGCGGTCATCCTCAATTTTTACATAGGCCTAGTCTAATTCACAATATTCCCCTGCAGTAGACCTAGATAAAGAAATTAAATTGTCTATCATTATCGGTTGATTCACATTAACAACAAAGTTATAATTTCCCCACTGTCAGTTTGTAATATACAGTAAGCTTACATGATTATCTTTAATACCCGTTCACATAATTATCTTGACACAGAGTTTTATGGGGATCGGTATCTTATTCTTAGGTGTGTACATTTTTACTTATTTAACAATACCACTTTACTTCTCAACCAAAAAAATGTACCTATGCATGACTTCAGGAAAAATATTTTTTTTTCTTTTTGCAATGTATATGGCCAGAAATATTTCCCTGAACCCCCCCCCCCCCCACACCTACACCGCTTTTTGTCTCTCTTGTACTGTTTCACAAAAATTCATATAATTATCTCTCTAAAAAATTATACTAAAACGAGTCTTTTAGCCAGTTTTAATATTATTATTAGTCTTAAATTCATCTTGTCGGTCGAGTCTCTCTTGCCGCCCTGTTATGATGGGGTGTTTTAAAAAGTTGTGAAAATACAACACTTCAACCTTCACTTCGCCTTCACTTTGGGGCCTTGGTGCCTTCTGATCAGTTGATATTTCATGTTTTGAATAAGATAGTCAGCTTGATGAGTATCTTAGACCTTGAAAGTAGCCCACTTTAATTTAGATCAATGTCAATTCTAGGATTGATGAAGGTGAACAAAGTTAACATTGTAAACTTATTTTTTAATAAGATACAGTCACAGAATCTATCTTGCTAATTACTACCTATTACTTAACTAATCTAGGCCTATTTATTTTTAGTTATCTTAATATAAAATGGACTAAGCTCTTAATACAAAGGCTATTCTTTAAGTAAGGGATGTTTCTTAATAAAATAATATAACATACACTTATTTTAACAAAAATTTTTAATTTTCAGATTTTACACAGTTTACTCAACTTTCTATACAATTACGGTACTTGCTTGTTTAAGCATATTTCATACGGTACAATAAGATTTTAAAAATCGCTCTTCATTGTAATCTGCCGCCTCTTATAACATTATATTTGCCACCACTGCTATCACGGATGAAGTGGTTTGGTCTACGATAGTTTTTGGCACTTAAAATCAAACTTTACATGATGAAGAAGATGAAACACATCCCTGACATTACTGTTGATTTAAAGCAACAGCCTTTAAAGCCAAACAATCACTCAGAGCGAGATCATTGCAACTGTGTTCTAGGTCAGACGAGGTTTCTTACTCAACAAGTTTATGTAAATTCAATGCTATGCTTTATTTATTAACTCAGAAAAAGCTTTGTAGAACAACACAAAACAAAAGATGCAGGATGGTGAAGAACGGAATTCTTCTCCTGCATGTCAATCTATACGATTGTTGTTGCCACATATTATCAGGCCCAGATATGCAGATTGATTTTTAGGGATCATCATCGAACATCCCCTGTACAGCCAGAACCTTGAGCTGAACTATTTTCATACCTTCTGGCACTAGAACAGCCATCTTTGATGCAAACAATTCGAGCAAACGTTTAGTTATGTGGTGTATCAGAGGTGGTGGCAGATGTCTCTAAAGAGGGATTTTGAATCTTGATTGTAGGTTACTGCATTAAAAATGGTCAAATAACTCTGTTGTTAGGCCTATATATAAAAATAGGGAAAAGTGCATTGATAAAAACAGCCCTAGGCCTACTTAAAAAAATAACCCTGGTTAATGCTAACAATGAGATGTAAGAGTTAGCTGGACATAGTGATCTGAATTTAGGTTTAAGTATATTGTTAATTTCTTATGTTAAGGAGTTAAGTTGAGTAATTTAATGAATCTTATTTTTATTACTATCAGGTGCACCAGGCTATTCAATTTTGACCAACATCTTTTTCAGATTCCAAACCTCAAAAATGCGGATTATATTTATCATATTTATGACAGTCTGGATTAACAGTAAGGCAGTTATCAACACAGAGTTCAATGGTGACTATATTGGCTGTTTTCAACACCTGTCTTCAAACCACTCCGGATTAACTTTATCAATCAATGGCACAAAGGCAGCTCAGACCGTGGATGCCTGCTTATCATCATGTTTGGAACACTTCTTCAGGTAAACTAAGGCCAAGTGATATAAATTGTTCAGGAAGGTACTTCATATTAAAAAAAGTATTAATTACCTGAGGCCTTAATAGTTTTTAGGCCTCTTTAATACTCTTAGGTTTAAGTATTTTGTTAATTTCTTATGTTATGGCATATGTCATTTTTCATTATGGCAAGCGCTCATAATTACTGTGATTTGAGTTGGAATTTTAATTTTAAAGTTTCCGGTAAAACAGGGGAAATTTATTGTGGAGGAATGTGTGATAAATGGTTTCACCTAAAATGTGGTGAATTAACAAAAGAAGACTGAAAAAATTCTGAGATTTGGATGAAAAAGCAACATGGTTCTGTGTAACATGCAAAAGTGAGGTTAAGCATTTTATTGACAAGACAAAATCAACCGACAGAGTAACTAACAAAACCTCCAAACTTAAATTGATTCAGGACCAGTTGGCAACAATCAACTTTATACACGATTTACAAAATATGTATTCAACACAATTAACACTAAAACCAACATAAATCAGTAAACTTAAACTTGTATATTTTATGTTACAACATAAGCTAATAACACTTATATATTTTATGTTTCAACGTAAGCTAATAACACGATATCACAATTAGAGCAACTGTTTGTGTCAAAGCCAATTTCAATGTTATCACTTATCATTGAGCCTAATAGGACTTATTGGAGATTTTTATTGTTTACATATATCTAGATATGCGGGAGTCTTGAATGGTCAAACATGTATGTGCGGAAGTGCATACGGCAGCCAAGGTGCTGGAAACTGCACTCAGCAGTGTTATGGCAACTACACACAAATGTGCGGCGGTTTGCAAGCAGTCAGTGTTTATGCGACTGGACATTTAGGTGAGTCTGTTTCTTGTCATTTTTTACGATTAAAAATAGCTTTAAGTAATTAGTATATCAATCCTCTTTTAACAAGTAAACTGCCATGCCTTTTTGCGGTCTGATCACTGAAGTACCGCTCACATTTTTAGGTGAAATTTCAGTTACTTGACGTTTTCTGTACTCTTTGAGGTTAGTTACAATGACTTTTAATGAAATAAATATGATTGCATGTAAAAAAATTGGTGACTGATCGAGTCGGCATTAAAATGTTTTAGGGAATATTGGTTAATATTTTGACCTGGTGACCGGATCGGGACACAAAGCAAAATTATAACCTATAAAACAATGCCATATACCAGTAAATTGCTTTGTTCTACACTTTTGGGCTCACGACAGATAAGATCAACTGAAGAACTAGAAAGTATAAGTTTTATTGAA
Source organism: Flexamia atlantica (assembly GCA_035578135.1). Taxonomy (NCBI): domain Eukaryota; kingdom Metazoa; phylum Arthropoda; class Insecta; order Hemiptera; family Cicadellidae; genus Flexamia; species Flexamia atlantica. Next base: position 13,221,640 of record JAQJVK010000010.1, read on the forward strand.
CGATATTAAATAATTTATAATCATGAGAAATGTTGACTTGAAACGATGCCGACCCGATCTAATTGGCGAAATTGACGCGAAGGCTTGAGATACCACCAGAGGATTTAGAAAACTGCCGCAATGCTATCTAGGAGGCTTAGGATGTACTACGTCATGTTAGTTCGCGGGAGTGCCACTAGGTGCTTGCCAGAGACATCTATTGGCTGATTGGTAGAGGTGTGCGAATAGTGATTTTTGAACTCGAGCCGAGCTGAGCCGAGCTTTTTCAAAAGTTTTCGAGCTCGAGCTTTTTCGAGCCGAGCTTTGTAGCAATCACCAAATTATTAAAAGGAATTATGAAGCTTGATTTTAATTTTTAAAGATACAATAGACTTATGTTTGCATACCTTAAGTGACCGCCAGCTCAAAAATAGAAAGCTTATCCCCAAAACAAGTGAATTATCTGATAAGTTCATCAGTATTTTGTATTTTGTTACATAAAATTAATCAAATTGGCTCAACAAATAATTTATGAAGAAAAATACCAAATTTAAAATCTACATTTATCTACATTATATATTTAAGTAATAACCAATCCCAAAATACTTTACTTTAAAATAAATAGTTAAAATTAAAATTAATTTCAAGAGTAGAAAGAAGTATTTGAAAGGTTTTAAAATAGTTATATCTAGTAAAAAAAATCACACATTTATACTTAGTCAGACACAAGATTGATTCTTTTTTATGTTCACTAAGTAAAGATGATAAAAAATTAAATAGCAGTCCCAATTGTGGCATAATATTCATGGCTTAACTTATTATTTCAGAATATAATATATGAATGAAATAATATTTAATAACAACAAGAATTTATTGAAATCCTAAAATTAGTTGCATTTCTAAACTTTTGTGAAGAAAATAATGTACAATTAAGAAGAAGAAAGATCATAAATAAATAAGGGCGGAATAGAGAGAAAGAAAGAAACAGCTACCTCTTTCTCTTTCCTTATCAGTGGCCAGTGAGAGGGGGGGGGGGTGGAGGTTGTTTACTTCAAGCCCCTTCCCTTTTTTTTGCTCTTGTCTGATTCAGTGCGTGAGTTAATTTGGAGATAAGGAATCCTTACTACAAAATGCAAAAATACAAACTACTTGTCATACAACTATAAATGACGGCTCATATTTTTTGTCTTATTTTTATAAATCAAATGAGACCAAAATGAAACTTGTAAGATATACCATTTAAGAGATAAGACTTGATAAAATAATAGACTTAAATGCTGTATTTCAGTTCCCCAAGGTCAAATAAATATAGCTCCGATTTCCTCTAAATGGAGATAATATTTCTTGTTACCTGTCAATGTCCTTTCCTTATCACTAGGGAATGTTTTTTGCTTGTTTTTCGTGGGAGGGAAACGCTCTTCCGGTTTAACGTGTCCAAAAATAGATTGCAATAATTATCTTTCCGATAAGAACTCTCTTATCAAAAGCTCGGCTCGAGTGTCGAGCTTTTTAGAAAAAAGTCGAGCCGAGCCGAACACTGAAAAGCTCGACCTAAAAGCTCGACCGGTCGAATACTCGCACACCCCTACTGATTAGTAAAACGCTGCACTACTCTGGTTGCTGACCCGATCGGGTTCTGCCCGACCTACCTGTGCCGACCCAATCGGACCGGCATGGCAGTCAATGTGTTAAGTGGGACTTTGTTAGTAGGCACACTTAGACCTGTGCATGGACAGAAGAAGACTGTCCCATGTTTTCTACTTGCAAAGTATAAGGCAAAAAAAAATTTTGTGTTTATCAAGAGTTTATCATAGCAAGGAAGGTAAAATAAAATCATCTGAAACACCCAAGTAGCCGAAAACTTGTATTTGATTTAACGATGAAAGTATAGTCTTTCCCTAATTTATTTTTAGTTTTAACTTTTTGTTTTTCCAGCTATTTGCCGAATACTGTCTATTAATGTAAGCTATTAGCATATACTAAAAAATGATAAATAATGTAATACATACATAAATACATTTATAATGTACAATACTTTATATTTATAATGTAAATAAATATTATGTGTATTTGTTACGTTGAAACCCCGGATTCGAGCAGTGTCCGCAGTTTCTATCCGCTCCGTGTCGTGGACACTCTAACCACGGAGTGAGCACATTTTATTCGGACATTGTCCAAATGAAAGTGCCCAGACCACGGAGTGGGTAAACTCATTTGCTCAGTCACCAAAGTAGTAGCGCTCTTGGTTTGAGTGAAATCTTAATACCCATTTCGCGACATGCACAAATCAGTTGATTGCTCACTTCGCGAAATGAGTATTTCCAATATTTGCGCAAACTGCGAAGCCTTCGCCACGTTTTTCAAAAGATCCACCCCCGTATTAGTATAATTAAATTTAAAAGTATTAGCTTTTGGAAATGATCATGTGACTAAAGGAGAGTGTTTTTGCTATGTGAAAAATTTCACCGATATTGTAGGCTAGTTTAAGGACAAGTTTAAAATTTCCCGCGACTTAATTTTTAACTTATTTAATGCGGGAGGTAAAAATTGCAAGAAACACCATGTAGAGGCTAGGTACTACATTTTACTCCATGATATTTAGGTAAAATAAAATACTTATTTCAAAAAATAATTACAAATTACCCCTCTCTCCTTTAATTCTTGATTGCTTGATTTTATTCCGCGACAATGTCCGAATAAAATGCTCACGCTGCGGACCACGGTGTTTATACTACCAATTCGCGGAGTGGGTAAAAATTTCGGACATAGTCCAAATTTGGGGTTTGAGCGTATCATATACATTATATTTTATTATAAATATATAGACATATGCCCTGACCTTTTGAGTTTTGGGTAGTGTAGATTAGTTCACCAAGATTAAGTTGTAATAGTCTGAACAGTCATCATTGCTGGATCGATAATGAATAAATTTTGTAAGGATTTAGATATACAAATTAGAGTCATTTTATTTTTTTACCTCTAAGTTTAAATTTTACTTTCACTCTGAGGTCTGAGAAGTCAACCACCTTAAAACAATCAGATATATTTATTAAACCATTTATCTTCAATGAAAGTTATTCAATTCCAAAATAACCTTGTCTCGCAATAGTACCTGGACCACCGAAGAATACTTTTGCGAACCAATCCGGAGTTACGGAAACAAGAATAGGCCTGCAGTGGGAACCTCCAGACGCACCCAATGGAAACCTCAGTTCGTATTCCATCTCTGCCAACGTGATGGAGACGTTCTCTCAGGCACCGGTACACACGAGGTCGTGGACGTACCCGGCCAACCTCAACCGAGCAAGCCTGCTCAGTCTGTCACCCGGAACCAAGTACAACATCACGGTGACTGCGACTAACCAGTTCGGGGTCGGCAGGCCTGCTTCCATCGATGTTTGGACTCAGATCGGAGGTAAGTCCATGGTCCAACTTCACCCCTTAAATAGTATTTGATTCTAGAATTTCTTAATCGTCAAGAACAACAAAGAGGGGAAGAACATTAGCTCTCACCGACTGTGTAGTTCTTTGAATTGTTGATAAATGCAAAAATTGTGTTTTGTCTGGCTGGGTACGTCCTAAGGTTATGTCTGAATAAAATTGGGACAATCTATTGAGTTTTAATAAAGTGTCTAGTTCCAGATCTGATTTTTTTTTTGTAAAAAGATTGGTGCCATCAGCAAAAATTGTGAGATTGTTTTCAGATTGTGTGAATGTATTGCGTGGTTTGCTTGATGTATGTGTGTGAGCGAGTGTGTATGTAAGGTTTGGATGAGTGTCTGTTTCTGCCAAGTTGTTTGGACGTATGAAGCTATATAATAAGCTAACTTTTTTATAATTCATTTGTCAAAGTCGTTTTTCTGTTAGGCTCCTCATTGATTTTTTCCTTTTTTTCACAGTTAATCGTTCAGATAATATTTAGAAACCTTTGTTACTGTTTTCTTTTTCACGTCTTTTTTGTATGGACTTGCTGATTTTGAGCTCGTTCCTCTCACTCAGGCATTCCCTATATGAGGAACATTCCTAAATGTTAATTAATTCCCGTACATGTTTTGTAAATCAGTTTTTGATGGAGTAAAGCAATTTTGATTTGATTTTGATGTTTGTCAGAAAGTTTCAAACAGGTTGAGATAGTTCAATCGACGGAAGCCAAATATATAACTTGAAACTGCCAATCTTCGCTCCTCTTAGAAATTTATTGTGACCCTACGTCAGTAGAAAATGCCTTACTTTGGAAGGTTAAGTGCTCCTAGTGAGATCGGCAAATAAAGCCCTTAGATCTTTATTATCTCATTTATCATGTCGACAGTGTCTGTAACCAATTTTGTCGATCAACACCAGTAAATTCCTAGCCGGATTGTGAACAGGCTATATGGTTCTACCCTCGGAGAAGCAGTCTTTCCTTCATAAAATTGCAATTATACACAAGAAATTGTTTTCCATTGCCAACGTTTATCCAAGCAGTGGGAATTGGAATTCTTTTAGCAATTTCTCTTATGGAAAACATTATATACACCTAAAATAAAATGTAAAGACCATTTAATGTATTTTTAAATGGCTGCTGTAAGTATCTGTCTTTTATTTTTGCGATCAAAATTACTATGTATCCTACCTTTACAGAATCTCTGTACATTGTCTCTGAGCTTTTTATTCTGAATACTTGATATGAAAAATGACGTCCTACACTTGGCGCATTATATCTTGACCCTTGGCCTAGTCCATTGCTGGAGCTGTCAGATACTGTTTATTGTCAATGATTTTGGACAACAAACAATGAAAAAACAAATTTCTACAAACATCAACTGTATTTTGTTTACAAATGACAATTAAGATATACACTGACAGCTGTTGGAAAATGCTAACACGTCAGGCTAGTACTACTTTGCGTATCAGCTGTGGTCTCCTGATGAAATTCATTCCACTCCAATTGCTTCAGGTGTAAAGGGTTCTCAAGGGTCAAGATATAATGCGCCAAGTACAACACTTATAATACATTTACTCTTATATTGCACTCATAAAAACACTCGGTAAATGTACATAAAAGATTTTTATACTTACTATTTTTTACATGAGTGCAGTATAAGTGTAAATATATTACAAGTGTTGTAAGACGTCTTTGAGTTATGGCCAGCATATATATCGAACAACACATATCATGCTAAACAAGAAGTTATTTATATTATGAATGTAATATAAAAATGTCTTTCTTTTTCAGAACCGCCCCCTCCAGAAAGCCCTGTGGTGGTAAAAAGGGACAAAGGAACTATAACTGTTAGTTTGAAACCAGTCACTAACGAGAACGGACCAGTTACTAAGTACAGGATCGTTGTATCAGAAGAAGAAGCCTTATTTGTACACGAAAACCTCAAGTCTTGGTACGAGTACAAAAATGAAGAACTCCCATATTATATTGCCGCTGAACTCAGTCCTGAGGTGAGCAAGCTGTCCCATGTGTTATTCAATGTTTGTTATGTTGTGTTCTTAAGTATTACACCGACCACATCCGAATTTATAAGATACTCTGAGGTAATGGGTAGTTTTAATATCAGATTGTATTGTCGATTAACTGCAGCTAGTTGTTGTATGAATAATTAATTGTTGCTAATCAAGAAGTTATTAAATTAATTGTTGTGGACTTGCAACAATACAATTCCCCTGTGCCGCCAAGTCTTATCGCCATTCCCTTCCCCTCAGACGATAATGAAGAATGCCTGACTGTACGAGTGTGTATTGTATCATACTCTGCTATCGCAGGGCTCTATCCTTGGTCCAGTTCTTTTCCTCATCTATATTATCGACATTGATCGTGCCATTCCAACAGACAATCTTTTCATTTATGCAGACGACACCACACTTTTAACAAAACAAAAAGAAATTGACCTTCTGGAAATTGACACAACCATCAAAATTAACGAGCTTGCACAGTTCTTTGCCTCCAATCATCTCGCGATCAATGCCTCAAAAACCGATTATTTATGCATCCAAACTTTTCAAAAAATGAAATCAAAATTTCACAGAACTCCTGAAGTTTTTATAGACGAGGACCAGCTTGAAGGAGCGGAAAGTGTCTGCTTCCTGGGAGTCAGACTGGATGAAAATCTAAATTGGAGAGATCGCAATAAATATTTGGAATCTAAATTACCTAGTGGGATATTTGCGATTAGAAGATTAAATAAGCTAGCCAACATCTCACTTCTCAGAACAGTCTATTTTAGTCTGATCGAATGTCACATAACCTACTCTGTAATCGTATGGGGAGTAGTCCAAAAACACTTGAATACCATCTTCATCTGGCAGAAAAAGGCTATCAGAGCCCTAAAGAGACTGCCTCCCCGGACAAGTTGCAGAGAGGCTTTCATTAGTCCAGGAATAATGATCGTGCCCTGTCTTTATGTTTTTGAGGAGGTCGCTTACATAAAAAACAACAAAACTTAGATGAGAAGATCCCAATCCATAATTACAACACATGACATAATACTCATTTTGCCCAGCAACACAGACTAAATTTTTTTAAGCAACAACCAAAATACAGTGGGAAGAAACTTTTTCAGGCCCTCCCAGAAAACATAAAAAGTATCAGTAAATTAGAAAAATTCAAATCCGAAGTAAAAAAATATCTAAAAACAAACTGCTTTTATAACCTGGAGGCCTACCTTATCCCTCACTAACAAAGTTACCCATGTCAAAAAATGAAATAAAATAAAACCCCTCAAAACCTACTAACTTGTTTTCTCATCTGATAAAACCTACAGCCTAAAACCAAATATAGACTACTCAGTGATCCTGATACTGTATGGACACTCTGACGCCTTCAGAGCCATCCCCCAAGAGGGCCTATGAAGAAGATGATAAGTAAAGTTAGTGACTATCTTATTCACTTAATATCCTAACCTAACATAACCTAACCTAACCAGCCCGGTCGGTAGTGGCGGCTGAAGGCGACAGGCCCGGCGACAGGATTTTCGGGCCCCTGTGCAATCTTCAACCCCGGGCCCTGAGACCTGGCGAGCTTTTTTTTACTTGTTTCGTGTGCTTATGGGCCCACTTTTTGGGTGTTTCCGGGCCCCTATGCATTTGCCCCCCCTGCCCCCCCCCCTGTCGCCGGCCCTGGAAGGCGGCGATCCGTTCTACACACTGCTCGGCGACATTGTTCGGATTTGGAAGATTCAGTAAACCAGCCAACAATACAAATATGTAGTAAGTTTATAATTTCATCTTTAAAAAGTTGTGTTTTCGTTCGTTGTGTTAATTTTATTCATTCACTATTTTCCCGATGAAATATCGGTGTGGTCGGTATAATATGTAAGTACATAATATGTATGTGGTGTAATATGTTGTCCCACAAAATTTATTTTCATAATTGACTTGTATTTAGATTTAATGTCAATGAGATTCAGTTTTTGTGTAAAAACATCCCTTTTAATAAGTTACATCATGTGCTACTCATTTGTTTCTTTCAGTAACAAAGATATCAATTCCAGTTTCATTTTTTAAGTGTTAATATTTTTTCGAGTTCTGTAAAAAACAAAAGGTGTCCTCTCAAAAAGGATAACTTTGTCTTGACATGACACATTTTTTTAAGAACTCCTGTTAGTCCGGTTTCTGCAAAAAAATTACAACAAAAAATATGTTGCCGAAAATGAAAAGGGACCTCAAGTGCCTGGAGTAAATTTTACAGTACGGACTAATTTTGCATTTTAGTCAAATCGGGTCAAGAATATTGATTTTCTGGTTTTGATTGGATATGATTCCTCAATCTTTCCCGCACAGATTCATTTGGTTATTTTAGCGATAAGAATCCTAAAAAGTTTAAAAAATAGTCGATTTAGCAGTCTATGTCATGCTTATGAAAAGAGTCCTCAAGTCGCTTAAATGGAAAACAACATGGCCGGCGACTATAGATCCCTTTTCCCTAATGCCCAGGCCTGCAATGACTGAGAAGTCAGGGGTATCACAATAATAGTCTCTCCTGATATCTGTCGGCGCTTGAGTCAACTACTTCAAGTTAATCATTGACAAAGAATATTGTTCAAGTCCAAAAATCATCTTATCAACAGTGAATTTCTCCTACATTCCCTGGCAATCTGCCTTCCGACGAGGTCCCTTTGCAACTTCTCACTTTTTCATTAACTTTAACAATCAAATTTATAAGTGTATCACTTTTTTTGGTTTAGATTTAAAGATCTAGTATTCAGCTTTAATTTGTTACCTGACTCATTTCTTAAATATTCATAGTAAGTATTTTGTGGATATTTGAAGTTTAAGTCCTTGATTTCCTAAAATACCCGTTTTGATTTGTTTAAATTCAAAGGTCAATAACTCAAAGACAAAAGCCGTAGCACTGTAAATTATGTCAAAGAATCGTTTACAATTTAATGCTAAATTTCAGGATGTTAATTACTCAAAACCGATAAATTCTGACTTGAGGTCCCTTTTCATTTTTCGTATCACATGGTTATCAGTAGGCCTTGTTTTATGTTAATCAAATGTATCGATACAGTATAAAAGTATTTTTAGACTTTGCCTACCTCCTTTACTGCACCATTTTTTCACCAAGACAGAATAAAGTTTCTTTATCATTTATCCTCAAGTATGCCCTTACTGCCTAAGCCAAATTAAAAAATTCTAGGTTTGCATCAGCCGTTTCATCTGCTAGTCAAAGATTATTAGATCCTATTTAATTTCAGTTGTATCCCGATTACCTCATTTTACTATCAAAATAAGGTTACGTACCTTTAAACTGTCATTTTACTAATTTGTTCCTTCACCTATTTTGCTTAAAACCCTGTCCTGCCAGGAAAGCTTAGCGGCTTAGCGGTCCTATTGGTTTTGAGCTTTAGTTTCATCGTTGGAGCCATGAAAAAAGCAGCTGGTTTACTATGTCATGGAAGCTTTGTTAAAAAGTATTGTCAGCTCAAAAATTACTGAACAAACAATTTTGTCCAGATATTGCCCTTAAGTGAATCTTTTGCATTCAAACTCATGTCCTTAGGTCGTTGCTTAAACAGTGTTTAATTAAATTAAAACTTCTTAGCATCAAATGTTTTTATCAAGAATTTGTTTGTTATTTTTGGAGGCTGGGGTAAGAGGAAGGTTAAGAAGGTCTTAACAAGAAAAGGTCTTCAACTTGTTTCTGTATGGTGTTAAGTTTGTGGTGGAAATTTGCCATCATTGATTCTTAAAAAACAAATCTTAACGATGTTTCGAGATCTGGAATCTGATCTTGTTTTCAGGTGGAAAAAAACATAGAGCATAACAATTAGTAATACACAGCAAGAATTATCTCAAAAACACAGCTAAATCAAAAAACTGTAAAAGCAGTCACAAAAACAGTAATGCTGAAACCGAACAAGATTTCTTTACTATTTTGTGTTTTTGTTTGTTTTCAGCACTAGTTTTTCTCATGACTGCTTTTACAGTTCTCTGTTCTAGCTATGTTTTTTTGTCCAGGTTATCCTGTCTGTGTTACTAATCTTGTTACGTTCTAGGCTCTTTTCCACCTGAAGACCGGATCGGATATATCCCGAAACATTGTGAATCTTATTTTTTACCAATCAGTGATGTTTTATTTTGTATGCCAGTTATCATTTTACTGAAATAAAGCTCGATCGACAGAGTGTAACCAATAAGACGGAGTTTGTGGTGGGAGACGGGAAGCACTACAGCGTGCCCGGAGGTCGGGACTACTACAACGCCCCGCTGCAGACCAACCGGGAGTTCCTCGTGAGCCTGGGCGTGGTCAGCAGCTTCCAGGACGTGACCCGGGCCGCCTACTCCTCCTCTGTCCAATCACAGCGCGGCGTCGTCCTGCTGGATGTCCCGCATGGTAACTCACTCGTCACGCAGCTAATTTCAATGTCATTAGTCATTTATTTGCACTTAAACGTTTGTGAACATTACAGTGTAATATCAAACAGGTGCAATTGTCAAAAGTATACTAAAATAAGTACATTTGTACATATGGTAAACAAATATAATACAATAAAAATAGATCTATAAATTAATAAAAAAATAAATAAAAAAAACATTGGGTATTATATTCCTAAGAGATCAGACCACTTCTACATTGTCATTTAGAAATTCATCAACAGTGTAAAATTTCTTGTTGTTGAGGTAGTGTTTTAAACTCTTTTTAAATTTTCCAGGTGTGAACAATTTGGATGTAGCTGGCATTTTATTGTACAGCCTAATTCCTATATAAGTCGGGCTTCTTTCAAAAAGAGAAAGGTGGTGAATTGGATAATTGAGCAAGTCGTTATTTCTAGTCGTTAGTTCTGTCAGGGCTTAACTTACCTATTTTAGACCCGAAAACCCTTTATGATGAGCTTCATGCCCATTAAAATAAGGATAGGCGCTTCCGATTTATTCCCTGTACTAGATATTTTAGTTGTAACATTAATAAATCAACAATAATTTATTTTCATTCTATAAGTATTTGCATTCTAAAACTTAAGTGAAGAAAATTATTATGGTGTAAGAAAATGAGGAAGAAAGAGACAAAAATGAATAAAGAGGGGGTGAGAGAGCATAGGAGAATCAGCTACCTGTCTCTATCCTTATCGGTGGAGGGGGGAGAAGTTTGTTATTCATCAACCCTCCCTGTGTGCCCGGTCTATTGTTATCGTCCACACATATACACACATTGCTGACCATGAATTAGTTAAGGAATTAGGGTCCCTATTACAAATTGCGAAAATAAAAACTACTTGTACTACTACTTTTAAAAGAGCTCGAAAATATTGGTATAAAGGGCAATCTCTTAAAATGGTTCACAAGTTATTTAAAAGATAGACCTATATTTGTTAAAATTAATAACATCTTAAGTTCTAGTAGTAATAAACCAGGGTGTACCGCAAGGTAGCGTTTTAGGACCTATCCTGTTCAACATATATGTTAACAGTCTAGCAACGTGTGGGTTTAAGGGAAAAATTTTTATGTATGCCGATGACACTGTTTTAATCACTTCACACAAAGATTTCAATATTGCAGAAAAGACACTCGAAAAAGACTTCGATGTTCTAAATAGTTGGGCTCATGATAAAAAACTTGTAATAAATGCTAAAAAAACTGTTGTAATGAATTTTCATTCCGCCCATAATATTCCACCACGCGCTCCAGACATTCGAAGTCATTTTTGTCAATGTCTCCTAAATCGGGATTTCATAAATTGCCAATGTCCAAAGCTAAACTCTGTTAGTGAAACTAAATATTTAGGATTAATAATTGATCTTAAGTTAAAATGGGAACACCATATAAATTATGGTGTAAATAAACTCAAACCAATTACTGCTAAATTGTTTTATTTGAGAAAAACATTACCTTACGAATGGCTCTTGTCATAATTTACAAATCAATGTTTGAATCAATAATTCGGTACGGGATAGAAATTTGGGGGACGGCACCAAAATGTTTTTAAGACGAATAGAAGCCTTGCAAACCAAAACGCTAATAATGATTTCCAAACAAAAATGTCCAGAAACTAACTCTCTTGTCAGTATCTTCAAAATGTATAACACCCTCTACCCAGAGGATTTTTATAAGTATAAAATTATTAAACTTTTTTATAATAAGTGCACTTTCAAACAACCAAATGTAAAAGAGCAATATTCCTTTAGAAGTCTAGAAAAATACAAATTACCGAGATATTGCAACACCTATGGTAAGAACTCGCTCAGTCACGTGGTTCCAAAACTGTTCAATGAACTGCCTTTTAATTTAGAAAATGCAAGACGTTTTGATATTATAAAATTAGATTTGATTTCTTGGTTACTAAACAAAAGCCAAAAGTACACAATATAATAATTAAAAAGGAAAATAATGTGTGAGTCAGTGAGTGATTGCCATTGTTAAGCTAGTAGGCTGTTTTCAGTCTTGATTTTGATCTTGTACTCTTAATTACGAAGTAGTAATCTGTATTTGTGGGTAGCTGTGTATGGTTTCTTTTGTGTTCTTTTTATTTTCAAACTTAGTGCATCATACGACCTTTTACGTAAACTTATGCTGAGTTCATTATTATATATTTTTGTTTTTTTAAATATCATACCATATATTGATTAAAATTATTGGTTCTCCTTGAGATAATCGCTTCCTAGTTTAAATGCGTTGCAATGTTTTGAGTTTAACCAGTAGGTAGAAATATATAGTTCGTTTGTACACCGCCACCTGAGCGCTGTGTTAATTTTTGTTTATTTTTAGTTTTACGTTTCTGTATCTCTATGTAATTATGAGCACCCAACGACAAATCATGTGGTTTGTTGGGACTCGAAGATTGTATGTTTTTATGGAAATAAATATTCTGATTCTGAAATATATTCTGATTCTGATTGTCATACAACTACAAATTACGCCTCAACGGATAGTATTTTTCGTCTTATTTCAACAAATCAGATGAGACCAAAATGAAACCTGTATGACATGCCATTAAGGTGACCATTCACGTATGTGCTTTGCACGCTGTGCATTGCTCGTCATGCAGTTCTAAACATTCATCTTATGCGCCGTGCCGTATGTTTGTGGGCTTCGGCGTGCGTGGCACGTCTCATAAGACCAATGTTGAGACGTTGCATGGCGTGCGGGGCACGTACGTGAATGGTCGCCTTTAAAGATATGATTAAATTATTGAACAATGATTTTAATGCCAGAGGCCTATTTTGAGGTTCTTCAAGGTCAAAAATATAGCTGAAACTCTCCTATTCAGCAAATATTTCTTGTTTCCTATAAGCGTGCTTTCCTTTACCTTACCAAGAAATATTGTTTTTATATGTTTTTCTTGCTACGGAATCGCTCTTCCGGTTCAACATGTCTAAAAATAATCACAATGATTATCTTCCCGATAAAAAACTGCTATCAAAAGCTTGGCTCGAACTTCGACCTTCAATCAGTCTCGAACTGAGCTGATTACTGAAAATCTCGCACACCCTTAATGTCAGCTTAGTCTTTTAATTGAACTTTTTTCCAATAAACAGGTCCTCACTTAAAAGAATCAAGAATTTATTCCAGCAAATTGCAAACTGTACAATTTGCTTAGTTGACATCAGATTCAGCTTAGTGAACAAATATGTAGGTTATATAAGAAAGTATGTGTGTACCCAATAGGCTTTCATAAATATAAAATATAGATGAATATTATAATGTTTACCAACTGTTAGAATGTTAAAAGTTAATACGCCTCTTAAATTAACTTTAATATTCAATATTTTTCAGGTCAATTAAACGGGAATGACGGTTTGTCTGCAATCTTAAAAGGAGCAATCATGATTTGTGGCTTCCTGCTGGTGGTGGCAGTAGGCCTCTACATCTTTGTTCACAAAAAATATGGCGGACGCCACTACCTCAGGCGGGACCAGCAGGAGCTGAACCTCCGCGGGCCCATCACAGAAGTGGTCAGTGTGAATTATTTTCATATAAATTTGGTTCTTGAACAGGTTAAATGATCAAACTGTACTTAAAGTCAGGTAAATTTTTTTACAACACACTACAGTCGACTCTCGCTAAAACGAACCTTGATATCACGAAATCCTCGATATCACGAATTATTTTTGGAAAAACCTGTCTGATACGAAGAAATTACGATACATAACACTAATTTTCCAGTTAGCCTAAATTTTACCTCTGTAACTCGAAGGGGCACAAAAATTACCTCTATAAATGAAGTTCAGTATAGATAAGACAAATTTGATTCGCGCTTTACCTCCATAACCCAAAGTTTACCTCCATACCACGAAGTTTTCAGAATGGACCTCTGTAATACGAAATCCCGGCTTTTAGGATGCACCCTGTCGGTGAATCATATCTGGGGTCAAGCGCCGGTGAAGTTTATTTTTGTAGCTGTAGGGGATACAGTGAAGTTTCTTTATATTATTGTTTTAATAAAAATTATGAACGATGCTGTAATTGTTTTGCATGTTTAAACAGAGGAAGATTAAGGACTTTTTAATCAGAATCAATATGATCTTTACTTTCTTTGTGTTTCACAGGTTATTATACTATAAATACTGCATTTTTCAATATTATATTTAAAAAAGTTAAAAGCTAATAGATTTGTCTAAGATGTAGGGAGTAAACTACATTTTTCTTTACCTCTGTATCACGAATTATCAATTGATTTACCTCTATAACTCGAACTATGCCTACGACGAACTATACGTAACACGAAGAAAAATCGCAGTCCTGCCCAATTTCGAGTTAACGAGAGTCGACTGTACACAGAAACATCTGTTTTCTGTGCCTTACTCTTGGCTGGAAAGTTGCTCTTTATCGATCACTGCACGGTAAATTTACCATGCAGGGCACAGTAAATTTACTGTGCAATAGGAAGCGGAAATAACAGAAGTCAACAAAACAATCACCTCATTGCAGTAAACCGACGTTCAATGCGTGTTTATTGGTTACTTCAGAGAAACGTAGTGGCAGCACTGGTAGAAGTAGCAAATGTTTTTTTATTAGAGGTTAGGTTTGAAGAATTGAGAAACGTTATGGTTTATGCAAGAAAGTTATGATTAAAAAATAAGTTTTTTGTGTAGTATGATGTAAAGTATCGTACGTCACACGCCCGGTAAGTTTTACCATACTCGCATGGAAATCCTGCACTTGCCAGATGCTCTTCGGTAAAACAGTACTTACCGGGCTAGTAACGTAATATACTAGTACCTGGTGGACCGAGCCTTGCTCAGTGTTATTTCATGTTTACGAGTTCATCCAGTTACTATAAAATATTTCAATGTCATAAAATTAATAATGTTTTATTACTCCATGGACTTTTCATCCCACTTGCTGTATTTTTCCTTGATGGCTGTAGATTCCAAACAGCTGTTATGATTACTTCATTTGTTTACACTTTCCTTGTTTATTTTCGTTGCCATCACAGCAACCCGTGAGGCCAATGTTAAAATTTTACAACTTTTAAATTTGATTTATTATGTTAATAGATTTTCTCTGGCCAAGTAATCTGCATAAAAGACAATAATAGATAATTGTGCAAGCAAGCATACAAGCAAGCAAGCAAGATAACATTGCTCATATAAGAGTATAGGATTACATTCTGTTTTTTACTTCATAGTCCACAGCCAACAGGCTTAGGTTCTTACATCTGCCAATGTTTCTATGATTAGAAAACAACTTTAATAAATTTAAAAAATTATTAAAATTTTTTATTCACAATTTCGGCTATATTGTTGATGAATTTATGGATTTTAATTTTAAATAATTTACATTACATTAATATGGATTTACAGAATTACCCAACAAATATCATATGTACTTTTGTTAGTATCCGGTTTTAGTTTATGACTATTGTTCACTGATATGACTCTATTCAAGATATATGATATGACTATTCAAATAGGTACCTGTAAAATGTAAGTCTGTATTATTCGATAAAGAACTATGTGGCCCGACTAAATAGTAGATGTTATTTATACTCAGCAAAGATGTTTTATATCGTGTTCTTCCTGACTGATAATTTATTTTTATAGGAAAATAGTGCCTTTGTTTATGATGAATACTTGCCAGAAGAAGAGAACAAAAAAGTAGACTATTACGATATGTTACATCAGAGAATTTGGAATATTCCACGCAACTTCTTAGACCTTCAAAGTGAAGTTTTAGGCGAAGGCAGCTTCGGTTCAGTTTACAAGGGGACTGTGCAGCGTAAAGGTCAAGTCACCCCGGTCGCTATCTACGCCATTCAAGGTACAATAGAAAATTGATGCTATCTCCTCTTTCACAAATTATGAATTACACTTGTATATTCATAATCGTTTGAATTTTCCTTTTACATTTGTTGACATAAAAAGTCCATGCTATATGCATAAGTTTTCGACGATTAAATAATGTACATTCATAAGCGTGGTGGCTGGGCTATTATTTTTCAAGTTATTTCAGTGTTAAATATTGAGATTAATTAACTGTCAGTTACTAGACAACTTAACCCTCTGATCTGAACTCAAACTACTTAGCCCAGGCAATAAATGCCCAAAAAAGGCCGATGTCGGAAGAAATTAGAGACAAGCTGAAATTTTGCCAGTTGTTAGTACATGATTGGAGGTACCTTTTCCCAAAAGTCCCCTAAAATCCCCCCGGTGCTTTCTCCCCCACCCCCCTTTTCCCCCCCCCCAAAGTCGGAAAATGCAAGATTTTACTGAATAGCCTGTATCTTCGTTGCTATATATCGCATACCATTAAACTTGATCTCGTTTTAATCCTTAACAAATTCCCTACAAAAGATGTAATGACCTTCATATTGATAAAATTAATGCCTTTCTAGTAATTTTAATTTTAAATGTAATTTTTAGACTTTTTAGATACACTTTTCAGTTTTTTAACCATATATTTTTTAATGTGAGAAAAGTGAAGAAAATTTTCTTTTAATGTTATAATCCATTTCTTTCCGCATCCACTGATATGCATAAGTATAGGGTTATGTTTTTATTTGAAGCATCGGGCTCACTTTAAATGAAGTTCGACGTGCTTGTGGCGCGCCGTGCGGTGCCGCGGCTCGGCGGCGCGGCGGTGCATCGCGGTGGAAGGACGCTTGAAGTCGCGATCTTATACGGGTTTCCCTTTCGCATGGCGTGTAAGGGATTAAGACGACCCTTGCTTGCTCTCGCACACACACCCACCAACGCGGAGCGGCCGGCCCCACTACCCTCTGACCGGCAGGTAGATGACTCATGCGCTAGGGTCTTAAGTAATTGAATTTTTTTAAACATAAATTTCAACTAATGATCATAACATATTTGTAATCTTCGTGAAATTACGAGAAAAATGATAACAAACACATATAGTTAAGATAATAGTTCCTCAGATATACATATAGTTAAGATTATAGTTCCTCAGAAGCCCCCATATTTGCTTATTGCTGCTCATTCAGTTTCATCTTATTTCAATCGATGCTTGTACTTCTTTTCCCCTGATTTTAACTAACTACTAACTACAAATATTTAATATTGTTTTAATCTTTTTTACATTTAAAGGCAAAGTTAACAAAATACAAATATTTTAAAATCAAGCGCATCTTGCAATACAATGAGTGAATAGCTGTGAGCAAGTATCAAACTGTTTCTTTGTATAAAAACGATTAAAATTGTTTAGGTACTTTCTAGGCGGTAACAAGATTTAGGCCTTGTCGGACCCGTTTTATGTTAAGTTTTACGTGAACCTTCTAGGCCTATCGTTAATTAAAAATGAGTTGCAGTCCCTCTACTTCAAACACTTATACCGTAAATTCTAGTTTCAATTTTCATCCGTAGATTTTAAGTATGGAAAACTGAATGCAAAACTGAATTTGACGATAATGCCAATTTTAACATTCACATTTAAACGAACTTAAGTAGGCAAACGAACGAACGAGTGGGGGAGGAATGATATAAGTGGGAAAACAGAGTTATTCACAGACAGATGGCTTAAAATGCGACTTTTAAAGCATTATGAAGACCATACTGTAATAACAAATGTTTCAAGCAAGAAAAATATCATATGTTTGTCAGATACAGCTCACAAAATCATTGATAGCTGGTATAAGGATAGAGAATCAGACAACCAGTCTGAAAAATTAGAAATTGTTACGGTCGCTGCAGATATTATCAAAGAAGATATTTAAAAGGTGACTTACGATACAAAGTCTTACCGTGATATACAATATCTTAAACAAGAAAGTGAAAAGTAATCCCTGAGTCATTAGCAGCATTCACAAACCGGTTAACCAAGAAACAAGGAACTTCAGAACAAGATAACATACAGAGAAAATGTGTAATCATAAATTATGCTATAATTTCAGAAGTCAGACCCCGACCACTTATTTCTTCAGTACAACTGGGAGTCAGCCTAACTCTACACAGATTATTTGGTTCTAGACATTTAATAAACATGCTAAATGGGAATTCATGTGTCATAAATGAAACATCAATTTATCTAAATCCTCTCATAACTGCAGATCCACCGCACATACAAGAGGATGTATAAGTACAACACGTATTTGACAACGTGTATGTGAATGTTAGGACACTTGATGGATTAAATGTTTTCCACGCAATGGGAGGATCCAGTGATTTCACTAAAGACCAGTGTGAAAACCCAAGCTAAGGTTGACAGAATTGTCTCTAGGGCCTTTTCTGTGTAGACAATCAAGATAAAATGCCATGGAAAGAAACGATCTCGCGAAGGATTGAATTCTATATCAGTTTGAAACTATACAGATTTGAGAACTCAAATAAAAATAAGTCCTACTGATGGTTTTAACCCTCCCTTATTTCCTCTCAACACACTCTGGCTATCAAGAGTAGTTAACCAACCTAGTTGGAACGGTTATACATGCAAGTTATTCACATGTATAACCGTGAATTTCCTTCTTGCAAGTTATTCACCAGAAGGAAGAAGATGAATCAACCTATATTAAGGTGTTACCTTTCATTAACATGGATGCTTTCGAATATGCCCACAACATTCTCAGCATCGACCTTCGCTGCATATTAAAGTAGAAAATAAAATCAATCATGCATAGTCACATTTGATCAACCGCTTTACCTAAAAGCATCTGGAATTATAGCCTCAGCGGATAAGGACAGTGACATTTCCAAGATAATATCAAGGCTAGGAGGGTTCCACCTATTAATGACCTTTATGGGGTCCGTAGGACTTATAATGAAAGAGAGCGGACTCGAATACTTAAGGGGAACTGTCTACGGAAGTAACACAATTCAACACATGATGAAAGGTAATTCCTATGCCAGGTGAATCAGAGCATACACGTTAACCACAAAGGCGATTTTCAAAGTGTTAGCCAGAACAGAGCTCTGAAAAGTGATGTTGAGTTATTGGAGAAATTTAACAAGTTGCTGCTTGAGAGTGAGATAAAGCCACTAGATGCATTGATAGAAAGAGAGGTTATTGAAGCGTGTAATAGAATAAAAAAATATTAAAATGAAAAAACTTGAAACATCTGATTGCACAGCAAAAATGTGGATCAATCTGTTGAGTTGTGTAGACCCTATTCTATGTTCTACGGTTCTTATATGCAGAAGGGTCCGGCGACTTAGAAATGCATCAGAAAACTACTGTGAAAACGCTCCCTTTTTTCACGCTTCAGGCCATCTACCATACAAAATCAGGAATGTTTGCGGTAAGGCGTCATGAAAAATTTTGGTCTGGCGTTTGAGGGTTAACCCATGGTCGGGGGATTACACCAAGTTCTCTTCAAAAGTGGATACATGGAACCCCATACTTCCTTAAAGTACATGAGACAATTGAAGATTTTTTAGAAACAACCATGACTTTTTTAAAACAACATGTAGAAATCAGAATGACAAGGAAAAAATAGATGAAAATGATCAGGAAAAGAATACGCAGTGACCAAAAACACACAACCCTTTCACAACATGATGAGGAGAGCTGATTTCGTTAGCTGATGAATCTGTCGACAGTGATTAAGCTTATGAAGTAGGAATTAAATCAATGGAGAATATGAAGGGAAAAACTTTGGAGATCTTACGTTAAAAAGAAAAAACAAAGTTGTAACTCAGGCAAAAGCAAAGGTCAAGGTAAGGTCTCAAGAGGTATCTGTTAATTTCAGCCATTTTTAATAGAATATTTTGTGTGTGTGATAGGTAGCCCAAAGAAACTGAATAAATAATACCTCTAATTTGAAATAGAATCTAGACCACCATCCATTTTTATGATGTTTCAATTCGAAAAGGGACAAAATCATAACTGATGAAAGTTTTCAAAAGTGGCATTGAAGACACTGCATATCTAACCAATAAAGCTTCTTTTGTTACATTACGAAAAGTGGCTGGGGAATTTAACATTTGGAAACATTGTAGAGTAAGATTCACCTAAGTTGGCCAAAACGAAAGTAAACAAACTATTATCTTCTTACGAACTGAACCATAAAATCCAGCTGTGCTGAAAACATTGTCAACGAACATCTGTTTAGTATAGCACTTTTAATAAAGGGAAAGTTCTGATGCAATTTGCAACTGGAAATTCACTTGCGCGGCTTAAAATATTACCAAGGGGCTTTTCTAAATTAATTATGTATTAACAGGGAGATGATGTGTCATGGATGCGGCATGGTTAATAGTCTAAGTTTTTCTTATGAAATAATATTTACAAAGAAATGTAGGCGAGTTTTTTAATAGCCAGTACTACTTGCTGCAAGTCAGCATCTGAAAAGAGAGATTGTTTCATATTGCGGTCAAAACTTATTAAAATTGGCCCAGGAAAAATAAACAAGCAGTTAAACAAACTAAAATACTCGTAAATCAAGAAATAGAATCAAATTAAACTTTGGCAGCTATGTAAAAAGGTTGAATGGAAATAAAAACTTCTAAAAATAGGCGATATTGTAAACATTCTATAACCTATAACAACTTGTAAATAAACGCAACGTGGCAATTTGACAGTTCTTAGAAAATGTAAACAGACACCATTTGCAACCAACAATGTTTTCAATGTGACTTGTATAAAAATCTTTGATGAGATGATTAGTACATGCTTTGGCCAACTTACGTGAATCCTACTCTAACAAACTATTTCAAATACACAATAAACAACCATATGGACAACATATGGCTATTATATTTTATAGCTATCCATAACATTCTACAAGGAAGCAAGAAGAACAATCAAGAAGAGCTTTTAAAGAACCTCTTGTGAAATAATAATATTCACTAAGACTATGGAGGTGCATGGTTCTAAAAGAAAACTTTATGGGGATCACAAGAAACAAGAGAAGGTGACAGTGACAGACTGCAGGGAGCTTTCTGAAGCAGGCTGTTGCTTCAGAAATGGAAAACAAGGAGTATTAACTCGTATATTTGAATATGACGCGAACCACGACAGAGTGAACACTTTACAGCCATAAAATGTCTGAAAAATGTCTAAAGGTTGTGGTTGTGGGCAGTGACACTGACTTATTGTTGAAGTTAGTGTCACTGGCTCTACCTTCATCAAACTTATATTTCCTGAAACCAACAGGAGGCTTGACTCCAACAATGTACGATGTGAACAAGTTATTGGAATATCAAGCTGATTTTAGAAAATATTTATTGTTTCTGCACTCTGTAACAGGGTGCAACACGACATCGTGTTTTTATGGACTGGGTGAAACGGAAGCTGTTGAAATGGTCAAGTAGTCCTCGGAGGCGAAAAAACAAGCAGAAATGTTCATGGATACCAATGTAACAAAAGATCAGTTACTAAACCAGTGGAGAACGGTTTGTGCTTGGTCTGTATGGATAAACAGATATAACAGTTCGAATGAAGCTCGTTATTCCAAGTTTACCTCGATGGAAAAAAAACAGCCTTTAGATCTAATTTCGATGTGGCTAAACTTCCTTACAACAGAAGCGTGGCACCAGCACAATCTGAGAACATACCTCCAAGTAAAAAAATGGGTAGGAAATACAATGAAACCCTCAGACTGGGGATGGGGATTAAAAGTTGTGAAGGAAAACTGAGGAGATAAACTAGTTCTTCAGCCAGTAACTAGTCTTAAGCCGTTCACACCAAATGACTTTTTGCAATTGGGTTGTTGCAATCGATGTCTTGTTCTTGCAAACAAGCCTCCGGAAACTACTGTGGATGCCGCAAACTAGGGTTTCATCCATGAGCGAGAACTGAAATTGTTTATCAAGCCACAACATCAGTGTATACATGATGAAGATGGAGATTTAATATTTAATTATTGATACAACGACTAGTTCAAGTACAAACAGGTAAGGACGCAAAACGATCACTAGAAGCATATAATTAAGAAGGGTAGATGGGAGGTCCGCAGAGATATGAATCGATCCAACTTATTGTAATTTGATAAGAAAAAAACATAGCTGCAGGTTTTTGCCATACCGGGACACGGCGGGTCCATAGGATAATGGAACAACGCTTTTAATGGGCTAGGAGCAAGGCTCTCCCGAACCAAAATTGGCTTTTATTCACTCAGTAACAAACGTTACAGCATTATAGGTTAATGTTTTTTTCAGTATTTGTATTTCTCAAATACAGTCTTTAAAATAATAATGCTATGTATGGTAACAATAATTGACTTACAATTTTTTATTAAAATCAGAATGATAACAATTTTCAGAACCAAATAGCATCAATGATTGTGGGTTATTATTCAAATTTCTAAACAATCACACGTCGTCCCGCCGTAGTGCCAAGCCTGGGCGTTGCGTTGCACCGGCGCCGGCGGCGCCGCACGGCGCACCACAAGCACGTCGAACTTGACTTCATTTAAAGTGAGCCCGATGCTTCAAATAAAAACATAACCCTATACTTATACATAT
Source organism: Flexamia atlantica (assembly GCA_035578135.1). NCBI lineage: Eukaryota > Metazoa > Arthropoda > Insecta > Hemiptera > Cicadellidae > Flexamia > Flexamia atlantica. Next base: position 13,243,902 of record JAQJVK010000010.1, read on the forward strand.
CAATGGATGCGAAAAGAAATGGACTATAACGTTGAGAGGGAGCTTTCTTCACTTTTATCACATTAAAAAACACATGGTTAAAGAACTGAAAGGTGTATCTAAAAAAGTCTAAAAGTTACGGTAAAAATTGAAATTACTAGGAAGGCATTGATTTTATCACTATAAAGGATACGACATCTTTTGTAGGGAATTTATTGAGGATTAAAACGAGATCAAGTTTAATTGTATGCGATAAATATCAACGAAGTTATAGGCTATTCAGTAAATGCTTGCATTTTCCGACTTTGGGGGTGAAAAAGGGGGATGGGGGAGAAAGCACCGGGGGGATTTTAGGGGACTTTTGGGAAAAAGTACCTCTAATCATGTACTAACAACTGGAAAAATTTTAGCTTGTCTCTAATTTCTTCCGACACAAATCCTTTATTGCCTGGGCTAACTGTAAATGTTAGTGATATAAATGGGTAATGATGATGACAGAGTTTCATAAAATATAAAATAAAAACTTATGACTGATTTTAAGGTAAAATTAGGAGTCTGTGAGTAGTGATTTTCAAACTGGAGCCAAGCCGAGCAGGGCTCGCCAGGAGGGTTTGTGGCAGCCTTACGCACTGTTATGAGCGAGGGTTGGGGGGGGGGGGGTTCGACGATGTCTTATGCAAGTATAAGCCTCACAAAAAGTTCCGTAAATTTGTTCAAAAATTGGTTCCTTTTCTCTATTACTTGAAGTTAAAGGGTTTTTATAATATTTGAAAGTTATTTTTTCTTCCATAAAAAAGCAAACAATAAAATTTCAACAATGTTTTTATTCATGGTTGTTTGCCTCCAAAACTGTGATTTGACTATACCTTCAGTGCTCAGTTTTTTTAATTGTAGATCCTACAAGTGTTTCAAAGCATAAAGCTTCATTAACAGAAAATTTCTAAAATATCTTCATACACAACTTGTTACAAGTTCATTTCATACACAACTTCATCTAATCATATATTACACAATTTGACAAATAATCTAAAATAATTGTATTTATTTATCTTCAGTTATTTGACAAGTTGTGTAATGGATGCTTGAAGACATATTTTTAATTCCCCGATGATGAATACTTGAATACTTTATGCTTTAAAACGTATGTAGGATTTACATTTACAAAAACTGTTGACTGAAGGTAGGTAAACCTATATTTTATAATATTTTCACATAAATATAAATATGCTAGTTGGTACAATAGAAAGACTCAGCGGTAGGATTAAGGGGTGGGTTAGTGTCACCGTTGTATGTAGTGAGTCGGTGGCACAGTTGGTTCATTCGGCCTCGGAACCATGGCAGCGGATGTCGCAAGTTCGAGGCTCGATGTTGTCGTATACTTTTAGCAGTACTGTTCACCCTAGTGCAGTACTGGCTCACTCCTTACCTTGCTTGATAACTTCCACACACAGGCCTGAAGCCCATGTTGGGGCGGGGGGGGGGGGGCGAATGCAAGATTAAAAGAGACCCGTCACATCCTTAAAAAGAATCCTATTACAAGACGGAGGAGGGGTTACGTAACCTAGAGACCCCCTTAATTTATGGAACTTTGCAGATGGTGATTTACCAAGTGATGAGAAACGCAGTATGCTTGAAAACTTGGATGTGCTCGTGAGAGGAGGGGATCACAAGAACACCCTCTCACTGACTGGCACTTGTGAGAGCCAGGACACCCTGTACATCGTGTTGGAACACCATCCGGCCACATTGAAGGATGTACTCCTCCAAAGTCGCTGCCTGCAGCACTCGGAATTTCCCCAATCCAGATTTTGTTCCCTGTCCGAATCCGCTCTTTTAGACTTTTTAATCGGAGTCGCACAAGGGATGGATTTCTTAGCATCCAAAAGGGTATGTATTCAATTTTGCATTTTTCTAAACAAATTATATGTTTTAAAACTATATAAAATACAAAATAATACTTAAGAGAGTGTAAATTTCATCTCTTGATAACCTTTCATTGTTAAATTTTTTTGAACTTTCTGACTCAACAAAATTCGAACAAAAGTTTACTTGATTTGAAGATAGGACAGTCGCCAGTAATTGGTTTGGACTTTTATAGGGCTTACCTTGAAAATAAGTCCACAGAGCACAAATCAAACACTTCTCTCAGCTGACATTTCTCTTGTGACCAACAAAGTAATCAGTGGCTATGAAATTTTCGATGTATCCATTTTAGCGAATTTCCCCTATAGGGAAGAAGCTATTACCGTAGGTCTCATGGTAAGACCTAAGCCCGAGACCATGATAACTTTTCGTTTTGGGGCCACCAGAAGCAAAAAACACCATTCGTTTGAATTTATATATATATATATATATATACACACATAACTATATATCTATAACTATATAACTATATGGAATTATGTGTGTGTCTGTTAGCACGATAGAGGCCGTAAAAATGGTCCAATCTTAATGAAAATTGGTACAAACGTGTAAAGTGGTAACCACTCGCACGAGTTCGTGAACCAGCCCGATCGGACCACCGGAAGGGGGGGTATAGCGGGATAAACCCCCCCAATAATGGGTATTTGAGTTTTTTAGATAGAAAAATAAAATTTACCGAATTTTTGTTGGCACCATTGAATTCAGCTCAAAAAAAACAAACAATTTAGTATTTTGAATCACTGTTCTATGTCCAATGGTTACCGAGATATTGAAAGTGGTAAACACAGTATGTTGTCCCAATGTTAACCTTATGGGAAATAAGTAATATTCTTTATCTCGGTTATTTCTCAATATATCTTGATAAAACTTGGTAAATAGCTTCTTTTAGTTCAGATCTACTAAATATTGAATTAAAACCACCCAGTTTTAATACCTGCAGCAGCAAACCTGTATACTCATTCCTCATGTTATTGTTATGAAGCTTGCCAAAACATGTCAAATCTCGCTATTTTAGATTGAAATATGTTGCTTTGCATTGAAATTTGCTGAGTATGCAGGTCTGCTGCTACGGGGGTATTATGGTGATACCATTTGTTTTCTGTGGCCTTGTTCTCAAGGATTCAAGGTAAGTCTGTTTTACTCTGTATTTCCCAACGTAATTGTACTAAGAAATTGTATTATTTAGACTTTTATTGTTATATAATTTTCCATAATTTTCATTTTTTTCAGATTGTTCATAAACAGTTAACCTGTACCAACGTACTTATGGCGGATGGAATTGTTCCAAAAATAACTGGCTTTGGTATCGCCCAATATAACAGGAGAAACATGGTGAGTAAGTTCATCTTATGACTTTTTACACCAATTACATGAACCTGACTAAATTATTTGTTTGAGCTCACTTTGTTTTTGGAAAAATTGATTCAATTGATGAATTTAATCTGGTGAATAGACTTCTAAATTGGAGTAAGAGCTCTGGCCCAGATTAGTTATAATCCTAAAACTTATTATGAAACACAACGGATATGCTAGAAAACTTGGATGTACTTTTGGTCCATAGTCTGGGAAGAGATAAACTTAACAAAGAATGTTTTGGTTTCGAGTTTCAACGAGTTTATACAGTGTGTATAAAAGGTCCGTCCCCCCTCTTTAATTTTGGGGGATTTTGGGGGCAATGAAAAATTTTCAAATGCAAACCTGCAGGCGGAAGATTTTGACATTATTCATAGTGAAACACTAAACACAAATGAAAGATACAGAATTTTCATTGGCAAAATCAGACAATTACTTTTCTCAGCTTTTCCTGTTAGAAACTCTTAAGGTTCTGCCATCTCAGAAGGGTCCTAAAAGTTGGATTACCCTGGGAATCCGCATTTCTAGAAAAAGAAAAAGGGAGCTGCATGAGAGGAGCAAATGGTGTAAAGACCCTAATTTTCTTGATTTTGTGAAAACATATAAAAGAATTTTCAAAAAGGTTGTAAAAGCAGCAAAACTTAAAACTAACAGTGATTTCATATCAAAATCAAAAAACAAAGTTAAAGCTGTGTGGGAAGTTGTGACAAAGGAGAGTGGTAGGAAGGATAAGAAAACAGAAATTGACAAATTGGTTGAAAATAATGTTGTAATTTCTGACAAAAAGGAAATAGCTGAAACTCTCAATAGTCATTTCTGTAACATTGCCAAGAAACTCAATTTAAATCCAAACTTGCCACAAGCTCTTGAATGTGTTAGGAATAGTTTTAAGCCCAAAGATACATTAGTTTGTTTTCGACTGACATCAGAGAGAGAGGTCTCCCAGGTGATAAAATCCTTTGAACCAAAAAGGTCCGCAGGATGGGACGAGTTTTCTCCCTTTTTATTAAAACGATGCTCTCACATTTTGACTAAGCCTCTGACCTTTCTCATAAATAATTCAATCCAGCGAGGAATTTTTCCAGACCTTTTGAAACAATCAATAGTTAAAGCAATACCTAAGAAGAATAATGTTCACTCTTTAGATAACCTGAGACCGATCTCCCTGCAGTCAGTTTTCTCAAAGGTTTATGAAAAGATTATTTTTACAAGGTTGTATGACTTCTTTGAAAAAAATCAACTGTTATCATGTTTTCAATTTGGTTTCCGAAAGGGTAAGGGAACAGCTCACATCATTTTTGAGTTTTTGGATCGGATTGCAAATGCCGTGGATGGGTCGCAGTTTACTGTTGGGGCATTCTGTGACCTGTCCAAGGCATTTGATTCAGTCAACTTTGAGATCCTCATTGAGAAGCTGAAGTGCTATGGTGTGGCTGGTACTGCATTGAGCTGGCTGCAGTCTTTCCTAACGGGCAGAGAACAGAAGGTGGTGGTGAATTCGGGAGCACAAAGTGGCTATTGTAAAGTAGTTTCAGGAGTCCCTCAAGGCTCCATCCTGGGTCCCCTTCTTTTTCTGATATACTGCAATGACCTTCCTAACCTCAAATCCAAGGCACAAATCTTGATGTATGCTGATGACACCTCCGTTGTCTCCTCTAGTGAAAACAAGTTTGCACTATCCCGAACTCTGACTGATACCTTGGACAAATTGGACTCATGGTGTGACGCAAATGGCCTAAAACTGAATCCTACCAAAACTCAATTTATCAACTTCCATATAAATCATAGCAAAAATCCTCAATCAGATGATTCTTATCTTCCTTCTCATTTCAATTCAGTTGTTTCCACCAAATTTCTAGGACTTGAAATCGACTCAACACTTTCCTGGCATCAGCACGTCGATTTTCTTCTTCCTCGGCTTAGTAAAGCATATTATGCCTTGCTAGCCATTTCTCAAGCAGTAGAATTTAAGGTGCAAAGGCAGGTATATTTTGCTTACTTTCACTCCCTGGTTTCTTATGGACTGTTATTCTGGGGGAATTCAGCTGAGGCAATCAGAGTTTTCAAGATGCAGAAAAGGGTCATCAGACTTCTCTCTGGCTCAGGCCCAAGAGAATCTTGCAGGCAAACATTTAGAGATTTTCACATTCTTCCACTTCCATCCCTGTTTATCCTTCAGTGTCTCTTATTTGTTAAATCAAACTTCCAGAGGTTTTTTGATAATAATCATCAACATCAATATTCCACTAGAAATGGTGCAGTTTTACAATATCCAATTCACAAGACAACATTTTTTTGAAAATTCACCATCATATTTCTGTTTAAAAATTTATAATCACTGCCCCACTCACATTAAAAACGAGCCCATTTTAAAAAAGTTCAAAAAGATGGCTACTGAATTCCTTCTTCAGAAGTGCTGCTACAGTATCTCTGAGTATCTTGGGACAGATTGACTGGCACTCTGATTACAAATGTTTTCATGGTTTTTCCTCAGGCTTGGCAATTGAATTTTAGTTTATATTACATTATTAATATAGTACTGTCTCATGTATTACGCACCTTTGATTTTTAACTTTAAGTAAGATTGATTACTGACATTGTACTTTTTGACAAGTATAATGCCCAGGCAATTAGTTGCATGTAAGGGCGAAAATGGATGATTAAATAAATAAATAAATAAATAAAACCCCTTTTGAGTGACCCCTCATTTTAAAGAGCTTTCAAAAACTAGATGAATGGTGAAAGTTGGAGGTCTCTAACGTGTTTCTATCCAAAATGACAGCTTGTCAAAGTTTTGAATACAACACATCCTTGAAACCTGGCGTCTAGGACGTTTGGAGTTCACCTTTTTTGACTTAAAAATGAAACGAACCTGGGAACAATGTTATTAGATGAAAAAGTGGTCTCTTTTGGTGATATTGAAAATTTTGAGTGTTCCCCGAAAATGTGGGATTTCAAGGGCAACTCAAAATTTTCAAATGCAAACCCCTTTGGAGTGACCCCTAATTTTAAAGAGCTTTAAAAAAGTTGGCGAGTGGCGGAGGTTCTAACGTGTTTCTATCAAAATTGGCAGCTTGTCAAAGTTTCAAGGAGTCGTATTCAAAACTTTTACAAGCTGCCAGATTTGATAGAAACAGCCCGGAACAGATTCAATTCGGCCCGGCTGCAACCCCAACGCATAGCTGTGTTGGCTCGGAAATCACTACACGAGCCTTAGGGGGAGCGCGCTATCCAGTTGTATTTATTTACATCAATGTAACCAACTTACCGTAGGAACTTGGGTTGCGACTGCGATTTATTACTGGGGTGGTGGATTGTCCAGTTATTGAGATATATTTTTCTGACTAGCCACATTAAACCAGTAATACCCTAACCTAATCTTGCTGAATCAAACTTTTTATAACTATCTCATTCCTCTTGGATGGTCGAGTGATAGACCCCTCGCTCTGCCTAAAATATCCTGTAAAATCTCACAAAAAATACTGGGTCTTTTAAAGTTCTCGCTTCGGTCCAGTTCCTAACCATATAAATTGCATGGGAAAAATAAATCAGTTCTGAATAACATCTCATCATGAAATGTATAGGCTGATTAAAATCATAAGGCTCAGTCGTCCATAAGACTGTTAATTTTAACATTGGGCTTATAGACGATGTTGATTTCGACGTGTGTTTTGATTCGAACTATAGATGTGAAGAAGTTTTTTTGTGGACAATTTGTAATGAGGATAGGGCCGCCTAGAGCTAAGCAGGGCCCCAAGTCTGCACACCACACGGGCCCTCTGGGCGGTCTGGGAGGTATGGAGGACCCCCTAGTGAAAGGGGGGTCCGGGGGTTCTCCCCCGGAAAATTGTCGAAAATTACATCTCGCAACTCACGTTTTTAGGCAGTCTAAAGGTGGAACAACATATAAATAGGAACCACAAAATTCCAGACCAATTGAGGCTGAATAGTTGGTCGGATTTAGAAAATAGTCTACTCTGATTAAAAATTACTGCTATCAGTGATGCCGCACTATTGGATTTTCAAGACATTCGTCTCTTTCCCATAGCTTCCGCGTTTGTTCCACTCACGAACTTCACGATCAATGTGCACGATTGTTTTTACGCCATCTGCCTTAATTGCAAAATATGTTGTACTCTTGTTGTTTACCATCGTGGATAATTTCATCATAACATATATAGGTTGTTGTCAATATACGTGAGACAGTCACGCTCACTATTCGCTGGCCGCCACCGCCGTAGTGTACAATCAGTCGCAAATAAAATAGTATAACTGGCACCAAATCTTAAGGCCCAAGCCGTCCATAAGCCCAATGCTAAAATTTCATTAATCTTATGGACGGCGTGGGCCTTAAGATTTGGCACCAATAATACAGACAGTCAAAACAATCGTTTCTGCCTTAACTAAATACTGTACAGTATTATCAAAGTAATTTTCGTGATAAAGCTAGACATTTTATTTTTTGACATGTGGTCCTAAATTTATTTTCAAGAAGTCGATACCAATATTTCCTCAATCTGAAAAGTTCCGCTCATCCCGGGCCCCTTCGGAGCCCGGGCCTCAAGTTTCAGACTTGGCTGACATGGCCTCTCGGCGGCCCTGCATGAGGACATGAATCGTAATGAACATGACAAAAGTGGACGTGATATGTAGCGTACGTGAGAAGTAGTGGACTTTTTTGAGAAATGTGGACATTTTGGTTAGCCGTAAATGAAATTTTGTTTTTCATACATAAAAATATTTATAAATATTTGATACTCCCTTCATACAAGAAAATTTTTTGGTTTACTGTTTATTGAAAAATTCCTCTCTGTCTCTATCCTCAAATTACATCTGATCTCAAAATATAATAAACTTTTCAGCAGTGTAGCTCAGTAAGAGCTCCTAAATGTCTGTTTGGTTGTGTCGAAGGTCCCTGATTTCACCAGATGGTCTGCCCAAGAGGTCCTGGCCCGGGGAATGCACGTGACCAAGAGTGACGTCTGGTCCTTCGGAGTGGTTGTGTGGGAGGCTTGCTCCTTAGGTAAAGTAAATCTCACTTAAAGAATATAATGCTAGGCAAAGCCAGAGGTGTTTAAGTTGGCAATAGTTTTTTGTGTGTTAAGGGAGTTGAGTACAAAATTGTCTCGCAAATGAAAATTTTGGTCCGAGTTTGTCAAGGGGGAAAGTTTTCATGAGAGAGACAATGTGCTTTATTTCCAAAACACAACGTTTCCCCCCCCCCCACCTGCCCGGATAAATAAATACACAAGAGAAAAATAAGTATTTTATTGACACGAAAAACTCAATTGTGAGCCAAGTTTTGATTGTACAGTAGAACCTCTCATATCCGGCCTCGGATTTACCGGTCCTTGGTTTATCCGGCCGCTTCCTGGAAGTAATACCAAAATATATTTCCCAATATATATTTGAATGCTCTCACGGTACACCTGTTTACATGGTATTTTTATGAAACTAACTTAGTTGAGATAGTAAACTGTAAGCTGAAAATTATTGACTTTTTTAAGGCCTAATGATCTTTAAAGCCGACTTATAGGCTAGTTAGAAATTTTTTACATTAATTTCTATTTAACATCAATATGAGTTTTCTTTATTCATAATGTGAAACAATTATAATGAAGCCTACACTACTATACTGCAGCGAATATTTTTGAGAACTATCATTCTGTAATTTAATTTTGTTTTACAGTAAATAATTTTTTATTGGTTTTACAAAGTGTGTGTTTTTAATAACCCTAAAAACGAGTATTTTACACTACTTAAGACTTTATTTATCAGTTATGTAAGATTAATTTTGTGCAAATGGCCGTAATTATAGTAGGTTGGTTTATCCTATGAGGTGGTTTATCCTATAGAGGTGGCCGGATATGAGGGGTTCTACTGTATTGTGTTGATAAACATAACCCAAAATCTGAATTGTAACAATATCCTAATGAAACTTGGTATGTGAGATCCACGTGATTACAGTATAGTCTAAAACCTTCCATTTTCTGTATTTCTGAAGCAGCAAACTTGCACACTTCTTTCCCTTGTTATCCTTGAGGACAATATTGAAGTAAGCTCATATATGACTTATTACTTTACAAGAGGTTTTATCAGAAACATTTATTTACTCATTTGAAAGTCACTGAGTATACAGGTTTGCTGCAACAGGGGCTTTGAAAAAAGGATCTCTATTTATTTTTGAAATAATACATAACTTTCTTTTATTAATAGATAAAACTCAAATTTCATGTATGGAGTGGGCCAAATGTAGGTATGCAGTGGCTTGTATTTATTAGATTTTATATTCAACTAGTAGATATACCCGCGGCTTCGCTCGCTGAAAGGATAACAAATGTTTGGTTTAATTATCCGTGTTTTGTAACGTGCATTTTTTACAAATTTCCTAATAGACCAATGATTTCAATGATTTATCCTAACTTTATGTTTTTAAGCGCTTCATTAGGTAGAAATAGTATATTTGTTTGAACTTTGCCTATAAATCGCTCTCGACCAGCATGCAAACCCTCCTAAAAATTGAAATTCAGAAAATCCCCGATTCTACAAAAATAACTGTATGATATGTCCCAGCAGAGTTTTAAGATTCTAGTTAAATTACTTTGGGTGATCCGTAAATCGCGAGTATGTGGAAACTGATAAATACATAATATAAGAAAACCGTAATAATTTTGGACAGTTTATTCTTTTAGTAAATGGAATTTATATTTTTCGCCTCTTTAAAATATTCTGGAGACCTTCTATTGATATTTTGAATTCATAGATCTTAAAAACTGAAAAGGCCGCCATTTTGAATTTTTGAATTTACCTTATTTTAGCCTTTCCAGGGAAAACATTTTAAAATCCGTCATTAGTATGCATCTGGAGCCTATAAAGAATATTTGAGCCAAGATTCATCGCCCAAAGCGCTACATTGTTTTGGAAAATAAGCTTTGAAAACTAAAAATGGCCCCCATTTTGAATTTTATAATATACCCTATTTTAGTCTTTTGAGGGAATATATTTTAAAATCCATTCTTAGTACGCATCTAGAGCCTATAATGATTCATTGTTTCAACTTTCATTGGCCAAAGCCTTATAGTTTTTGAGAAACTGTGATCAGTGAGTCAGTCAGTCAGTCAACCGTTTTGGCTTTTATTTATATAGATTACCTTTCATTCTAACAGAAAGTCGCATTGTGTGTGAGAGTGTTGAAATCAGGTTTCAGGAGTTTATAATTGTGGAAGGTAAAAATTTTGAGCACTTATGAAATTAAATGTGGAAGTAAATAAATATAAGCCCACTGTCAAAATCAATTTTGATTTGTGACCTACATTTCGCCCACTCTTTATATCTACTATTTTTGTTAGCTTTTTCTCTTGAATTGGCTTCCTAAAATTTATTGTAATTCATATACAGCTTAAAATTTGTTGGACATCTTTTGGCGCTGTTACTGACAGACCCCATGGTTGTTATCAGTAGCCCATTCGACTCACTAATTGCAGAAAACTTTTAATGTCCAACGAATCAAACTAAAATAACATCAAATTGAACAGTTTAGACTTAACACTTCTTTTATACTCAATCAGATAAATTTAAACTATTACATTTCACAATACCTGAAAATTCTCAAATTTACAGCCTCCGTAAAATCAGAGGTATCCTCCACCCTTTTAAGGTTTTTATTGAAGTTTTGTTCGGTTCCTGTTTTAATAACTGAGTACCTGGTGGACCGAGCCTTGCTCGGTGTTATTTCTTGTTTACCAGTTCATCCAGTTACTATAAAATATTTGAGCGTCATATAATGCATAAATAATCTTTTTATTACTCTATGCAATATTTATGCCACACGCTGTATTCTCCCTAGATGGCTGTAGTTTGCAAACAGCTGTTGTGATTACTTAATTTGTTTACCCTTTCCTTGTTTATTTCGTTGGTATTACGGCAACTCATAAGACCAATGTTAAAATTTTACAAATTTCAAATTCGATTTATTGCGTTATTAGATTTTCTCTGGCCGAGTTATCTGCTTAGAACACGTTTTTTAGTCATAAATTACTTATTTCCAGACTTTGAAGGAAATCCTCGGAGCCGTTTTTGAGATAATTAATTGTGCGAACATACAACCAAGCACGCACGCACGCAAGATAACATTGCTCGTATAAGAGTATAGGATATTAGCAGCACAGATCTTCTTTCAATTTTGTGTGGTTTAAATATGAAATTTATGTATTGATATTTGAAATAAAAGCAAATTTCAATACATTTTGTAGGTGGAACGCCGTATGCCGAGGTCAGTAGGGACCAAGTGGGGGCTGGGGTGCTGCGAGGCCTCCGACTGCCCCAGCTGTCCTACGTAGGAGACTCCCTGTACCAGCTGATGCTCTACTGTTGGCAAATAGACCTCGACGAGAGACCCAACTTTCCTGAGATCATCGCCGACCTTGAATCCATCAAGCTGAGTCCTGATGTAGGAAGAATATTTTATGATAAAAGCTTGCAATATTTACTCTGTACTGTAATTAGAAACTATATTATACAAATAAATATACTACACAATTTTATTCCAGGGACCTTGGGTAATAACTCGTCAAACAAAGAGTTTTATACAGGCTTTTTGAAACAACTGTTAAAGAATTTATGTTATTCTTAAATTTAAAAATTGTGACAAAAATAACGGATTTTTTTTAGTTTCTACATGAAAAAAGCTAAAATTGTGCCAAATTTTTGTTAGTAATGGAAATGTTAAAATCTCTTCATAATTTGTCTTGAAATTCTCATACTTTTAAATTAATGCGAAGGAAATAAAATTACACTTTTTTGTCTCTTTACAATTTTTTTAAAGTTATATAGTTTTTTGACGGAAATTTCCTAAAGGGAGTAAAGATGATCCGTAGGAAATTAAGCCACGGGTTCTCAGAGGCCTTGGAACCACTCAGCTCGGTTGCTGGGGTAATTCCAGGGGTTGAGGATCTAAATCACATTAGTAATTCTAATTCAAGACCCCAGTTATGTTCAACCTGGTTGGTGTATTTCTTGGCCTTGACATGGTCGGAGAATCTGTTCATCTTGTGGCAGCTGACGTAACTCTTGGATCAAACTCAGCAGCAAAATTTCTAGGGCTCAACCCAGTCAATCTGATAAGCTGGCAAGTCTCTTGGTTGTAACAAAAAAATGGTTTATTTTACCTTGTTCCGTCAGGTAATCCAAGTTTATGTAGCTGTTGCTACAGCCATTTCGATGCACTGGGCATCATTTTCGGGCACAAGAAAGTTCAAAATCACTCATGAAGGTTGTCATGATGGTTAAGAATACATATCATTAAAATAACAAAACATTTGGCCACCTGGCCACGTGATTTTGAGTGTAACTACACTCAAACTGAGATTATGGAGTAACTCTTCATGCGGTTCAGTATGTGTGTACTTTTGGAACAATAACAAGTGTACTTTTGGAACCGTAACAAGCGTTTTTGTTATTTTAATATTAAGCGGTAATATGAGGTAAAACTTGACCTCATACGAAAAGCGTCACTTTACTCCCTAGTAGGGGTGGGCGAGTAGTGGATTTTGAATTTGAGTCGAGTCGAGTATTAAGCCAACTACTCAAGTATCGAGTCGTGTAGTTGTTTGTGAATAGTAATGAAATGTTGATTTTTTTAAAGTAATTAGGTCTTTGAATTACAATTACTTTAAATCTTTCATCAATTTTACCACAATTTTCTTATCATTTTTACTAATCAAATGAGACAGAAATGAAGCCTGTGTATCGTTCAAAGGATAAACTATGAATACAAATTTGAAATTGTTAAGTGCATTATAGCTGTAAAGTTTTCAATTTCCAAATTCTGAGAGATGGTATTTCTAAATAACTGTCGAAATCCATTCTTCTTTGAGTTAATGAAATATTGTTGAAGTTATTTTTAGTGAAAACTCATGGTCGGCTGTGAAACACGATCGTGTGATTTGCCGATCGTAAATAAACTAAATGCAGCTTTGTGAAAGTAGCGATCGGTTGTAAAAAACGGTTGTGCGTATTTGCCAGCCACAAATGTACAAAAAAAGTTGCTTATTTGTGGAAATAGGGAGCGGCCGCGATAAAGAATCTGTTGATTGCGGATAAACGGCAGATGTAGCTTTGCGTAACTCGCGATTGGCTGTGAAATTCTATTGCACGCACGTAAATCACGTAAATTCGATCGCCGGGTAACGAGTCACGAATTACTCGACTGTTGAGTGCCCACTCACCCCTAGTCCCTAGTAATGAGATATACTATAATGTGCCTTGATTAATGGAATAAATCCATATAAGATTTTTAACAAGTTTGGAAATATTGGTTATATTGTTTCTTTAAGTATTTCCTCATTTAGTTCCTTTTTGTTCCAGTTGAACATGGAGTTGAGTTTCAACACGTACAAGGATTTTCAGTATGAGCCTTTCCACGCCAATCTCGAATACTACTAGATAAATTGGATGCGACTTCTCCATTTTCATCAATTTCATTCATAATTTTAAAAGTGAACAAAAAATAATATACAATAATAAGAAATGGCTGATTAACCCTCGACAGGGCGCACGCGGAGTTTTCCTCCGCACGTGTTTTTTATGTTAAAATAATCGGACATAATGGGTGTCGGCGGTCGTGTCCGGCTCCGTACTTTACGCCCCTCATTCCAGGAATCTTCTAAAGCTATTAATACCACCCACCCCCTTCCCTTGGTACCTCATTTTTTGCAATTCAGAGATGCCGTCTCAGTTTACGGAGCACCCTCGCCCGTTACACAGACAGTGATACATATTTTTAAAACTCATAATAGCGAAGGACTTAATACACATTTATATTTTTGCATTAATACATATTTTATACTAGAAAATTACTTACTATTTTTAATTTAAATATTACACCTATTAAGTTGAACAATTAATAGCATCGACGATGAAATATGATTCCTAATGAAGTTTGTCAACATTTAAATACAATATTTCGTTACAAAACAAGTAAAATGGGTTAAATTTGTGCAATATAGTGTTGCGGAGTAAAACTCCGCATGCGCCCTCTCGCGTTTTGCCGGTGAAGCGCCCGCTCAAGAGTTAAATAAAGAATATCAGTATTCTTCTTGTATAATGAATTTCAAAGGTAATATGAACATGATACCATTGTTTAATGTACTCTGTGCCTTGGAGTGTGACCTCGCTTTGAGTTGCAACTTCTTTATAAATTTAGGTCTCGAACTACTACCGTTGATGCCCAGAGATTGTGATATATAAAAATGATCATCAAAAGGTGATGCCTTCTTCACTGGTGATGGTCAAGTGCATACATTTTGAATCTCAAAGCCAAATCCGAATCTTAAAATTGAATCTCAAATCCTGAATGTGTGATCTTAGTTTCATTGTCTACATAATTAGTAAATCAGTGGCAATGATATAATCAACAGATCAGTTTCTGACATTCTTTAAGTATACCAAGAAAACAAAGTATCTCACCATCATTGCTGTGTTATAGGCCAAACTTATAAATTCCTTGTCAGCAAGTGTCATTGTCTTAAATCTTGAATTTTGTTGTCACATCGTAGAAGAAAATGTTTGTTTTCGCATAAAAGCATGAAATAGCAAGGAAGTATTGTCAAATGGTGGCAGGTTAACCTTTTTGTACTTTGAGTGATGAATCTACTGATAGTATCACAAGAGATGAGTTTTGTCATTGCAATTCATGCTGTTATACCTTATCATAAATATTTGATTTTTCGAATAAAAAATTATGCATCTGATAATTCAAAATCACTAATGGAATCCGAAAACGTTTTTTTAAAGATTCGGCAATTTGAGATTCAGATTTGACCCATCATTATTCTATTTTGTAAAGATTTGGCTGAGTGAAGTTGTGAACCTTTGTAAAACCTTGCTCTGATGTTTTTTCTATATTTCACTCAATATTAGATATTTTTTTGAATTCAAAAGGTATTGATTGTACTTAAAATGTTGGTTGCTACTCACTAGCACTGTGTTTCTCAACCGGTGGTCGATGTTTTTAGGTACATGAACTTTGTCAATATCTATATTGGCCATAATATGCCTATTTTTTACCAGCAAATAGAATTATTTATCAAAATCCATTTTCCAAGCAGTATAACAAATAATGATTCTTGATTGCAATTCTCGTCTGAATTTAACTTATTTTTATTTTAGTAACAAACATGAGATGCACTCAGCTAAAGTTAGGGGTATAGGAATAACTTGTTCGTCCCATTTCAATGAGAATTCAGTACTTTTCACTCGTAAACTTTGCTCCAACATTACTAATATTATATGCTGGCAGTGGCAATACTGCTAGCTGCTGACACTGACACTAGCACAAGAGATTGCTTACATTTGAGGAAATTTAGAGTGCTAAAATTGAAGTTTGTTTATGATAATATTAGATTTTTAACATTACTTTATTTTTGAAACATTTGCATTTTTGAGATTTTTGTTAGAAAAATGACAATACCTTGAAAACGAAAACAACATAATTAAAAACGGGTTGCGAGATTGGATTCAGTGTAAGAAATAAGCTTTAAATGACGGGTCACAAAAAAAAAACTTATTTGAAATAACTTAAATCATTTCAAAATTGCAGATCCAAGATAGCGGCCAAAAAATTTATGTTGGTGAAAATGAAGCGTAAATAACTCAACAATGACAGGTGGTGGTCAGTCGTCAATGTCTAGCATTATTTTGTGGTTATAGACCTGTTTTGCCAATTTGTAATGTTAAAATGGTTGGAAATAAATTTAAGTACTTTTTATCAATTTTTTTAACTGATTGCGGTATTGTAATCAGTGAAAAAAATCTAGTTTGAAATGATTGGTTACAACACCCTTTTTACTTAACAAAAATATATTTGGATCCAATATGGCGGAATCAAGATGGCCGCCGAAATTGAGTACTTACTCGAACTGAAGTTTAACCACCTACAGAGTGTTGACCAGTCGGGAATTCGGGAAAACCCGAGAAAATGTCGGGGATTTTTTATTTAATAATTCAAAATACTATATTATTTATTTTTTCTTAAGCCAAATTTAACCGTTGCAAGTATATTTTCAACTTTTGTTACAACTTTTGTGAAATAAGAAAAATATGAATTTTGTAACACTTAAACCCTTATAACTTCTGAACCTGAATTTTTACAGACGTCCGGTTGGAGTCATTTTATTTGTGATCCAAAACACTAAAATCTATGAAATTTTTATCAAAATTGTTATTGCTGTTTTTGAGAAATTTGGATTTTCTGTTTTTTTTTTAATGGGGTGAATACCCTTGAAAAAATGAAAAAATGCCTGGAGATAACACGGTTTTATACCTACATGCCAAATTTTATTAAAATCGGATCCCTGGTGTTGTCTCTAGCTTTGTTCACATACACACACACACACACACACACACATCAACAAGGACGGACAGACACCACTCCGAAAACCACTTTTTCCGGAGACACACGGGGCGGTTTTTATCGCGGCGGAGAAACTACCGCTGCCGCCGTTTTTGCAGTAGTGTACAGATTTAAATGGACTCACGGGGCGGAAGAAATACCGCGCAATAATATTGCCGCTGGCGGTCGTTTTGCAGCCGCTCGAAAGCGAATTTTTTTCCGCTTTTGTCATCACAGTGGCGTATGCAATTAAATGGGCGTTTACACATTTGGCGGATTTTCTACCGCCGCCATGGTCAGAGGGCAAGACACGCTAAACATTGCACCGTGTTGATGGCGTCAGGAGTTCTATGATCGGCATATGGTAAAATGCATTTGTGTAAAGAACACCGATTTTGTTGGCGGCGGTGGCGAAATTATCGCAATTATCGAAGCGATAAAAAACACCTAGTGTGTCTCCGGCCTTTGGATTCAGAGAGCTCTGAAACAAATATTTCCACTAACATCCAAATTTGAAAATTTTTACGAAAAACAATTCTTTCTCCATATACTATGTGTAGGGGGGAGGAAGTAAAAAACCATAAGTGGTAGTGGTGCCAAAAGGTTGAGAAACACTGCACTTAGTAGGTGTCACTGGAGATGCTTAGCCTGGCTAGTTCTTTATGCGAGTGATTTTTAAACCCCAGAATCTTGGGAGTGTAGTATAGTTGTTGCTAAATACTAAATACTCAAACTCTGAATGAGAACCCTTTGTTTGCTATTTGGTAAAATATACATTAGCTCGACAAGAACAAATTTATATAACAATCAAGGTTTCAAGAAACATGTGAAATTAAGTCTTTCGACAAATAGTATTTTTGTAAGGCTGATAAGTCTAATTAGTTTGTATCTCCTTTGTTATTCCCGTTAGCAAATCACTTCTTTGTTTTAAGTTATTTCTTAAGTCATTTACAGTATTGTTAGGTAATTTATGGTCTGTAATATTAAAAAAGCCCTTGTTAATCCTATTAACATTTTGGCTGCTAAGAAAAGTCTTAGATCAGGGAGGATCCCTGAATTTTTGAACAAAAAATTTGCAATCTCAAGCATGCTATTTCGGAAAAATTAGGTTAGAATTTATCGCAATTTGTCGCAAGAAGTGGTCGTTTGAAACTACAAGTTTCTTCTTATGTACAGTATTGGTATTGCAGTAAATTATCAAACATACTATATTAAAATACCCAATTTCAATTTTTGTTATAAATTTTTATGTAACTGGTCAAAATATACATGAACCCCAGCTTCTGAAAGGCTGCTTTTATTTTTGACGTTTTGATTTCTAGATGTTAACACTACAGTTGACCCTCGACAATCCTACATTTTAGACGTAGAGGGTCTCGGATTAAAAAAAACTGAATTACTTAAAATAATAGAAAACATAACCTTTAAGTTGAGAGAAATCAACTTATGATGCTTTTTTGTACTCTTAGACTATTAAGGAGTTTTCAGCAATTTTGGGTTCAAATTAATCAATTTCAGTATTACTATTATATAAAAAGAAATGTTTATTGAATACAAAACACAAAATTATTTAGTTAAATAAGTACAGTTCATATAATGTAGGCCTGAATAACATTAAGTATAAGCTTTATTTTAAATTAAATCAGGCCTACCTGTGTTTCACAAGTTTAATTAGGTAAATGTTTGTGATTGTGTTTTGTTTTTCTTCCTAAAACAGTCTATCGTAGCCTTTACTTCAATATTATTTCATATTAAAATGCTATCACCGTAAAATCAATGTATTTGTAGCCGTCATTGTTGGCGCAAGTACACTCTCAATGGTAGGGCCTCCGAGGGGCAATTTCAGCCAAGTCCGAAACTAGGGGCCCGGGCCCTGAGATGTGGCAAAAGTAGCAAAAATACTTGGCACACGAGCTGCTCATAAATGTTTCCTACAGTCTGCGAATAATTTTAAAATGCCTCCTGAATTCCCAGTGGCATTATCCTATCCATATTAAATTAGAAGATACAAATATTGAAAATGCAATTTTTTGAATTTTTTAGAATACTTGCAGTCTCCATTGGCTTCAATTAATTAACAGCTGATCAGCTGAATTCCCACTTAGTTAATACATAAACAATGTTGCCTGGCTATTGAATGCTTAGTGATTTAAGATTTTCCGTAAAAGTGGGGTGGTCAAAGGAGGTAAAATAATTATGGGAAATACCTGTTTGTGTTTGGTGATGAATATTGAGTGTGATAATAGCTGCTTTCCTGGGCCAATGTAGGAATGCTTTCCATATTATTTACTTATTTACTAACTGTTATATTACTCGATTGAATAGCCAAAACAAGTTTACCTAAAAATCTTATGAAAACAGCTAGCTGGTAGCTAAGATTGTTAATACCAGAAACTGTCAGACTTTTACGAATTTATTTCTCAATTTTGTTAGGTATGTCATAGAAAATATTGTTCTTCCCAGAGCCTAAAAGCGCCACGGCTTCTGCCATTCACTTTGACTTTTAAGAAGAAATAGAATTTACAGATTTCATTATGTTCTTAGAGTCCTTCATAAAAGTAGAAAATTTTGCATATAATGCTTGTTTGAAATTGTGCAAAATAAATTCATTTCCCAAATGTTTTTTATTCTTTGATTGTGATTTACAAGCACTCAGTATTATACTTTTGTTGTGGTTGTTTTGTTACTTTAAAATGTAAAAAGGTTCAGCGATTTATTCTACTTAATGTGAAATTAAGTTATATTCTATTTATAAATCTGGTCCATGAGTATCTTAAGGTTCATTTTTGTGATAACTTCCATCATTTGATATTTTATAACTATTTGTACTTAGTATATTAAGTTTTTTATATAATTTTTAATGTGTTCACTTAGTACCTTATCATTCATAATTTTAAATAACATTGGTTTTTATTTTTTAGAAGTTTTATTTTTTAACAAATTTTCCATTTTATATGTATATTCAGTGCTCGATTCAAACGGAATGTAACAAAACAATGCAAGTCAATTCAGAACGCTGAGTGTTCTGGGACCTCTTTTCAAATTTTTTCAATCTTTTACAAACCCATCTCTTTGTCACGATTGATGTAATGGTGGGAGTAACTGCGTTTGTAATCGTTGGAAGTAATTTTATGAATAAAATTACCAAACTTGCAACTTGGCGGTTGCTACTTTGCTGCAAACTAGATTTACTCAAAATTTTGCCACAAATGATCACGCCTAGTAAGCGAAAGTAAATTTGCTGTCAAAGACATTGGCACGCGATTGATGGGAGTAACACCCGAAGTTCCAGTTCAGTCGATGATTATTTTTGTTTAGTGTTGAGCTGAGCCTCAAAGCTCGAAGGCTCAAGTTCTTGCTAGGGCTAATAATAAATCTGAAATCTGAAATGTCTTACGATGCTACATTGTTCTACTGATTTTAATTGTGTTCATTATGAAGTTCAAGTTCATTAAAATGGGACTGAAAAACACTAAGCACTTATTGCTATATGTATATGCAGGCAATCTTTTTTGGGGAGGAGTTGTTGAGGGGGTTTCATACTTCCTCGTAGGTCGTAGTTCCAGCGTTTCATTATCTAGAAATCGAGCACTGTATATATTCGAGCTTCTGTATATGTACGTAAGTATTAAATCAACTTTGTCCATGATCTCTTTGCTTTCAAGTGCCATGTCACTTACCATATATTTTGTGCAAAAAATCAGTAAACTAAGTGTTGCTTTACAATTTAGCACCGACACATAAGTAACTTTATGACGATTTGTGCAAAGATATGTTTATAAGTGTAAGTATTGGCAAGATATGGATTACATATCTATTTTGTAAAGAATTTTATAATCTGACAATAAACACATTTTACTTTTTTTGAAGTATTAATCCTTACCCATGAAGCTGTATGTAATCTTGGCTGGTTTTAGGAAATTTCCCCTATAGGGAAAAAGCTGTTACCGTAGGTCTCATGGACCTAATCCCGAGACCATGATAACTTTATGTTTTGAGATCTCCAGATGGCAAAAATACCATTGGATTGAATTTATTTATATATTCAGGGTTTAATTTATTGTAAACAGACACACTATAACAAGAAAATACCTAAAATGTGAAAAAACAATATTCGACCATTATCAAATGCAAAACACAGATTTTTTATCCCATTGCGCAAAATTAGAAATAATAAGGGGAAGAATTTCAGTGTGGTTACGCAATTCTGATTTCTACGCAATTACCCATAGCTTTACAGACTTGTTTTGAGACATTCTTTAAAAATGATATTTTTCATATAAACTCAAATTCAGTTGCCTAGAACCAAACGAAGCCCTGTTTACTCAGGCCTATTAAAATAATAAAATAGAGAAATGGAAAAACTATTTATTTAGTTGGAACAAGTAACATAAAACTTACACCATTTTGAGAAAAAAAAACCTATCCACAAGTTACTGTGGAAGGAAGTCTAAAAGTTATTGGGTGGTGACAAGTCGTGGCGCAGCCGAGGGGTGGTTTTGGCTGCATCGGAGGCTGGGGCAAGCTCGGTCTTAACCAGGAAGGAATACAGAAACGCGGGATTACCCTGTATTTCAAAAACTAAGAAACCAAGGCCTGGAAAATTGTCCCCAAAAGAGGTGAGTAGAATATGTTTTAAGTGCCGCATTTGGATAACTTTAAGCTAAGTGACGTATCACATTATGTAACAAACAACATTACGTTTTTGTACTTTTATGTGAATAAAATTTATTTATATTCAGTTTTATTTTTGTTTATGTTGGCATTCATACATCCCTGATGTTTTCTTCCAAAGCAAAACAGCAGCCCGTCAGATAACATTTCAAACGCCAGTGTGTAAACATTTAATGTGAGGCTTCATTATGATGCTATAAATAGGGTACTAAAAAATTATACATGATACTAAGTTGTAACCTTGAAAAAACCCTAAATTTTAGAATTCAACTTTTAAAGCTTGATAACTCAAAACTAGGTTTTTGACGCTTAGAACTAGAGGTGTGCGGATAGTGAATTTTTGGATCGGATCGGATTCGGATCGGATAGCTTATGTTCGGATCGGTTTCAGATCGGATGACAACAGGTTCGGATCGGATAATACCGGATTCGGATATTTACAATGCGGCGTAATGAGCAGATTTTTAAGTTTTCTCATGAGCCTAAGGTAATTGCAAGGAACTACCATATTATCCTAATGTGTAAGGTAAGGTTTGCCTTGATAGGCTTGAGTTGTTGATTGTTGTGATTTATTGTTTCTAATATAGGCCAAATGTCAATTATTAAAGTATGCAAAGGTACAACTAATTATCTGTTATGAGTTTAGAAATTTATTGATTTCCATTAAGCATAGGCAGTATTTTATTGAATAAGCTTATTATGCCTATATCAATTTCAAGATTAGGCTACTTAAAAACTCCTTTTTCAATGCAACCTAAATTTATTTACTTTCAGACCTCTGTATTTTTTGTTCTTTTCCTTTTCACAAATCAATAAATTATTTGATCAGTGACTAGGCCTAAGTGATTAGACAAAAGAATTAAATATAAAACTTGATTCACCAATCACTTCATTTTTGAGGAAAGCTTTACATTTTTATTTATGCATTAATGCCTGACAACCAAGATTTAGATCCACTACAAAATAATTCAGTAAAATAATAAGTCTGAGCAGTAAACTTAACCTAAATTTCAAGATAAGTTTCAAATGTTGTAGGTTTCAGTATTAAAACTTGGTCATTTAATTTAGATCAAAGGTCTATTTGTTTTAAATAACAAACAACAAGCAAACTCACTAACTATTATCATAAGGCTAAGGCGTAGGTTGTCAATTCAGCATTATACTGTTGTTATCTAAGAATGTCCATTTTAATCACGTATTGAAAATACGGCCGGTCGGCTTTGACTCGGCTTCATTCGTCAAAGATTAATATTTCAACAAAATAAAAAGTTATTTTTGATCGTTCAAATTTTCATTTCTAGGTAGGAAATTGCTTAAATGAAAAATAAAAGAATCCAGTGATTTAAAGAAACACGTCCTTTAAGTCAATTCAGTTTTTAAGGCTAAACATCCCAGAAAAAGTTGTGTTTCTGGCCCGATAGATAGCAGCACCTCTGTGGCAAATTTGTATTAAAGATAATATGCAAAGTTATTGACCGATTTTTGTTTTGTAAGTTTTGTTGTATATATCATGAACAAGAAATATACGCTATATGGGTAAAATTTTTTTTAGTTATTTAATAAAAATATTTTAGAGAAGAATACGATTACTATCATCATTTCTCTAAATCGCAGGTAGTCATTTTGTAAACAAAAATTTTAAAATAATTTTGGCGTTTTCAGATTTGAAATCGGTCAAATGGTCGCATCGGAATCGTTTTTTAAAGATTTCTCTCACGCCCGCGCCGCCCCCCCCCCCCCCCCCCCCCCCCAGCGCAACGCCATACTACCCGGCCGCTCTGACGCGCGGCGCTGCTATTTAGTATAGTTCGTCATAGTGATGGGACAAACGACTGATTTTAACCATCCGATGGTTCATCCGATGGTTTTTCTTTCTTCCGATAGTTTTCAGATGGATGATTCATCCGATGGTTTTTCTTTCATCCGATAGTTTTCAGATGGATGATTCATCCGATGTTTTTCCTGTGTATTGGGGTGGGGAGCGGATTGGCTCGCGCTGTGTGCGGAGATGGTTGGAACTATCCGACTAGTGGATAATGGATGAAAAAACCATCTGTTCGCGAGCCTGATTCAGATGGATAGTTTTCATGGGTTTTGTGGCGTATCTATCCGGATAAAAATATATACTGTCGAGCCGCTGAGCAGATGGTTCACCTGCAAATGGATAAATGAATAATTTTTTAACCTTAAACATTTTGTATTTAGGTTGAAGTATTTAAATAAGGTAAAAGATTAACCTATTGATGCTAACATTGGTTGTTTTATCTTTGGCGCAAATACTCGGCAATTAACAGAACAGTTTCAGTAATTAAATAACTGACTCGTAGTTTTCAAACGAATGAAAATAAGGGACGAATTGTTTCAAAATTGAATGAAAACATAGACGGATGGTTTTGAGGTAGATGGATAATAATGCCGTTCAGTTGATTCGCTTGCGAACTAATGGATGGTTCATCCGGATGAAAATTGAAGTAACCATCTGATAAATCGGTTGGAGCGCAACAACTGGATGAATCGTTTGTTTCTATCAGATAGTTCCCATCACTAGTTCGTCAACTCAGTAGTCGCATTCGCACTCTGGCCGGGCACTCTAGACCAGACTCTTGTAATTAATCCTCTGATTACGAGGAAGATGATTTATGAAATTATCTAGGGGTTCATTGTTCAATATTAATATTACCACAAACAAAATTACCATTATTTTTGTTGCTTTATAACACCATGTTAAATTAAATGATTAATTAGTTAAGTCACTTGTTTAAAATAAAAGTTACCTTTCAGTACATGAAAATGATAAATAAATAAACAATAATTAGTGCAAAAGACCTTCATTTACTTAATGCACAAAATGCACAGTATGAAAATATACAGGAAACAAGTTTACAAATGTTACGTGACTTAGGCTATTTGCCCCTTGATGTTTCGGCTCGAATTCGAAAAGTCGACAGGTGGGGGGAGAGCCCAATGAGTCACCCGGCCCTGCATCCGTTTCGTGTTTCCCGCGCGCTCATATTCCATTTATTAAAAAGACATATGTCGTAGCCACATGCTGTAATTGGGCACTTCATGAAGTGTCCAGCGCTAACCGGGCACTTCATGAAGTGCCCAGCTCGCCTGGGCACATAGTGTAATTGAACAGTTTCATATAAAATTACAGTATGTGACCAATAAAACTGGGCACTTCATGAAGTGCCCAACGCTCGTTGGGCACATGCTGTAATTAATTCTTTTACACTATTTGCCCAGCTTAGATGCTGGGCACTTGATGTAAACACATAAAACTGCTGTTTACGTTGCTGTTCGTAGTATCTGATGTATTATTTTTAATAATACAAAATAGGAACATTTTTTAAGAATTTTGAAAAACAGTAAGAATAAAATTGTCTGCCACTAAATCAGACAATTCTCGCCTGTATGTTTTATCATGGTTTTTCTATGTTTTCTGAGTTATTTTGGCTGCACATAATTGTTATAGTATTATTATTGAAACAACAAACGCTTTTAAAATTTTATATTGTTTAAATAAAAACGTTAATGGTGAAGTGTAGCCAAAATAACTCAGAAAACATAAACTAGACAATTCTTAAATTTACTGGATGTAATTTAAATTTTATGCTTTAATAAAATAAAGCATGTTTAACGATTTAAAATAATGTGTATGTTTCATATGCATGAAACATGATACCTAACACATTTATATGTAACATTACACATAAACATTGACATTAACCTATTTTTTATGTTTTAATTGATTAACTTCTTACTTAGTCACTCTTAATAAAACTCATATCAAATCAAAATATAGCAAGGTAAAACATATTTACAGAGAGTGCCATAACAGTCTTGAAAAAATAATAAGAAAATCTTTAGTTTCTTTTTATATCATAATTGATAGCAGTTAATTTGTATAAAATTTTACTATTTCGTTTATTCTTTTTACAATTTTATTAGCATTAACGATAATTTACGTTTAATATTTTCTTTTATGTCAGTATGAATAAATTAACATAACATCATTACATGAAGCCTTTTCATTGTAATTGTTTTTATTTGCTAATAGGCCTAGAATATTAAAAAATGTATATGGAGTGTCCCGTTTACTTAACAGCTTTTCAGAAATATGCTTTAACTCTTTTATTATAATCCTACTGACATCAGTAACTTAAAAATCTAAGTTTTATTATTAAGTCAAATATATAGAAATTTATATGAAGAATTCTTTTAAAGGGATAACCTATGAATGTTAAACGTTATTCAAAAGTAAGCGGTTACTATAAAATTCTAGCGTTACGATTTTTAATTATCATTATGTTTTTTTAATATCGCATTAGCTATAATTTTATACTCCTGTTTAATTTTATAACAATTTGAAAACCACAATATTTATATTAAACTTTGAACCAATTATAAGTGTTTATGTTTTATCCTAAATGAGATAAAGTGGTTAATATTTTATTTTGAAAAATAACTACGTTATTGTTAACTGTTTATTTTAGTCATAACTCAACTTATACAGCATAAATTTATCATCCAAATATAACGTAGACTAATTATATTTTCAAAATGCGTATGCAAGTAAAACCAGAATTAACATTTTTAGATTTGAAAAATATTAAATGTTTAATAGCAAACAGACACATTGGCTACTTTATCACAAACATTGGGGTTTAATGTAAACATTGGGATTGACTTGTAAAACAAAGATTTAAAATCGACTGCCCAACTTGTCTCGACAGTTACAGCATGTGTCCAAAGAGCGTTGGGCACTTCATGAAGTGTCAAGTTTTGTTGGGCAGATGCTGTAATTTTGACTGAAATAATCTAGTTACACTATGTGCCCAGGTGCGCTGGGCACTTCATGAAGTGTCCGGGTTGCGTTGGGCACTTCATGAAGTGCCCAACTACAGCAAGTGGCTACGACATATATAAAACATGATACCGATTGAACCAATAGACCGATATTTAATGTGTAAAATTAATTAAAAATTATTGTCTACAAAATGACTACCTGCAAATGTTTACAAGGATATATGTTACGTGGCTTAGGCTGTTTGCCCATTGATGTTTCGCCATTGAAAGTCAATTCTGCATGTGGAATTTGAGGAATTGGAACAGGGTGGTGGCACTATTTCTCTCCATACACAACTATTTCTAGGTAATGCATTTATAAATCTAAATGGCAGATATTTTTCGTTATTTATCATTTTCTAGTGGATTTTGACATAATCTGCTGTTTTTACCGACCCCTGAAGCTTAGTCCTTTAATTTGAACCCTCTCCCATTATCCTACGACCTGCCAAATTTTCAAAAATTTTATTAAAAATTGCTTATAGAATTATTAATATAGATAGATAGATTGTCCAAGCATAAGCATACAAGCAAACATTGGTCGTACACAAGAGTATAAGATTATAGGTTAACTTTCAATCTAATCTACACGTAATATGTTTATTCCAAATTGAAACTAGCAACTGTAACGTGGTTGAAAGCTTAATTCATAGTCAATGGAATTTGTATTTCAATTAGCTTGAAACAGCTGTTATTGCTTCTGCTCTTTAAAACTGCGTGAACCAACTATCATTCAGTGAAGCTAACTAATCTGCTTCGATTATTGAAGCAGAAAATCGTCCATTTGATTTTAAAAAACTCTGTTGTCTTTATTCCGAAATGGTTGTATATGTATAAATACAGGTAGGTTTTCTACCTGTTGTTTTTGACAGAGATTATTTGGTTTTGTTGGTGAATCAGTCGGACTAGAAGCACACAAAATCATGACGTGTTTGTTATTTTCTATTATTTTCATAATTTTAGAGGCAATTTAACAATTTATATGAAATACGAACTTGAAATATAGAACATAGTCAAATAAAACTACCCTATAGCCTTTTAAAGAGCAACACAGTTCTTCCGTATTTTTAAAAGTAGTTTTTAACACATTTATTTATACATTTAAGCAAAGATAAACATATATTTTTCATATTTAGCATAAGAAATTTCAGAAAAAATACTCTGAGTGTGTTGACATTGATCACTTTAATTACTGCAGTACCCAATCTTAAATCTATTTTCGTGTAAAGTTTAAGACTTGGCAGTTAGAACCCTAATGTTCCAAGCCCTCGAAATATCATTATAGCTTAATAATAATAATAGATGTAACATATTTTAACAAGAAATTCAAATTTGTCATCATTATTTTTTGAAACACGTGGGCCATGGAAAACATAAAAGTTTAACAAAATAACGTTACCAATAACAATAATTAACAGAACTCGTAAGAAGAATCAAACTCGTAAGAAGAATCATGGTAACTAATAACCGAGAGCACGTGAATGGAAGTGCGGGAAGTCATCATCCACCACAAGGAGTGTTTGTACGACGAGCAACGGCTGAGCCGCGTGGTGGGGGGAGAGCTACAGTGAGTCACCTCCGGCCGGCCCTGCACTGCATAATTTTTGTGTCTCCCGCGCGCTATCTCGTTAAATTTATAAAAATTGATACCGATTGAATCACTCGGGCGGTTTTAAATATTAAAATTTTAAAATTAATTAAAAATTATTGCCTACAAAATGACTACCTGCGATTTGCATATTTCTTTTTGTAACATGAATATCTTGTTATTATTTTTTTAACCAGCAACTTAATAAAAAATATGCCTGAATAGCGTGAATCATAATCTTTTTCTGTTTACAAATCAGTTTATCAAATTAACATCGGACGAAAATTCCATCAATAAACTTTAATACAAAATGACTTCATTTTGGTGCTGCCACGTGGTGGCAGAATTTATAACTAACCCTGGGATGTTTAGCCTTAAGCAGACGGCAGAAGTTAACATAAAAAACCAAAGTGAGACAAAGACAAACAGTGATCAGGTTCGCCAACCCTTTGGCAGCCCAAAATTATTGTAGGCTTTTTACTTCATTGTATCAACAGGCCGTTTAAGATATTTACGGCCTGAAATAGTCGTACGAAACAGCAACACGACTATTTATTTAAGGGGAATTTACGGGATATTTCGTTTTGGTAACTGAAGACGACTGTGGTCACGTGGTCACTGTCGGTCATTGGCGAACTCGGATTTGTCTTGATTGCGATTTTCTCTCGTATCAATCGATGTTTCGTCGGTAACGGATACTGATCGAGACAGATCTAATAAAGGATGTACGATTATTTGTTAACTGATTTAATGCTACGATAGAAGAATTTATCTTAAGAAAATTATCGTTATCGCGTCGGGTATTGCGCAATACTCTGATCGTATATAACGATCTCGATCTAATCACGAGTCGCAATATCATCTACCGAAATACATCGCTTGATGCATACCACTACATAATCGCATCGTATTGAGGCGTTGTCCAAGTCCAAGCCGCAATCGCGACGTCGAATTTCAAAGCGTCGTTTTTGCTCCGCGATGTTATCTGCTTGTCACTACTGTTCTTTCGTCGGCAGTGGCTTGTTTTGTTTGGAAGACCTTACAAACTTTAAAATTTGATCCTTCTTTAAAATTTACCCCAAAATATGCAGTCTATCCGATAGAGTCGGATATCTGGCCAGTCTTACCGGATAGTTATAAAACCCTCGGATCGGATTCGGATATCCGATCCGATCCGAATCCGATCCGAATTTTCGGATATCCGCACACCTCTACTTAGAACGTTTTATTTGGGACAAATACACGTTTAGCTCCAAACAAAAACAGGTTGCATTACCTTTGGACTTCAGCATCATGAAGACAATTTGTTATATTGTGTTCTTGTTTTCTTTTCAACATTGTGTTTTTGTGACTGCTTTTACAGTTCTCTGTTTTAATTATGTTTTCTGTCCAGGTTATCCTGACTGTGTGTTGCTAATCTTGTCATGTTCTAGGTTTTTTCTACCTGAAGACGGGATCAGATTCCACATGCCTAAATGTAGTGAAACTTGTTTTTTACTAATCTGTGATGTCAAATGTCCGCAATAATCAAAATCAAAATATAAAATCACAATCACCAACAATGAATTTCAAACACAGAGTTCCCTTAAGCGTTCCTAGCCAGCAATGCCGGGGATTTAATTCCTATGCACACTAATGTCTGCTGAACTAAGGTAGGGTATCTTTATGTTTCGATTAAAAATTTCCTGTTTTATGGAAATTTATGGTAATGAATATTTTTCCAGTCCCTTGATACCTGCATTATCTGACTATAACTTTAGTTTTTTGATAGTCTTAAGCCAGCAAGGATATTATAAAACACACATTATTAACAAAAATTTAATATCAAAATTTAAACAGACAAAAGTTTAACTAAATTATACATACATAGGAACATTGAGTATATCGTGTAGCCTTACAGAAATACAGGTGTAACAAATGCACAAGGAAAATGACAAGACATTTTGAGCACATATCAACATGTGAGATATTAACACTGCAGCTTTACCAGAGGATAGATTAACTCTTGGACACACTCACTTAATACCTAATAATTTTAATTCAACCTGTATTTTCTTGTAAATGAATTGCATAATAATTGTCTAAGAGAATGTATATCTAAATAATAAACAGTAAATTTATCATAAATGAAATATGGAGAAGTATTTTCTTGTTCATAATGATAAAATAGTGAACAGTTATTAGGAGTGAACAAAAGAATACAAAATAAATAGTCTATATGTCTGATACAAAAATTAAATAATGCAAAAAGTATGGTAGTTAATACGGTAGTTAATGGTAGTAAGTGCTAAAGCACTGCTGAACTTTGTATCTGCTTACTCCATTACCAAATATTTGCAACAGTTGAAACTATGTTCTTTAAATAAAGCTTCATTTGCGTTTGAAACAAAGGATTCGTAGAGTAGCATATGAGAATGTGTATCTAAACATAATGAACAATAAATTTACCATAGGTGGAACATGGAAAAGTCACATTGAACAATAAAATAGAAAACAGGCATGAGTATTTCAAAGTAGTCAACAAAATATAACAAACTAAATAGTTTATATATATTGACTATAAAAAAGTAACTAATGCAAAAAGTATGGTGGTCAATGAAGCCCTGTTACATATTGTATACGTTAACTCTTGTATCAAATACTTCAACAATTGAAATTGTATTCTTTACATAGATTAAAGCTTAATTTGCTTTTAAAACTACAGACAAGGGTATAACTGGTACGAATCTCATAAAGATCAGAATTTGTCTTAAATAAAGTAACAAAACCAAACAACTGATCAATTGCTATAAAAATAACTAAATTCCTCAATAATATGAACTTTATCAAACGGCGTGAACAATGACGTGGCATAGTAATAAGTTACCATAAACACACAAAAACAATGATGTCTGAAGGGCACAAAGATATAAACTACTGACTTGAAGTTCCTAACACAATATGAGCAATTATCATTGCCTCTCAAACTAGAAGGTGCCGATATGGTAACTTTTTATCTTTAAAAGTACTTAAGTAAAAAATATAGCAAGGCACCGTGTTTGGTTGCAGAAACAGCCTAGTATCACATGACATCTTGTACTTATTCATATTGTTCGACAAGGCACTTCTCAAGATAATAACATTTCAGACTTAAAAGTTGTTTGCACATTTATCAGGTACTGTGAACCGTGAAACAGCTCAAGATTTTCTCAGCGTCTTTTCCGGACTTCTGAGCCGAGCTCTTTTTGGTGATGAGGGGTCCCCGGGTCCCTTCTCTACAGTCTGGGCTCTCCTCGGAGATGAGGGGTCCACAGGTCCTCTCTCCCCACTTTGTAATACTTTCTTCAGACGAGCTTTCATACTTTCATCCTACAACAAGTCATCGTCAAAATGGACCAAAAAAACTGAATTTATCAACCTGATTCTGTAAGGAAAGTATCGACAGTACACCAGCATGTTTATGTATATTGCTATAAGTAAATATTATTTTTTAAATTGGCTTTCAAACAGATACAGACAGATTATTCGTACAAATAAATTAGAATATAAATTAAATTTGATATTGTCTAAACTAAAAACTCCATAAAAAATCAAGTTGTGCCCAACATTCAGGATCTGAATCATATCTGTACATCAAAGGAAAAAACATTATTGAAGTTTTGATGAAAAGCCTTACACTGGTTCGAAAAAAAACTTACTAAACTAGTTCAGAAAGCAAATAAGATTGACCCAAGGTCTCGAATGATCAAACCACATTCTGATCAAATCCTAATACTTCAAGTGAGCAATTCATGCAAATACTACCTCGAAAACGGCTTTAACGATTTTAATAACATTTTGTACTTGGATGTAGTTTAGCCCACCCACATAGTTGAATTTGATGTGGAAATGAAAACATGTTTGGAAAAATGAAATTTAAAGTTCACAAATTTTAACAGAGGATCATATGAGTTGCCACGTTGGTTGCGGAATAGCGACAAAAATGAAAACAAAAGAATCTTTGAGCTGTTCATAAACAAGTCGCTCAAATCTTTTCTAGCATATTCCAAGTAGAGTAGAACAAAACACTGAGATAGTACAATCAAGTAAAGATTACTCATGGAGTATTCAAATACAGTCCTTTTTCTACAAATTCCAAGTAGGCATCAGCTGTGTTTTAGGTTAATTATAAATAATGTCAAAGCAACAACATTTATTGGTTTACACAGAGGTGTTTTGATGCTTCAAATTTAATTTCTTACAGTTTAATTTTTTCAAAAGTTTGCAAGTAATTTATGTAATGGAGATACACAAAGTAATAGCTAAGTACTTTATTATGTTCCTTTTGATATATATTTTTTTAACAATGGATGCCTAGAATATCTACGAAGAATACATTCAACTTTACAAGGACAAGGTTTATCCCAAGAGATCATCGAAGAAAACCCTTCAAACCAAGATTCTCAAATGTTGCTGAGTGAAAAAAACTTTGCATTTAACTCAATCCATTTCAGTTTGTGCTGCAAAAGTAAGATGCTCAGAAAATTTATCTTCCTTTGTTGTGAAGAAAGGTAATCTGAATTTTCTGTGGGATCGTAATCAATTACATGCAACACAACAGGTAATGAAAGACAATGCTGAGCATTGGGAACACATCAGTAACAAGATTTATGACAACGTGCCTCGCTGTAATGTCATGATAAATTCTCCAGTGCCGGAACGGTGTGTCTGAGGATTTTGGGAAAATACCCCCCCCCCCCACCATGGAGAATAACATTTTGTATGGAGATTCCCACTTGATTTTTTAAGGAGATTGAAGCTAACTACTTTTTACAACTCATCTCTAAATATTGCAAGATAATATTTTGCAAAAAATACTGTAAGCAAAACATTCTGTATCAGTAGATTTTTACAGTTGGCTCAAGTTCACCATAGTTGAGTCAGGGTGAATCAGACTAGCCCAAACCTTCAGCGAACATTTTACCGCATTAGGCAGAGCGACGTAGAACGAGTTGTGGTGAATGCCTCAATACACACTTGCAATTACCTGGATTCACCTTATTCATTCAGCAATAGTGAAGAGCCAAAACAAATAATGTAAACAAACTAGACATTGGAAATTTGTTTACAGAACAGACAGAACTACGATAAAATGATAAAATAACCAGTAAAGGCTTACCGTGGTGAATAAAAAAATTACCTGTGCAGCCGACTACGTACTGATGGCAGACGAAACGGCGACTGCATGTCACACGTCACTATCAATGTATTTTGAAGACGTTTTTCAGGGAAAGTATCCCGACTTAAGTAATGTTTATACATTGAAAAGAAAGTAAGGAATTTGATATTTTTAATGATGTAGTTAAATTGAAATTTGAAAATGTTTCCTGTGAATTTGTTAATGTCGGTAACCTCGAAATAGGCATTCGCCAGGTGTTTACATACATTAATCTTAAAATCCAGTGCCGGAACGGCGTTCCGGCACCGTGACACAACTGGTGCCTCGCAATGCTTGACCACTGAAAAGAATGACCTAAAAAAGCATTGACTCAAGAAGAAGTTACTCAAGATTAAGTGTGGTTTAACAGAATCTTTGACTGTTTATATAAAGTTTACCTGTAACCACGGATGCTGTAGTATCTCTGGGATAGAGATCCTTTTAGTGGAGTCCACCACTAACATCTTCCTCGTCAGGGAAATCGATTGAGGGTTGACCCTCTTCCATTCAGTCGGGTTCATCGAGTAGCTGCCACGTATGATCTGTTCGTGAATCGTCATGTGAGATCGATCCGGTGAAAATGGATGTTTGGCACTCAAGCTGCAGACACAACAACACATTAGGAAACCAAACATGGCGCGAGTGTTTAGTTCTGATAAGGAGTCCCGATAATCCAAAATAATTGGGACCCGACCTATTTTAGATTAAGCGGGATTATTACTAAATAAAAATAATTACTAAATAGAGCATTTAATTTATTCCTGCTGTTTACCCATGATCAGTAAATACTCGCAATTACATTTTACACCCATTTCTTTACTTTGTAAAGACATTCACAAAATTAGTTCCTCAGTTTTCCCACCATCGTTAAAGACACGTGATCCTCTTTGCAAACCTACTTCCACTGCTGTACCACACTGAATACACGTGAACGGCAAATACGCGCTGTCAAATTAAAGGGCATTTACTTAAGTTATAGAGTTGTTCTTGCGATCGGTAAAATGCACAGTTGATTTTCACAGTTTTTAAATTTTTTTGCAAAGTTATTTTTACCAGTACCAGCCATTTATACGTTTCATCTATCCAACTGCAGTCGGTAAACATGTACTCCTACTATCTACACGCAGTCAAATTTAAGGCTATTTACACCTTTTGCAAAGTTTCAACAATTTTTTACTCGGGATTGGGGAAAATTTCCTGTTCCAATAGCATTTCGGATTGAGCGGGATTTCAGATTCAGACATTTTTTACTGAGGAACATTTGAAAGTCATTTTACTTTGTTTTCAGTCACTTGATCCATTTACCTTAGACCTTATAATAGGCCATTTGTATCAGGGAAAACTTGGGAAATTTAGCTAAATCATTTACATTGTAATAAACATATACAACTGAAACCTTTGTTGATAAAAAAGTTATAATATTATCAAAAGTAAGTTATAAAAAACGATTAAAATAGGGCGAGAACATAATATAAACACAATTTTAAGTGAGCAAAGTTTTAAATACATAAAAACAAGTATATGGTACATACTTACTGCATGCTTATCGTTACAGTAATGTGTTATTTTCTGCTGTCTCTTAATTAGTCGAGTTACATCGGATTAAATTGCAGTAAGTTTGTAATTGTCACTTGATGTCTGCGTTTACTACATTAATGTTGCTAAGAGGCTGAAAGCAGATGGTTTTCAACCAGTTCTAGTGCTACAACTTTATTATAGAAACTGGCATGAAAATGCATACACTAAATCCATTTACTATGATGTTGCATAAAAATCTTGATTTCAACAAAGTGTCGTTTACTACATGACTGGCAAGTGCTCTTGAACTGATAACGAAAGTTAAAATATATTTGGAGCATTATTGGCAACAAACTATCTATTAATTAGGGATGTGTCGGGACCTTTGGTCGGTTCTCGGTACCACCGGTTCTTGGCAAAAGAGCCGGTACCGAGAACCAACGTCAAAATGTCGGTGCCGGTACTTCGGTACCCATGGTAATCGGCGGGAGTAACTACCGGTCACGAAAGACGATTGATTGCGCCGAGCATTGCCGCGGGCGTCGCATCGATGACTAATGCCACCGTGTACTACTATTGAAGGTAGATAATGTTTCTAAAATTACTTTTGATTCTAAATTTATCTTAAATTTTTTGACTCTTGATTGATTTTTTACTCTAATACTTAAAATTAATGGGAATGGGGTTATTTTCTTTGGGAATTGTGAGATTATCAATGGAAACTATTTTGGAAACTGTTATTTTTCATCTTAGAATTTGTTCTTGATTGATTTTTTACCCTAATTTTTTAAATTAATTGTACTGGGATTATTTTCTATACGAATTATAAAATTATGAATGGAAACAAATTTGCACACTGTTATTTTTCATCTTATAATAAAATCAGATTAATTCATCTTAGAATAATTTCATCTTTTTTGTTCTTTTGTTAAAATAGTATATATTTTTTATATTATCTGTTAACAGGATAAACAATTAAATTAATAAGTGAGATAGCATTTTATGTCTTGGCGAAACTTACACTTAAAAATTAAAACATTTTTGAAACAGTAACATACAACAGATTGTCTGTAGGTTTGAGGGTAAACACGTTTTAAAAAACACTTGGTACCGATAGTACCGGTACCGAGAACCAATCTTGTCAAGAACCGGTACCGATACCAACTTTGAAAAAAAGGGGTACCGACACATCCCTACTATTAATCAATAATCGAAGGGTAAAGGTCTAAAAAGTGGATGTAAATTATCGATAAAGATCTAAATGACGATAAGAGAAAAGTTACCAGTAAAACAGAGTTACGCCAAGACTCCAAATGTCCACTTGGTGAGTGTAGTTGCCCATGAACCTGGTCTGGAGAATCTCCGGCGCAGTGAACAGAGGGGTGCCACACATGGTTCTCAGGGCCGTTCCGTCACTCAGCTTGCTCAGTCCAAAGTCCGAGAGTTTGACGATATCACCTTCTTTGTAAGGAGCGATCAGCACGTTGTCAGGCTGAAAATGTTTTAATAATGACAGGAGGATTATTTAATCCCAATCTATATACTTAAGGGTTTTCTCTGTTACTTCACTTTTTCAACCGTCCTACTGAACCGATTTTTTCGTCATACAGCTGCGAAAAGGACTGTTTTCAATACATGCGATGCGGGGCGAAAGTGGCTCTTTTCCACCCTAGGGAGGAAAAGAGTCAGCTGATGTTGAGGACGTCAGCTGTATGTTTATGATGCACTAAAACTGCAAACGCGTGTCAGCGTCGTTGGTGAGCTATCGATTGCATCGAGAGTGGTCACCGATTATTATTATCAATTACATTTCATTGCTGCATTGTTGTCGGTTTAATCAATTTGTGCAACTCGCTCATTCCACCAATCGATTATTAAATGCGTTCGATACATTGATAGTTGTTCATTGTTGTCAATCTAACCTGACACAAATGAAACAGACAATCAGCTGATTGTTTTAAATAGCACGAACAAGATGGACGCATCTTTGGGAGATATAAGGTAATACACTGATTTTCTTAAGTTGTTAGCGTGTTGTATTGAGCGATATAACGAAAAATATAGTTCATTACACGGGTCAAGAGGCTGAATAAATATTTAATTTTGCCTCAGTGAGAAGATAAGCTGATCGATAACGATGTTAGCGGTACCTAAGACTGATTCATGACACGAAACAGTAGATTGGGGGCCATACACATGTTAAGTAACACACTTAAGGGGGGAGGGCGTATGGTGTAGCGTTATGCTGTGTTATATGGGGGAGGGGGGGTTTGGCTCAACGTTACATAACTCTTAAATTTTGTCCCTCTTTAAAAATAGAAAAATAATCAAAATGATATCTAAATCAAAGTTACAGTTAGCTATATAAAAAAATACGTTTGTCATACTACTTTTTGACAGAAGTCACTACAAGTTTATTTATTTATTTAAATCCATATTCCACTAGTAAAATTATGCTTAAGCTGTATTCATTCCTACTACAATCGAGTTATGTAACGCATGGGGGGTAGGAGGGGGGGGTTTGCTCAAGCGTTACAGTAAGTTGCATGGGAGAGGGGGGGGGGATTTGAAATGACAAAAAAAGTGTTACGGAATATGTGTATGGGACTTTAAACATTCATTGTTGCAATCGATAGTACACAACTTTCGATATAGCAATCGTTATCATCAGCTGACATAACATCAAAACAATTGACAGATAATCAGCTGATTTTAAAATGCAAGAACAAAATGGAAACAACTCTTTCGTCTGTAAAACCTTTCTTCTTTTAAGTAGTTGGCTCAATATTTTATGAAGTATGACAAAAAATTTAGTTAATAACACGGGCCAAGTGGCTTTTCGTTACTCGCTCAAATTACGACCGAGCGCAATGAGGTGCCATTCTAAACCTTATGATCAAGCGCACCGGCGACTGGTAATATAAAAGGTTATTTATTTTAAGGCTTCGCGCCCCTACTCTTTGATTTATTTCTAGAGGGCGCTTTCAACGGTGTGGTGCTGACCAACTTGCATTATAACGGTTATAAATGTGATTATAATTTATCAGCTGATTACCTTCAGATGAATTTTAAACCTAGGTCAGATTGTAAACAAAATAAGAAAGTCTGCAACTATAAACGGATTTGATACAACTTATGAAAATTAATTCAAAAATGGGCAACATTTATTAGTAACTGTAGTCTAATTGAGGTAGGTAAATCACTCTTTATGGTAAATTTATGCTATCGTTATAAATATTGTAGATTGAACCCTGATACAGATAAAAGAGGAAGGCAAAGACAGAACCGAGTCGAGGAGATTGGGGAAATCATCCGTAACCTTCAGCAAGAACAGAGAACTGCTGAGAGGCAATGACTAACCGAACATCATTGGGGGGGGGGGGGACACTGCATCCCCTATCTACTTGCAGCGACTTGAAGATGAATATGCAAAGAAAACTTCTAGTATCCTACTGTTGTGTGGGGAAACAATCAAATTCAAATACATAGTGCTGTAATAATAACAATGAGAGTGTTTTTTGTTTAGCTATGCTTCTATTTATTTAGGCGAGACCTTTAAATTTCACTTGAAAAGGTTAACTTGATTAAGAACGGTGAGTTTAAAGCCATGCATTTCCCTTTTGATTGTAGGTGAATTGCTCACAAACACATAATATTAAAATGTGCAATTTGCACATGGGCCCCCTAGTATATGTATTAGTACAGAAGCACAATTGTTGTGATGTTTTTTATTTCAGTTTGTGTGCATCGTTTTGATTCTGGTTTTAGCGGACATTTGCTATCACTGAATAGTAAAATCCAGTTCCGCGACATTTTTGGATCTGGAATCTGATCCCGTTTTCGGGTGGAAAAGAATCTTAAACATAAAAGATTAGTTTCACCTTGATTTTAGTTTAAACATAAAAGATGAGGACCTAGACAAAAAACGTAGCTGAAACAGAGAACTGTATAAACAGTCAAAAACACTAAACAGGAACATAATATAACATAGAAACAAAAAATATCACCAATCAGAAGAGAACACAACACAGAACACCCAATCAGAGCAGAGCAAAGACTGCCGACAGGAGGATACTAAAAAAATCAGTCACTACTACTAATCACAGTTACTGTTCCAGCCCTTTTACGAATCAGTAATGGCAAATGTCCGCAAAAATCTAAATCAAAACATAACCTCACCAACATCACCAACAATGAATTCAAAACTAGGAATTGAGTGCATTATTGTAAAGATCCAAGCATAGCCTACCGTAGGAAATGTATTTTCCTGTAGATGTGTAAAAATTTGATCAATCAAATAAAACCTTTTGAGAAAAAACCTTTGTAATAGTTTATGTTACTAGCCCGGTAAGTACCGCTTTACCGTGCGAGCATGATTTTCATGCGAGGACAGTAAAACTCACCGGGCGTTTGTCGTACGTATGTCATACTACTTAGAAAAAACACATTTTTTAGCCATAACGTATTCATTGCATAAACTATTATGTTTCTTAATTCTTAAAACCTAGCCTATAATAAACAAACAAACATTTGCTACTGCCACCAGTGCTGTCACCACATTCCTCTGAAGTAACCAATGAACATGCATTAAACGTCGGTTTACTGCAAA
Source organism: Flexamia atlantica (assembly GCA_035578135.1). NCBI lineage: Eukaryota > Metazoa > Arthropoda > Insecta > Hemiptera > Cicadellidae > Flexamia > Flexamia atlantica. Next base: position 13,282,960 of record JAQJVK010000010.1, read on the forward strand.
CAGCTGATTGTTTTGATTGCTGACTTCCATTTCCGATTCCTAGTGCAAGGTAAATTTACTGTGCACTGCATAGTAAATTTACCGTGCAGTGATCAGCAAAGAGTAACTTTCCAGCCAAGAGTAAGGCAGAAAACAGATGTTTCTGTGTAGTATGATGGAAAAGGTTTTACTTTTGTTGTAAATATTAGAATTCAGATTATTTTGTAACATAAAATACAATAATTGACTTTTGTTAGCAATGCCCAAACATTCATAAATTTGTTACCTTCAAATCTCTGTGAGCCACACCTTCCTGATGAAGATATTCCAATGCCAACACAAGTTGGTAGAAAATGTATTTTGCCTCTTCATCGATCAACTTTCCGGATTCCTTCACTCTCATAGCCAGAGTGCCACCAGATATATATTCCAATACGATGTATACATAGTCGAGAGAGACAAAGTAATCATACATCGACACGATGAAATTCTAAACAAAATCACACTAGATATTATTTACACCAAAAATGAAAATTGGAGTGTTGTTTTATAAGTAGAAGCTGTTTAATATTAAAATATCGGCAAACTATTAGTACACAGAAACATTTCTATTACCCAGAAACGTGGTTAACACGTTCGCGGCGGCATGGGAGCAATCGCTCCCATGGAGAACCCTGATATCATCCTGGTGGGAGCGATCGCTCCCAAGCTACAAAGCATTACAACAAGATTTACAGTACACCTCGGATTATCCGGATTAATGTGGCGGAATACCGATCCGGATAACCAAAAATCCGGATAATCCGAGGTCATTACAATATTGCCTAAATAACAATTGCATGACTTAGCCTCTGCTAAATTGATGCTGCAAACAGCGTATCAAGACAGTACAACATGTTAGACTTACAAATTTTAAGGGGGTTTAATTTTGAAACAAGTATTTTGAGAGTATTCAGTTTCTGTTCTAAAGTTTAAACCACTTTTTTCCTTTTACAACCACTCATTTTGAAACTAAAAAACAGTTCACACAAAGAGTCCACAGCTATACACACATAACATATAAAGTGACAGCAATAAACCAACACGCAAAATTGCCGTAGGCTAGGACTTTGTTGATTACTGCTAGGGCCCCAAGTAGCAAACCAGAAAACTAGCTACGTTTACGAAAATGCTTTAACGAGTTGTTTAGGCAGTGCGACTCCTTCAATTATAGTGATTTTAAATGCGTACAGTAATGTATTACATCTGCATTTTACTTTTAGAAGGTGCATTTCACTCGTAAACACGCTAAAATCAGGTTTTACCGGAATTTTAACTTTTTAATTTCTTGGATAGGCTGGTCCGGATAACCCCGGATCCGGATAATGTGGGGTCCGGATAATCCGAGGTGTACTGTATTTTTAAACCAGAATCTGAGCTTGAAATCTGAAACTTTAACAGCACTGCTCAATAGTATATTGTATTCTGTGCAGTGGACAGTGCTGCTGCCACGATAGGCGTGGCAGTTATAGTAATTTTAAGTCAGAGCACCACGATGGTGGGGAGAAACACAGAAAATCGTGCCGCCGCGAACATGTTAACAACAACAAGTGATTCTTATTCTTCTTATCTTATTGATCTTCTTTACTTTTTAGGTGGCAGATGTGCCCCGAAGAAGTAATATGATTTTATTGATTTTGCAGATTAAAGCTTCAACAAGCTGAACAAAAGGTCTTTTGATTGGTATAGGTTTATCTCTTCATGTGTTAAAATTAATATTACTTTTTAACATAGAGATTTTAATCAAAGTTGCAGCAATTTAGTATGCCCTGCAAAGGAAAATTTACTGAATATTATCAAACCAAACTTACATGTTTCAGTTTTTGCAGGATTTGGATTTCACGTACAAAGTGCTCTGAGTCAGCACGTTTTTTTATCTTTTTGATTGCGACATCCCAATTCATCAACTGAAACATAAAAAAATACAACAAATACAATTACAATAAAAAAATAAAGGATGTTAGATCATTTTCAGGTTTGTTCAACCTTGAAACCTGGAATTATTTTACCATCTGAATATCAGTACCTATTTCAAAGGTATATCCTGTCTGTTCACAAAAACCACAATTTTTTAAACATTTTGTACTTCTATTCTATTTATTGGTTTATATAATATTAATGTATATTTGGTTAATTCATTTCAAGAATTTGTCAATGGAACCAAAAACTGACCATAAACAACTTTCCTATAAACAACAGAAAACTACAGAAAAAGAAACCTAAAAAAACTTATATATGATGACAGTATATAATGAGTACTGTCTTGGCCCTATAACTAAACTCACTTTGTCGTAGGCCATTCTCACTTCCCCGTACGCGCCATTTCCCAGTTTATCTTTTAAGTTATATCTTTCCCTTAAATTCCTCGGCATCCAGTCTCTGATGAATGAATTGTCAATGAAGACGAATACTGCAACATTTCAACAGACACGTTAGTTTTTACTGAAACATTTCAACAGGGACATTATTTTTTTAGGAATCGACCAATGAAAGGTAATATGCCAAGGTTTGCCAATGACAATAGTGATGTGCGATACGTATCATATTGGAATATCGCGATACACAAGGGACAATATGATATTTTGAAAACGATTTGTATCATATTGCAAAAAACTACATTCGATCCCGTATCGGCACATATAGGCGATATTTTTGATATTTTACAATATTTTCGAATTTTTATGGAAAATCCGGGAAAGAACCAAAATAAGGAGATAGATGGAGACTATCTTGTTTTGTTTTTATTCTTATTCCATTTCATAATTTTTACTGTAAAATCGTCAGTTTGTTCATCATCATTCGTCACTGCTGTCTTTTACCTTCGTCAATGTCCTGTTGACCGTGGTTACACAGCATGAGATCAGTCAATGTTTACAGGCTATTGGCCCAGGTTAGGATAGGGTCAAACATAAGTTAACAGTAGGTTAGGTTAGGTAAGATGTTAAGGTGGTACCAAAAACTCATTGATAGTGTGAAAACACTGTGAGACAAGATATAGCTTCAGGGTCATTTTGAACTTAGAGAAAGGTTGAATAGATTTAATTTTGGCCGGAAGTCTTTTGATAAGTTTAGGCCCAATAAAATTAGGTTTTTTCTCAAACATTGACAATTATGTGAGGTAGCAGTTCTGTTATTTCAATTTCTAGTATTGTAATTATGGACAGGAATACTTGCTAACTGATTGGTTTTCTTTACATACAAAATTGTTTCATAAATAAAAAGGCAAGGTACAGTCAATCAGTGCCACGTGTCACCCACCACTCCTTTGCTACAGAGTTTGTTTTGTTTGAGTCTGAGTTGAGGTTGAGTTGAGATATTTGTTTCTGTTTTCTGATTCTTTCCTAAGATCGTGAGGTGAGGTTTTAAGTACAGGTCCTTAGAGTAAGAGTAACTGTAATTTCAAGACGGCATCTTTTTTTACAAGAATTGATAAAACCCCTGCTTATTATCACAAATTGCATGTATATTTATGAACATAGCCTACGTTGAAAAATATTGATGTGAGGCACCACTTTGACTCTTTACTGAAGCATTTATTATTTGCCAGGAATGCAGGTCTGCCAACGGGGGTATTAAAGTTTTTAGTTGCCTGTTATTTTATTTATGTTTTGATCGATACGATTCAATACATATAATTTTTTATTTCATGATGGATTAGCCTATGGATCAATATTGCAATAATAAAAAATGGTTTAGGTTACCTTATTGTCAATTGATCCTATTTCAGTAGTAAACACTACAGCTGTTTCTTACTGCTTATATGGAGTACATCTTCAGGTAATAATTAAAAACGTCGAAATATTACTCATAGTTGAGTTTGTCAGTTGATGATAAAACAAATGACACGGACACAAACACACACGGAGACGAAAGAACAAACATTTAAAAAACTTGGCCAAGTACTGTTAATTATTGAGAACGCGTGATGCGGCATCGGTAAGTAGCAGGTCATGACTGACGCGTCTCAGAGTTAGTGACCCCCTCCCCCTCCCTTCCACCACAACGGATCAGACCATACATTCAACTTGGCATCACCCCTATAACCACGAAATAACCGCTTACAACAGCTTCGTACACAGACTTTTATCAATCCCTCTTAGCCTAGAAAACTACAAAAACGAAATAGAAATTTTGAAGTACATCACTGTTTCCAACGGATATGAGAGCTCACTCATCGATAAACTGATTAGAAAACGACAAAATAAAATAAAGGAAAATATAGAATCAGAACCCAAAAAATACGTCCCCGCGGAGTATGGAGTTGTACTAAACAATACTTTGAGAAGGGAAATGGCTAAAAATGAAGTCCTAGTAGCCTACAAAACCACAAATAAATTATCTGGCTTGCTTAAAGAGCGAAAGAAAAATACATCAGATAAGATAAACAGCACTGGCGTATATAAGATCAACTGCAGCGACTGTCCCAGTTTCTATATAGGACAAACTACAGGCTAAAAATGAAGTCCTGGTAGCCTACAAAACCACAAATAAATTATCTGGCTTGCTTAAAGAGCGAAAGAAAAATACATCAGATAAGATAAACAGCACTGGCGTATATAAGATCAACTGCAGCGACTGTCCCAGTTTCTATATAGGACAAACTACACGGTCTTTTGTAACCAGATTTAAAGAACACCTGCCACGTAAAAACTCCAAATCCGCCTACGCTAATCATATTATGAACTCAAACCATAACTACAAAGATATCCACAATAATTTATAAATAATGCATCTCTGCAATAAAGGTAAATATTTGGACACGATAGAGGAATTTGAAATTTACAGAGCGTCAAAACACCCCAATCACATTTTAAACGAACAGCTGTCTTTCGAATCTAATATAATTTACAACTCTGCTATCTCCATCCTCAACCAAAACAACAGAAGAAAAGGCCCAGACAAAGGAAGGGAGGGGGAGGGGGTCACTAACTCTGAGACGCGTCAGTCATGACCTGCTACTTACCGATGCCGCATCATGCGTTCTCAATAATTAACAGTACTTGGCCAAGTTTTTTAAATGTTTGTTCTTTCGTCTCCGTGTGTGTTTGTGTCCGTGTCATTTGTTTTATCATCAACTGACAAACTCAACTATGAGTAATATTTCGACGTTTTTAATTATTACCTGAAGATGTACTCCATATAAGCAGTACGAAACAGCTGTAGTGTTTACTACTGAAATAGGATCAATTGACGATAAGGTAACCTGAACCATTTTTTATTAATTTTTTATATTTAGAGCCGATATGATAAGGACGATAAGATACAGGGTTTCGATAACATACTATAAAGGGTTTCGATACTATACGATACAGGGTTTCGATACTATATGATACACACCTCCGGAACGTATCGTATTGCCGTATCGCGATACTCGGTCATATCGCACATCACTAGATGGCAAGCTCTGCCAGCGTCGGGCACTCCCTCTTTTGAATGGTACAGGTTGTCCAGGTTGACATGGCCAATCTCTATGAACACCACTTCAGAGTGCGGGCAAGAATGTGGTAGAGCTTGATGGTGATGAGCCTTGTCGCCAGCAGTTCTCTTCTGTTAACCCTTTCTTACCCACGGAGTATTTTTTTACTCATGGTTTGTTTGTTATTAAAACGCAAGGTTTATTTTCCCAATGAATAATAAAATACTCATGGTTCAAAGGTAAATTTAATGCTGAATACGTTGGCAGCAATGGTAGGAGACTTCAGGGGCCCATTTCAGTTTTGTTGTTGTTTTTACTTGTCAAAACATGGTTCCCGGACTCCTGTGGATTTCGTGATTTTTGAGAATTTTTTTCGATATGTTCTTATTTATTTACAGCCATAAGAAAATTCCTTGTCATAAACTGTAAAGTTTTAATGCTTATTAAATACTTTTTAGAGTGATAACACGTCCTGGCTAACGTGTAGGTTAGGTTTTATTGATGAGTAAAATATTACTCACTGGGAAGATAGTTTAGGTCAATAAGTAAAATAATACTCATTGGGATGGTAAGTTACTGAAAGGTTCTAAGTAGTATTCAGCTCTTTGGGATGGTGATAGTCTCTACCCTTTTTGACTTATTTTATATAATGTAGTATTTTTCTGGACCAAAATAATACATTTTTATCGATTGCCTCCTTTTATATATGTTTTAAAATATATTTTGTACGTAATATAAATTTATTACTTTATATTACATATATTATATTATAATATATTATTGTAATATATATTTTGTATGTATTTTGTATTTTTTAAATGTATTTTATAATGTGATAAAACATTTTTGTATCTGCTTTTACACAGTGTTACTTTATATCCCCAATGATAAATATTTTACTCATGGTCATTCCGTAACTTCCCAATGATGAATATTTTACTCATGAAAAAAATTTTTCTATAAAAAGGTATATTTGTGTAACAAAATGTTTTTCATGTTATTTTAAGCCTTTTATTAATAAATAGAGCAAAGAAAAATTTTTTTAATGTTTATTTCATATCTTGGGAAGCAAAGGGTTAAAAGAGTTTGATGGGCTCGCTCCATTAAGCTGTGCCACTTTCTGAGCACAGGTGATAAAGGCATTCAATTCCTTCTGTCCAACACCCGAAAAAAATTTAAGAATAATAGCAGTATGTCTAGATTATTCTTAAGGGCGGAAGATGCTACAACCTTACATTCATTGTAACATGTGTTAAAATATCAAAGAGGCAAAATCCTTGTTTTTTAACGGTAACATATTTAAATACCCCCGTTGCAGCAGACCTGCATACTCAGCGAATTTCAAATGCAAAACAACATATCTCAATCCAACATAGCGAGATTTGACATGTTTTTGTAAACTCCATAAGAATAACATGGGGAATGAGTATGCAGGTGTGCTGCTACAGGTATATTAAAACTGGGTGGTTTTAATTCAATATTTAGTAGATCTGAACTAGAAGAAGCTATTTACCAAGTTTTATTGAGATATCTTGAGAAATAAGCGAGATATAGAATTTTACTTATTTCCCATAAGGTTAACATTGGGACAACGTACTGTGTTTACCACTTTCAATATCTCGGTAACCAATGGACATAGAGCAGTGTTTCACAATACCAAATTATTTGTTTTTTTGAGCTGAATTCAATGGTGTCCACAAAAATTCGATAAATTTTATTTTTCTATGTAAAAAATTTAAAAAACCCATTTTTGGGGGGGTTTATCCCCCTTTACCCCCCCTTCCGGTGGTCCGATCGGGCTGGTTCACGAACTCGTCCAATTGATTACCACTTTACATGTCCGTACCAAATTTCATAAAGATCGGACCATTTTTGCGGCCGCTATCGTGCTAACAGACACATAGATATATATATATATAGATATATATATATATAGATATATATATATATATAAAAATTCAAACGAATAGTGTTTTTTGCTTCTGGGGGCCCCAAAACGAAAAGTTATAGTGGTCCCGAGCTTAAGTCTTACCATGAGACCTACGGTAATAGCTTCTTCCCTATAGGGGAAATTCGCTAAAAAACAAAAACAATACAAATAGTAAAAGTTTCGTATTTTAAATTGATACTTCAAATTCTTATACTCAAAACCACAACATTTAGCCCTTGGAAGGTTATGTTTATGGTAGACCTAAAAAACAAAAATAAATGGCCCTCCAGATCTGTTTTTTTGGCATTTTGCTAAGGTAAAAAATCGTTTTGAAGTTAAGGTAGTTAGAAATAATCTGTTGAATCTTTGAATCAGTGGCAAAGAGTGGCTGTTTTTCTAGCTGATATCGTGACTGTAAAATGGTGATATCCTTCTAAATCCCTTCAGTGGATTTAGAAAACTGCCGCAATGCTATCTAGGAAGCACGGGATGTAGTACATCCCGCTCGAGTTAGTTCGCTCGAGTGCCGCAAGATGCCTACCAGAGACATCTATCGGCGAACTGGTAAAACGCTGCACTTCTCCGGTCACCGACCTGATCAGACCAGCAGGTCGCTCCGCCCGACCGCCCTATGCTGACCTGATCGACCGGCGTGGTAATTAACATATTCAATGAGATGATTTGAACTCTACCATCCCCCATTCAATGACAAGACTTTTCCGTTAAAGTCTAGTAAGAATAAAAAGGATGTTTAGATCTCACTGTTATTAATATTTACTTCTTAAGAAATCGAATAATTGATTTTATTATCACCAAAACCAGAGACAACTCTATTTTGACACTGATCTGAATAACTGAATTTAAATTAATTAAAAATCATATGAAATATATAGGTGGTTGGTGACAAAAATTTCAAACTTACATGGATGGATAAGTCAAGTGATCAGGTCAAAGATGCTAGTTAGTTAGGGATGCAAAAAAAGGGTTTGACAGGAATACTGATATTGAGAGAATATATTTAAATACCTTTTCTGTATGGAAACACAACTGATATTTGATCGTTGTTTGACAGGATCACTCTTTCTCCTGGTGAAATCTTCTGATTATTAACAAACGTCCCGTTTCTGCTGTGATCAGATAGAAATACTAATTCACTGTTCTCATTTACTTTTTGCTTTTGTAACTTAAATTGTACCTTGCTGGTGGCATTAAATAGTTTTTCATCTTGAAAATGTTTTGGTTCAAATAAGTAATCACATTTATTATGTCGTCCGAAAGTGTATGTCTCTTTGTAGAGAGCTGTAAATAAACCAGAACAGAAACTAATTACTTTCAACAGAACACATTGCACAGTAAGATCTCAGTTTAACTTCACACACTTTAACACGAGTTAGTCCACACCTCAAAATGAAACCTGAAGCTAAAAGACAAAAACTCCAATAATTAAGCTCAGCCGCCATCCGCCACCACTACATCACCAAATTCCCGATACCCTACAGCAACGAACCAGCATGCAAAACACCAGTTTACTATCCAGAACTTGTTATTAACGGTGGATCGGGAATTCAATAAAAACATACTTATACAGTTGAGCCTATGGCTGACGGACCGGGGTGTTCGGATGTTCAAGATCGACTGACTCGTGAACGGAGGGAGAGATGAGGTAGGCATCAGGTGATCTCGGCACAATTTATTAAAATCTCGGTATTTGATTAAAATTGTATGATACATGTAACGTCACATCGTACGATGTATGGTGTGGTAAAATACTGAGATAACATTGAGTGATTTTACAATTTTTCATAAGTAAGATTTATTTCAATAAATCATGATTAAATTGGCAAAATATATTATTTAAATAAGTAATTAACTACACGCTCTTAAATCTCTGATAAATCTTCAAACTTCAAAACATAATTAAAACTACACAAATATTTTTTAAATAATACAAATCAGAATAACATCATCATTACACTTTTTTGATCGAAATAACGTGACAATTTTTAGGCGGGGCGAATATATTACTTAAAATTATTAGGCAACATGCACCTCGGGGAGATTTTCACTTCCCCCGAAGAGGCGTGATGTTTTTATGTTTTCACGCAAAATTTCGGGACAGTTTTTCGTGCAATTCGGTGTATGTATTCGTGTGTGACCATTGTTAACAACTTGACGAGGATCAGCACATCATTACAATTAAGGTGGGTGTTGCCAATAATTTCAAGTAATATCATTACACTTTCTACAAGTTGAGTCCTCAACTGGTTTCTTAACACAGATAAGGTACCTTCACCTATCAGCTGTTGATGACAGGGGACTATGTCTGAGGGTGACACACGGTCTAGCGACTGATGGCGCTGTGTCTATTTTTGTATGGTAAAAAAGGACTAGGAGAAGGAACAGCTGATCATGCTGCTCCTGTCTCTTAGTTCTTTAGAAGAGTTTTGCGCTCTCGCTCTTATTATGTGATTGTAGACCTATGAATTGATCAATCCATTTCCTCCAAATATCACCACAATTTATCCTAACTTTATATGTTTAGATTTTAATTTTTGCGGACATTTGCCATCACCAAAATGTAAAAACAAGTTTCACCGACAAGTTACTGAAAGATATTAAACAAAGAGTAGAAGGATAAGGAAAATTAAATATCCCAAATTGGGTAGTTTCAAATAATTCTGTTAAAACTTTTCACAACATGTTAACCCAAAGCAAGGCTAAGGGGCAAAATCTGGATAAAAGTTAAGTAAATATCACAAACTGATTCCCGGAATTTGCATATCACTCGTAAATTCTCATCAACGGAAGTGTGCCGTAGTTTGATTGGCTGCGGTCACCACCATTTCCTTCTCCACCAGTCTTTTCTGAATGGTGGTATTTGTTCTGATTGGTGATATTTGTGATTTCTGTGTTATATTGTATATTTGTTTTGTTTTCATTATGTAGTGTTTTCTGACTGCTTTTACAGTTCTCTGTTTTAACTGTTTTTGTCCAGGTTCTCCTGGCTCTGTGTTACTCTCGTGTTATGGTCTTGGTTCTTTTCCACCAGAAGACGGGATCAGATTCCAGATTCTGAAATTTCGGTGAAATTCGTTTTAACTGATCAGTGATTTCAAATGTTCGCAAAAATAAAAATCAAAACAAATTCACCATCAACAATGAATTTAAAGCAAATAATTAACCTAACTTCATAAAAAACATTACTTATATTTTATGTACAGAACATTCAATCAATTTGTTCTTGGAATGACAGACTACAAATATCACTGGTTGATTAGTGAGAAAAGTTCTCTAGTTTTATTCTATTGCCACCAAAAGACTTTCTTTGTTTCTCTTGTTTGGAGTCAACCTGATGGGTCTTAACAAATCTAATCTTGTCCTTACTGTACGGTTGAACATAAGTTTAGCAGGAGTATCATTAGTTACATTAAATGCAGTGTTTCTGTAGTAGAACAAAATACAACCTAAATCTATATGTACATCAGTATTGCCAAGACGAGTACATATTTCAATTATGCCTTAGAACAGATTTTTAAGCTTAGTCTTTAGACTGAACTTGATAAGGCGGTGAAAACGTTTGATTAAAACCATTGGACTTTAAATAGTGTTTGAACTCGTTAAAAGTAAATGGTGGACCACTGTCACTGTGACCTGGCATGAAACAGGCAAACAAAATCTAGAAAACAAATGCGTTAATGCTTGTTAATGCACAATCGTTTGCTTAGCTGAGGTAGAGCTTACTTCAAAAACTGTTAGCCGCTAAGCATGTGCGCCTACTACAATTAAAAGCATTTTGCCTGGTCAAAAATACTGATCAAACTGGTCAAAAATAATCTAAATGCAACCTTTCCCACAACTTAAATTTAATAGGGCCTAGTGCCAATTATAATACAAACGTCTTTGTAGAATGTTTCGTAAGGTAGGTGGAACAGCTATTCGCTGTGGTTTCAATGTTTTGGTCTATATTTGGCCACTAAATAGGCTATAAGACCTTGCAACTCACTTTATTTTTACGAATACTATGTGACTACAATGTAATTGTTTAAGAACATAATCCCTCATCGAAACGGGTACTACTACTTTATAACCACAAATTAAAATACGTTCTACAGTCAGTTCCTCTTTCCTTTGAAAATAGGAAATATAGGCCCTGACTCATTTTCTTCTTTTGGCAAAAATGTTTTTCTTCTAGGTCATCTTGACAGAAAATAGTTACCGTACACACTTTACTCAAAATATATGACAGACATAATCTTACCTATCGGGTTCATTTTACTGTTTGGGGTCGGCTGCAACCACCCCCAAATTTCACTGCAGGACAGCTCAAACAAGTCCTCGGATAATTCTTCTTGGTCATCCAACAGCTCCACAGGTTGGGTCTGTGGTAAGGCGTCATCATCACTAGGAACTTCATTATCCTCACAGTTTTCTTCCAATATAATGTCAAAAGAATTTTCATGTTTTGCGCTGACATTATTATTATTAAAACCTTTCTTCTTGTCAGCCATTTTTTTTCCTCGCCTGAAAAAAAACCTACTATCTAAATATCCAGTGATGTAAGTATATCAGGTACAAAACTGAAAATTGTAATAACCAAAATTGTTCAGTGAAAGCACCCTAAAAGCCAGGACTTAAGGCCCCTAATGGCAAAAATCACCATTTTATCCAATTTCTATCCCTCGCCTATTCAATTGTTATTCCTCCTGCAGTGCCTCTTATTGTAAATCCACCATAAAATAAAATATCCGATTCACAGTACAGCGTTACTTGAACAGTCTCCATCATATCCAGGGCCGCCAAGAGCCAAGCTGTGCCCCCAGCCTTTAATGAATTGAATGAAATAAAATGTTTATTTATCCCACAAGATACAACAATTCTTTCGGCAACTATACAATATCGAAATTTTATTATTAACAATAATTTAAGCTATTAAAACAAAGGAAGTACTTACATGGGCACTGGGCAGATGCCTAGGTGCATAAGCCCGAGTTGCTATCAGGTAAAGGTGGCTAGATAAGTGATAAAAGGGTAATTGAAAAATAAACTGTTGTTGATTGGTATTAAAAATGGGAATGAATGTGAAAGTTGATGAATGACGTTGAATTGAGGTGAAATTCTATACTTCGATATCCAATGAACCTGTTGGCTCGAGGACCACAATAGAACAGTAGGCTTAGGCCTATTTAAACGGTAAACTTGAATTTTCTTAAGTTATGTGATGGGGTTGAGGGGGGGGGGTTGTCAAGGGTTTCGTCTAGGTCCTAACAAGTGCCTATATTGAGCCTGATGAGAGCCTCGGCCTCATCGGAACTAATGGAAAGAAAAAAATTAATGGAGCGATTTTTGAGAATATTAATTGTTGGCGATTCAAATAAATTATTTGCACTCTTGTTCTGGCTTAAATTACGGAAGAGATGATGTGCAACAAAAAAGGAATTAGCTATGGATAGGGAATTATTTGGCTACAATGCAGATATTCTAACATTCTGGCCGTATCTTGTTCAATTTTGGTGAGCAATAGGTGAAAAAGTTGAATTAAAATTTCTGCAGCTATACAGGGTGTCCACAAAAATTTCATACTAATTTTCCCTGACTTTCCCTGACCTTCCCTGACACAGGCCCCTAATTTCACTGACTCACGGAAAAAAGCACAATATATCACTAAGAGTTTTTTCTATAACGTTGTAAAAACATTGAACACTATGTAAGATCTAAACAAAAGTGCAATTTCTCTGTTTGAAAAAAAGTAAAATTCCAGGTGCTGATTTCAAATAACCTGTTTTCAGTTGTCAATGCACGCTTCAGAATGCTGTAGGCTACTTTTAACTCATTATGGGTTAAGAATAAGCCGGTTTTAATTTTCCCTTGTATTTCTAATGAATGATTCTTGCTTACATTTTCAATACTGCAAGTATGGTAGTTAGCTTCGCTGATTGATAGGCCTACAGGACAGCTGTTTCATTCCTATTGTAGATTGCATTCATGTTTTAGCTAACTTATTTTAAAGAAATACGTTACTGTTATATAGAATTTAAATTTAATTCAGGTTTCAATATCCCTTGCGTGAAGGATGGTCACACAGCTAATACGAATACTTCAAAATAAATATCAAAAACAGGGTAGGAAAAAATAAAACCTAGCTTATTCCTTCTTCCCATAGCTGGCCTACTAATTCTCCCCACTTTCTTTTTCATACCTTGATTTTCTACATTTATTCATTTTATATTTATTTAAAGTACACATTTTATTTGATTTCGACCCTGTAGGGAAGCTTATGAAGTTGTCATGGCAACCTAAACATTAAATCATGAATCCTAGGAAGCTTTTCTGCTTTTCCATGGGTGTAACCGTGTTGATCAGCTTGTAATTTATTACAATTTATTCTTGAGTATGTTAAGAAATATTCTCAATATTACCAAATTTTCTAGATCTAGAATAAGTAAAAATGTTGTGTTGTGTGTAAAGGTGATGTGTTGTGTTAAAAAGGAATTCCTGTTGAAGCAATAAAAAAATGGTTCATTGAATAGGAACGCTTGATCTGACTGTTTGATTATTAGTAATTTTAAATAAAATGAATGCCAATTGCAATTAAATTCATACACGGTGAAACAATGGCAACACAGAGTTAGATAATAAAATCCACCATTAATGTGAATCACCATCATAATTTTCCAGCATAATTTCTTATTTCCCTGACTTTCCCTGACCAAACATCAATTTCCCTGACTTTCCCTGGTTATCCCTGACTTTCCAGAATGTGGACACCCTGCTATAAATAAGAAGACAATTTTTTAAATCATAGTGGGCCCTCCTTTAGCCACTGCAGTGTGGGCCACAAGGCTGCAGGGCCTGGGGGAGGTACAACCCGGCGAAAGGCGGTTTTGGCGGCCCTCTCCTAGAGAATTTGTAAAATTAAGAACTGTTAACTCACGGTTTTAGGCAGCATTTATATGTATATTAATAAAAGCAAAAAAGGTTGACTGACTGTTTGATCACAGTTTTCAAAAACCACAAGGCTTTGGGCCACAAAACTTGGCACAAATGTTCTCTAAAGGCTCTTGATGCATAGGCCTACTAAGAAAGGGTTTTGAAATATTTTCTCTCAAAAGGCTAAATGAGGGTTTATTATAAAATTAAAAATGGCGGCCTTTTCAGTTTACAGAGCTGTGATTAAATATAAGTACGGTAACGAACAGCTGAACTGTGACGAACGAGTGAGCTGTGATGGAAGTAAAGAATATTTTTAATAGACATTTAGATAGAAATTTCATCTTCTAAAAGAAAAACTATGCAAAACTACTTTGACTATCTACTAATATTGGTCTGATTCCACTTAGGCTCATCATGCGTTTTACGGATCACCCAAAGGAATTTAACTAACATCTTGAAACTCTACATGGACATTTAATTCCGTCATTCGGTTATTTTCGAAGAGGTTACCATAGAATCAAGGTTGTCAGAATTAAAAATGTTAAAAGGGTTTGCGTGATGGCCAAGGGCGATTTAGGCTAAGTTCCAAAAAATATACTACTTTTACCAAGTTTACGAGGCTATTTCTATGTGCCAAACAAGAAATCCAATCCTCAATGTCATTGTTTCTCAACTGGTGGTACGCGTACCACTGGTGGTACGCGAAGGCTTTTCAGGTGGTACACAAGAGATTGAAGAAGTAGTACAAAATAAAATTCTAGGTTTACGAACGCTGTCCGGTCGATGAGTAAAATCGCACTGAATGCCTTAACTTTTTCAGTATCGGTTTTGATCATAATATGTCAATATCGTACCATATTTCAGGAAATAATGTTATTCTTTCATTTTAAGAATATTTCCTTTTACAGAACATTTTTGCAGTAAAATATTCTTTCCATTAAAATATACTACCAGTTTTACAGTGTTGATTCGGTCGTATTACTATAATTGTTAGTTGTACAATTTACTAGCCAAACGTTTGTTCTATTTTCAACGCACAGTCTAGTTATGTCGATCTGTTGTATAAATTTGTTTAATATGCTCAAATATAAGATTATTAGTGAAAATACAGTATACATTGTTTTTGAATGTTTGTTTATGTTAATTTGTCAACACAGTATAAAAAATTTATAAAGTTCCAAATAAAAACAGCGGTTATTTTTCCCCATGTACTTAGGCATTTACACATTAACGAAATTCATATTCAAATTCATACTTTTTTTGCCAAATTGACTATAAAATTAAGCAGAGCAGAGCTGAGATGAACAAGTAATATGTCAAAATGTCCTTATAATCAAAATACGATCAAAAATGTACATTGACAAGTAAAATAAAATAAATCTAGCTGGAAAAAAAACGCCAAAGGGTAACTATAAACATTGTTGGAGGGGTTCCCTCAGTGGTGGGAGGAGGGGGGCCCTTGCGATGGTACGCCAAAATGTTGTAAACGTGGTAGGTGGTACGCGAGCACCAAAAGGTTGGGAAACACTGCTCAATGTGATTAAAAAACATTTTGGGGAATTAGGTTTCCTCATTTTTGGCCAGCTGATACACCTTTTCATATTCTGTTTAGCAGTTTTTGGTCTATTTTATAAATATATGCTATATTCCAGTGTTGATTTTAGGTATAGGCCTAGAGTCCACCCCTTGCACTAATTAACTATCATAATTGAGGCGGTAGCTGGAAAAAGGGCGTATCTGCAAAAACAGCGTTTTGAGAAAAGAGAGTTTGAAAATTTTCTTTCAGTCCACCATAAAAGTATGAAAAGCAGTGATATTATTGTTAGGTTTATATGTCACAAATTTATTCAGGAATAAAAAGAGACTAACATCATTAAAATTGGAAAATAACTTATTTTGTTATTTAAGTTTTTCGGAAGAAGTAAATACGCCCTTATGATCATAGACAGAATTGCAAGTACGCCCTTTTTCCATAGACCAATCCATTTACATGTAAAACAAATGAGAAAATAAAGATTCTCATTATGATTATCATTAGGCCTAACTATTTATTAATAGTTTAAAATGTACTAAAAGCCTATATGAACTGGTAAAATATTGCTGAAAATTTTCAAACTCTTTTTTCTCAAAACGCTGCTTGGCAAATACACACTTTTTCCAGCTACCGCCTCAAGTGTGTACTTAAAATGTTTATAACAATAAAAATATATTAACTTATTCAGGTAAAACTAAGTTAACTGATATCAACTTAAACACACACAACTTAGAGTTTAATTGAAACTGAGACAATTTCAGCTGTCTCTGAAAGAAGGGCGTAATAACCACTTCACAAAAACAGCTGTATCTCAGTTAGTTATTGACATAGAGTAATGAAATTTTCTACAGATTTAAACAGATAGGCTATATGAAGAATCGAAAAATGCAATCCCCGAAAAAAAGGGCGTATAGGCCATTACGCCCTTTTTCCAGCTACCGCCTAAATTTTTTAATTGTATTCTTTAAACCAATCATTGACGCCTTACAAACACATATACACCCGTTCATAAATGACTGTTGAGATTAGGGTTGCTGGTTAAGGACTTTCCATGCAAAAACCATCCCGTCTCGATGAAGGCACGAACCAGCCCATCCCATCCTGCCCCGTCTCGTGCCTAAGTATGAACTAAAGAATCAATAAAGTTTATAATGGAAACATTATCTACCGGTACCTTCATTTACAACCTAAAAAGTAGTATTAAATTAGTTATTAATAGTTGAATTAGTTAATACCCGTGTCTAGTCATCCCAGCCTGAGGATCATAGATGCATTAACACTTGAGACTCGGGTGGGCAGCTCACTTCAGAAAGACTGAAGACCCTGTGTGAATGATGAATTCTACGATTTCCTGCTCTACAGGTAGTGGAAAAGACCTAATAGAAGTTAGTATATAATGCTTGTCCACTCTGGATTAGGTGGCAAACGTATGATGTTTGTCTAGTGTGGACGCCCTCTTAACGCGCCTGTCCTCCGAACGATAATGAAGCGAAAAACTATTGAATAAACGAACACTCAACAATCAACATAAATGTAAAACGTAGGATAGCCTAATTTAATTTGACTCCTGTAAAAAATAGTTAACTGTATCACAACAAAACACACCAGAAATTTGTTTTCGTAACTTTCATCCAGTGACCTGAATAAAAACAAAAACTTTTTCACACAGCTGATATGCATAAATAATAGTGAAAATAAACTGTACCAACTGAAACCAGTAAATAGGAACATTATAAACTTTTTAGTAGCGATTGCATAATAGTTCCTCTTTACTGTTACGTAGTTTAATGGGAGGGGTTTCACCTCCCCTACATACGCGGTAGTTTTCTGTGCAGGGCCTGCGCCACAGGGGGAAAAAATTTAGGAATAGTTTCCCCACCTGATAACTCCAATTCTACATGGCCCCCTAGTTAGGCCTAGGCCTAGTTGTAATGATTGTGGCAAGAGTGAGGTTAGAAGGCTAGAAGATCGAATATTAAAGTAAAGTAGTGAGGTTGGGACGGAAAACCAGAGGAGGAAAATGGTGAGGAGCAGAAGATTAGATATAGAAGTTTTGTCATAAAGATACAAAATATTTCATGTATAACCCTAATTCTTACCTAGTCCTCCATTAAGTAATTGCGATATGGTTACAGATACTCTGATTCCATTAGCCAGATAATATATTGCTTTTGGTTTTCTTCAGAGTTCAGATTTGCCTCCTTTTTTCGGCTCAGCTTCACGTATCAACTTCTCTTACTTAACTCAACTATCAGAGAACGGATTGTCAAAGTCGGTTCAACTCACCCATGCCACAGCCACACCGTTTTGTTTTGCCTTTACCCTTTGCCGCCAACAAACCGCGAATCCGCGAAAAAAGAGTGTGTGCGAAAAAAGTGCTCACTGAACAACATTTCGCTGAGAAATTTCCCTGAAATGGCAATAGCCTTATCAGAAATTACCGTGTACAAGAAACGCATATCAAGGTTAAATATTGTGTTAAATCTAAATCATATTTAAACGGTTAAATTATTTTCAAAACATTAGCATTAGCACGCTGATGTAGGGTCATAAATTTAATCTCAAAGAGTGCAAATTAAATAGCCAATTTTAGACTTATAGGCCAAATTCCCTCTGAACGGACGTGAGTTGGCAAGGTGGCGGGCGTGGAACGGTCGTTCCCATGTTGTTATAAATGGGAACGACTGCTCCACGCCCGCGCCATAGAGTAATAATGAATTTCTTAAAGAGATGGCACTCCCATGTTAACTCGGTGGTAAGGGAACAGCAGCGCTATCTGAATAAAGTGCAACGAACTAAAAAGATCGATGCGATGTCATCGATGCGACATATCGATCGTCGTCGTCTGCTTTGTTTATATTTTCTTGTTTATGTAAGTGCTTTTATGTAAACATCTATGAATTTATTTTCCATCAATAGCTTTAAGCACAACATGAATCACGCAGTACAGTATTTCTCAAAACAACTTACACTAGAACAACTTTCTGCAAACGTACTTTAGGTATTTTCCCTCACTCAAAATTAATTCCAACTCGTTATGGTTGTGTACACGTCGCGTCGTGACAGAAAATCAGGGGAAACGGAACGGGAAGTTAGCAGATCGTTATCGTCGTTCTGATTGGCTGAATCAGTGAAGAAGAAGAAAGTCATTTTTTTACAACGCCATCTGAATAAAGTGCATCGAACTAACCCGCTCCAATAAGCTTACCACTTGGCTCCATTTAAGTGTCAGACCGGTGCCCGCGCCGCCTGCGCCTCACCTCCGCTGCGCCCCAAGTCCGTTTAGAGTGAACTGGGCCTTAAACTTAAATGAAGCTAAGTTTACACTAGTACTTAAAAGTGTCGTCACTTGGACACTCTAATTAACATTGTTGTTATGCCGATACAGGATTGCCAAAAACAGCTGTTTTAACACTTCAATTGTTACAACATCTTATTTATCATTGGAGGGGTGCAGTTTTAAGTGGCGACACAAATATTTGTAAAAACAAATATTTGTGTCGTCACTCAAGACTAATTGTGACCGCTAAAGTGCCAGAATTTATAAATTTTTTAACTGGTTGCGTTGAAATCACGGGATCAAGAGACCCCCGAATGAAAAGTTGTCATGTACAGTACTCATATATATGCCTCGAAGCCACCAAACGGGTAATGTCAATAGCTCAATATTCATTATCTCAAAAGTATATCGCTAATATTAATCTATATAAACATGGTCGACATGGCCGCCGAGAGCCGAGCCGGGCTTTAAATCTATAAACAGCGTGGGCCACAAGATCGGTGCGCCAGTGATAGGAGAGTCCGGGAGTCCTCCCGTAATCTTCGTGTTTTAGCTTGACTAAAGCTTTAGGTATAAAAGGGCACATATAGGAACTCCAGAGATTCAAACCGAGTGAGAGGCGAATTTTCCTTTCTTACGGATTCAGGAAAGTTCGTACTATACGCTCATGCAAACTTTTTGAGGTGCCATTTCCACAACTAATTAAATATTTAAAATATTTATCTTTCACAAAGGTAGCCTACTTCCGTCGTTTATAGTTAAAATAGAAGGTGATAAAATAGATCGGTGCGCCAGTGATAGGAGAGTCCGGGAGTCCTCCCGTAATCTTCGTGTTTTAGCTTGACTAAAGCTTTAGGTATAAAAGGGCACATATAGGAACTCCAGAGATTCAAACCGAGTGAGAGGCGATTTTTCCTTTCTTACGGATTCAGGAAAGTTCGTACTACGCTCATGCAAACTTTTTGAGGTGCCATTTCCACAACAAATTAAATATTTAACATATTCATCATTCACAAAGGTAGCCTACTTCCGTCGTTTATAGTTGGCGAATAAATAAATCAATAAAAACGTCTTTATTTGCAACCGCTTCTCAGACAAGACAGCTATTTTGCAGGATACAGTAACGCTTGTCAAATTTCTTAACTTTCTAATATATATACGTAAGAAGAAATTATCGCCACAATCTTAAATAAATAAAATGGTTTTAAAAAACAAAATTACGATATTTTAATTCCACAAGAGTTCCTTAAGAGTAGAGTTTAAAATGTACAGAGTGTTAGCTTTTCAATTTCAATAGGAGAGAATTACCTATACAAAAGGTAGGGCCGAAATACGAGAAACTTTTTCCTATTAAAATTCATTTTATAGCCCCTGGACTGCAAATATGACTAAATATAGGTTACTGTACCTTTTTCTCCGTCAGCACATCGATAAAAACATTCCAATGTTTCTGGATGTTCAAACATTTGGATGTTTTTATCTGTGGTCAGCATAGTTCAAATTTCAGTGTCGAATAATGTTGACATGTTTCGGTTTTAAGAAAATATTTTCAAAACGCAGCACATCCAGATAACATTCTGGCCGTTGTCAAAATAGTTTAAATTAACACAAATACATAAACACGTACGTACACACGTAAAGTCATTTGAAACTTTTAAAAAACGAATTAATTGATAGGCCTATACAAACTGAGTTGTCGCCAGGCGCTCGCAGCATGTGCGCGACCGGGACGTTTCAAAAATTAGGGAAAATCCCTCCTGAAGACGCAGGACGGGACGTTAGGTTTTGTTCCGCAAAATATCGAGTAGCGAGAGACTGTCATGTGCGTGTGAATATGTGTTTTATGTGTTAAGTGTTTTCAAGAACAATTGACAGCGTTGAAATTCCACCATTTCAATAAAAATTGAACATACACAGCTCTGCAGCTACGTTCAAGCTCCGCAGCTCTGCACTAAGGTGAGAGACGCCCAAAATAGAATAGGCTTTACAACACTATAGTGGCCCACAGTAAAAAAATTGGAGGTTTACTGCATTAAGGTTTATATTCAAAGTAATAAGCTTCATATGTCAGTCAAAAATAGTGATTGTTACTATGCAATTTTATTTCTAATCAGTCAATATGAATAAGTGTTAAGTGTATAAAAATTCCAAATTGAAAAACATTTTGCTCTTGCCGGGCCTCCTCAGGTTTCGGGCGGTACAGGCCCCAAATTATACTTGGCTGATAATGTGGTCTCTTGGCGGCCCTGATAGTCCAGACACGTCATATTACTGAGCCTCTTTAAAACGTCTTTGCGAATTATTTAGAAACCTATGTAGCCTGGGGCTCAAGAGGGATTTGCAGAATATTTCAATGAACATTTTATTAGACTTTTAATATGCGAATCGATTTAACATTTAATATGCTACTTAATATAAATCGAAATCCCTTGGAATTCATTTTTAAGGCATAAAAACTGGGCTATGCCTGATGCGTGATATATTTTCCAGCTTATTTTAATCGTAATTAGGATTATACATGTAAATAATATGTACATTATAATATTATTATGACTGAAATTAATAGTATTATTATGACTGAAATTAAATTTAAAAAACTGTTTAGTAAAATAGTCATGTTAATTCGCGGGGTACATAATATTGGCAGTGATGGCTAACCTGTTAGTCATTCGGTTATTGATAGTCGTAGTCTTGGATCGTAATCGTAGTAATAATAAAAGCTTATTTCTATTCCTAAGAAGCTAAAGCATCAAAATGGCGAAAGTTTTTAATTCTGTAATTGTTTCACGTGTTGGAAAAGAAGGAGATTTATCACCCAAATTCGAGTTCCCCGTGACAGTAGTTGTAGAATATGATCCTCAAGGACTAAGTGTAAAATTAAAAAGAGGTAACTCTCTAGGGTTATTCTAAGACTTGAATTACTTGAGTTCAATGTTGTTGCCATTAGACGTAGGAATATTTAGGTATACTACCTCACATCTAACCACTGTTTTCTATAATTAAATCGGCGTTTTTGTTTGTTTTAAACATTTCTGTAACTCCATAATATTTCAACTCGCAATATCAATTTAGCTGAAGTTTAGGAGATAGGATACCATTATAACCTAACAACTCTTTGTGAGTATGAAAACCTGTGTTGACTAATAAACTTATTAAGCCTATACTTTTTATTAGATTACCTCATAATCTTATATGGTATATACCTAAAGCATTGACATAACTGATTTATTTATGTAGGCTATCTGATGTGAGCCTCTTTTCAATTTAGCCATCAGCTAAGTGTTTCTGACATTACTTGTAACAACAAAATTTAGCCTTTGGTAATTATTATAGATAGACTTATAGACAAGATGTATGTATAGAACAATAAAACATGAATAAAGTCAGTCTAACAAATTCTCTTGAAACACAGTAAATGCTGGGCTGCAGGTTTACAAGTGTCCCACAAAACAATGAGATGAAAATACCAAACTAGGCCTATATAATGTAACTGGCTATAAAACACTTCACCACAGTAGCATTATTTGTTTTTTGAAGGGTATAGTGCATGTGCATAGGCCTTAGTATTTTTATTATATGAAGGGGTCCTCCGTAAAACGTTCTAAGCGACAAAACCCAAGTTTCAAGTAATTAAGCGTTGAAAGTTCAATTCTAAATTATATGGTTTTTTCATGGTTACAACTTATAACTATGTATATTTTTAATACACTATTTATAACACCATAATATAGCCTTGTATTACATTTTTATTTGCCATTAAGCATTTTAAAACATTTTTTGTGTTTTTTTGGGAGTTATAACGTTCTAAACGACTGGCACTTGAAAATTTCTCTGACGGACTGCTCTTCTGCTTTGGAAGAAAACAACAGGAAGTGTTGTAGTTTATACCAACATAAACTAAAATAAAACTCAATATAAAACTATTTTATTGATACAAAAGCACATAAACATCAATCTCTACAACTGTAACTTTCAAAAGTGCAAAGTTATTACTGGAAATGTGACTGTGATGCACGTGACTCGAAGTGCCGAGTTTCCTTAGTAAGGCAAATGCAATTTTTTTTCTGCGATTTATGTAATAAATCCTTGATTTAAAATTTTTCATTTTAGCCTATTATTTAAAATGTTTTTAATTGAAATTTTTTTGTTTGAAAAAATTCATAGGCCTATTTGGATATGTTAAAAAATATTTTAAAATTCTAATACATCGTGATGCACGGAACAAAGGTTTCTGGTTGCTTGTTTTGCTATTTCTTTAAATTAATATTAAGTAATGATCTAGATTTAGTAAATATACATCGAAATAAACATGTCAGAAGACAATTTTTAAAAGGTTTTCACAAGTTAATTAAAGAACTAAATAATGAGCACCCGCAATTCTTTATGTGACACATGGGATACTCAGACACTCTGTAGACTTGTAAACATTAAGTTATTAAAATAATAATTATCATTTTTTTCTTTATGAAGGTGAAGTTTATTTTCATAGTGCAGATTCTATTTACTTGAATCAAAATTAATTTTTGTGTAACATAAATCAGTTAGGTATTCCTAAAAATGTGATTGTTATACACGGAATTCAGTGATAATGCTGAATTTCTTGAAGCCAGTTATCTTAATTACGGTATTTTAATTAGTTACATCATTAAGTTAGTTAATTAATCAAATGTGACCCCCCAAGGGAAAAGGGACCTTAAATTAACTTCCATTTTTTCGAAATCAAGTTATTGGTAAATCCTTAATCTACATTAAACACCAAACAAAGTGGTGGAAGAATTTTCAAGATACTGTATCACAAAAAATGCCTCAGTTATAAATTGTTGAATTTAAAATATTAAAAACATCAATTTTAAAAAATCGACGTCTAAAGTTTTACAAATTTCTAACTTCAATTTTATGTTGCTACTTACATTATTGTTTTTATTTTGTTTATCTTTTGTCAGAAATTTAAAGCTGAATATAAATCGATCATTGAATTTGTGTCAATTGTTTGTATTTTGTGTCAAGTGCTGCTTAAAAAGGTGAGAGTAATGAAAAAAACTGGTTTTTAAGACAATCTGTCTTGTTACCTACATGATACAAAACTAAAGTTAATCTTAATTTTGTACTCAAATAAGAATTTATTATTAAAAATCTTAACAAAATATTACATTATATGAGGTGTCAGATTTTCACTTTCTTATTAGTTGACCTTCTATTACATTTTTGTTTGTTTTGAAACTTCACATGGAACAGGAGCTACGTCGTCGCCTACTTCTTTTGGAACATCCTGTACATTTTTATGACCTGATTCCTGGATCAGGGCTTAGCAAGTCCTGCATTTATTCCTCACAGAATTCTTGGATTTTCTTAACTTCAAAGCGTTAAAATAGCATCAAGGATTTTGAGGTCCCCTTTCTCCAGATTGCAAGGGTATCGAAAAAAATTAATCTAACCATTTTAAAAGTTAAATTCAGATGTAAGATAAATATGGTAAGATCCATATAAACTTTGTGTATCTACAGTTATCAGCCTTTTTACTTAAGTCCTGTGCATCACGTGATGCACGGGACAAATTTTAAAAGTCTTTTAATACAATTTAAAATAAAAATACAGTCACACTTAATTCTGATAAACCATAACAAAGTACCTTTTAATAATAACTGTAATGATGACAATGCTATTTTTTAAGTCAGAAAAAAGAAAATTGAGTGTTTTTGTGACACACGGGACGCCAGGGCCGTTGACGCGGGTGGGGGGGGGGGGGTCAAATGCACAGGGGCCCGGGCTCACAGGGGGCCTGGATTCACACAAAATGACCGAAAATTGGGGCCTGGAGGCACAATAGATGCGGCAAAGGGGCCCGAAATCATCACACGTGATAAGAAAAAAAAATGTCACCGGGATCAGGGCCTGGGGTTTCTTAATTGCACAGGGGCCCGAAAATCCTGTCACCAGGCCTGTGGGCCACAGTGAGGTGTGTTTGGAAATCTAGTCACTTAAATAACTTAAATCATGCATTTTTCGTTATTGGTGCATTGCTCTAAGACAAAACAAGTTTGTAATATGAATATGACCAAACTAATTGTATATAAATTAGAGTAATGTTTCGTAGTGAGTGGTGTTTACAAGATTGTTCAAGTTCGCAAGCTATTTTTTACAATTTAATGGAAAAATAATACTGTTTTCACCATAATCATTAAATTTATATATTTTACTAACAAAAAACAACCATTCCTACATGTACTAAAACATTACTTAAAAAAATACCATGTCACTTTCACTTTCCAGAGAATCACCCGAAATCTGACCAATAAAAGAAGTGAATTAGGTATTTTCAAATGTTTGGACAAATACTTTTGCCTCACCCCCAGACCTGGCGTTACCTGAGGTCAGAGGTTAATCAGAGGTCATTCGCAAATTTTACCCTGTCTCAATCCCTAAACCTCAAAAGTTGACCTTTCCTTAAATTTTAAATTTTAGTCCATTAAACAATTTTTTTTCTTGTTCATTTTTTAATTGAGGGGCTCATTTTAAACTTTTACTGACCCCTTGCCCCTATCCCCTCTTCAAATGATTAATTCCCCCACACAGCCAACAACCCCCCCCCCCCCCTGGGACCACCAACTATCCCCTTGAACACAACCGAAGATACCTTGTTGTGAGGGTTTGAAGATACCTTGTTGTTCTTCAATTATAGTGATTCCAAATGTGTGTACAGTAATGTATCACATTTGCATTTTACTTTTAGAAGGCGCATTTCACCTGTTAACTCGTTAAATTCATATTTTTGCTGTGGTTTAAAATTTTAGATTTCTCAGATGGACTGATCTGGATTGTCCAGGATCTGAATAATGTGGGGTCTGGATAATTTGAGGTACTGTACTATATATTTGCTATACTCACACATAAACTTGAAACTTTATTTTTCAGAAACTAGTAATGGTAGAGGTGACGATGTCTATGAATTCCCAGTGCATAGACTGACTGAATGTGCCAGGATAGGAACCAAGTCTTATATATTTAATAATGATGGCGAAAGTTTATGCCTCAGGTTGCAAGAGGAGTCAGGTAAGACATATTTACAACGTAAGTCATGTTCATAGCATCCAGAACAAGCACTACTTTATTCCTCTATTTATAAATATAAAACATTCACTCTTTTTTTGCCAAGCAAATAAATTATGCTATCCAAAATTGCATTTAGAGAAGATAATTAATATCCACCAATCAATAAAATTATTTTTTTCTGGAGCATTAATCACCAAAAATTGAACTTTTTCAAAAAAAATTTATTCAGGCATGTTAATTTAACAGGTCATGCTTTTCGTGACAACTGTTTTGCTAAGGATAGGAGTGTTCTGAAAACAGCTAAATTGCTTAAGAATTAGCAAGAATAAGAGGAATAATAGCAGCAAATATTCACCTTTTAATAACTATTTCATTGAACTGGTGCATAATTAGTTCTGAATCAGCTGCACCTTGGGTTGATAGAAAAACCAAAACTTGCATTTTTAACGCTGCTTGTAGGCTAAACCAAGCATTTCATGAAAAAATGTTGGATGTCAAATAATTTTATTTGTATCTTCATTACAACTTACTCACAGATAAAAATCTCCTGACCAAATAATAAATAACTTCCTCAGTTGTCTACTTTTTCGTCTATTTTTCTTGTCAATAGTGAAAAAGTTGCTTTGAGGACCACTTTGCATTAAAAATAGTAAAGGATTCTATATTATGCCTTAAGATTTATTGAAATATTCTTAAGTTTACCACTAGCCTCTACCATGAGACCTTATAAAAATTCTGCTGTCAGATCTGTATTAGTGAATTCCCCCTGCAGGGAATAAGCTGTCACCATAGTACTCATGGTGAGATCTAAGCCCGAGACCATGATAACTTTTTGTTTCGGGGCCCCCAGAAGCAAAAAATACTATTTGTTCGAATTTATATGTTTAATTCTGTCTGTTAACACAATAGCGGCTGTAAATAAAATCTGATCTTAATGAAATTTGGTACAAACATTTAAAGTGGTTGACCACATTAAACGTTTGTACAATCACATATACTTTAAATTACAATCACTTGGACGAGTTTGTAAAACCAGCCCTATCGGACCACCGGATGGGGGAGCAAATGGGGATAACCCCCAAAATTGGGATTTTTGAGATTCAATATTAAAAAAATAAAATAATCAAATTTTTGTTAACACTATTGAATTCAGCTCGAAAAACAAAACAATTTAGTATTTCAAATCATTCCTCTATGTCCATTGGTTACCGAAATATTGAAAGTGGTAAACACAGTACATTGTTCCAAGGTTATCCTAATGAGAAGTAGCCTAAGTAAAAATCTGTATATTGCTTATCTCTTGACATATCTCAGTTAAACTTGGTTTGTGGCGCTACATCTAGGTGTGATCTAATGTATTTTAGTTTAAAACACCCAATATTTCAATTTTTGTGGCAGCAAACCTGCATACTCATTCCCCTTGTTATTCTTATATGGGAAATAACAAAATTATATATCTTTTCCTTATTTCTTCACTTATTTTGATGTAACTTTGTATATGGCTTCTTCTAGTTCAGATCTACTAAATATTTTATATTAAAACCACCCTGTTTTAACATACCTCTTGCAGCAAACCTGCATACTAATTCCCCATGTTATTCTGACGGAGCTTACAAAAACAAGTCATACCTCGCTACTTTGTATTGGAATATGTTTTTTGCTTTTGAAATTTGATGAGTATGCAGGTCTGCTGCAACAGGTTATAGATTAGGCTAATTGGTATTCAGGTTAAAAATAACATTTTCCGTTTAAAATACATTGGTAATGTTATGCTAGTATGACCTGGTTTAAGGTGGATTTTGGAATAAAGCTGTGAGTCTCTGGATCTTGGCGTCTCAATTTTAATTTTGTTCTTGTTTTTTTTTAGATTCAAAACGCTTCCATTCTCTCATTAATGAAGCTAAAATTGGAAAAAATTCTGTTTTTTCTGAAAGAACAGATGATTCTTCTGCCGTCCAGTATTTCCAGGTAAAATTCCACGTAAATTTATATTTTTAGCCTATACTTTTAGGGAGGCTTCTCTTAAGTAAGGAGCTGTTACTGTTAGTCTCGTTGTAAGACCTAAGCCGAAGACCATCATAACTTTTTGTTATGAGGTCCCTGGATGCCAAAAACACAATTGGTTTATTTTCACACATATATATCTTCATTTATAAAATAAAGTTCTTTTACTTGAAAGGGCTACTAGTATAGTGAATATATAACTTTTTTGGGAGAGGAGGTGTGCTATGCAGATCACATCTGCCCTCCGCATGGTTACTGAGCCAGCCGTGGTGCGATGTGTTTGCGCACACTGAGAAGCTCGATGTCCTCTCAATAGTGTCAGACTCCCAAGTTCAATGAACCTTGGACTACAGACTAACCACCCCCTTTAACACCGAGGACACTAGCTTGGAACTGTTTCGCACAATACTTCAGTTTAGGCCTGGTGTATTATGCAACAAGGCTCTTATCTTAGGGGATAGATTAAGATAAAGGACAGTCAAGATTGACCTTTTTCGCCCGAAGAAATGCCTAACACAGTTCCAGTTGCCCCCTCCTAGGAGCACAGCTCCTACGACAATCTGTGGAGTTGCAACGGTACTGACTTTATCACAGAGCCAAGATCGCCGAGCGTGCCATCACTCACACTCAAAGAAGGTACGCTCGGCCGTGTCTGCGATACTGGGAATATATAGGTCTGAGCCGGCGACTTTTCCCTTCCTGCACAAAGAGGCTTGGAAGTTCCCATGACCCGAAAGGAACTGGGGTGAAATAGTCTACCTCTCTTTGATGCCGTTCCACCCATGGTCAGATGGTAGGAATGAGCCTGAAGGTCCAATGTCCCCTCGGTTCTGCTTCCCAGTCGAGCTGCCAGCAGTCAAAACTGTGGTCACCCTTTTTGGTTTGAAGCTGTTTCCCTGCCAACCTCGGGCCTCCTGTGAGAAATCCCCCACCTCGCTTTTGGGAGGAAAAAGATGGGGATGACTCTGGCGATCACCATCACGGCTGGCTCGGTAACCGTGCAGTAGGCAGATGTGATCTGCATCACACTTCGACTCTAAACTCAGGTAAGTCGGTCTCGGTAGACAAATCACTCGAGTGCGCAACCCCAGACCTCCACACCGTAAAGCAGGACTAACTGGACGGGAGACGAGCAGTCGGGGCTTGCATGAGCGAGGGCCACCAATGTTGGGCATAAACCTACCCAAGGCAGCGACACCCTTGGTAGCTTTGTCGGCGGCGCTCTGTATCTGCTCCCCGAAATACAGCTTGCCATTGACCATGAAACCAAGGTACTCGGCAGTAGGCTTGGTTTTAAGATGAATGTCACTTACTTGCACTGGAATAACTGTAGAAATCCTTTTTTTAGTGAGGACTACGATTTCGGTCATCTTAATGGCCAAGGACAAGCCGTGAACTCCATCCTCTCGCTGACTCTGTACATTATTGTTCTGTGTTTGAGTTTTGGTCGTTTCTGCTAGTGATCAGGGCAGCATTTTGTTGGTATAACCGAGGTGGGTTCCATCAGGCATGTTGATTCTGAGAAGATTGTCGCTCGATCACTCCAAAGGCCCGAAGTGACAAGGACACTTCACTGGCCTTCGGTCTTGTCGTACCTCGGAGAAAGATCAGACGAATAGTCGTTAAACATTCGCAAGATGTAGGAGGAAACATGGAACAAAGCTCAATTGCCCAAAGCATATTGCTCCACCTGGCAGAGTTGAAAGCGTTCCTCACGTCAAGAGTGACAAGGAGGACCATGCGGCGCATCCAATGGCTGTGGTCCTCCCCCCTCCAAACTGCCTCGAATACCTCCTAGATGGCTTCTATGGTTGAATAACTGAATCTGAAGCCAAGTTGCTATGGGACACACTCTGCCTTGGGGATCAAGACAATTCGGGCCATCTTCCATGAAGGAAAGAAGACGCCCTCTGCCAAACATGCGTTATACATGTCCAAGAGAAGTCTCGGGTTCTCCTCTGCACTGAGCTTGAGCATCTTTGCAGGATCGTCATTGCGACCAAGCGATCTCGTGGATCTTAGGAATCAAATGGCGGTGGTAAGTTCGCCTTCACGGAAGGTCGGCAAGGTGCCTAGCCCTCTTAAATCTCTAACAGGTCAAAGAGGGTGTCTGGGGAACTGTGTGTCGACGATGGTGGCCATGGCTTGGGGTTCAATGACTGCAGGTGGTGAGTGAGCCCCAGTTCCTGGGTTAAAGTTTATAGCCCATCCTCCAGGGGTCGTTGCGATATCCTAACCACTGTTTCCAGCACTTGACCTTGCTCAGGTTGATGGCGCCTTGGAGCTCGTGTCAAACAGCCCTGGGCTCCGCCGATCTGACATGCTTCAGGGCGGTTTCTTAAAGATGATCTTTAATATAAGCATAAGTTGATATGTACATCAAATTAGATGTCTAATTGAACTAAAAACATACCACAAACCGGACTTAAAAAGGTCGTCGATTTTGTCGGGAGAAATAGTTAATAAAAGTTTAGAAAATGTGTAATACTTTGTACTTATGAATAATAGAAAGTTACAAGTTGAAGGAAATACTTACTGAACTCCATCAAAGCAGGTGTTCAAAATGTTTCCCGTTGGTCTCCTTGCATATCCTGACCGGTTATAAAATCTGCCTTCTGCATTTTGTATGTATTCTCGTGGAATACCTTGAGCTTCCTGAGCTATCCTTTGACTAAGAATTATTCAGATCTGAAGATATTCCACGAGAATACATACAATATGCAGTAGGCAGCTTTCATTACCACGATATTACCAGGATATCACCAGGATACTCTTTTAACACCTACTTGGAATGGAGTTCAGTAAGTATTACCTAAAACTTTTAAATTTTCTGTTATTCATAAGTACAGTGTATTAACAATTTTAAAAAACTTGATTTACTTGACGAATCAACCTTTTGAGGTCCGGTTTGTGGCATTGTTTTTAGTTCAACCAGACCTTTAATTTGATGTATACATCAACAACAGATGCTTAAACATTTTCTTCTTACTCCCAACTGGCCATCCCCCAAAGGTGAAATCCGATCACCATGTGCACAGAACAGTAGCTTACTATTACCAGCAACAGAATGCCAAATTAGGTTATGAAATCTCTTTTCGTTTCAATGTTATAAAGTCGCCCAAAGACTTAATTTTCACTCTATATACATATTTCTTATATTCCTACCAAGTTGTAGGGCACTTAAGACTGCATATTTTTTTAAAACCACGCTGGCACTTGACAAAATGGTAATTTGCTTTGTCAAATTAGACCAATTGAAAGAACAAAAATTCTGGAAGGCTGAAACTGGCATACATGTTTATTAGACCCATAAGAATGTTATATTTCTTGTTACCTGTCAACGTCCTTATCAGTTCAAGGAATATTGTTTGTGTATGTTTTTCATAGGAAGGAAACGCTTTTCAGGTTTAACGTGTCCATAAATAGATCACAATAATTCTCTTCCTGTTAAGAACTCTTACATCAAAAGCTTGGCTTGAAATTCAAGCTTCTTCAAAACCCGCAAAAATCCTAATCAAAATATACTTCTTCAAAAAGTCTAAAGTTGGGCTGAATACTGAAAAACTCAAGAAAATAGCTCGATGGTTTGAATACTTGCATACCACAATTTTTATCCAATAAAACTTGCGATGATTCACATTTTTTTGGTCAAAATTTTCTGTTGGTGTATTAGCGGTTTTTTGGTGACAAGTTCTGTGATATTTTTAGTAATTCAGTTATATATTTAGCTCGATCGAGTAATAAACTAATTTATTTGTTCTGTAATTTCAGTTTTATGGATACTTATCGCAACAGCAGAATATGTTGCAAGATTACGTCCGAACTAGCACCTACCAGAGGGCGATATTAGCCAACTCGGATGACTTTAGGGATAAGGTAGTACTAGATGTGGGAGCAGGCTCGGGCATCCTGTCGTTCTTTGCGGTACAAGCGGGAGCCAAGAGGGTGTACGCCGTCGAAGCCAGCTCAATGGCACTGCACGCAGAGGTAAGCCTAAACACACACATAGACATCAATATTCCTAAACCTGTCACTTTTTAGCTGATATATAATTATGTTTATCTACGACCATTGCAATAAGCACCAATTATGGTATTATGATAAACATTATAATGATATACATTAAAACACCAAAACTTAGCAGTTGCATAATGACGACTTTATGATACTGGAGTCACTTTAGAGTACTGGTTCTAGACCAATGAGAGCTCAGCATTTGACGAAAGTAGTGTCATAATAACAATTACGCAATTCGCACATCAGCTGATTGTTGCATTACAATTCATGTTTGAGTTAACTTATCCCATCAGCTGATTGTTCGACAATGTTTCATGGTTAAGTCTGCTTATATGCCTAACCTCAAAGTTTAGTTAACCTATTCCATCATTAGTAAAAGTCATGAGTTTTGTTTCAGGGAAAATTTTGTTGTATATTGTTGGTGGTAGATAAAGTAGTGTATTATGCCTTAAAGCCACTCGTGAGATATTTAGAACACTCGCTTCGCTCGTGTTCTAACTTACATCTCACTCGTGGCTTAAAGGCATTCATTATACAATCGTTGCATAAACTACTATTAATCGACTACTTTGATTTGGGAGACACTGGATAAAGTTTGATATAGTTTATTGTTTCAGGTGAGGGTTGCTACAGTTGAATCGATTTGTCAACATTTATCAGAGTGAAAATAAAATTCAAAGCCACTTTGATAAAACTTTTATAAAATTTAATTGCTTGAAAAACTTGTTTATTTTTATTGACATCAAGTTAAAGGTATTATTTCCAAATTTTTAGTTCTGTAATGATATTGATTTTTTTGTACTTAAGTTATTACTAGGTATTTAAAAAAAATACTTTTTTAATTGAAAACTTTCAAAAATTAAAAAATCGCTTGGAAGTTTTACATGTTAATTTCATTTGCAGCTATTCATGTTGTTCTCTTTATTTAATGTCTTGAACCCTGCATTGTCATGCCAGCTCAATGTGCTTCTGGAAAATTATATAAACTAATAGAGGCTAAGAACCCTTGTTTGAACCCCCCCCTTTTTTTTGAGGCCCCTTGTTTTTTTTTATCATCATATAAAAGCTTTCATGTAAAATCATGTCATTGATTTAGATCTATTCAAAGAAAGGAAGGGGGTTGGCTCCCTATGTAAACATTGTGTTCTTACTTTCTCAAAAAAAAATGTTGTAATAAAATATTTTTTGTGGCAGTGGCGGCTCGTGAGTTTACAAACTGGAGGTTTCCCGATGTATTGTACTAGAGTCATTGCCTTAAAACAATCTGCTTGTTACCATTACACACCTGAAAAAACCTTAAGTAGTGCCTGCAGTTCTTGAGATACCAGTTGCTATATGCTGTTGTGCAATGCTTGCAATATTCATGCACTACTACTATTCCTTAAGAGCAGTGGCGGCTTGTGAATATGTAGGAGGTGCACAGTTGTAAAAAATGTTAATTCATTCTTTTACCATTACCAAATTAATTTTTACTATATTTAAAATTAAAAAACCCAACCACATCTCAAAGCTAGCATTTTCAATGAGGGTTTCAAAATATCGACTGACCGATGCTGCTTATATTTTTATAAGATAAGAAAAATTTACTGTAGTGATATACGCTCACGCTGTTTGCAAATCTAAAAACATTGGTCATTCAAATTGGCATATACTGTACCTTTTTTTAACCTGAAGCTGAAGTGACCATTTTAACGGATATGTAAAATTCAAGTTGTGTACTTTCTCATAAATTTTCTTAGCTGTTTAACTTTAATTCAATGAATTTTCAATGAATGTTTACAATTTTCCTATTGAAATAAGTTTTATAACAACACTTTAAAAATTATGTCATCTCAGCTTTTATCCCCCCCCCATGCAAATCCTAACGTCATTTTCAATCTGGACCCCTCCCCCCTATTTTCAGATGACGTAATTAATGGACAGCCCCTTATGGGTTAACTTTGCGTTCTGAACCACACTCTATCTCGGCGTGATAGTTACAG
Organism: Flexamia atlantica; assembly: GCA_035578135.1. Lineage (NCBI taxonomy): Eukaryota > Metazoa > Arthropoda > Insecta > Hemiptera > Cicadellidae > Flexamia > Flexamia atlantica. The sequence goes on from JAQJVK010000010.1 coordinate 13,317,121, forward strand.
TTCAAATTCCAAAATTTGTTTTGCCTTTTAAGAAAAGAATGATTTGTGGGTTTTTCTACAATTTACAAAAAAAAATATTGTTATTTGATTGTTATCAGTGAACCTACACATGAGCCGCCACTGGTTGTTTTCTTCCCAAAGTGGATGAGTAAAAATGGAAGGGGTTGTAGGGGTTTGGTGGAGATTTTTTTGGTGGGGCTGGGTGTGTGGTAAAAGTATTTGTTTTCAAATAAAATACCAAACATTTGAAATAGGCTAAATTTGTTACACTTGTTGGTTGGATTTAGAGGTTGAAACGGGTTAAAATTGGCAAATGGCTTGATATAAACATGAAGGATGTCGCTGACAAATCCCATGCAAAAACTTGGTTTCTCAGTTGTGTATCAAAATAAATAAATAAATTAAAACCATAAAAAATTTTAAAAAATATTGAAATATTTTTAGAGGCTGTTTTGGGGATGTAAGAGTTGAGATAGGGCAAAATACCCTAGACTAAAGTTGCAGAGAATCCAAAATTAAAACTGTGATCTCCATTAGCAAAACACAAGCTCCTCTGTGAACGCTGTAAAATAAAATTTTTTTTTATTATTTATGAAAAATCATAAATAATATCATATAATGCTTCTATACTCAGCAAAACAAACTGGATTAATTTAAAATGACAGGAACATGAGTAACAGGGAAGAGCGAAAGTCGCTTACTACGCATTCGCTAGTGTGAGACGGGTCTGACTGAGCTCGGAACTGGAGCACAGCCACAAGGCAGCTCTCGCTCGCTTACGGCGCTGGACGAGTCCATCTGTGGCCAGCGGCGGGGGAAGGACCATAATGATGCATTGTGCTTATAGAACATTCCTGGGAGCTGTTCACAAGTGTGCTCCTGGGAGCCATTTACGTACACTGTCATGTAGCTTGTTGTCATTGTTCGGGTGATGTTTTAAGTTTAATAATTTTTGTGTTTTGTTGTTTTTAGTGATAAATATGTATATTAGATTGATTTTTTGGGGTTCAAAAATTACAATAATTGATGTTTATATTTATTATTTTTGCATTTAGTATGACTTTTCTTTCAAAATAAAAGGTTGTTTTTTACAATGAAAGATCACATGTTTAAATTACAGTAAATATGAATTAGGTAGTGAAAAATTATTTAACTTTTAATGATGAGAAATTAATATTTTACTTGCATACTTGAAGATTCCATTCGTGTCCCTTTTTTGCAGAGAGTTGGACAGGTCAAAGTGCTCACAAAAGTGAGTCACTACTTTCAGCACCATGGTGCTAGACAAAGAATCATTTTTCCTTTTTTTTTTATATGATAAAAGATAAAAGAGAAAGAGATAGAGCTGGGAGATTATGTAGTGCTTTTATTTTTAAAACTTTCAATGTCATATAAACACTGTTTCACCAGAAAAAGTTTAAGCTCTTTTTTAAAGACTGAGAATTTTTGTATGTTTTGAAGGCTAGGCGGTAGAAGTTGAAAGAACTTTAGCCCAGCATACTTAGGTTTTTGTTCAAATTTAGAAAGCTTGTGATATTCTGAGTACTGATCTTTTTTCCTTGTATTATAATTGTGAGTCTTAACTGGAGGTTTGATATTCTGTGACTTAACATATATTATGGTTTCAAAAATGTAGAGACTGGGGGCAGTAAGCAATCCCAGCTCCCCAAACGCCTCCCTACAGCTAGCCTGAGGGGGGAGCCTGAGGATACTGCGGACCGCTCTTTTCTGCCACACCAGAACTCTATCAAGATAGGTTTTACTTGATCCCCATAGGACTATTGAGTAGCTTAAAAGCTGCTCAATAAGTCCAAAATAAACTATTTTTGAAAGGTGAAGGTTGTTGAAAGAATTTATTCTTCTTAAAACAAATAGATTTCTGGCTAGTCCAGACTCTATTTTCTTTAATTGACCCTCCCACCTCAGTTCATCGTCCAATCTCACTCCCAGGAAATCCGAAACTCTAGATTCAATTAATTTATCCTCTCCCACAAAAAGTTCTGGGGTTTTTGAAACTTCACGATGTGTTGCTTTAATTTTCATGAAACTTGTTTTTTGAGCATTTAATTTGAGGCTGTTTTTCTGAAAATAATCAGCCAAATTCTGAACATTTTGGTTTGACACGATCTCCAGTTGATCAAAAACCGCACCCCTCGTGACGACTGTTGTGTCATCAGCGAAAAGGTACAAATCGCAAACCGGAATCGTGTCAGTTATGTCATTTATGTAAATTAAAAAGAGGAGAGGGCCCATTACCGATCCTTGAGGGACACCCTCTAGGATCGGCTGGGGACTTGACTGAACTGATTTGGTCTTGAATTTTGAGTGATGAGAAATCTCTGTGATCTGTTTCCGATCAGTGAGATATGAAGAAATCCAGTTGTGTGCAGATTGGAGAATCCCTATTGAAGCTAATTTTTCAAGCAGAATTGATCTATCGACGCAATCGAAGGCTTTGGTCAAGTCAGCAAAACAGCCAATAACTGTCTCGCCAGCCTCCATCGCATCGATACAATCACTAACAAAATCGATCAAAGCTAATTTGGTTGATTTATTTTTCCTGAAACCGTATTGCCGTTCGCAGAAAATTTTTGAGTGTTCAAGATATTCAATCAATTGTTTGCAAGCAATTTTTTCAAGTAATTTGGAGACAACCGGGAGGAGTGAGATTGGACGATAATTTTCCATGACTTGATCATCATTCTTTTTGAAAAGTGGTTTCACTTTAGCAATTTTTGCTTGGTCGGGAAAAACACCCTCAGAGAGAGAGGTATTAAAAACATGAACCAGAGGATCCAAAACCTCATTCACACAGTGCTTCAAAACATACATACTGATGTGATCAGGACCAGTTGATTTTTTTGATTCAAGTTTTGATAAGGTTTCCTGAACTTCCTTCCTACTTGTCTGAGCAAATGCCAAAAAAGATCTAGATTCTGGTTTTAGTCTATTGTATCCTGATATAATCTGCTTATTGTTTTCTCCATTTATAAGTTTTTTACAGTATAGGCCTAAAATCAGATTTGTAATAATCGTAAGTAAAGGTAGCGCCTAATAATATTAATACTGTAAGCATTACGCAACAGTGTTTAACAACATGTATTTCAAGAACTGCAGGCGCTAGGTCTTTAAAGCGTTTAACATACTTAAATAAGGATTGGTTTAAGGCAATAACCATAATATAATACATTTGTATCATGTATATGTTTTTTACTGTGAACCCCTAGTACATAAACTCACGAGCCGCTACTGGTTATCTCCATTTTTTTATAGGACCTCCAGTTTAGGCCCTAGATTCATAAACAACAGTGCCTTTTTTGAAATGTGTTATTGTCTTCCCTTTCCAAGAGTGCAGGGTAGAAAGTTTTTGTTTTGAGAATTTCCTGTGTACAAAGAATTCCTTCCAAGGAATATTCATGCAAGTTTGTAGCTCATTAGGAATTTGATTAGAATTTGAATAACTGAGTCAGTAAATGAATGAGTTACACATGTGGCTGTATGTGATATAAAAAAGCGTAACATAATCTTGTTTTTGTATGCTCTAAACTATCAGATTAATACCCTAATACAGTAAACTCCCGATTATCCGTGAGCGGATTATCCGCAGTGCGGACTATCCGGATGTGCTACAAAAAGTGAGAAAATACATATTTATAAAAAAATTAGACTGAACTGACAAGTTTTTTGAGTACAAAACGTGCGCAGGCTATTTCCGTCTACCGTAACGCGAAGACGATTTTCGTTTACTGCGACGCGAAGACTTTTACCGCGACGCAAATACGATTTTCATCTACCGCGACGCGGCAACGTTTTTTGTCTACTGCGATGTGACAACAATTTATCTATTGCGACAATGATATTCGTCTACTGCGACGGCCATATTTGTCTACCCCGGCGTCTACCACAACGATGATACTCGTCTAGCGCATCGACGAACTTTGCCTACCGCGACACGACGTCCATATTCGTGTAACCCGACGACGATATTTTTTCTACCACGGCGACGATACTCGTCTACCTTGACAACGATATCCTTCTACCACGACGACGATTTTCGTCTACTGCTACGTGACAACAATATGTGTCTACCGCGACAATGACAATTTGTCTACCACAACGACGATATTCGTTTACCGCAACGTCCATATTTGTCTATTGTGACGCGATACTCGCCTACCGCGACGTTATAGGATATCCCCCCCCCCCCCGAAATTAAATCTGGGTTCGCCCCTGACTGTATTAAATAAATTGTTTTTTAATGTTGAAATTGTTTTCTCTTTCATTCTCTCCCATTTTCAACACTTGCGGATTATCTGCAATTTTCGTTATCGGCGATAGTCGCGCCACCCAATTCCGTGGATAATCAGGAGTTTACTGTATTTATTTTATTTTATTATTCATTTTCATTTTTCTTCATTGTTGCTGCAAATGGTTTATAGAAAAGTGTAAACTTAAGATTAATAATTTAAGCAGATGACACCACACTCTTATGCTCAGGTAGGGATTTGTGTGAACTGTAGGGGACAATGTGGCTTGCAGAGGGCAATGTTTTAACCTGTTTTTTTGCTAACAAACTGGTATGTATTAAAAAGTAAAGTCAATTTTTTAATATTTGATTAATCATACAGTGAATATTCATATCCAGTGAATCATTCAGTGAAATTATTAGGTATTTGCCATTAACTGGAGTGTCCATATCAAAATTATTTGTAATCAAGGTTAAGAGTTAGTTACTTTGTATGGAAATAAAAAGATATTGTTTCTCAAACCTATCTAAGAACAGCTTACTTAAGGTTTGAATCTCAACAACCTATGGTTAGTTTTATGGAAACATTCCCCTTTCGTTAGGGACATTGCTAACTCAAAAAAGGTAGTTATTTCAATGTGCCTTGCTGGACCTGTAGATCATTGCCAACCTCTTTTTATTCAAATGAAAATTTTAACAGTAATTAATCCACATATTTTTCAGGTTTTACTAAAATACATATGGTTATATCAAAACATCACAAACATAATACCAGAGACATTGTTAATTGCATCTTCCTCAACAATGGTCATCTAAAGTGGGCAATTCTCACATGAATTGTATCAAGTATTTCATCAACCTCCCCTGCTTTGCATATACATGTTCCATAGTTATTTTAAATCTTAACTGTTAAAGTGGCTTTTGGAAAACCATTTTAATGCATTCCATAACTCTGATATAAGTGTAAACTTATAACTTTGATTTTTATCTAATTTAAAATGTTTATTTTTGGTTCTTAATTTGAGTTTAATTAAGCCTTTGACATTGTCTTATATTATGTAATTGTGATTACAGGAAACTTCTTGATTCTTAATCAAGCTGAAACAGTAAAGGGCAAAATTCTTGATTCTCGATTATTTAGACTGAAATAGTAAAAGCTGATTTAAAAATTTAAGTTTTATCAATAGGCCCATAACAAATTTTACTTTTATAGAACCACAAGTAGCCTAAAATTTCGCCTGTTCATGTTATTCAAATATTGGATAATTTTCTGCTTTCAGACATTGGTGGCCTCTAACAACTTGAAAGACAAAATTCATGTGATAGCAGGGAAAATTGAAGAAGTAGAATTGCCTGAAATGGTTGATGTCATTATATCAGAACCGATGGGCTACATGTTATATAATGAAAGAATGTTAGAAACGTACCTACATGCAAAAAAATGGCTCAAACCTGGTGGTAAGTTAGTGCAATAAATATTTCTTAGGACAAGACTGAATTTTAATGTGGTTTTTTAGAATGATAACCTATATATTGTTTTGTGAAAACATGAAAGAGTACTTTAAGAGCATTGCGTCAGAAGAAACATTGCAGGTACCAATATTTAACATACAAATCTAGAAACAGTATTAACTGGAGGCTTACTTGATCCACTTCATCATAATCCGGTCGCCAAACTTTGTGACCTTGAAGAAGGGTCCGACTCAAATTTTATGATTGATTTTACTATTTGATGCACTGAATAAGAATACGACGGATACCAGAGTGGCATCCTTGAGCAACTTTGAATATGAAAGGTCAAAGTTCACAGGGCCTAAAATACAGATACAAAAATTGAAAAAAATTATATTTATGGTATCAAAACAAATATTTCCCAAGATACTGATTTGAAACCACCGCCGATAGTTGCTAGATGGTAAATACTTCATTTTGATCGGGTATGAATTTTCAGCCACCATCTTGGATCTGCCAAATTGGATACAAGATAATTTTTTTAAATATGAATGTAGTGGTGTGACACAGTATGTTATGAGACTAGATTTTCATGCTGGTTATAATGCCGCAATCTGTTTTTGAAAATATTGCTCCGTTCTTGAGATATGCTCAAATAAATAACGTAACATATACTTTAATAACGCTGTACGTTTCTTCTCTCTATGTTCCTTATGAGCGTTTTTCAAATTACTATTTTTTTGTTTTTTTTTCTTATAACTCCCGTTCTAATCACAGTGTGACGTTCGTTAAGTTTTTAACAAATTCAGTGAATTAGTGGCTTTAATTTGAACTATTGATCATTTAAATACGACCAGTTAGAGATGAGTTATAAAGCTGTGTCCAACAGAAAATGTTTTTTGTTCCAAATTAATTTTTACTCAAAAATTTACATTTCAGGTTCTAAATACGTCTCTGTATTAGCTCTTGTCTTATAACACTCAAGTGATCTTTGGCTTTCATTTGAGCCATGGATTATCTAAATCTGACTGAGCTGAAAAGAGTTATGATTCTTCTAAGAATGCCAAAATTGTTACTTGTATAACGCTTAAACATACATAGAATTCTAAATGCAGTTTTGTTGACGAAATCGAAAAAGATACAAAAGTAGATCGAAGAACAGTACCTTTGATCCAATTTATTGTAGCTGTGGCATCTGGTTGAATTGGTGAGCAGCAGTTGGGGGTGTGAGGGTCTCACAGCAGAGGGGTAGAAGGCGCCAGGGCTGAGGGCGGAGGTGCGAACAGCACGGCGGCATCAGTGGGGGATGTGGAGTCGTAGATGTGGTGACAGTACTCTACACGCGCACTTTGTTCACAACTAGCACTTTCACTATGCAAATTAAAAATTGTATGTAAACACTTAATATTATATGGAAACAAAAGTAGTTATTTATTTAATTGTGGAAAGTCCATGAGAGTTAACCGTGTAACGCGACGCAGGAATTCAACATTAAGGGCAGCTCAAAAATAAGAAGAATTTGATTTTAAACAAGTGAGCGTCTTGTACCCCTGCTCCAAATATGAACGGACCAATAGCAAGTAAGGAACATTGTAGTGGGAAAAATTAGATTTAAAACAGATGTCTCTCTCTCGGTTATCTGCCAAAATTGTTCGATCTCGATATCAAAAACATACTGTCCGAGGAAGATATGGAATTTTTTTATTTACCATTAGGATATCATAGAGAATTACTATGCAGGTTTGCGGCCATAAAAATATATAAATCGGGGATTTTAGGCGAGTATTCAATAGTTCTCAGCTACATAGGGCCACAAACCAAGTTTTGTTGAGATGTGTCGAGAAATGAATGAGCTATAGAATTAAACTTATTTTCCCTAAGAATAACATAAGGCAAAGGACTGTTTGCCGCTTTCAATATCTCAGTAACCTCTGGTCATAGAGCAATGATACAGAGTTCTGAATTGTTTGTTTTTTCAATGGTGCAAACAATAAATTTTATTATTGTTTTCCCAAATAAAAAGCTCAAAAAAATTTTGGGGAGGTTTTATCCCCTTTTTCCCCTTTCTGGTAGTTCGATCGGGCTAATTTTCTAACTTGTCTTGTTTGTTACTTGGTTTTGTAATCGTACCTTTTAGTAGATATTTTTTAGTAGGTTAGGGCTACTATTATGTATTGAAATATTAGAATAAAAACACAGTACTCTTTAACTTTATTTATTTATCGACTGACTAGTTTCAGGACTAAGGCCATTTTCAAAGTCTAGTACCTTACTTTGAAAAATGGTACAGTCGATAAATAAAGAAAGTTAAAGAGTACTGTGTTTTTATTTTAATATTTCTATATATTATATATTATTTATATTTTATTTATAAATTCAAATGAATGGTGTTTTTTGCTTCTGGGAGTCCCAAAAATAAAGTTATCATGGTCTCGGGCTTAGGTCTTTCTATGAGACCTATGGTAATAGCTTATTCCCTTTAAGAAAGTTGCTCTAATTGTATATCTCACTTGTTTCTCAACATATCTTCATGAAACTTGGCATGTTGCTTCATCTAGTTGAGATCTATGGGATTATTGGCTAAACCCTCGGATTAAATATTACTGGATCGTGCTCTCAATAGACGAAAAACGTGCCAGCCTCCCAGGCCGTTGGGTGGCAAGAAGGTCTAAACTGACCGCCGCACGTTGAGTCTTTACATTAGATAAGTCTCTCTGTGACCTTCATATGTCACTATAATATGTCAAAACCTATGTGAGTGGGAAGAATACATCTTAAAGAATGCTGATATGTAATTTATATGGTTTGAATGAAAAAAAAACGACTGGTTTTCTTTAAAATAAACGGAAATACCAGTTCCTTGACAAATTTTCAATTTCGAATTTTTTTAAGCGGACCTTGACGTTGAGACCAGGTAAACGTTATATTTTTAGAAAGATAAAGCTCTGATAAACTAGTTTTGTGTATTAAATTGCCAAAATAAAATGAATATATATTTTATCATTACTGAAGTTGAATTTCACCCTCCGCAACCTTATTTATGAGGAAGCGCTGATAATTTTGCTTCCAGGAAAAATTATTTTAAACAATAACTTCACTCTAAAAATACTTTCCTATTTTCCTAGTACCTATTATATTTTTATTCACTTCTCATTTTACATAAGTTTAAAATTATTACCAGTAATTGTAAATAGGAACAGTAGAACGGAAATAATATTAACAACCGTTACATCGTTCTTATCTACTTACGATGAATGTGAGTTTTTTCTTAATGTTATTTTTTATCCTTCCTTTTTTGACAGTAAGAAGTAAATATTCGCAAATAGGTGTATGATACAATATTTAAAGAGTTCAATGATATTGTCTTAAAAGATAAGGCGCATCAGTTTTAAATATTATAAATATTTTTCGCAAAAGTAGAGAAAAATATTTCCTAATTTAAACATAACTTTGAATTGTAATAATTAACAAAGATAAGGGACAATATGTCAGCTGGAAATTATTAAAAACAAATAATAAAGATGTTCGTTCAATGTAGAGAAGTCTGTCGTAGTAAGACAGTCGGCCCATGCGTTATCATATGAGGACTTTCTTATTCGCGCGCCACCTGATGATCGAGAAATCCTACAAAAAAACTGTTCAGACAAAAAAAATCTCTGGAATGTTATCTACAACTTTGTCACTGACACTTTTTCCCAGACCAAAATATAAAAAACTTCCTCGCTTACTACTTTTTTCACCTCTTATTTTAATAGAATTAAAAACATTTGGCGCTAAACAAATTATTAAAATCCATGCAATTAGTTTTTGGAATCAAAATGGTTACCATTAGATTCGTCATTTCAAGCTGTAAAATGTGATATAAAATTATATTTTTTTACTCAGTTTATTGTTTGGTAAATGCCAGTTTGATTGAAGCGCTGTTCACTCGACTGGCGTCGGGGTCCCGCCAGATAAGACCTCTTTGCCACCCAACGGTGAAAACGATGGCACGGTTTTCGCCCGACTTTAGCATTGGAAGGCGCGATCCAGTTATGTTTCATCCGAGGCTAAACCCCGCCAATTTCATATTTATGTGGCAGCAAACGTGCACACTCATTCCCTATGAAATCCTTTAAGAGAATATTGAAGTGTGTGCGTGTATGGACATACTCGATATGAGACTATCTGAATAATTTATTTTAATATTTGAAATTCGCTGTGTATGCAGGTTTGCTGCAACTGGGGTAATTTTTCATTGCAAAAAAATTGAACCTCAGATGTTACAGCAGGCGGGTTGAATGTTATTGTTAGTAGAATAGTGCTAGACTGAATATTTTAGTTTGTAATTTGAAAGAAAGAAAAAATTTTTACTCTGTTCTGTGTTATTAATTTGTTCTGTTTACCACACACACCGGTTTAATTTCTAAAAGAATACAATGACTGTATGTTTATCTTAATTAACTATGGGAAATTAATTGATGCATTCAGTGTCTGGACAAAAGAGGCTTCTTAAGATGACAATTAATTGATATTGATACGCCCCATATTGAAAACTTTGTGTTGGATATTAATACTTCAATTAACATTGAACTAATAAAATGTCAATCTTGATAAATCCTTTTCCACTTAATGATTTTGCCTTGAAAATTAGTTTATACAATAATTAATTAGTAGACTTATACTGGTCGTTGAATGTTTGAAATTAATTTGTTGGTGATGTTAGTAATGTTTTGATTTTTGTGGACATTTCCCATCACTGTTTAGTGTTTAGTAAAAACAAGTTCCATGTTTTGGGATCTGATCCTGTCTTTAGGTGGAAAAGTAATGTAGAACATCAAGATTAGTAACAAAACCTGGAAAAACATAGCTTAAATAAAGAACTGAAAAAGTAGTAAAAAACACTGTCAAAAAACAAGAACACAATATAACACAGAAATCACATATTTCACCAATAGAACAGAACACGTCCACACCCAATCAGAGCAGAGCAAAGACTATCACTATTTAAACAGCAGCTTACTTGGCATATGGTGACCTACCTTGCCACAACAGCACAAAACCGTCAACTCAGCACACAACTCAATAGGCCTACCTCTGTCTACTGCTATAAAAGCTGACCTACCTCAATTTCCTGCTACACCGTCACTTTATGTTTACGCCAACACAAAGTTATTTATTTATATATTTTTATTTTATTTTATTTTATTTGGAAAATCTGCATGTGCAATGCCTCCTCCAAAGTTGTGGTATATGTAATATTGGAGTAAGATTCTCAGGAATAAAATGCACAAACCCATGTTGAAAATAGTACCATGCAGGCTGCCAAAGCATTCTGGAAAGAACTTAAAAAAATACCCCTGTTGTAGCAGTGCTGCATACTCAGCAAATTTCAAATGCTTAAATAAATCGTTCCATTTTGAGCCTAAAATCAAGTACCTGATTGGAGCCTGACCACCGCACCATCTCAGTCTGTTTGAAAAGAAACCAGCACAGAAAGGAGCTTTGTATTATAACCATCTACCTGAGCAGCTTAAGATACTATCACTAACACACTTCAAGAACCAACTGACATCATGGCTACATGATAGGCCACACTACCCTGAAGCCGAATTCCCGAACAACAGTACCAATGGAGCTCCTCCTTTGATTCTTATAAAAAAAGTCAATTAGTTATTGCTTAGTTTGTAATTGTAACCTGTTGTACTATTCTCAATGTCAATGAAGAAATGTTGTCTTTGGTCTTGTCTGTTGTCTAGTGATCGTAATTGTCCACAGAAGTCAAAACAACATAATTTGCTAATATTAAACATTTAATGCTGACGGCTTGGATCCGAGCCATCGTTTAACATTGGAACATATGTCAATTTCTTGTTAAAACATTTCTGCTGCAGTGAAAGTGTTAATGAATTTGTTGAAGCATACCCCCTTATATTTAACACCAAACTCTGAATGAAGGTGTTATTTAATGATACCTCCAGCTAAATTTTTGTTATCCCCACAGTGCTATTTTACCTAATTTGTCCTGCAGGTATAATGTTCCCCAGTAGAGGTGACCTACACATAGCTCCCTTTATGGATGATTCCTTATTTATGGAACAGACAAATAAGGCTAACTTTTGGTGAGTACTTAATAACCTTTATTTAAATAAATTTAACATTTTGACCAATAAAACTTTATGTTGAATATTTGGAAAATGTTGATGTAAATCTTGGTCATGACTTTAGTTTTATTGAGTATATGACTCAAAATAGATTCATGAAGAAAAGCAGTAAATAAGTAGGCCTATTTTGTATTTTTAAGTAGAATAAATCTATTTATATTATTTTATTTATATTATATTTTCATTAAAATATAATGAAATTTAAAAAAATCAGTGAAAAAACTCTTATTAAAAAAAGCCTTTTATAGTATAAAAGAATATATGGACTACGAATTTGAAAAAGAAAATTAAAATTAAACACTATGTTAATCAAAAATTAGGTAGAATAAGTTTTGTATAAGGTACATAAAATTAAGAAATATTGTAATTGCCAATGCAAATGTAAATTTGTTAGGGCAAATAAAGTTATTATTATTATTATTATTTAAAGTTGTAGTTGAGTTTAAAATTAATCATTTTTGGTGTTTAACGCAGAACTGGATATGAACATAAAATGTGGTGTTACAGACCTGATCAATCCAGTTCAGTCATGAAAAATTCTTAGGACTATTGTAATTTTGGCATAAATATGAAATACAATCATCCTTCGTCCTTCGTACGAAAACTTAGCTTCTTTCAGAGTTGTGAATTTGTTAAGAACATTCACCAGAAATAAATAAAACGTTTTAAAAATGATCACACAAGCACTGTGATTGGATACATGCTCAGGAGTCGGATACCTGCTGGACAGCATGCATATTCAATCCCAGTGTTTGTGTGATAATTTTTTAAATGTTTTATATATTTGTGGTAAATGTTCTTAAAAGATTGACTACTCTAAACCAAGCTAAGTTTTCATGCAAAGGACCTGATGATGGCATTTATGCTGAAATTGCAATAATCCTATGAATTTTTCATAATTGAACTGGATTAATCAGATACATAACACCATATTTTTGTGTTTACAGTTAAGTTGGTATAAAAAATACCTTGTTTTAAAAGAGAGCTCTTAATGCATAAATATTACCCCCAGTTTCCCCAGCCATTAAAATTTGTAGCTACATTTTAGCCTATTTTGTACCTACATTAAAATTTCAAACTATTTACTGATTTTTTTATATGTTGTTTAGCTGAGAACCAGCATCTTACAGCATGCAATGACCTGTGCTAGTCAGATGGCAGTAGAGAAATCACAATTCACAATGAACTGTTTTAAGTTTTTCACAGACATGTTGAAAACTATGCATCACATTTAAAATTTTTGCTACCAAACATTAACTTGAAAGAAAATTAAATTTAAGTTCTACAATTTAAGTGATTTACAGCTTTACAGATCTGGAGTAATGATCCTTCCTTCGTATCTTCATAAGCAAAACTGTATGAATCCTTCCACTTGACTAAACAAGGGATATTTTGAAAATTTCAGACACTACTGGGCAAAAACTTAATACTTTGGAGAGAGTTAACACACAGCAATGAAGGAAAATTCATGGCCTAAAATTGCCGCTGCTCTAAATTTTTTTCCCTGTGTAGTTAAGACAAATTGACAGCCTAAAAATATATTCCTTACAAATTTACTGAAGTTCACCTTTTTTCATGTGAACAGGTTGAATTGATTTTGAGAAAATGAAGTTTGAAAACATGACTCTATTTATTACTCTAGAGGAATAGATAAATATATAGGGTGTGTGAAAAGAACCTTCTGTTTTGATCTCTAAATTATAGTTTAATAAACATATAATTAAATATATCAAATTAAAGGAAAACTCACCTAGTTTTTGGCGGAAGTCACAGTTTGTTGGTATTAACAGCATGGCAATATGTCACAGAAAACAAAAAATTTAACTTCTTTCCTTCAAAAACTTGTATCTTCGGACCCATTAAAGCTAAAGACTTGTAAAAACACTCAGGCTGTAAGATCTGTTAAAAATTAAAAAATCTCAAAAAACCAATGCATTTGGAACATTTGATGTATTATTTAATGTTCGAAATGCCTCCAAAGTTACATACATAGGCTAGAAAGTTTTTGTTTTGTAACAAAAACTTTATTGAGTTTACCATTTGTTCAATAAATGATTTATAGTGATAAGATTATTAACTACAATATACAATGAATTTTTTTAAGAGGGTGGCGGCCTCTTTTTATCTTGCATTTGCCCCCCCCCCACGTGGGCCTCAGATCTGTGTGTGGAAGTTATCAAGCAAAGCAAGGAGACACAGAACTCAAAGAAAAATAACTGAAAGAAAAATTGTAGCCTCGTGGCGTTTTGAGTTAGCACTGTACTTCAGGGCTGAAGCTTCCTTTTATCTCGAATTACAGATTTACGAATCGATTACAGGGTTCAGACTTGCTTCCATGGCGTGGACCTCAGTTCTATGAGGGACCCGGCCATGAAGGAGTATTTCCGGCAACCCATCGTCGACACGTTCGACATGCGGATTTGCATGGCTAAGTCCGTCAGACACAGCGTGGACTTCAGCCAGGCTCACGAGTCCGATCTCCATAGAATAGGTAGGTTCACATAGATAAAAAACCCTCTTAAAGAATGCCAGTAAACCGATTGGAAATATAGAAAATCCACGAGGTTCGTTCAGAAAGTAAAAGAAGTTTTGTCCCAACATCTAGCTCATTGGTCTCATCTCCGTGACTGATAGTGCGACCTAAACCCTCACTCCTGGTCCCAATCTGAGCCAAGTCTTGTTGCCGACTGACCACGCGTTTCATTGCAGCGTTTCAAAATGGCGGCGTCCTTTTAAAATCCCGCCAAATTGATTTGACCTAATAATGTTGCTTCTTTCAGTTCCTTACCATTTGCAAACACTTTCCTGCCTAAAAATTCCCTTAACCTTGCAAAAAAGGTTATCACTCGAGACCAGGCATGGGTTATGCAGGGTTTGTCTGAAAATGTCTCACTTGAGGCGGCAAAGTTATGTGAAGATGCTGCTGCTGTGTGGGCCAGGTGCCACATCGGCCTGGATCAGCAACATTCTCGCCTGTGATTGGATTTATCCATGTCACATGTTTTGAATGGCGTATCAAGCCATCGTAGGGCCTTGCAATAGACTCAGGATTACTTTTTTCTACTCAAGGCTTAAATACAACATGGAATAAACTCTTTAGGCTGCAAAACAGTATTAAAATCACATTACTCACAGTCGGCGGGATTTTCAGTTCACACTGCCATTTTGAAAAACTGTAAGAAGGAAATACGTGATCGGTCGGCAACAAGACATGGCTCAAATTGTGTCCAGGAGAGGACCTATAGACCAAACCTAAAGGACCTCAGTCGCGGTGTCGGGGCAACAGGGCTATATGAGTAACAAAACGTCCTTGACTTTCTGGGCAACCCTAGAATATTTGTTTGTTTGTTTGTTACTTAACGATTTACGAGATACTTGGATTAAAAATTAGAAAAATTACCCAAAATTATAGACGTTAAGTGCTATGTTCCCTGTATATTTTGATTTTGTTTTATTGAATATTTCTTCATTGTTTCACACCTAAGTACACTTTTTGCAGTTACTTTTCAGACATATTAGAACTTCCAAAATAAATAAAAGAATACTTTTTAATATTCTAATCAATGCTTCTATTGTGATTTGGGGGACTACGAATCTGATTGTAATGATTAGGTTGGCTTAACCTGAAAACTATTAGCCATGTAGGAATAAATAAGGGCAACTAATGGAAAAAATGTAAATTTGGTGATTTATCAGTGTATTTAATATGAAAACCTTTAATGGTCAATATTGTAATGTTTTGTAAAACATGTTTTGAGTGGCCGATAGCTCTCTGGCTTAAAAAGTAAAGTTGTCCTCGGTCCCGACATAGTATTTGAATTAAGTTAGAGAGATCGAGATTGTTATGAAATTAAGGCCCGGATCAGTGCAGAAGTCAGTAGTCAGATTTCCTTCGTGATATTGTTATTCCTTGTCACCCATTTTTATTTTATTGTTTAGCACTAACAATTATTCATGTTTAAGCAGTTTTTTTCATGGTTAAAACAACATTGATAACAAAAATTCATTTACTAACAGGATTCATTAACTTTTATTGCTATCTCTTTCCACTCGTGCAATAAATACGTTACCGAATTCTGTCGTAATGTTTTTCAAGGTGATATCATGTCCCTAGCGGTATCATCAATATTTAAATATATCGTCCCTTTCCACTCATCTAATAAATATGTTTGCATCATATTACACAGAAACATCTGTTTTATGTGCCTTACTCTTGGCTGTAAAGTTACTCTTTGCTGATAACTGCACGGTAAATTTACCGTGCACGAGGAAACGGAAGTAAACAATCAGCTGATTGCAGGAAACCGACGTTTAATATGCATGTTTACATGTTACTTCAGAGGAATGTAGTGGTAGCACTGGTAGCAGTAGCAATTTTTTTAGGTTAGGTTTGAAGAATTGAGAAACGTATTGGTTTATGCAAGGAACACGTAAAATATGTTTTATCCTGAGTAGTATGATGTAAAGTATCGTATGTCACATGCCCAGTAAGTTTTACCGTACTTGCATGAAAATCCTGCACTCGCCTCTGGCTCGCGCGGGAATTATCATGCTCATCCGGTAAAACAGACTTACCGGTCTAGTAACGTAATATACTATTCCGAATTCTGTCCGAGTGTTTTTCAAGTCAATATTTTGTTGTCTAGGGTGTCATCAAAATAATTTGTCTTATGTTACAGAAATCCCACTCGAGTTTTATATGCTAGAGTCGGGAACGGTGCACGGGTTGGCGTTCTGGTTCGACGTCGCGTTCTCCGGCAGCAGCCAAACCATCTGGCTCTCCACGGCCCCTACAGAGTCCCTGACACATTGGTACCAGGTCCGGTGTTTGTTGGAGAACCCCATCTTTGCCAAAGCCGGTCAGCTTCTCACGGGCAAAGTCATCCTGCAGGCAAACCAACGGTAATTGACGAATTCACCTTCTAAATTGTGCATATTATTTCCTAATTTTAAGCCTCTTACAAATCAGTTAGAAACTTTAAATTGCTGAACCCCGTAAAATATGGTAGGTCACAATTTTGATCTAAAATTCCATTTTGGAGTTTTATACTAATAACTGGCAGTTATACCCGCAGCTTCGCCCGCTAAAAGGATTACTGATTTTAATTAAATCAGTATACAATGTGCAATTTTTAGGAATAATTAATAAACGGACTGATTTGGGCCAAGAGCGTACAATTACACCCTTAAGGTGCAGCTGGTAATTCAAATCAAATCATATTTATTGTCACATTACATTTGTACATAGCAGGGCTACATAAACTGGTGACATAGTCAAAAGCATTCCGAAAGATCCAGAGTTAAAATAATTCAACCCTAGAAAGAGAATGTGTAACTTTTCCTCTAAAAATGTTTCTCTTATGATTAGCAAATGGTATGAATTAGCTTCCTCTTATTTGCCACTATAGAGAATGAGGGATAACCTGGGATATAAGACAAAAAAAGCTAAGAGCGAGTTTTTGACTTGGCATGAATCTGAATTTAGCATGTTTTTGAAAATGGACCAAAAACTATAAAAAAATAGACGGTAAATGCCTTGGCCAAAAACCTATTTCCAAAACATTTCTCATCCACATTAAAGATTGGGTCTCTCAGCCATCGATAAGGCAAAATTATCGTATTACATCTAAACTCCTAAAATTTTAATTTTGGAAACTGTTTCTAGTGGATATACATACACTTGATGATATGTAATGTCCATACTGAAGTTTAATATTATAGTTTGATTTCTTATTTACCTATTTATTAGACGGACAACCCATTTTACATAAAGTTGAAAAACAATAAAGTACTTCGAGGGGTTGACAATGCAAGTAGCTTAAATGGCATTTGACAAATAGTATCTATAGTGGCCGGAATAGATTTGTACATTTTATTCTTTTATTTGATTGGATATCATACCTTTTCTATCCCCAGAAAATATTCTATAGGCCTTCAATCCTTAGTTTTGAAAACTGAAATGGCCGCCATTTTGAATTTTTAACACACTTTATTTCACCCATCTGAGAGAATATTTTTAAAACCTCACTTATTCTTATCTAAAGCCTATAAAAAAATATTTGGGGGATACTAAGCTTTGAAAACTATAAATGGCTGTTGTTTTAAATTTCAAAATATACTATATCTAAGCCTTTTGATAGGAAAGTTTTAAAATCCTTTCTTAGTACTCATCTAGAGCCTGTAAAGAATATTTGTGCCAAGTTTCATGGCTCTAAGCCTTACTTGTTTGTGAGAAGCTGTGATGCCAGTCAGTCAACAGTTTTTGGCTTTTATACATTTTTTAAAAACAATATAAAATATAAAATTTGTCAGTGATTGGGCTTCTATTTGGTTCCAGAGTTTTAGCTTGTTAAATGCTCTAAATGGAATTTTTTCTGTTTTTTGTATTGTCTTCAATTTTTACCATTATACTTTCTCATTTCCTTTATAAATGCCATAGCAGTTATTTTACTTGAAAATTATGTCAGTGTTTTATTTTTTATTTCTTAAATCGAATAATTACTGGTCTAATATGTAGAATATTTTGACACTCGTTAAAAACATGGCAAAATGAAAAAATTATTTCCAATTATGAAACTTGAGACAACTTTGAGTACCTTAAGGCCTGGTATATATGACGACTCACAGAATGGACAATAGACAAAATTCTTTTGTTGTCCCCTTCCATTATTCACACTTGGTGTCATGTAAGCCAGGCCTATGTCCGGATTTTCACATCGCAACCATGACTGTCAATGGACTAGTGATCTCGAGACTGTCATTTTAAGTTAGAAGGTAGCCAAATGCTTGTCTTGGATATCCTTTGTATATTCGCTGTAAATGCATGAGGCCAAAAGACGGAAATATTTGCTTTTTTAGACATATTAAACAAGCGTACTTCAAATTAGTCGTTATGTCAGGGGGGGTTAATCTAAACAAATCACCAATGAATTTCATTTGCAAAAAATAAACTACTAAATAATAGATTAATGAATTATATATAAGTTAACTCGAAATAACTAGTTTGGTAATTATAAATAAGTTAATTATAATAAGTTGATTAAGTTAATTAATAATTTTTTTCTTTTTAAATAAAAAAATATAAAATTATTCATTGATTTTTATTTATGAATTTTATTTTATTTAGAATTTTTTTGAATTTTTTAAATTTAAATTTTATTCACATTTAACTTTTTTGTTAATCACCAATGAATTTTAATTGCAGGCAAAGCTACGATGTGACGATGGACCTGAGTATAGAAGGGAACGAGCAGACTCGGTCGGTTAACACTCTAGACCTGAAGAACCCGTACTTCCGGTACACGGGGCAGCCAGTGGCGCCGCCGCCCGGGATGAGCACCACGTCGCCCTCCGAGGCCTACTGGACCCAGCTGGACGCTCAAGGTGCTCGCCAAGGTGAAAGATCCCCCCCCCCCACCCCCGGTCCGTCTGTTATACCTTTCGACAGCCCATTTTGTTCAGTGCATGTTTAGTTAACCCCTTAAGCACGGAGTAATTTGCCCCCCGCGTGATCAGTAGCGTGAAGTTTAATTACACGATCAACGCAAAATCACGGTGTTTTCGCCTCAACGCGACGAGCGCAATACTGCAGAACTCGTGGCGTGGACGTAGTTCCAAAAAAATCCACTAGAGTGCAGCACCAAACGGTCTGCCACTCGTCAGGGTCAACTGTGCAGTCGTAGAATGGAAAATACCTAGCAGAACAGTTGTACTAACAAAATAATGAAATAATCAGCTGAGAACGTCAAATCCGAGTTAACTCGGGTGTGGCGGTTAACAAGCAAGGGTGACGCACGAGATATCTCATGCGTGGCGGTAGCGCATATAGAATACTACCATGAGCTAACTCGTGCGCGGCCAAACTTTGTTTAAGGGTGTTTGGTCAAAAGTTATTACAGTAGAACCTCGCCAATCCGTCATCTACGGGACCGGGGGCATGGTCGGAACAGCAAAAAGGTCGGATTATCTGATGAACTCATTTTATTGACATGAAAACGTACAAAAACTGTATTTCGATCAGAAAAAAAAATGCATTAAGAGTGTTTAACAAGCTACTGTACTGTAAAAAACGACATTAGGACAAAAAAACTAACCGCACCAAATGTTATGTTGCTCTACTGAACGATATACGCACTCCCAATGAATAATACGTCATCGACAGGAGCCAACCTAAACGGAGGAATGCAGCGGAAATGTAAACAAACATCAATTTCCATGCGTGGTCGGACTAACCGATGAGAAAACCCCACTGAGGGCGAACTAGCGGAGGCCTATTTCCCCGGCGTCATAGTCGTATTAACCGAAGAGTCGGACTATCGGAGGTCAGACTAGCGAGGTTCTACTGTATTACGATTTTTTCCCTGGTATTGTTTATTATGTTCGAGACAACAATTGGGAAATTTTTGATAATTTTTTTTATGTAAACTATTAGAGCTGCAGAAGTACAAAGTGTCCAAAGCAGGCAAAAAATGCCAATGTCGGTACGACTTCAGAGGGAAACCGCTTGATTTACAGGGCCATTATTTTGGGTTTCTTTTGTGATTCATTACTGCTTAGAACCTAACATATAAATAAAGAATTAAACCAAATAATAAAAATTAATCTTAGTTTTTGAAAATTTTTTTTTCTGCTCCATTTAAAATGTTATAGCTTAAAAACTATGTTAATTTTGAGGCCTGTCATTACTGTACGATGTCCTAAAAAATTTTCAACTTAATTTTTAAAACCTTTTCCTAAGTAGTTGTATCAAGAAATTGAACTTTGCACCTGCATAATTCGATTAAGTGACCCGCATTTAACAAATGAATGCTATTGACACTCTCCTGCCGCAGCCCTTAATCGAATCCATTAATAAAAAAATAAATACTTTTTCTCATTTTCGACGAATTATCCTCAATTCTGGGTGAGTTATTTGAGTTTTTTGTGTCTTGTATGATTTGCTACTTTGTTGCTGGCATGGTGTAAAACCGGCACCACAGATAAAACAAATACAGATTGGTGAAGCTCGGTTATTTTCCAAACCCATTCTCTTGACGCCGCTCCGTGCCCCTTCAGCTATTGCCTGCGGTGTCGGGTGAGATTGCACCGATATAACATACTGCATTGCCAACATTCTAACGGCAGTTTGCTACTGTGGCGTACGCAGGATTTATTTTTGGGGAGGAATATACTACCAGGGGGCCAGGAAACTTTTGTAAATTACAAGTGTAAATTTACCTTTTTAAGCAGTTCAGAGGCATTACAGCAAATAGAATAGCTCCCGAACTTGAACCCAATATGAGGCTGCAAAACTGATTCGATTGTGAACATTTTAGATGATAATATTGGAAATGAATCAAAACATTTGAAGTTTATGGTTGTATATCTATGAGTCTATCTTTTGTTGCCATTGCTTGGTTTCAGTATACTGGGTTTTTATGTGTAACTGTTAGCTATCTATTTATTTTTATTCATTCAATCTATGTCGAAACCCTAAATTAATAATGTAAAAGGTCAATTTTTTTATTATATCATTTACCACTAATATTATATAGCAGTAAAAAATGGTCACCTCGACTGCCACACATAGGAATTGAAAATGAAATTTAATTTTTGTTAAAGATATTATCATGTATTTATTGGACCTTACTGACAAGTAGCTTAAGTTAACTTAGTAAGGCCAGATATTGTGAAAACTTATGTAATTCAAACAAATAAAATAAAATAAATATTCCGCAAGCTGACAGGTTTATCAGTAAACTACACAAAAAGTGTATAAACAGGATAACTCATAAAAGTATAACTATTATCTCGTAATATTTTTAATACCTTATAAGAGAACGTTAAATTAGCTTTTGACATTGAACTTGGATTTTTTACTAATTTAAAAATTACATTTTAACAATGCGGAGCTAACCTCTCCCCATAAAAAACATATGCACCCCTTCGAACGTTAAGGAGAATATAAAAACATGTCATATCTCGCTATGTTGGAAATATGTTAATGCAATTGAAATTTGCCGAGTATGCTGGTTTGTTGCAATGGGGTATTTAGTTTTTAATACTATTCTATGATTTTTTACAGGTCCTGACTAGATTGATGTGCATACTTTTTCTCTATGAAACCTATTATAAAAAATAATGAAAATAAACTGAAATATTTTTGTGGTTTAATTGGAAACCTTTTTTACGATGGTACTGGTTATAATTATATCTTAAGTACTTTATGTTGTTTGACATGTCTGTCTAGCTTTATCATGACTTTGTCCATGCAATCCTTTTAAAACAGCCAATTGTTCATAATAATTACAGTAGAGTCCCACAAACCCGGACTTCGATAACCTGGAATTCTGGATAACTCGGAAAGCCTGCCAGAGCAATAAAGTGCATTGAGATTCAAGGCCAGAGTACAGTGTGACACATTTAAAACTATTTTAGTTTTTCTTTAAGTTTTTTTTGTAACTAATATAGTTCATATATTTTTACTATGCAATAAATAAATGATTTCTTATAGAAATAACAGAAACTATTCTTATTTTTTCTCATTTTTACTCATTTCCTGATAACTCGGAATTTTCACAAACCCGGACACTGTTCGGTCCACATTAGTCCGGGTTTGTGGGACTCTAGTGTACTATTTTAACGATTTTGAGCTGTAAAAACATTTACAACTGCCTAACATGTGCTTTTCAAAGATTGAAATGGGATTTTCTGTGTGTTTTACAGCTGTTAACATGGTGAATGGAATATCCGTCAATGGCTTGGGCGAGGTTCAAATGGAAGCCACTCAGAACCATACCAACCTCGTAGGACTAGGTAATCTCAAACTAGTTGTTGATAATAGTTTATTAGGTAAGTATTTGTGAGTAAACTTGTAAAAGATTTAACTTTGGTAATTTTTCCTCTTCAAATAAAACTTTCATAACTTGTACGATGTTGTGATATTATTTTTTGGAATAATTTTCATAATTTTATTACAGTTAAAGGTCAGTTAATCACTGTGGTAACAATTATTACAATGATAATTAAATTTTATAAGATTAATGGAGACTTCTTTCACAATATGTCAAGGTCTTTGGTTATGTTTTAGTTCTGTAAGGCCACTTTGTCTTAGCTCCGTACTCTTGTTTTTTTACTCTAAATACTGCTTATCACTGTCTTGAAAAAATTAATTTTTATCAAGTTCTCTTCAACAATTTCCAGTTTCAGGTATATTTAATAGGCCTGTAAGATTTTCAAACTCATGCTGAGCTGAGCTCAGCTTTGCTAAAAGTTTTGCGCTAAAGAACGAGCTCGAGCTTATTTCAGTTGAATATTCTAAACAACATTTAAAGTTCAATTACAACAAATTTTAACTGTACGAATCAAATCCGTAGAAAAAAAATATCTCACATCTGAGTTGCCAAAGAATCAACAGAACCTAACAAATCAGTTTCTGTCATCCAAAACAGAAAGCTGTCACTGCTGTTGTAGTCGAAACGGCCAACTTTGCATAAACAAACTGGGCACATACCTCCATCTTCAGTTCAAAATGATTTTGTAACCTTAGTGTTACATATGTTTTGACTCTACTGTGTCATTGTCAATCAAACACTATAACTGTAATAACTGTATTGTCTTTTGTATAGTCTCAAGCCACACAAAAGCAAATATAAAAAATCACAATCTTTTGGATACACACACAAACCTAGTATTTAAATTGATATTTTCCTATTGTGATTTATTATAAAGTACAGTCCTGCAATTTATTTGATTCCAAGTTGCTTTAATGACCTCTGTAGCGTTATTTTAAAGTACAATATGATTTTTACTTCTTGTTTCGTAATTGTGTACCTATAACAATGTTTGGACAACTTCATTCATTGTATTAAGTATTTCTTTGGATAGTAAGAAATAGTTGAGTTATTTAAAATAGTATAAAACATCATTTGGCAAACATATACCACACTGAAATTCCTCTATATGCTTACATGGTATCCCTAGGTTATCCTTAAAACCTACTACTTTTAAGGGGATGGGCCTTACTCCAGGTTGAAAAGTTAAAAATTCTGTTTTAATTAAAGACATACTGTTTGCAAAAAAGGCTTTTCCCTTTTTTTGAGCCCTTAAAAACCGCTCAGAGGCCTGATAAGATCAAATCATCGTTTCGGTTGCTGACATACTGTGAAATAATATTTATGGAATCGGTGAGGTCAAGTACTGTTATTTCCGGTATAATCCAGCTGTAATTTGTGGTTAGGGTGTCGGCTGACACTTGTTATCATAATAAGTAACATTCAATTAGTTCAAGTTCAAATTAGTAATTAGGCTCCCAATTAGGCAAAGTTAGTTGCCTTGCGGGCTTTGGAACCATGGTAGCAATATTGTGGGTTCACATTTCATGTTGTGGCATACATATCCCTTTATAGATGTTGCATTGAAAACCCTGAAATTTCACATTATTTTTTTTACTTTCGCAGACTCTTATTTCAAATGCTATAATTTTTTTTTAATTTTGACTAAATTGCATAAAAGTATACATTTTCTTAAAGTACAGAATAGGGCTATCTTTTAATATCGATTTTGCTGCCATGATTGTATGGTATAACAGTATGGCTTAGGTTAAAATCCAGAAAATACAAAAATCAAAACTTTTTTAGGTAAGATGACGTGTAGAATTTATTGAGTCATCAATAATTAAATACTTAAGATATTCATTTTGTTCACAACTCACTAAGGAAGAAGATAATATATATAGTTTAACGGGGTTAGGACTAAAATTGGAATAAAGGAAGAAGGAAATAAAAACATGTAGTCACCATTTTGTAAGAAATCACATTTAGCCTAGGCTTAGGTGTAATTATGGTCTGGGCCCAAGTCAATAATATCACTATCCACATCATCTTCATCAATATCACTTGAAAAGTATTTAATACAATTAATTCTCTAATGCTACTGGATCTTAAAAAGCGAAGTGTTTTTAGGTCATAAACAAACCACAAAACTGTAGCAACACAGGACATCAAACAAACATCAACAGCTGAATGAAGAAAAAAAGTTGTAATAAATTAGTTTGCAAAGTGGCGAATATTATTAGTTGCCATAAAACCCAAAAAACCCCAGTCATTTTGGTATGCTCAGCGGTCCGAAACCATTGATCGTAACCTAAATATGCGCACATTACTGAAAGCCTGCAATATCACCGTAATTATGGCGATCAAAACTTAGAGGGGCAGGGCAGCAGCAGGGGGGGGGGGGTGAGCAGTACCGTTCACTCTTGTTCTCTACCGGCTCACTCCTCGGTTTGCTGTGGTCAGGGGCTCATGTGGGAGGGCAAAATCAAGTCAAAGAGAGGTCGCCAACCTTTTTTTTACCAAAATAAGCCAAAAATATTTCTGTGTGCTTAGGTGAGTCAGTGTTTTCCGACATTTCTCTCCAGTGTGTGAAGTTTTCTCTGACAGTAACCACCCCTCTTGTCGACAATCCCTATCCGGAACTCCACTAGAAAATTATTCCTTCTACCATCAAATATAATATCTTTACCTCAGTTATACACAATTGAAATGTTACGCCTAAATGTAATGGTTGACCAGGGACAGTGTGTGTGCCGGTCAGTCAGCCCAACATCCACCCCGGGTCCATCAGCAGTACGGGGCGCCAGCGGGCGGGGCCCGGCCCCGGAACCGCCACCTCCACGGGGGCTGCGCAGCTCATCGGCGGGGGCATCTCCCCCACCCTCTTCACATCCCCGGTATGGATCCCATGATAAAAATTCCTCTATTGTAGTGATGCGCAGTTTGATTCTTTTTGGTGAATCGATTCATTTGAATCACTCAGGTCCAAAGAATCGAAAATTGAATCGATTCTTTTGATTCATTTGACTCACTATCCACTGCTTACCAAATAACGTCAACTTCAATAGGTTTTTATGGAATATAAAGTGGTTTTGTAAATGTTTAATTACAATTAATTAATTTTTATGGTGTGTCAAAACTATTTCTAACCTAAAATTGATTGGTTTAGATGCATTTTTAAACATTGAACCATATTGCAAGGTATAAAGTCAATGATAATCTGTTTCCTGTCTCCTTTCTTAACATTCTCTACCTATCACGGGCTTCTCCTCTCTCCCTCCCTAACCACCCCCTCACCCTTTTACCCCTTCCTCCCCTCCTTCATTCCTCGCCCTGACTACTTCCGTTTACGTTTGTAATCTGTATCCAATAATGTCTTTATTAAGTTATTAAGAACGGAAGAATGGCAATTGTTATTTTTTCTGTTTTCTTTTTCTCTCCAAACACATCAATGCCCATTTCTTTGTCCTACACGTTATTAGACTCAAAACTCAATTGACTGACGCGCATAATTATGAACAAAACCAGCACGACGTCTGCGGCATGTTTTCCTGCAACTGATTCGCGCCACGAATCGATTCTTTTGAAAATTCAAAATTTTCAAAATTTTGAAAATTGATTCTTTTGTCATGTTTTTTCATTTGATTCACTCGACGAGTCGTTCAAATTGAACGATTCGTTCGCAAATCGCACATCACTCCTCTATTTTACTATACTGACACATCTGTTTTCTGTGCTTTATTGTCGGCAAGAAAGTTATTCTTTTCCGATCTGTATGAAAAAATTGAAAAAAATTTCTGTGCACTTATGAATGGAATCCGAACTAAACAAACTGTTGACTGCAGCGAAGCAATATTCGATGCATCTTTATTAAGTCAGCTGATTGCAACAATGTCTTTAAATGTTTGAAGGATTGAGGAAGTAGTGGTTTATGCAAAAATGTCATGTTTAAAAGTATGTTATTTTTTGTGTGTAGTATGATGCTTTTGTTATGATGCTTGTGTAGTGTGTTTTTTTTTTGCTTTTAAAATGTCTTACATAACTCGCCCGGTGAGTTTGTGAATTTTACCAAGCAAGGATGAGAATCCTGCATTTGCCTTGTGGCTCTTGAGGAACTGTCATGCTCACATGGAAAAACAGCACTTACCGGGCTCGTAATGTTGTATACTAGTACATCATAGTACACGGGCTAGTAGCGTGGTACTATTCATCATACTACACAGAAACATCTGGTTCTGTGCCTTATTGTCGGCCAGAAACTTATGCTCCCACCTGAGAATGTGCCCTTCTGATTAGAAATGCTCATAAGTAAACAGCCGGTTCCAACAATGCCAAGATAAATGATTGATTGTTATAGGTTAAGTTTGAAGAATTGAAAAACATCGTGGGTTTCACAAAATATGTAACAATTAAAAAATATGTCTTTTTTTCCGTGTTTTAGCGAATATCCCCTATAGGGAAGAAGCTATTACTGTAGGTCTCATGGTAAGACCTAAGCTCGGGACCACTATAACTTTTCGTTTTGGGGCCCCCAGAAGCGAAAAACACTATTCGTTCGAATTTTTACATATATATATATATCTATATCTATATATATATATGTATCTATATATATATCTATATCTATATATATATATATATGTATCTATATATATATATATCTATGTGTCTGTTAGCACGATAGCGGCCGCAAAAATGGTCCTATCCTTATGAAATTTGGTACGGATATGTAAAGTGGTAATCAATTGGACGAGTTGGTGAACCAGCCCGATCGGACCACCGGAAGGGGGGAAAAGGGGGATAAAACCCCCCAAATATGGGTTTTTTGAGTTCTTTACATAGAAAAATAATATTTATCGAATTTATATGGGCACCATTGAATTTAGCTGAAAAAAACAAACAATTTAGTAATTTGAATCACTGCTCTATGTCCATTGGTTACCGAGATATTGAAAGCGGTAAACACAGTACGTTGTCCCAATATTAACCTTATGGGAAATAAGTAAAATTCTATATCTCGCTTATTTCTCAACCTATCTTGATAAAACTTGGTAAATAGCTTCTTCTAGTTCAGATCTGCTTAATATTGAATTAAAACCACCCAGTTTTAATAAACCTGTAGCAGCAAACCTGCATACTCATTCCCCATGTTATTCTTATGGAGCTTACCAAAACATGTCAAATCTCGCTATGTTTGATTGAAATATGTTCTTTTGCACTTGAAATTCGCTGAGTATGCAGGTCTGCTGCAACAGGGGTATTTATATTATTTTTTTTTAGTATATTGTTTACGACTCCCCATTATGTTTTTCCATTCTTGCATGAAAATCTCACATTCGCCTTTGGCTCGCCAGCAACTATTATGCTCACCTGGTGAGACGGTACTTACCAGGCTGGTAATGTAATGTACTGTTTATTTATATACTGTTTATTTCATTATTTATTTTTTCATTATTTATTTGTTACTGACATCTTGCTTCATAGTGCTTGATATTAATTTTTTTTACTTTAATATTTATTTGTTTACCTTATTGGATTTTGTTTTGGTCATGTAGGCTTAACCTCTTGAATCCCGAGTAATTGAGGTAATGCTTCTGTGCTCAACCCGGGTATTTTTGCCATTTTGCATGCTTATTTTAAAAAATTGTAACACATTGAAAAACTTAGTTAACATACATAAATATACTTTTTTGTGATCAGAATAATCTACAGAATGTTAAAATTACAAAAAAAATTTAAAAACTATACCATCACTTATCGGCAAATCTGGTCTCGAGGTTATGTAAACATCATCCACTTTTGAGCAAGGCACTAAATGTCCGTCACCACACTGAATACTAATTATCTTCATCATAATCGTCGTTATAATTAACCACAGATATATCACTTAACCTATCATTGTCAAATATTTATTAATTTCTAAGAGTACGCGACATACCGGCACGGTTATGTATTGTTTACAGGCAAACTACGCCATTGCAACACGCACGTAGCATAAACAAAACATCATCTGTTTTCTAAACACCGTTGCAGTAATGCTCGGAAATCTAGAGCAAAACAAAATATACCACGAGAATCGGCGTTTCTTCCCGATTAGAATGGTACCAGACAATGCATATTATTCTTCTTCCAGCTGTCGTAGTTAGCGCGGTAAATTCAAACTGCACACGGCCGCACATATGCGCCCGTGGGCTACCGGCGGGGCTACCGCGCGGACGCAAATATGCGCCCGTGGGATTCAAGAGGTTAACATGTGTAGGGTAAATTTTGAGCAAACAAATAAGTTATTTCAGCATTTGAAGGAAATCCTCAGCCTTTTAATTAATTGAGCGAGCATTTAAACATCGCTCGTGTAAGATAACTGGGAGCGCATGTGTGTATGTAGGGTTCGGTAACATCTGTTTCTGCCAAGTTCTTTGGACTTATGAAACTACATTAATACTCTAACTTTTTTATAATTCATTTGTAAAAGTTGTTTTGCTGTTGAGCTCCTCATTGATTTTTCCTTTTTTTTCCTTTTACAATTGATTGTTCATCTAATATTTTTAATTTTGAAACCCGTTGTTTCTGTTTTTTCTTTTATTTTTCATATATTTTTTGTATCGAATCACTGATTTTGAGCTGGTTCTTCACACATTCCTTCGCATTCTTCTTCCTCGCATTCCCTAAGTGAGGAACATTTCTGTATGTTAATTATTTGTAGGAATGGTCGGGTCCCGAAATTTGGGGAGATTTTCGGGAAAATTAAAATCTCGATTTTTGGGTGGGATTTGTAATTACTTTGGGAAATTTTCGGGACGGGATCGTTTTAGCGATTGATATTAAATGAGTGTAGCTTCATGAAACTTGTGATTGGCTGTTAAAAACAATTGCGCGTATTTGCCGATCACGAATAATAAATGGCCAAATGCAGCTTACAAAACTCGCAATCAGCCGCAAAATACGATTGCACACATCTTTCGATCGGGGATAAACGGCCGATATAGCTTTGTGAAACCCGTGGTCGGCTCTGAGAAACGATTGTGTGTATTTGCCGATCGCTAATAAACGGCAAACGTAACATTTGGAAACTCACGATCAGATGTGAAAAACAATCATAGGTATTTACTGATAGTACAATCAATTATATTTGATATTGTTTTAACCTATTGCTATTATGGTAATAAAATAAATGTGTGAACGAGCATTTCCCGAAGCTTTAGGGAAGACAAAAATCCTGTCCTGTCCCGTCCCGTCCAATCCAATAAAATCCAATCCCGTTTATCCCCCAATACTCCCTGTGCGTTTTTCGTAAATCATTTTCGATGGAATAATGCTATTTTGATCTGATTTGATGTGAAGAGTCTAGGATATAGTAATATAATGGTTGTGCTCATTTCAGCAGACACACCAACTGGTGCTCGGCAACACGGCTCACTTCCCTGTCAACAACAGTCTCATGATCGGCGACTACGTCACTCCGACTAGTGGGATGTTGAGTGTGCAGGGATACAGACAATAATTTCTCTCCCCAAAATCTTTTTCTCAAATTAGATTAGTTTTCGGTCAATTTTTTTACCCTCTAGTCTGGCAGAGTCGATCGCTCCGTTATTGTTTTTAAATTCGAATCACGGTATTTTTAACGAAGATATTTAGTGTGGAAAATCTAGACTTATAAAGTTTGAATTTGACCTTCGAGAGGGCTTTTTGCTCGGTTAGGAAGGGATAATGGATAGGTCTAGTAAGTTTATTTTTCAAACGATGGTGGGGTTAGGGTATGTTTTGGGGACACGATTCCTTTTAATCATATGCCACGATAATTGAAGTTTGGCTCGCTTGTATAGTTTATTATAGGACAAAACGCATTAAAATTCAATGGCTTTTTACCCCCCATCTGTCTAGACACAAAAACAAAGACATTTATTGCATAAGAAAGTTTCCCACTGACAGTGACTCACTGTTATCTTTATTCATTGTTCTTTCATTGTTAAATTTCCTGGACTGAAAGTTTCTTTGTTTGATTATAAACTTTGTTTTTGTTTCTATTTGAAATCTTCCACCAAATTCCTTTTTCAATGATATTTTATAATAACTATCGGGGTGTTTGATCAAAACGAGTGAGGATATTTTTTTATTTACAGGCTACTTCCTGCTCTTCATCCAAACGAAATTTTGTTTATTTATTTCCTTTCTTCCAATGACCCACACAAAAAAACCACGATTTTTTTCATTTTTACCCCTCATTGGTGAAGTAAAATGGGTATTTTACTGGTATTTAAAGTCAGGGTAAATACCCAAAATCAATAAATACTCAGGTATTTTGTGTATTTAAAAAACATTAAGATTAATTGATTTACATCCCAGAAAAGATATTGTCAATTAATTGTTTGAAGATCTAGAACAGCTCATTACCATTTATTTACAATTTTTTCTGTGGATATTTTTAAACCTAAAATTAGGCATTATCATGCATAAAAACATGCAAGGTAAGTTGAATAAACTATTGGTAATATGCTAGTCCAGCCCTTGATTATTTCAAGTTAAGGTGATTATAATTTTATTAATAATTTTAAGTAATTAAATATCTTTTCATTAAATACCCCAAATTTGTAAATAGGCCTACCCAAGGATTTTGACTAAAAATAAAAATAACATTGTGTAATAAGAACAACTGAATTCACCATCGTTGATCTTATCCCCTACCTCATAGTTATTATCATTGAGTGTATCATTTCAGGATCCTGGTATGTCCAGAACTAAAAATTTCCTATCAATTTAAGAAAAATAACACATTAAATAATAAAATTAACACCTAAACTATGAAAATCATAAATACTCGGGACTTCGGTATTAATATCGATCATGCTAAGAAGTAAACTGTTAGTGGAAACTACATCAAAACCTTGAAAAACACTTTTTGTTATCATTTTAACATCCTCACAGCTTGGGAATTGCAAAGTAAAGTCCTCTAAAAATTCAATAAAAATCATAAATACCCAGTTCCTCCCATCACTACCGCCACTGAACATATTATTTTAATCGGTGAAGGATCTTTAAATTTGGCAGGTTAGGTAGCGATCTAAAAAATATACAAATTTGCAATGCAGAATCAAGTTTGAAGTTTTGCTACTTTGGTTAGAAATCGACCAGACCAGTTTTATCATTTACATTTGACACAACCATAGTTAGCGGGACACTCTCTGGCACTTTATCTGTCTTTGTTTTTGTGTTTTATCTGGAGTGCTTATATTTGTAAAGATAATCTTATTGTCCTATCCATCACTTCTGTGAGTTGAAATTTTATTTGAATTTGTTATTGTTTTCACATTTTTAATATTGTATGAAATCATCAGCAAATGACACTATGTGGAATGGATTATCCTCAAACATTTCTTTAAAAAAAATTAATATAAAATATATTGCTTTTATCATCAGTAGATAAATCGGCTTCCTTTAATATCATTTTTACATTTGTATTGAAGTTGGACTCGGGATTATTTTATCTTGATTTTGTGAATCATTGTTTTTATGTATCTTGTAAATCGTAGTTTACTTTAGTTGTAAGTTATAATCACAATTTGAATATTTTTGCTGTTTGTATTTTGGTTTAGTTATTTATTTATATATTTGTGTCTCGATCATTAATCCTGGAATGTAATTTATTTAAGGTAAAATCAATAACTTTTTTGATTGTTAAAATTATTCAAATAAATATATGTGTAAGGGGCCGGTATAAGAAATAAGAATCTGGTTTTATACGATAAGTCCATTGTTTTCATTGGGGATTATTCATGAGTAACAGATGAGTACTCACAAGCAACTGATCGCGATGCTTGAAAATTACATAATTTATGTTTATCATACCAGTGCTAAGACTATTTTTAAATTCTACAGACATTTCCCTCTTATGGAACTGCATTTTTATTTGTTTAAAAATGTAAGGCATGTTTCACCTCAGTGAAGGGTACCCAGGCCATATCTTAAGTTTACTCAAGAGATCTCACACATCCTAGGAAACCCAGAATCATCCTTGAATTTCACCTCTGACCTGGAATTTTTTATTCCTGACCTGAAATTTTGTTGCTTGTATGTAATTTCCAAGTTATAGCTTTTAATATGCCTCATGAAATTTTTAAGGTAGGCTTTTTTTGGAGAGCTAAGATCTGTGTGATTTTTTCTCTTTTCTTTCAGTAATTTTTCTTTAAAAAATTTGGGTTTTCTGTACTCATTTAATGAGGTACTGAAAACTAAATATGGGTTAGATGCCCACGGCCCACAGAAATACAAAAATTGTCAATACAAATTTACTACAAAATGTTTTGCATTCTCTTTTCTAACTTCGTCACGAACGGTTCAGTGCAACTTATTCCTTTTGTTGCGCCGTGTCGTTTTTGAATATTTCGATAGATTTGCACTGGCTATTGCTGAGAAGGAATTTCTCTTAAAGGAAATCAAGAAAAAAATCAACTTGTTTATGAAAGTTCATGTTCGATCCTCATGATTCACGATGTGATCTTGGAAGTATTGTCGAGGATGCAGTGTGTGAGGTAACTGTTTCATAGTAAATTAGAAACATGCATTTTTATTTCTAAAACTAAAAATAATTCTGAAATTTGACAAATCAGTTTTTGATTATTTCAGTTTGTAAACTTGAGAAGGCCATTGTACAGTTCACGCATTATATCTCCGGCTATGACCACTATGCTACTAACCGTGATATGACATTTTTAACATATGATATTGGTAAACACAACATTTGACAAGCAGTGGTGTTTTAGAAAATGTTTTCAGAAAAGTACCCCCTCTCCCCCCCGCACCATACAATCAGCTGACTCAGTCATAGCCGGAGATATAATGTGCGAACTCTATGATACCTATAAAACTTTTGACGACATTTCTTATTTTCACTATTATGCCTACTTGTTTTCATAACTTAATCTAATGATAAACCCAAAGAGGTTTTGAAACGTTAAGGTCCAAATAAGTAATGGGATGTAAAATAAGTTGCCAAGAGTTTTTGTAATTAATAGGTTGCTGCTGAAAATTCACTTGCAATGATATTTACGATTCCAGAACTGCCGTATTGTTTACTGATAAAATCTGTTTTTAATATAATCGGCTGTTCCCTGAAAATGTATTACAATCTTAAATCTTACGAAAAAATCTAAACAAGTGTGCCTAGGCCTATTCCCTGAAGTCTGACCTTCATAGATTTCGCTCTCTGCAAATATTGAAACCAAGCTCTTTCCTATGGCACCTGAATATTAAAATTGGTTCAAAACTGTCGGAGCGGTTTTCACATGTTTTCGGATTTCATAATTTAGTCCTTAAAAATTCCTAGAATTGTCCTGGAATTTTATTAGGAAAAGTTTCCCTCTTCAAGTTAGCTTGGGCCCTTGACAAAAAAGTTCAACAAATACATGAGGAGTGTATATTTAAATCACAACGAGAATTGTATAAAACAGTTCCTCAATTTCAAATAACAAGTTTTCTTAAAAAGAACAATTTAAAAGAAACAAGGCACTGTATTTATAGTAATTTTCTGATCAGATATAAATATAATTACACTTGTATTGTGTAGACACATGAGGCATTAAATTTGATTTGCTCGCATGATGTTCTGAAATGTAATAAAGGATCACTTCAGATCATAATTGAAAATTTAATGGAGCGAATGTAAATTTGATAATTTTAATTGGTGACAAATGGTTGTGAGAAAGAAATGTTTAGCAATATTTCTGTTTAATTTTTGTATTTTAGTTGCATGTATAAAATGAGATATAATCTTATTTTGATTTTAGTAATGTAAATTATTGTTTTTTTAATCTGCAAGCATTTTTGCCTTATATTTTTACTGCTTAAATTGTCTATAGTTTTCCAAGTAGTACATGCTTATTGAAGTTACTGATTCTCTTGATATTATATTATTTATGGCAAGCATAATAGGCAGGCATAATACTACTTAAGTTTTAATTTAACGATTCGTTATATTTGAATTTAAAAGCTTAATTCTGTTTTTAATTAGTCTTGGAAAATTAGTGTTGTACTTTAAACTGCTTGGAAGTTTAATTTTAGTTATTAAAATTTCTGTTATGTTCATTTGCGTTTAAAGTTAATAAACATTTTTCATGGGGATTGTTTTAAAACCACTGGCAATAAATGACAGTAGAAATGAAATGAAAGGAAATATACTTTATTTCCAAAAAAATATAGTGGCAATAAATGACAGTAGAGTCTTGATAGTCCGAAATAATTGGGACCGGACCCATTTCAGTTAAGCGAATATTTTTAACTAAGCTAAGTTATTACAAAACATTTATGATAATCAAAATACAAAACATAATTAATTACATGAAAATTACTCCTAGGGTTTGCCTGTGAGAGGTAAATACTTGTGATAAAATTCAACGGCCCTCTGCTTGCTTTTCAGAGTTGTTCCAGTGACAGTTAAATTAAATATGTGCAATTCAAGTTCACGGCCGTTCACTTCATTACTTTTGTCGAGGTCTTTTACCATTCACTTGTGATCGGTACCTTTAGTTTATCCGTGTTCGGTAAACACGTGGAATTGACTTCAGCAAAGTTAGACCAATCTTTTACCCAGGGTCAGTAAACATTTCTCGTCCTGGGAGGTTTTTTTGTCGATTAAGCGAACTTTCAAATGACCAAAGTTTGGATTATCGGGACTCCTCTGCATTAGTGTCCAGTTTGATTATTCTTGTAGAGAATAAATTAAGTTTTACATTTTCCAAATCTAACCATCTGATTGATTTAGAAGGATTAGTTCTGTTGAAAAGATGGCAGTAGCGTAATTCATCACATACCGGTATGTGTCAAAAACATCTTCAAACACATTCCTGCAAATTTCAATGTGTTTCTGTACTGTAACCGTTACACTTGGTTCCTTAAGCTTCAGTGGGTTGTTTACACTTGGTTACTTTTTCTGTTCATCTGACTAACCAAATTGAATGTTTTCATTAAGTTGTAAGTCCATTAAATTTGAATAGTCAGAGTCCAACTACGGTTCTTTTGTTCATGCTTGTAAACTTTAAAAATGTTGATACGAAAATTCATTTTAGTAATGTAATATCAACCAAAATTGGATTCGTGCAAAGAAACTACATTTAAGATTAAATATAATTTTTTAAGACATTTTGTAGATAAACAAAATTTAATTGACTTTCCACAAAAAAGTGAGTATGCTAATATTTGTAACGTAGATGAATAAAAGATCAGGATACCAGTATATATACTATTTTTTTTCATTCCAAACTACTCTGAAGATTTTATCAAGCTTTGAAGAAGTTCTTTCTTAACACGTTCACTACTGATGACCCACCAATATGTGTCGCAGTTGGCCCATTTCACTGACCAATGCTGTCGAGCCGAGCGCTCATTATAGACCAAAGATAAGTGAAGTTTACTTGCCCACAGACTGACGGATCAGCGTCCAAGCTAACCAGAGAACTATCGGAATCACTTTCACAGTAAAATTCCTGGTCAGATTCACTATAAGCACCTCCAAAAATGTTTAAGACCCGTTTTCTAATTATATAACTCATGAAAAAATAATAAACCACAACATGACCACACAAGTGGTGGGGCAGCGCGCTACTGGTCAACTTCTGGCTACCAAATAAAAAGGAAAGAAATATTCCCCTGCAGGACAAATCCGCCATCATATTCAGTTAGCACCCCTTCAGACCAGCGGGGGAAGTCGGTCCCCCCTCGGTCGGTTCCCCTTCCGTCTGTCGGTCTGAAGTTAGCACCCCTTTAGACCGACAGACAGTAACAAACTTCATTTTCTTAAAATAAAAACAGGTTTATATTACCTCAGTCTAACAGCTTTTAGAAAATCCACATGGACTACCGGTTTCGGAACATTATAATTCCATCTTCAGGTCGAATTC
Organism: Flexamia atlantica; assembly: GCA_035578135.1. Taxonomy (NCBI): domain Eukaryota; kingdom Metazoa; phylum Arthropoda; class Insecta; order Hemiptera; family Cicadellidae; genus Flexamia; species Flexamia atlantica. Next base: position 13,353,662 of record JAQJVK010000010.1, read on the forward strand.
AACAAAAAACCAAACTTGAACATGAGTCCACTGTCACTGGTTAAAAAGACACATAAAACATTTAAAACACGAACAACAAAAAACATTTAAATAGTGCACTTTAATTTAATCTAATGTGTACCGGCCGGTAGGTGAGCACTGACTGAAGAAATCAGGTGAACAGGAAGATGACGTTATCAGTGGCCAGTTGGACTTTGTACCTCTTTGTCCCTGTCTCTACTCCTTGCCTTTATCAAATTTATTCTATTAAACAGGACATTACACCCGTATTTTAACTTTTCATTTAAAACATCATCTGGACTACTTTTAAAACTATTGTAAATTTCAAGCTCTTCAAGGGTATTTAAAGGAGGAGATTTATGGCATTTGTGTAATATTGTCATATTTGTATCCATGTTGTTGACACTGTGATTATTTGTCACAAGATGTTCACTAAATTTAGACTTCTGGGGGGCGGAGCTAGGTTTGGGGATGTGCTCCTTAAATCTCTTTATAAAAGACCGCCCAGTTTGTCCAATATAGTGCTTAGGGCAATCAGAGCACGTTAATTTGTAAACACCAGTTTGGTGACAAGACTCCTGACTGAGACTGGGGGATTTTAATTTCTGCTCTAATTTATTAGAAGTCTTACAAGCCAATGTGATTTTGTGTTTTCTCATTTCATTTTTTAGGGTGTAATGTAGGTTTTTTCCATACTCTATTGATATGTAGTGCTTTGGTTCTACGTTGAGAGGAGAGCTACTTTTATTTTTATTTCTTTGTTGTTTGTTTATAATATTGTCTACAATATTTACATTATAGCCATTAACCACTGCAATATGTTTAATGATGTTAACCTCATTTTCAAAATCGGTCGCATCCATGGGTACTGATAATAAACGATGGACTAGGCTATTATAAGCCGCCATTTTGTGTGCAATGGGATGGTAGGAAGTGGCATGTATGGTGTGGTCAGTGGCCGTAGGCTTCCTATAAATTGAATACTTGAGCCTGTTACTTGATTTTTTAACATGAATATCCAAAAAGTTTAGAGAGTCATTTAGTTCAATTTCTAAAGTGAACCTGAGTTTTTCTGTGGCACTGTTTAGATAATTATTCAAATTTTCTAATTGTCTGGCATTACCTTTATAGATTTCAAAGGTGTCATCTACGTAGCGGCTATAAAAATGAATTCTATTGGCATGTTTGTTGGAGGGGGAAAAAAATGTACTTATTTTCAAAATCGTTCAGATATATTTAAGATAAAATACTTGATAATGGCGACCCCATAGCCAATCCTTCTTTTTGTAGATAAAATTTGTTATTAAAACTAAAGTAGTTTTGCTGCAGAACGGTTCGGAGCAAAACAGTCAATTCATTTATTGATTCTGTACTGAGGTTGGAATTGTCAATCAAGTTCTGCTTGAGAATCAAAATTGTTTCCTCAATCGGAATGTTTGTATAGAGGTTAACTATATCAAAAGAGGCTAGTCTGTAATGATTGGGTACATCTAAGTTTTGTGTGAGATTCACAAATTCTAAACTGTTTCTTAGGCTGTGGTTATTTGAAATTACAATGTTATCTCTGATAATTCTGTCAAGTTTTTTGGCTATTTTATACGTTGGTGCTGTAGTGAAATTCACCAGAGGTCTGACGGGCATATTATTTTTGTGGACTTTAGGTAGGCCTCTCAAAGGTCGGTGCTCTAGGATTCATCATTTTTAAATGCCTGACTTCTTGTTCAGAAAACAAAGTTTTTGTTTTATTCAAACATGATTTGATAGCAAGGTGACACTGCTATCAAGTGTCACTTGCAAGTGTCACCTTGCTATCAATACAGAATCAATAAATGAATTGACTGTTTTGCTCCGAACCGTTCTGCAGCAAATCTACTTTAGTTTTAATAACAAATTTTATCTACAAAAAGAAGGATTGGCTATGGGGTCGCCATTATCAAGTATTTTATCTGAAATATATCTGAACGATTTTGAAAATAAGTACATTTTTTCCCCCTCCAACAAACATGCCAATAGAATTCATTTTTATAGCCGCTACGTAGATGACACCTTTGTAATCTATAAAGGTAATGCCAGACAATTAGAAAATTTGAATAATTATCTAAACAGTGCCACAGAAAAACTCAGGTTCACTTTAGAAATTGAACTAAATGACTTCCTAAACTTTTTGGATATTCATGTTAAAAAATCAAGTAACAGGCTCAAGTATTCAATTTATAGGAAGCCTACGGCCACTGACCACACCATACATGCCACTTCCTACCATCCCATTGCACACAAAATGGCGGCTTATAATAGCCTAGTCCATCGTTTATTATCAGTACCCATGGATGCGACCGATTTTGAAAATGAGGTTAACATCATTAAACATATTGCAGTGGTTAATGGCTATAATGTAAATATTGTAGACAATATTATAAACAAACAAAGAAATAAAAATAAAAGTAGCTCTCCTCTCAACGTAGAACCAAAGCACTACATATCAATAGAGTATGGAAAAAACCTACATTACACCCTAAAAAATGAAATGAGAAAACACAAAATCACATTGGCTTGTAAGACTTCTAATAAATTAGAGCAGAAATTAAAATCCCCCAGTCTCAGTCAGGAGTCTTGTCACCAAACTGGTGTTTACAAATTAACGTGCTCTGATTGCCCTAAGCACTATATTGGACAAACTGGGCGGTCTTTTTATAAAGAGATTTAAGGAGCACATCCCCAAACCTAGCTCCGCCCCCCAGAAGTCTAAATTTAGTGAACATCTTGTGACAAATAATCACAGTGTCAACAACATGGATACAAATATGACAATATTACACAAATGCCATAAATCTCCTCTTTTAAATACCCTTGAAGAGCTTGAAATTTACAATAGTTTTAAAAGTAGTCCAGATGATGTTTTAAATGAAAAGTTAAAATACGGGTGTAATGTCCTGTTTAATAGAATAAATTTGATAAAGGCAAGGAGTAGAGACAGGGACAAAGAGGTACAAAGTCCAACTGGCCACTGATAACGTCATCTTCCTGTTCACCTGATTTCTTCAGTCAGTGCTCACCTACCGGCCGGTGCACATTAGATTAAATTAAAGTGCACTATTTAAATGTTTTTTGTTGTTCATGTTTTAAATGTTTTATGTGTCTTTTTAACCAGTGAAAATGGACTCACGTTCAAGTTTGGTTTTTTGTTGAATTCGACCTGAAGATGGAATTATAATGTTCCGAAACCGGTAGTCCATGTGGATTTTCTAAAAGCTGTTAGACTGAGGTAATATTAACCTGTTTTTATTGTCTTATCAGCTTTGGAGGCTATTTAATTTGAATAAATTCATTTTCTTGTCCAGTTCACAGTAGGAGATGTATAAAATCGTGGACGTCGGGCCACTGGAAGAATCTCGCGTGTTACCTTTAGTCGATGCCGGGCTATAGTAGAAATCTGGCTCATCATTTGGTGATGTAGGTCAGTGTAATGGACATTTCCTAGTACTGTCGGTAGCGAACGTGTTAAGTATAATGAAAAATTTGAAGTCAGGGTTTTCAAATTATTTCTTTACGGATGGGTCGATTCTGATAGGGTTCCTCAGACAAGAATTCAAAGCATCAGTGGTTCCGATTCTCATTTGGTTTTATGGGCGCTGATCAGCTGATAGCGCCTACAAGTCTCTGAGCTACAACATTATATAATTGCTGCGTAGGAAATGAGGGCACTAAATTATTCAATTACTGCTCTTATTATTTTTGGCTTAATTTGTCTTGTTGAGAGAAAAATTATTTTATTCATTCATTATAAGGAGTACACTGTGACTTAACCTAGTAGGTGGGAGAAGATATTCTTTTCCCCCACTTCCATATTTAGACACATTTTACTCATTGAAATGAGTAAGATAGCACTGTCTCCCGGCTGGAGTAAAATAAAACCATGAGAATATTATTACAATTACAAATTCGAGTGCCTTCAAATTTCCAAGCAGACATGCAAGTATTTTCAAACTCAATTAATGCAGCTTATTCTAACAGCTGATTAGAGATTGGCTTACAGCGAAAACGGAAGAGAATCCTCAGCTTGTGACAAAGATTTTGAGGTTAAGTAAGGTTAATCATTACAATACAATAAACTTGTATTTGTTACAATCGTGTTTTTTGTGTTAATATAATAATTATATTTGTATTGTATACTTATCTATCCGTACAAGTGGGGGAAAAATGTTTGTATATTTTCGGGAATAAGTATTCTGTATCCCTCAGCAAGCTAAAAGACGCCAACATTTTCACTAATGTCGCACTTTACACCCTCAACACACAAATAACTATTATTCTTAATTCCGAAAAATCAAAAACATAAAATAATAAGCTCACAAATTTAAAACTCACATTCCAGTACTGATAAACTGGAATACCTGTCAAGTATTCCAGATGAGCTTGCTCATTATAAACTCATAACTGTAAAATTTTAAATTGATAACGTATTTTTGTAACCCCAGTATTGTTAAACCCTTAATTTTTTAGTGATAAACCTTTAAGTTGAATCCCTGGGCAGAAGATTTCACTCATTTTGGGGAGGGAAAACTGGACTTCATGTCTCCTTTTAACGTCACTTAAAAAATTGTATAATAACACTAGACTCAACTAATGCAATGATCAATCGACTTAAAAATAAACTATAACCATAGTGTGTTGCAACATTTAGGTTGTACTCGATATACTGACTTTTTCTAGCTTTCTGTACCTTGTAGCCGATAGTTTTTATTACACAACAAATATTTAACGAGGGGATGAATCACTTAGGACTATTTTAATGCAGCAAAATTTTATTCAAAGAGCAATTATAATACGTTACATTGTATACTAAGCATATAAAAGCGGAGAGTACAGAATCGAATAAAATAAATATTTAAATCGTGGAGAGCGATATCATACGTCAGCCCTCCGCTCGATCTCGGGCGGCTATCCGCGAGGAACCTCGTTGGCCCCGGCTCGCTTGGGAGTCACCGTCCTGTCGAGGTGCTTGATTGTCACATCGACCACGGCCATGTTCGGAGTGAGGAACTCCTGCAGAGTGTTGACGCCGTCGCGAGGCAGGCGGTCGAATGGGTAGCCCATGGACCTCTTGTCGGGGTACTTGGCGTCGCGCAGGCCGCAGTAGCTGGCGGCGTCCGTGCACTGCTTGCTTCCCCCGCCTGGCCGGTCCACCTGTCCAAGACGAAACATGAACTCAGACATAGGTGTACGCACGGTAGGTCTTGAGGGGGTGGCAAAATAGCCGATTCAGAAAAATAGGTACTTTGGTATTATACGGAGGCCACCCTTGTACAGCGCGCTGCGTCGGTTTTGTTAGGTTGAGTTATCATAAATATGTTAGTAGGGCTTTCCTCGTTTCGTTACGTATCCAACCATACCAGATGAGTCATACTATTGCCTGCCAAATCCCTTCCAAGTAGGCCAAGGTCAGGTCATTGACCGGAGCGCGTGCATCACCTGTCACTGCCGAAAGTATGACTCATCTGGTATCGTTCGATTCAAAACGAGACGAAAAAAATCCTATTAATATATTTATGATAACCCAACCTAACATAACCACCGCAGCGCGCCGTATAAGGCTTGCCGTACATGTGACGACCGAGTGTGACCGTTAGCAAAGGTGACGCGTTCAACTCAATCCTCGCCAACATCGCTGTCTTCTAGGAGGCAGACACAAAGACCGCTCTTCATAATTATGTCAAAATTGGAAAGTAAGTCAATCAAAGTATGTTCTTTCCAATTCTATGTTTATTTTTGGTATCCAGCGAACAGAACCTCTTAAAAAAAGTGGCCTCCTTGTAATACCAAAGTACCGAAAAATATTTCCGAGTTTGAATCTATTGGTTTTGATAAAGGATTTTTCCTACAACCGCGTGTAAAATGCCAGTTCACGCACTGAAAACCTAGACAGCTCCAGCACTTTAACTTCCGTTTTGATTCGACCGAGTTCAACTTGTTTATGATCTCAAAACCATAGTGGCACATTTAGCTACAATGGACATGAGTAACTGCGATATTATGTGACTGTATTTATTGTTTGGGAATCTATATTGCAGTTGTAGGAAGAATGTATATGATTTTTACATGTAAAGTGTCTTTCTCTTTTTCGCTAAAATTATTCCCGCAAGTGTTTAGCTGAAGTGAGAAAGACCCTCTTTTTGCTCATAATAAATAAACAACTGAAGGGGTCCCCCGTAAAACGTTCTAAACGACAAAAACCTAGTTTCGAGTAATCATGAGTTGAAAGTTGAATTCTAAAATTTTGGGTTTTTTTAAGGTTGGAACTTATAATCGTGTATAATTTTTTAACACCCTATTTATAACATCAAAATGTAGCCGTATATTGAATTGTTACTTGCCATTAAGCATTTTAAAACATTTTACGTGTTTTTTTAGGGGTTATAACGTTCTAAATGACTGGCGCTTGAAACGTTTTCTGACGGACTGCTCTTCTACTTTGGAAGAAAACATCAGGGAGTGTAGGAATACCAACAGAAACAAAAGTAAAACTGAATATAAAACAATTTTATTGATGTAAAAGTATAAAAATGTAATGTTAACACTGAAACGTGATAAGTCATTTTGCTAAAAGTTATCCTCGTGTGGTGCTTAAAACGTTATTCTACCTACTTCTTTTGGGGACAGTTTCCAGGCCTTGGCTTCTTAGTTTTAGAAATATAGGGTAATCCAACTTTTCTATTTTTATTTCTGGACTAATCCTTCCACTTTCCAATATTAACTTCATGTCTTTTATTTTTTATTTACGCGATTTTGGTCCTTGGGTGACAGCGCAACGATCGGCGGGGATTCCATCTTTCGGCGGATAGAACGTTATTCCCCAGAAAGTCCGTGCAGTCCCGCGAAGCACGCAAACTTTGACAGACGAAATCAGGGCTACCAACTCAAATATCTTCAAAACAAAATATACCACGGTGTAGCTCATGTCCTAGAGAACCTTTTTCACTGAATATCTCAGATTTTGAAATTTTGTCGTTTAGAACGTTTTACGGGGGACCCCTTCAACTATTTTGTAATGAAAGTTCATATTTTCCCAGTATTGTAGACATTTTTTTAAAAATGACTGGATAAAAGAGTGATCTAATGAAGACTATTTGATAAAAAGTTATCTCGCTTTTAAACTAATTTTTTTCTTATCTTTATGTTTTAGGTAAATGTAAAAACTGTTTTGGAAACCGATCGAGCTGAAAATTGACATCGGTAAATCTTGCGTCATTTGACGAATACAGGCCACTTACCGATTTTAAACTCATAGTTTGCCTGGGCCTGAGACATTTCAGTTAAGACTACAAACCCATCTGGAAAGCCCTTTTCTTCGATATTAACCTATAGCCGTTCTTTAAGCCTTTACATGTTGCAATACTTTTTTTTGGGGGGGGGGGGTGTATTTTTTGTGTTCGGCACCCACAGAGGACAGATCCTGCGCATGCCTATGACTTCGGGATTATATAAAGAATGGACAAGTGGTGTTTTATGTTTTCCCTTTTTTCAGGTAGTTAAATTAACTGCCTTATAAAGATAAGGAGCTGATTTTTAAAATTAAGTTTTTTAGAAAATTTTTTATTAAGTTCAATAAATTTTTATTTGTAATGTTATAATTCATTTTATTATTTATTGTACTATTTACAAGAGCACAAAGGGGTCATTAATAAAACACTAAAAATCAAAGACAAAAAGTGTAGTAGAATAATATAATATACCTTCTTTTATTATCGACTAAATTATTAACTCAAGCATAAGAAATCTATGTGACTAAATAATTTTTGAATATTTCCAAAGAGGAACATTACCTCATTGTAAGTAGTTATACTATGTTACATTGCTTTCTGCACCGTTACCCAGAGCGCTTACATTCATCCTTGTAAATTATTGTAATATTTTGTAACATTTAACACTCTATCACAAATCATAAGATTTGTCCATCGATATACACTACTGGATCGGTAGGTAGGCTCCGCAGCCCGAGCCGGCGGCCGTGGTTGCGTTTCTGACTTCGCAGGCGAAATAGGGGCACAAGCGCCTCACTACACTATATCCTATCATTGTCGCGGCCTAGTCGCGGCACTTTAATGATACCGGTACGCTTCACAGAGCACCGTAAGACATTTCTGAAGTATTAATCGTTCTCGACCACATATTCAATTTGCAGAAACATTATAAATTTAAAAAAATATAAAAATGGGTTTTGCTACCGCACTACCACACCGACTCTCGGCAGGTAAAAAAATATCCATGGATGATCCTCTAAATTATGATTTTGATTTCAAATTTTAATTAATGTGAAAAGGTGTAATAAGCACAATGAAAGCTCACAATCAAACATTTTTGTTACTTCGTTCTTAACTTACAATTTTAACGAAACAACAAGTTTACATGTTACAAAACAAAATGGTTTTAGCCAGCTGTCGTCTAATGCATAGATTTTTTTTTACAGTGTCTGTCGTCTTTTTCTTACCTAGGTGGAGAGATAAGATCTTGAAAACCATTTACAAATAAATGTACTTCATTAAAATACTTTACGATCACCCTGCAATTCATAATTTGTTTTGTGACCTTTGAAAACATCAAAACATCACCTTTAAAATTATTACAAACTTGCAATGTAAGTTTGTGGTCGTTAACTTTGGCATCTAACTCATGAGTTTTAATATTATAGACATACTAGCAGTTGCCCGTGGCTTCGATCACGATAAAAATTACAGCTGATCTTACTTATGCTCTTTGAACTGTCAAATTTTAGTATTCACAGCTGTTTACAATTCAGTATTTGAATGTTTACATCCTTATAAAATGAATAAAATTGAAGCTAAGGACGTTCACGGGGCGTAGCCCGAGAAGATTTTAAGGAAGTGAATAGGCCTATGTCCTTTTCTGATATAGTGGCTCTATTCCTGCAAAATGTCAGCTCAGTTAGGCCAGTATTTTTCACGTGGTTGAAAGATAGATATTCACACAAACACCCATACTTTCACATTTATGATATTAGTAGGATTTATAATATGAGCAGGATTTAACTACTCTGAATACATTATAATGAGACCTGATGAGACCTTTTAAGTTTTCCTTTAGTCTTAAAATCTGTGAAATGCGTGTGTCGCCTTAAATAAGATTCGTCAGCACGAAGTATTGCGCTACACTCTTCACATGTTACTTTCTTATCAATTTTTCTAGCGATAACTCCACAAATGTAATACAATACATTTTCCTTGTAGTTGGAAATCTCGTAGTTTGTCATCATCTCCGCTGCATCGTCCATTTCACTTTCATCTTTATCTTCATCTACATTAGCATGAGTTATATCATATTGAGGTGCGGGCTCAATTTTTCCTAGGCCTATACCAAACCCATTATTCCACCTCAAAAGTCTTTAAAGGGAAAAAGCTACCTTAAAAATGGAAAAAAACATAATAGTGTGCTCAGCAAATTTAAAATGCAAAAAACATATTTCAATCCAACATAGCGAGCGAGACAAGATATGTTTTTGTAAACTCCTTAAGAATAACATGGGAAATGAGTATGCAGGTTTGCTGCAACAGGTATTTTAGAACTGGGTGGTTTTAATTCAATATTAAGTAGATCTAAGCTAGAAGAAGCCATATACCAAGTTTCATCAAGATTTGTTAAGAAACAAGGAAAATATAGATTTGTTTTATTTCTCAAAAGGGAATGAGTATGCAGGTTTGCTGCCATGAAAATGGGAATATCGGGGATTTTAGACTATTATAGAATATATGTCATCTAGATTACATGACTCAGCTAATATACATCTTTTTATAGCACGCTTTAACCGAGAACGTTCGCCGAAGGCCACGTAGTTTCAGTACGGCCAACAATACGGTTTCGCGTTTGTGCCCCTATTTCGCCTGCGAGTCGCCAGGCTGCAACCTCAACACACCGCTGTGTAGGCTCGGGAATTTCTACACGTGCCTTACGGGTGGCGCGCAATCCAGTAGTGTATATCGATGGATTTGTCGGAACTTATTTTTGTTAAGAATTATAGAAATAAAGATTCTATAATTCTTAACAATATAAAAGTCTCAACTTTCTCTCTTTTAAAAGTCTCAACTTTCTCTCTTTTCTCCTTCAAGTTGACAAAGAAGTCAGTGGCTTCGAAATATTCTACTTTTTTGTGTTTTTTATGTGTTCTATCTGGGATGCCTACATTTTCAAAGGTAAGCCTGCTTATCCTGTCCATAATTTCCCACCTAATTAGGCCAAAAGTCCTTTCCAAACAAGAGAAATAAAGATTCTGTTTTCTGACGTCTGCCTGGCTCAGGACTGGTCGGTTGTCGAGGGAAATGAGGTTTCAATGTCAATGCTCACACATCACTTGAGTACAATTGACTCTCGGTAACTCAAAGTTCAATCAATAACATGAAATCTTCAATAGCTCAAATGAATTTTTACTCCCCTAGGAAAAACCTGTATGAGATGAAATAAAAATCATGCGTATCTCTAAATAATTTTACAATAAAACTACATCTGCAAGTCAAAGCGACGCAGAAATTACCTCTATAACTTTAAGTTAAGAAGATGATTTGAATTATTCTTGGACTTTACTTCTATAAGTCGAAGTTTACCTCGATATCTCTAAGTTTTCTCAACGGACCTCTTCAGTCGAAAACCCGACTTTCAAGTTGTAACGTGTCTTTGAGTAATATCCGGCCCAACATCACTAACCTTTAGTTCTGTTATTAATGTAATTATCATGATACTTTAATTTTCATTCGGTTTGCCTCTGTATCTGAAATTCAGCCCAAATGATCTCGGCAGGCCAAAATAGTTACTTTTAACTTGAACCATGCCAAAGTCAAACCTTACGTAACTCAAAAAAAATTAGTATTCCTGTAGTATTTTGAGTGAGAGTCGAATGTATTTTGTATAAAAGAATTAAAATTAAAAACTTCAGTTGCTCTTCAAAAGCACATGACCATATGTAAAATCAAAGCGGTAAAAATAAAAGTAATAAATTTCCTGGCATTTTTAAACTCACCCGGTCTCCTTCATAGTCGGAGATCATAACGAACAGCTGGCAAGGAAGCCCTGCCGGCTTTCCGCGAGGGACGAGCATGTGTTCGGGCCACCCGCACCCGCAGAAGTTGAACTCTTCCAGGGCCGCTCCCGCAGAGGGCCTTCCTGCCTCCAGGTTGCGGAAAGTTCTCTCGAAGGGAATGGTCACGGACGACTCCCTAGATTTACGCTCGATTACATTGGTCCTGGGCTTCACTGGAACATATAAATTACTTTATTGGAGTTTCAGAAATAAATTATGAAAATGTAATCGTTTGTTAATTAGTTTGCGAGCGAAATATTTCACGAGCGACCCGTCTAGACTGACCACCTGCCCGGGTCGCTCGTGAAATATTTTAACTGTTAGTTTTTTTTTAAGGCCTAAATGTTGTCCGTGTTTGTGCGTACCGTGTTGTGTATGTGTGATGTTTTAATGTAAATTTTTAAACGTCTCAACGCTCTTCAATGAAGTTAGGACAAAAACCCTACCTTGTGTGGCTTGAGAATGGCTCCTCAGTGAGCCAAAAGTAGTTGTCATTTTTGCAACTCAAGGATCACGAGAAGATAAGGTAATTTAACCAATTTTATAAATCACCGTGAGTTGGAGGCTACAAAAAATCAATAATGAATAATGTGTTAAAAAAAGAGCCAGTCAGGGATCACAATCGTATTTGATCTTCAGTCAAGGAACTCTTTTTGATTTTATAGAACAATTTCCAACAACAATTTTTTCTCCTAGATCAAAGTTTTCTTGTTTATTCTTAACTGCTATGATATACTGATATCTCATATAATTTGGCAGCACTTCATTTGTTTGAACCCCCTCCCAAAGACTTTCAGCCAAGAAAGGTCTCTGGTTGTTAGGTGCTCTCACAGTCACAGCATGTACCCGTCACTGTGATAATCGTTGACAAGGAGTAAGGTAGTATTTGTTTAGTTGTAATTGGAGTTAAGGAAATCTTATATATGCTGTGTATTGTTATTGAATGATTTTTATCCCAGGCCCCAAATTATTATTTGAAAAATACATGATCGAAATAACTACTCAGGGTCAAACGATTGCAAGCTTAAAAATTTCTTAAACAGCTGTTTTCTTACATAATTGAGGTAATCGATCTGCTGATAAAGTAATTTTTAAGCTCACAATTAATCGTTTGACGACAAGAAATAATTTTGTATAAACTGATATACTGACTAAAACAGTTGTTAGGCTATTGAAACGTCAATTATGTTTTACCTCTTTAACAGCTTTGTGGCTGACCATAACAGCATAGTAGTTTTTTTTAATGAATAGTATTCAAGGGTTGATTTTCTATATTTAGTTTATTTGAAGGAATAATGGCTTTAGTTTCAATTTGTTTTTTTATTTGTTAATTCAGTATTTTTTATAAAAATGGGGGCTGTGGGGATATTGGAGATTGCATTAAATGTGAGTTGTATTTCTCAGGTAAAAAGAGCTTTACAAAGGAAACAACAATGTAAAATATATGCCTAAGTCAGAGACATTAACAGGTATTGGTTAGGGAAAGCCAGGAAATTTAATTAAGGAATTTTTGTGGAATCTCTGAACAGCCAAAATTTAAAGAAATCTTAATAATCTTAAAACAAAAGTGATTCATAAAAAGGCTAAGTATTGCGCTATCAGTTGATTTTCCCTGTCACCAAATACAACTAGACGGTAAAAACGAAACAAAAATAAAAACATTCATTTTTAATGTTGAGTTTAAGTTTATAAATCGAGATTATAAAGCAGAAAAGGTAAGAGGGTCCAAGTTTAATGCCCTGTATCGAAAAACTAAACTTTTTTTATGTTTTTGCTGTTCATGTCATACTGCTGCTCAGCCATGCAAATGCATTGCCAAGATTAACCTCAAACAAAAATTCTGAATTGATTTTTTTATGAAATTTGCTTACAATTGACAGTGAATTTGTCCATCTCTATGAATAATCCCTTTTGATCTCGGAACAAGAAAGGTAGACCACGCTCATCAAACTTGGGAGCTAAAAAGATTCTGCAAGTTCCCATCCTTTGCTGACCACTGTTTTCAACCTGAAATAAACAAGGATGAAAAACTATGTAATTGACTCAACTAAGACGGTGGCATGTCTTGTAATCCAGCTACTCGGAGGTAATGAATAATTGTGGATAATTATAGGCGATGGCTTGTGGATGTAGTATTCCTTGGTGGGGATTAATGTCTGCGCTAGTGAATACTATATTCTTCCATAAGACCATCCTCATTATTAGACCAGTTCGTTATTGATTGACCAAATTGTGGTTTGTTGAACTGTACGTTGCCATTGGCTGTTAGTCCATCAAAGTCCTTAGAAAATATGTGGGCCTTAGTCAGTAACAAGACTACAATATCACACCACTATCATCCCTCACTCATCTCTCATTCATACTTGGCTTAAAATACCTACCTGGGTATAAGTTCATTTCAAGAAAAGTATAAGTTTAAATTGATAACCAATAAAGATGCTCTTAATGTAGCCATAAATTTATTTGGCCTTATGAAGTGACTGTAAAATATACAGGAGTCTCAAGGCACTCAACAGATTATCAAATATTATGACTTAACGAGGATAACATCTAAGCAACATTGAGTCCCATATTGGATTACATTAAATACAAAGTGTGGTAAAATGCATTTTTTACAAAGTTTTTTTATAAAGCCTGTAACCTAATTATTTGATTTATATTTATCTATTAAAAACTTTAACGAAATATAAAATAAACTAACCAGAACAATGCAAATTCTAAGGTATCATTATTTTTATGTGATGAGTTATTTGTAATGTGCCGCCTAAAAATAGATTTTAAGGGTGCCAGATTGAAAAATCAGGATATCAAGATTATACTGTATTACCAAGATTGTATAATCTAATCATAACTACACCAGGGTTAACATTGTTTTATTACCACTGGTACATATATGTGTATTTGTCATCGCTGAAATATTGATTAGAAAGCTAATACACAACATGAGGAAGCTATAATATAACAATATATTTTTATGAATTAAATCTAGGTTACATACCTTCCGTCCAAACAGTTCTGTTGTATATATATATTGTAATTATACAATATGCATATTTCGATAAGATAGGTTCAAGGTCAACAGGTGGGAGTAGGGTAGAATCCAGACCACTTCCTCAGTCGGAGTCTATCGCTGGCCAGCACAGGATTGTTTTAAATTATAATAAGTTTTAAATGTGTGTCAATATGTGTCAATACGTGTTTTATAAGTGTTGAAATTGTTTTTAAAATTTTAGATTGACAAGCAATGAATAATTAATGTTTTTTGTATATACCTGATGATGAGATAATTATATCTCGAAATATGCATATTGTATATAATTACAATATATATATACAACAGAACTGTTTTGACGGAAGGTATGTAACCTAGATTTAATTCTAAAGAACAGTTCAGGAGGCAAAAGAATAATGAATATTTTTATGGCGTCACCACCAGTAGGGAGGTGCTAAAGAAGCCCACAATAAGGTGTCTACTGTGAAATACTTGTTTATAAATTACCGTTATTCTGTAAGAGAAGGGAACATGTTGAAGATGAGTGAAACGAGCAAAGACGTTTCCTCTAGGAGTGAAATCGAGGCCGCGAGAGAGGTCGATGTCACTCTGCTGCCAGAGAGTCACCAGCAGGTTGTCCGGCTGTCCTTGCACTTTGATTTGAGCTGATGTCACTTGCACTCCATTAAAGTTCAACTAAAACACAAATGAGAAGAATTCATTTTAGAAATATACCTAAATTGCTCAAAACAGATTGTTAAGTTATATTAATTTTTTTTGAGCTTAAAAAATAAAAATCTGGAGAATGATGCTCAGGGCCTGCACCACAGAATGAGCCTTGGGGTCAACAGATGCTAAATCCGGCCCTGAACAAAATTATGATTCTTTTTTATTCACGTATGTCGGAGCTATTCATATTTGTGCCCAAAGTACTCTGCTATTCTTATCTTCAATGATCTCAAATGATTAGGTGATGAATTATCAGTATCACTGACCAAATGAGGACTAATTCAAACACTTCACAGAGCCAGAAATAGATTTTAGGTCAAACAAATAGATGATTTACTATTTCAAAAATAAGTAAAATATATATAAAATACAGTCAAATCTTAAATCCTGCAGTACGACAGTGAACAAAAAATTAGACAAAATGTATTTCAGAGGTAGAGTGAGTGAGTAAAAACAATTTTATACCCTGTCGGTACTGTAGCGAGGAAGAAGATTCTTGTGCTCCTGGAAGATGTCGTCCACAAAGGCATGCCAGCGGTAGAAGGCAGGGTCTCTCATTGCGGTGGCTGGGTCGCCCATCACTCCAAAAGTTTCCTAAAAAAATAGACACAAATTTTAATATTGTACGAATAACATTGCAAAGAAGTCCAACAGCACAACTTTTCATATGCCTGGGGTTTCAGGGCAACCCACAGTTTGATTAAATAAAGTAGTGGCACACTTAGGGTTTTATCTTTGGCAGGGGCTAAACCATTGGGGGGTTCGGGCCTCCCCCCTCCCCCCCCAGCAAATGTATGAAAATTAGTACTTTAAACTCACAATTTAGGAAACAAAAAAACAATCTATATTATTTTTATATGATTTTGAGGCAAAAAAATGTACATAGGAACTCCAGAAATCCAGACGAATTAAGGCTGACCCCTGGTTGAACCCCAGGAAATTCAGATTTCCTGGGAATTTTTTCTAAAAAGCCCTCCACGCAACAAAAGAGGTAGGATTTGGCAAAATAACTCTTGACCGGGACTTTCTTTTATCCACTATCTGTGTACATAATTATTTAAGGGAAATTTTCGCGCCAAAACCGTAAGTGTTTGGTAGGTTACAGGATGATGGGAGAGGGCTCAAATTGGAGGTACTGATCCCAGGCACTCGGGGAAAAATGCCAAAATTGCTATAAGTTCACTAGGTAATGAGAAATGATTTAACTATCTGCCATTTTTTGGGGGGTTATCCCCCTTTACCGCACCCCTTCGGTGGTCCGATCGGGCTGATTTATGAACTCGTTCGAGTGATTGCCACTTTACATGTCTACCAAATTTCATTACGATCTGACCATTTTTACGGCCACTATCATGCTAACAGACACATATATAGAAATATTTATTATATCTAAAAATTTGAACGAATGGTGTTTTTTGCTTCTGAGGGCCCCAGAATGAAAAGTTATCACGGTCTCGGGCTCAGGTCTTATCATGAAACCTACAATAATAGCTTAATTCTTTAAGGAAATTCGCTACATCTGAAAATTCTTTTAAGGAATGCTGATTTAATACATGACCAATTTACAACGTAGAGACATACCAGGTGGCGGCTGTCAGGGTCGTGGGAGAGGGCGATGGCTACGTGGCCGATGTTGTGAAGGTCTCCGTACAAGAATCTGTTCACCGACAGGATACTCGACTCCATCATGTCTCCCAGTGTGTCGATACCCTTCTCCTCGTCCAACATTTGAGTTTGTCCATTGGCCTATGTAAGAAAACAAAAACATGGTTTACGTTATTCCATTGCGAAAACGGCAGTTTTCAATACTTATGTTGTGGGCCTAAAGAAGCTCTTTTTCACCCTGGGAAGAAAAAGAATCAGCTGATGTCGAGGAAGTCAGCAGATCATTTATAATGTACTAAAACTGCAAACATGTGTACTTCAGCATCAATGACGAGCTACGATTGCATCGATAGTGAATTTGTTATTGTTATCAATTGCAATTCATTGTTGATAAAGTAAATTGGTTTTATTTACTAATTATTAAAATATTCAATAGTTAACATGTTGACTTTCAACAGATGGGGACTCGGGTTGTTGGGAGATCCCAACAAGTGACCAAATCCAATTCACTAAACCCTCACTACAAGATGAGTTATTGTGACCCATGGTAACACATAGAAAATTATTTTTCTGGTTTATTGAGGTAGAACATACATATTTACTCATAAGAGTTGCAATAACATGTTATTGTAGTGCTATTAGTATTTTTACATTTTGTATGCGTCATATAAGTAGTGTAGGAAAATTAAATAATGCAAAATTTTGCGTTATCGCGGAATTTTAATTTATCAAGCTGAGAATTGGTGGAAAGGTCGCACATCAAGCTGGGATCATCATACTGAAATTCCCAAAAAATCCCACTTGGGCAACATGCCGCCACCTTGAAAAAATCATTTCCGGTCCGTGTTTCTCTAAACATTTCTTTGATTAGCACGAAAACCATAAGAGATATGAAAAAAGGGGAAATGACAGTTTTGGTCATTTACACTTTTTTCATATCTCTTATGGTTTTCGTGCTAATCAAAGAAATGTTTAGAGAAACACAGACCGGAAATGATTTTTCAAGATGGCGGCATGCTGCCCAAGTGGGATTCTTTGGGAATTTTAGTATGATGATCCCAGCTTTATGTGCGACCTTTCCACCAATTTTCAGCCTGGTAAATTAAAATTCCAGAATCTGTCACTATTTTCCTGCACTAAAGTGAGTCACGTCTGTCTGTAGTAAGATTTGATGGGGTAGTTTTTGCTAAAGTACGATTTTTTCACATGAGTGACATGAGTTTCCAAGTTTTCACTAAAGAGTATATATGGCAATAGTTTTGAAGTTAAACACAATCTCAAGAAGAATAACTGTGTAATATGTAATTGAGCAAACGCTGCAGGCAACAAGTGGACAAGCAAAGGGGCCAAATTTATAATTCTGTAAAAAAATTACTGTTGCACACCAAGACCAAGCGACACACATACGTGTTACATATTCCTATAGACGGATATAAATATGTGATGATCGCTAGTTGACATAAATATTTCATCACTTTTAAGCTTTAAAATAAACTGAGATGTGCGGCCATAAAGAGAAAGTGAAAAGCCATAAGTTATTCTGACATCATTAACAGGATTATCTTTGTTAGAAAATGCCTTTATCCTTTACTGATGTTTCTCAACAACTGATGTTTATCCTTCTGAAGTTTACCTTTACGTTACCAACCAAAGAATCTTAAGAAGGATCCAAACTCTTTATAACAAACTAAATCAAAATTTTAAAGAGATCCCTCCATTTAAATAATCATAAGTAAAGCTTACCGTGACTACAGATCCCGTGTGAATGGCCTGGTAAAACCGATCTCGCCAGCGCTCCATGTCTTGAATATCAAACTTGATCTGATCTACTTCCCGATTAACATCCTGTAAAATGTAAATGGTTTGTGAGCTGTCAATTTTAGATGTGGTAGTCAAAGGTTTTCCGGAGTATGATTTCAGTTTTTTAAGGCTCTCAATATGTTTACACACCAGTGTTTATAATGTTGCCTTTTGGTTATGCATATCTTATTAGTTCAGTCATTTTTATCACAGTGTAATATGTGAAATCTACATCACTTATTAGCCATAGTCTTTCTTTATTTATTAGGACGTACATTTGGTGCAATAAACAGCTTCAACAAAAACAACGTACATAAGACAAATAAATATTTCTAATAAAACCTAAAACAGTAACTAAAACGAAAAACACGTAATATCATGTGTTAAAACATATTTCACATCATGAGTGCAAATTACACTTCATGCATGCCAGTACGGAAACTAATTGACTGCAACATTATCAAAATCAAAACAGGGTTTTGTATACTCAGTAATATGTAACCGAGACACCAAGCAACTAACACTGCACTGCACGCACTGTATATGCTATTTTGTGTATTTTATGGTTACAAATAATCAATGGGATTTATTTATGTTATTGGTTATATTTAACTTAAAAACCATAACTTATAACTTTTTTGTTAATATTCCAGCTTTTTAGTGTCCAGTGTTTTAGTGTGTTTAAGTGTTTGCTTTTACTGATACTCAAGGAAACATTATTCACACACATTTTGTTGGGGTTTAATTTCAATAAACACATTAAACCCGCTAAAACCACCTTTTAACCTTCATTTTTTTAGTTTTGCATGAACTTGTCTGAATAATTCTGGATCTGGATAACTCGAGTTAGACTGTACTGTAGTCAAGTAAACTAGATAATAGATAGGGCCAGATTTAACATTTGGGCACCCCTAGGCATAATATATTTTTGCACCCTTAGGTTTTCAGGGTGGTAGTCTGTAAATCCTTCCTATAAAGAATGTTATATGTCACTTGTCAGGAAAACAAATAGGTACACTCAATGTTTTTATGATTCTAACAGGCTCCCAGGGACCAACAATTTGTCACCAAAACACACTTGTTGCACTGTGAACATTATGAAAGCAATACACGTAAACTATCTGGTGAATAACAACAAAACGTCTGGTTTTTGAACAATTTGAAAAAGTTCTTTAAGAATTAATCACGATTAATCAATTACAAAGCTGGAAACAGCTGAATCGGTTTTCGTATTCTAAGTGTATGTGTCCTATCTTATACTCTTATATGAGCAGTGTTATCTTGTATGCTTGCTTGCTTGCACATTTTTCTTAAAAACGACCCCGAGGATTTCCTTCAAAGTCTGGAAATAAGTAATTTATGACTCAAAAACGTGTTTTATGCAGATTATTTGGCCTGAGAAAATCTAACAACGTAGTAAATGAATTTTAAAGTTGTAAAATTTTAACACTGACCCTATGAGTTGCCAAGATAGCAACGAAAACAAACGAGGAAAGTGTAAACAAATGAAGTAATCATAATAGTTGCTTGCAATCTACAGCCTTCAAGGAAAAATACAGTGAGTGGGATGAAGAGTTTGTGGAGCAATAAAAAAAGTTTCTATTTATCAATTTTATGGTACATTGAAATATTTTATAGTAACTGGATGAACTGGTAAACATGAAATAACACCGAGCAAGGCTTGGTCCACCATAGGTACTATTTTTCTAACGAAAGAGAAGCAAAGGGCAAAAAGATTGTCAACAACTAGGCAAAGAAAATAAAACTAAAGATTAATTAATACTCTTTTGCAAGCATGTAAGTTTTACATATTATATTTTCCACAATTACAACAAGAATACATAAAGAACAAGATTTGTATTTAATAAGTACAATATTATGTGCAGTAAAATATTTTATTAACTTTTCTAGTGGAATAAATCCAAGTTTAATTCATTTATAACTACAACTTACTGATAATTTACCTTGGTGTTAAGTCTAATTGATTAATTTATGAATCGAATACTTACTGAAAGGATAGTGTTGGAATTGCGAGGAGGCCAAACTCTGCTCGAGACGAGGCTGTCAAGTTTGGGGAAATACCCTTCAGGGATCGGTTCCCGCCAGTTGAGGAGTCGCTTGGTTCGAGCCAAGTCCACACTGAATCTTTCAAAATTGTACCTGTAAAATTTCAACCACACAAAGTTATATTAAAAATACATATGGGGCTTAATAACTGGTTTTGCACAACGGATTTTTCTCTCTAATTCATAGGAACAAACATTTAATTAGTAGGATATTACTTATTCTGGGGATAGCATCACAAGTCAAGTAGTTATCGGCACTAATTGTCGATTAGAAAAGTTCAGTGTAGCCGAGTAGTTTCACTCCCAGAGATATTTTAAAATTTTCATATCGACATGATTTTTCTCTAAATACTTTTAAACAGTGCTTGATTTGTAAAAATTGAGGTACCGGAACTGTAGTTGCCAGTTTGTACATAACCCCCCCCCCTTATCATTCTTCCCTTCAACAAAGTATTATTTGTCTATGTGAATAATTAGGTCGATATAAAAAGCCAAATTTTATCAACTCAAATTAAAGTATTATAAGTAAATTAAAAACTAACATAGCATTATTTTACAAAAAAATAAATAGTCTAGAGAAATTCTAGATTTTTTTATGATGTCTTGTGCGAGTATCGGGTCTTTTTAGCGTTTTCAACATTCGGCTTAGCTCAAGACAGCACAAAAGTGCGCTAATTTCAGGCCGAAACTCTGCGCATAATTTCAGTAAAAGTTCGGTCGAGTACGCACGCGATCGTCTCTTCCGAAAAATACTCCGGCCGATTATACGCGATCGTCTTTTGCGTCAAATTCTCCGGCCGATCTTACGCGATCGTCTTTAGGGTCAAAATTCTCTAGCCGTTCATACGCGGTCGTCTTTTGCGGCAAATTCTCCGGCCGATCTTACGCGATCGTCTTTAGCGTCAAAATTCTTCGGCCGTTCATACGCGATCATTGGCGGCAAATTCTCCTGCCGATTAAACGCGATTGTCTCTTATACGACAAATACTCCCCGATTACACACGATCCTCTCTCGTGGCGAAATCCTCCGGCCGATTGTACGTGATTGCATTTTACGGCAAATTATCCTTCCGATTGCACGCGATCGTTTCTTACTAAAAATACTCCGACTGATTAAGATTTACAAGATCGACTCTTGCGGCAGAAAGAGGTCCCGGAACGCCGTTCCGCTGCAAATCAAGCACTGCTTTTAAATACAATCATATAGGTTTTCTAACAGTGACTTGAGCTTCACACAGACAATCTGCCCCACCCCAGGAATTTTCCTCGATTTTTTGTTTTTAGTTGTAAGAAACATGTGTATAAATCCTTTTAAAGTCGTCAATTTATATTTCGTATTTCCTTTCGTATTTTCTTTTTTTGGGAACAAACAAAATTTGAATTTTAAAATTCTCTAGACTCTAGGGATGTGTCGTACCACTTTTTTCAAAGTCGGTACCTACCAGTCTTGACACGATCGGTTCTTGGTACCGGTACCATCCGTACCTAGTGTTGAAGGTACAAGTTGTATGTTACCTCATGCCCCAACAAACACACAGGCAAACTGATGTATATTATTGTTTTATAAATTATAAATGTTTTAATTTTCATATATAAGTTTCACAAAACCAATTATAATGTTGCACTTTTTATTTTAATTACTACCCTTCTATTAACAGGCAAGTTATAAAAATAATATACTGTACTATGTAATAAAAGAACAGAATCCGAATTTATTTCCATTAATTCTCATAAAAAATAACCTTGGTCCAATTAATTTTTAAAATTAGTCAAAAAAGAATATTGAGAGACAACAAATTTAAAATAAATTTTGAGTCAAAAGGAACTTAAGAAACATCATTGACCTCCAGTATAATAGTACACAGCGGCATTTGCAATCGTCATAGCGTCTTACGTGGCCGGTAATTCCTCCTGCTGATTACCAAGGGTACTAACGTACCGGTACCGACATTTTGACATGAGATCTCTTTCAAATAAACGGTGTTACTGAGAAGCTACTTCAGGTAGCGACACATCCCTATTTCAAATTCAACAACCACATAAGCTTTCTAATAGCGACCGAGCCTTCGTACAGACAATCTGTCTACGTAGGCTCATTTCCACAATTTTCTGTTCTTAGTTGTAAGAAACAGGTGTATAAATCCTTTTAAAATCATCAATATATTGTGTGTTTTCTTTTTTGGAACGTGTTCAAGTGTAAATACCTTTCTCAAGTGATTCTGTGAATCTAAAAGGCGTTCGGTTTCGACCTTCAAAAGATAATCTTCAGGCGAACGTTGTCTTCATCTCGTTCTTACAAACATGTCGATGTTTTAAAAAACATCTAGACACTAAAAAACAACGGAACATTGACTTAGTTGGTAGCGTTCTGTGTTCTCACTCAGCTGGCCCAGGTTCAACTCCCGGCTGCGGCTCTAAGCAATTTTATCATACGGAAGTGCTGTGAAGTTCAGGTACCTTCGTCAAGAAGATCTCAAGGTTCGTTAAGGACCTTGTGATTTGACGGAGAGTGAAGGCCTGTTGAGCGGAGGGTGCACAATAAGCTAATTCTGCTGTGTTGCAACACCATGGTCAAGTGTAGCCATGGCCCTCTTATAAAAAAAAAAAATAAAAATAACGGAACATCGAACACACAAATAAAATGGCCAAGAGAATTACACTGATCGGTGACACGGAGGTAGAGGCTCGACAGGTATTTAAACGAACACGTTTTGATCAGTTATTTGGAGGCCTAACTCTTATTTGCGATTGGATTGGATATTTGCTGCTATTCCTTGGCGATCGCGCGGCCAGCTCTAATGGCTCCTATCATCAGAACGCGGAAGTCAGTATTTTTATGGATTGCACAGCAGTTGTCATATGCGATTTGATGGCCAGCAGTGCTGGCCAAGATGAAATCCAACAAACGCTCGGGTGTCCAGCAGGACTGGCCAATAAGTGCCAATAACATGTGATTTATTTGTTTTTTCTGAATTTTACATGATGCCTTTAGAGTGCTGCAACCTAGTGAGGAGTTATTTAACTAAATGATCAGCAGGCTTGCAACATTGAATCGTGAAATTCCCCTACGATAACATTGCAGATTTTCAAAGAAAACAATTCTGAGCTGACAGGAGTGAGCCGCCATGATGAATGCCGAGCTGACGTGGAGTGGGGCTTGGCCAGAGAGCTGGCCAGCTGCCCGCTGGAACCAAGCCAAACGGAAATTAATTCCGACTGGCTGCTGACTGCTTTGTGGCCACTCCCGCTGGCCTTACGATCGCAAAGGGCTAATTATTAGGGTGGGTTAAAAAAACAAAATTTTGGAATTTTGAATCGTAATAGGTCTCAAATGTTGCGTAATAGCATGTAGAATACTGAAAAAATAACTTAAAACAAATCATATAAGATCATTCGGTTGCGAAATGACCTTGAAGTGTAACATGTAAAACTCCATAAGAGAATGAGTGAAAAATCTTAATTTGGTTTGTACTGGGGATGGAAAATCGTACAAGAGATTTGCCATGAAAAATGAAAAGAGCTCTTTAAAACATTTAAAAAAATGATATAATGTGTCCAATTAGGCAACAGTATTATCAATCTATGGCCTTCTGAAAATCCCTTATTTGGGCACTTTTTCAAATTTTTAGCTAGTATTAAATCAATAATTCTGTTGCTTATTTGCACAAATTATACCATTTTTCAAACTGTTTTAAAGAGCTCTTTTCATTTCTCATGGCAAATCTTGTATAAGATTATCAATGTCCAGCATAAACCAATAAATTACGATATTTCACTAATTCTCCTATGGAGTTTTACATATCAAACTTCAAGGTCATTGTACAACTGGAAGATGTCATATGATTTTTTTGGAAGTTTTTTCTCAATATTCTACATATTATTACGCAACTTTTAAGACCTATATTACTCAAAATTCCAAAATTTTGTTTTTTCGACCCACCCTATTAATCATATCTTTGAAAATTGTCTAGGAGCCGACCTGGCCATGATCTGCTGGTGCATGTAGTAGAAGAGCTCGCCGCGCCGGTCCTTGGCCACGATGTCGCGGGAGGCCTCGAAGGGGTAGACGAGGTGCCAGTGCCAGTGGTGCAGGTTGATGCCCAAGTCCTCGCGGAAGTACGCCACGCGATGCTCCTCCTCCAGGTCCGACGCCGTGTAGTCCCGCGGGATCACCAGCGGCATCTGGCAACATACGAGTCATACTGAGACAGTGCCCACGAACATCTGTTGGGGCACAACCAACCGGGGGGTCTGGGGAAAATTTTTTTGTTTTTCATATTTAAAAGTGGGGTTTTAAGCTTTTAAACATGTGAAAAATACAATATTAAAAAGCTTAGTTTATTTACGATTTTCAAGGTAAATTTGCAGGAAAACTCAACATTATACACTGTTTAGATTTTGAACACGTGACTGTTGAAGAACATCTTGTTATGATTTTGGGAAATAATATGAAATAACTTTTACTTGGATTTTTATTGTTGGTTGGCAGCTACAAAAAAAAACTTTTTTTGTTTGGGGGACACATGCCCTCCCAGCGTAACGCATATAATGCGAGGGATTAATGGTGGAAGCTGGGCTTGGGGATTCCCGAGGGTTGCTGTTTCCTTTTCTTTGTGGCCAGTTTGACAGTTTTTTAAGTTTTCTATTTTATGGATGGTTTGAAAAATTACAGAGTTATTTTAGTATTTTTTCTTTTTAAGAGTGGTACGAGGCTATTGCTATTGATGTGCTTATAAATTTGGTAGCTTCCTAGAACTACGGCTTTGGATTTTATACTTGTTTGGTTCCAACTGGCAACAAGGAAAAGGAAACAGCAAACCCTTGGAAATGCCCTTGGCCCCGCGCCCACCATCCGTCCCTCGCACCGTCGCCTCCAGTCGCTAGTTCTCCCAATGAAGCCGCCGGAACATCTAGTGTCGATCGCTGCGATACAGTGCCACCCGCTCCCTCGGGACGCGTGACCTGATACACATTACACATCACGCTGCCACCGCTATGCAAACCGACAAAAACTTAGTACACAAGTAAATAAGGTAAATATGACTGTAGGTAGTGATTAAAATTTAGAATTAGTTACCCTCAAGATGCCGCACTTGCGGAAAAAATAAGTATTGGAAAACACAACATTAATTCAAGAACAATGACTCAATCTATACAAGGTATTTTATGATATCTAAAATTATTTTTTTCGTGATTTTTTATTTAATTCCCGGATTTTATTGAAGTATGCAAAATAGAATGAAAATACCAATGGAGAATTGAATAATGAATATGTGACTTAATGAAACAATGAATTCCACAAACTATATCTATGCATTTGAGAATAGTTTTGAAAATTTACTAGTTACTTCTAAAAACATATTGACTCATAAATTCCATTAACGGTTTAAACTGAATATTGAATAGATTTAGGTAATAATTTATCTAACCTAAACCCTGTTTATGCGAGGTAGGTAAGTACGACAGCGAGGGCTGTTTGTACGAGGGCTGCGTAAGTTTTTCTTATACAATGGTTTCTAGACTCCGTTGCTGGTAATTGAAAATCGACCGACCGAGATTCAAAATACATTAAGTCAAATGGGACTGTCACAAAGTGGATCAAGTTCACCTCCGGCTGCCAGCACTGTAAACTCAAGTGTATCTAACCTAAACCCTGTTTATGCGACGTAGGTAAGTACGACAGCGAGGGCTGTTTGTACGAGGGCTGCTAATGATATCTAAAATTTTTTTTTGTGATTTTTTATTTAATTCCCGATAGTTGATAGTTGGTATTTTTTATTTAATACCAACTATCAACATTTAGACCATGCCTAAAGCTAGGTCGGAGTGAAGGACTGCCGCAGCCACATTGCATACAAGAGTGGTGTAGCGGAGGCTGGACCCACCTAAAACTCACACTCCTGCTGCTTCTGTGTATACACAGTCCCTTGATTCCTAAAATTAAATTGCGAGTTTGAGGCTTTGACAACTTCTGTTAAGACGGATAAATATTGTGATAACAATTTTATATGATGAATAAGGGTTATCCTCTATACTTCGACCTTGTAGTTGAGTATGAACAGTAGGTAACCTCTTAATCAGTACGATACATGCCGTTTTGTATACTGGATATAAATAACAGTGTGTAAACAATATTTTATATATATCCAGCATTCTTTCAGCGCTTGATATTAATAAAAGATGGAAAAAGGCGACCGATTTCGACCAGTCATAAAATCATCATCAGGGCCAATGAGGGACTGACCTCTCAAGCTAGTGGTCCCCAATTGGCAGTCCTCATTTCTTCCGGACCATAAAACATTACAAACAAAAATTAGACAAATTTGAAGCAGTGCCGCATCAAAACGTCCCCGCAAGCGTTGATGAACAGACACACGCAGCACAAATAAAACCTTTGATCTGACCATCAGCAAGTGCTTACTTAATTCATATTTAACTTTTGTTCTCAAAATCAATGTATTCGTAATAAATGTAAACTAAAATATTGTGAATATAACAACTTAACATAATTTTAATGGTTTCATTAAAAAAATTGTATGGCTCTTTTTTGTTATATTCAGGGTTTTATTCAGCAGCTCTAAACATAGTTTTACATGCAGGTACATAAAAATAAAATAATAATATAATATAGGGTAGATCGAAGAAAAAAAATTCATTTGTAACAAATAGTAAGAAACTAAAAAATATTGTAATACTATTACAAAAACCAAATATTGTTATGACAATAATAGTTAAAATAATTACAAAAGCAAGGATCATTTCCAATTAAATTGTGAAAAAAAATATTAATAAAATTCCAGATAGTCAAAATATTTCTAAATCCCAATAATGGTCAGCATCAAATAGTTTGGATATCTGGGGTTTCACTGTAAGTTGTTATGCATCTAAATCTCCTAAAATTGCGAGTTTACAGTTCCGATTTTAAAAAATTTCATGGGGGAGGACCCTTGGACTCCTTCAATTGCTGGGGGGTAACCCCAGGCCCCCGCGGTTTTTGGGACCCCGGTTTTGTGGTAATGGAGAATAAAATGAACCTCTTTAAAGGTAATTGAGGACCACTTGTCACGCCGCCATTAGGCCTTAATGGCGTGACTATCGAAATAGATCGCCATTTCCCATCTATAATGTACATTTACCATCTTGTATGTGCATACAGTGCAAGTGTAAACAAATTACTAGTGCTGAAAGATTATTTTTATCCAATATAATAGTAAATATAATATATTGTTGAAAATACAAATTTTGTTTGATGTCAAAGATACAAAATTAGTGCAGTGTTATATTTTGAAGTTACTAATTTACGTGTGAAAATTTTAAAATATCAGATATACATAATGATGTGTACCTCAGTCTGATTTTAAAACATTAAACCTAAATGAGTTAAAAACATTATCTGATTTAGAGTTAGCGCAATTTTTCAACATATGTCAAGTATAGCAGAGGGAGGAGGTAAAAAGAACATATTTACTCACTCTACTTCCTGCATCTTGAATAACAGTCGATTCTTCTCTGGCCCTGGAGAATATGGCAGAATCCATGTATTTCTCAGGGAACACTTCAGCGAAGGAAGGCACAGGGACATTCCTGGTATCTTTCCTGTGGAGGATGGCCACAGACAAGGCGTAGAAGTAGAGGAAAGAGTTTACTCGATCTCGGGCGTAGACAGACAGAGAGAGGAAATCTTCAATTGTCGGTTGACCTATAAATATAAAACCAGATTTATTACCTTATGCTGCCTTATAGTCCTTGATGATGTTGTGTATATTTCCCAATGTACATTTCACCTTGGTGTGGCATCGTCAGAGAAAACCATTTCACATAAACACTAAGTACACAATGTACATTTTGAAGATAAAGTTTGTTATTTACATGATTTACACGTGGGACGATTCTTGGCCGCGGGCGTGGTACTCTTCTCACGGAAGGTGACGGCGACTCACCGATATCTGTGTTTGAACTGCTGGTGCAAGGGATGACCGGGGGTGGTGGCAGGAGGCTACCAGTGTTTGGAGCTGTGAAAGTTTTCACTTTTATTACTGCTGCGTTGCCAATTTTGTCCAGGGTTGTCAGAGTGTATGGTTTCCTCAATTAGGTGTATTGATTTGAAAATGATTGAGTTGTTGCAGTCTTCCTTTTTATTTAACAAAAAATAAACCCAATCCACCAAACTGAGGAAACCATACAATCTGTCAACTCTGGACAAAATTGGCAACGCTGCAGTAATAAAAGTGAAAACTTTCAATTCACAGCTCCAAACACTTGTGGCCTACCACCACCACCCCTTGTATCAGCAGTTCAAACACAGATGTCGGAGAGTCGCCGTACCACGCCCGCGGCCAAGAATCACCCCGCTGTAAATTATACAAATAGCAAACTTTAACTTCAAAATGTACATTGTGTACTTAGTGTTCGTGTGAAATAGTTTCCCGTGACGATGCCCCACACCGTGGTGAAATGTACATTGGGAAATGTACACAACTACATCAAGGACTATATGGCAACATAAGATATTAAATATGTTATTCAACAAAGTCCTTGAGCCTGGGTAACAGAAATTAAAATAAAATCAGAGTTGGGTGAAGATTAAGAAAAAAAAAGTTATTGATAGTAGATCGATAAGAGATTATGCTGGCAAAAACAAAGGAAAAGTCTAAATAACATTGAAAATTTCATGAAGAATTCTTAACATTTTAAATAACAAAATTAAGAATGAACAAGCAGTTTTTATTTGTGCTTACTCATAAAAGCGTCTATGAGGGCAGCAGCCATTCGCCGATGGTAGGGGATAAAGAGCGAGAAGTTGTCCTGCCGTCCGAGGGCCATCGGAAGTGACAAGTCCGGGATATTGATTTTCTTGACTGGAATCCGTTCTTTAGTGTCTTCTCCAAAACGATTGTTAAGTTCTTGTTGCAGTGGCCGGTAGCGGTCAATCTGTTGAACAACGTAAGTTTACTTTTAGTAGCTTCAGGGGCTAATAAGCTACTATTGTATGAACTACTATTGTATGTACTATTGTATGAACTATTTATTGTTCATTTCTGATAATCTCTCTCCAGAGACAAACCAAATTGTATTGGAGCTATTATTATAGTGGGTCTGGATCAGAGGCGGATTTGGAAATTTGCTGCCCCTGGGCTACACAGGGGGAATAGGCCGGCGGGATTTCCGGCTCGGCTAAAGTGGTGACTTTTTTTTTTTTACTCACGCGTGTGCTTTTTAACATTTTAACTTTTAACCCCGTTGTGGTCCTTTTCTACCGTTTTTACCTGTTCCCGGCCCTGACCTGGGCTATTTCTACGATTTCAGGCCGGTTTGTGACTTTTCTTTCTAATTTGCCGCCCCCCCCTAATTCTGCCGCCCTGGGCTATAGCCCTTTAAGCCCATATATAAATCTTCACCTGGTCTGGATAAAAATATTATCCATATTGCTCAGTCACAGAATTGACTCAAAATTCTGAAGATAATTTTTTTACAGTGGTATTTTATAGAAATGGAAGAAAAATACTAACAGATTTTTTAATATACCAAGATAATGGGGTTTCCAAGTTGGGACTTGTCTCCAAACAGATATTCGTTGTTAACTCCGAAAATTCCGTTCTGGTGATTTCCTTACATAAGAACAAGAACTATTGCCTATAAAAGCGAGAGAACCAAGCAATATGAAGTCTGGAGTCACCTCATCGAGGTTCATTCCAGAAAACATGGTGTTATAGACGTTCAGAGTTAATCTGAATTGGGAAAAATTCGTATTTTCGATGTAGTTTGAACAAAATCTGGCCAGTTATAGCTAAAAAGAGACAATTTTTTGGGGGAAAAGCCTAAGGCTGAGTTGGAATATTGTAAAAGAAAGGATCTGGATTCAGCTAGCTTTCTTGAAGAAACGGTTTACAGGTTAAACACAAAAGAAATATAAACAGTTTTTCTGATATTATAATAATCCAATATTATGATGTATATTATATATTAAAGTTTTCAGCTCTCTAGGGGACTTCTTTAGAGAGAAGACACTGTTGTAATGATTTTTTGGGCTTCACCCACCTTTGTAAATCCTGTGCAGGCTCCGAAGTCAGTTGGTTCACACAGTTGGTTAAAAACAGTTAGACACTTAAGACAACACAAACAGTTATTTAACAAAATCGGGGCCCCTCACAGTACACTCTACGTTTTGCGGATAAATGTAAACAATCCGCTTCCTCAAGAAATTAATCGCAGCCTAGGTGTTCAGCCAGGCAGCCGCTCCGACCGACATACCGCGACTCAAAATGAGTCGCGGTACGTCAGTCAGAGCGACTGCGTGGCTGAACTTCTAGGCTGCAATTTATTTCCTGAGGAAGCGGATTGTTTACGTTTATCCGCGAAACGTAGAGTGTACTATGTGGGGCCCCGATTTCGTTCAATAACTGTTTGTGTTGTCTTAAGTGTCTAACTGTTTTTAACCAACTGTGTGAACCAACTGACTTCGGAGCCTGCACAGGATTTACAAAGGTGGGTGAAGCCCAAAAAATCATTAAAAAGTACTTCCCCATAAAAAAAATGTCATTCAGAAATAAGAAGACACTGTTAAGATTGAATTTTAACTGTTCACTGTAACCCTTGCCAACTGTAGTTATGAAAGGTCACTGGTCACACTGTTAGACTACCGCTATATAAAATGTTTAACATAAATAATGATTTTATTAGTGAAAGGAAAGCTCTTGGATAGGATTTGTTGAAGACTTGGCTAACTCTCCTGAAGCTCTAGTGAAAAGTAGCACAGAACATAGAAAGGTAGATATAATATTTTGTCTCAGACTGAGACTTTTGTCAGATGAGGGAGAGAGAATTGTCAGTTACAACACAATTTTGAGCAATATCTGAATATTGAGAGTAACAGTTCAGTGTTGCCAATACTATTATCACTTAGCACTAATTAGTAGAAGATTTTACATACATATTTATTCAAATGTTCTCTTACTATTTTGAGTTCTAGTTTAGCTGTGTGGGGGAATGAGGTGGATGGATAGTGAGATGGTGGAAGTTTTATCTATTGTCGAGGTTTGGTGGGGCCCTGGGTTAGTGACAAACTGATAGGCTAATTCCCACCTCAGGAGTCTGTTCTGTCGCTTCTTGCTTGTTCAGCCTGAATCATATTTTTTTTCATTTTGACAATACTCATCACACTTACCAGGTAATCTTCAGGCACATCGAAGACCGCCTGCTGATCTCCCTTCGGAACGAAGACAGGCTCCAGGGGGCGCTCGTACAGCAACAGAAGATGTTCCTTGGCCTTGGAGCTCATGGTGAGAGGGCGATGAACCTTGGAAACTAGAAAATACCACTCGTTCAAGATTAAAAAATAAGAAAAGATGACGGCACAATTTAGTTTTTCTGGATAATTTAACTTGTTATAGATTGAATTAGCATGGTAAGTAATAGTTCTTTCATTGTCTGTTATAAAAATATTTATAGCTTTATTAGGATGCAATAAAACCCATAACGTGTTTTGTTTGACATGTAGTATACTACCTCCACTATTCTTGCTCAAATTTCAGAGCTTATTCCACAACTAACTCAAAGTTTACTCAGTTTAAAGCTAACCCTTGAGCGGGCGCTTCACGGTAAAACAGCAGAAGGTGCATGTGGTGTTTTACTCCATAACACTAAATCGCACAAATTTAACCCATTTTACTTGTTTTATTACGAAATATTGTATTTAAATGTTGACAAACTACATTAGGAATCACATTTGATCGTTGATAATATTAATTGTTTAACTTAATCAGAATAATATTTCAATTGAACATAGTAAGTAGGTAAATTTTTGTAGAAAATGGATATCACTGCCTGTGTTACTGGAGAGGGCGCTCCCGCAAACTGACACTGCATCACTGAATTGTAAATAACAAGGTACCAAGGTTGGGGTGGAGAGTATGAGGCGTGCGAGGTATGGAGCCATACACAACTGCTGACACCCATTATACCTGTCTATCTAATAAAAAACTTGTGCCAAGAAAAACTCCGCAAGCACCCGCTCGAGGGTTAAAAACATTTTATTCATAAAATATTTTAATGTGTCAAACAAGAACCAAGAGTTTTGTTTCCAGTATGTTGTGGTAATTTTTCTCTATGAGGAAAAAAGTGCTTTTATTTTAATTTAATCACTATGATGCAGCCAGATATGATCTGAAATCATGCACAGGCCATTTGGCCCATGTGATTTTTTTCTATTATTACGTATTTAGCTGTAAATTTATTTGTGGTAAATAAGAAATGTTTTGAACTGATTTGTTTTAGTGATGGTTTCTTCATTATCTTCTTGATGGTTACTCATCTCAATAATAAACATTACTAAAATTATAAAGATATATTTAGATTTATTATGAAAAATCATCCTTAGGATCACTGACAATGTTGTTGGATATTGTATAATAAAATGTTGTTATAAAAGGCTAAGAATGATTCTTGATAAAAAATTTAAATATACCTTTATAATTTTAATATCAAGTAAAAGTGATAAGCATCAATGTAAATAAATACAACTGGATAGCACGCTCCATGTAAGGCTCGTGTAGTGATTTCCGAGCCAACGCAGCTGTGCATTGGGGTTGCAGCCGGGCCAAATTGAAGGGGCGTTGGGGGAAAAAGCGCAAAACTGTATTGTTAACCGTATTGAAACCGCACAGATTTGGGAGCAGTTTTACGGGTAAAGCTTGCTATGATAGATGTATTGCTATAACTATTAAGTAATTACAATTAATATTAAACTAGACGGTCAGTACAAGTTGGCCGGCAAAAGATGCGTTCCCCCATCGCCCCTGCAAAATCTTAAATGCAACCACTGCCGGCAGCTCGCGTTGCGGGGCCTGAGTTAGCAATCCAGTGTACTTATTTACATCGATGGTGATAAGTAACCGTCAAGAAAATAATAAGAATCAAGAGATGTTCAAATCCCAGCAGCGCTGCCAACACCTTGTCAGTCTCAACAATATTTAAGAATCAAGAAGTTTATTTCCAGAAAATAGATACATTACTTGTAAGAAACAGAAATATACAAATGGACATTATTCCCCACAAGACTACACGTCTGTGTGTGAGGAAGAATGTTTCTGTCACTTGTTTTGTTACTTGGAAAAAACTTCATACAACATCGCTATTTGTGCCTGTGAAAAAATTGCATGTATTGACTAGGTTAAATATTTAGGAGTTTACATCAAGAGTCAATTAAAGTGTAATAAGCAAATAGAATACTTAGAAAAACATTTTAAAAACTAACTATGATTTATATTATATTAGAGGGTTTTTAAGGAAAGAGCTTTTAAAATATATTTACACGTCTTGGTTTGAGAGCAATGAATTATTTTATTGTTCACTATGGTGGAACTTACCCTATAGTGTTAAAACAAATAATGATGATTCAAATGTTTGCAATTAGAGCAATTCATTTTATACAAAATCTGAACGTATGTCATATTTATTTCTACAGAATGATCAATTGTATTTAAGTTAATGTTTAGTATTAATTATACAAGTTTATACATTTTTTACAACCATTGTCTAAAACAGCTTAATGCTGCAACTCATGCATCACAATTTGTAACTATCAAAACTCCAGATTTCGAAAACTTATATAAAAAAAATTCTGCTACCTTGGGGAAAACATTTTTAATATGACAGTGGCCCATTTTGGAAATAAAATTTTAAATGAGGGAAATGTAGATTTAAAATGAAAATAAAAAATGCAGTCCTTAACAGCAAAGTTGATATGCCTTATAGTATCAAGTTATTTATTGCTCTTAATTAAATGTCTGCTCTATCCAATTTCAATTTGTTAAAACACATGCGGGTGCATGCGGAGATTTCCTCCGCATGTGTTTTTTTAATTAAAATAAACAGGCATAATAATGGGTGTTGGCAGTCGTGTCCGGCTCTGTACCTCACATGCCTCATTCCAGGAATCTCTAAGCTACTTACCCTCCACCCCAACCTAGGTACTTCGTTATTTGCAACTCAGTGATGCTGTGCCAGTTCACGGAGCGCCCTCTCCCGTACCACAGACAGTGATACCTATTTTACACTAGAAAATTACTTGCTATGTTCAATTGAAAAATCACACCTAAGTTGAACAATTAATGGAATCAACTATGAAATGTGATTCCTAATGAAGTTTGTCAACATTTAAATACAATATTTTGTAATAAAACAAGTAAAATGGGTTAAATTTGTTTGATTTAGTGTTGGGGGTAAAACTCCACAAGCGCCCTCTGTCGTTTTACTTGTGAAGCGCCTGCTCAAGAGTTGAATTTGATCTAAACTTGTTATGTATTTAAATAATTTATACAATGTTGATTATTGATTATTCATTTATCCTTACATCTTTATTTACTGTTGATATTTATTAATAGCCTATTTAATTTTTATGTTTATTGTTATAGTTTTCATGTTACATTATTTATGTGTAACGCGCGTTGAAAATGATATACATTTAAGTAGAAACCTAAAAATTGGTTAAAAGTTCCAGGCCATGAAAATATACAACAAATTTTTATTTATCAATATCTGCATAATTTATTTCCACACGAGCTCTGTGAACTCTTGGAATCTAAATATTGTTGTTCATGTTCAGAAAAGTGTTTGTCAATTGTTTATCATACAATTTTAATCAAGATTCAACATAAAATATGAATACCCCCATTGCAGCGAATTTCAAACACTTGCATAAATCATTTACACATAACCTCACATCAAGTAAAATCAAAACTAATTTGTTCACAATAATACTTATAGTTGTTATTTTGAAATATGTAAATTTTATGCTTGCTGTCCAAAGAAACCAAATTTTGAACCCAGTAACAACAATTAAAAGTTTATTGCAATTTATTTAGTAAAAACAAATAGCCACACATTTAAAGTCAACCAGACTTTTCCCAACTCTGAGTAAACAAGGAAAATTAATACCACTTTAAGATTTGTTGGAATAATGGTTGCAAAAAGGTTACAAAAATTAGAATTAATCTTCAAATTAACAAAAAAATAAAAAAACTAAGATTTAAATGAAATTACTAAAACTTACTTAGGGTTGAAAGGCCGGGAGATCTGGAGAATGAGGCAACTGGCCCAAGCAGCCCAGCTTATATAGCGCCACACAGGAAGCAACTGACCACAGTCTTGATAGTCCATCCAGACATCCTTACACAAAAATATCATACATAAGGTAAACAGCCCAAATTCCGGCCGGTTAAAGAAATTCACAGTTAATACTGCTTATGAAATTAAATTACTGAATAAACTATAGCTATATTTTGGTTAATTATATATATTTTAGCTAAATTTAAGTTCCAAATAATATATCAATGTAGGATAAATAAATCATATTTTATTAGTGAAATCCAATTTTACTTTAGACCTATTTATCTAACTTAAATCCCTAATACCGGTCGTCACCTTCCTAATACCTGTTTTTGCCAGCCTAATTACAGTCGTGATTGTCAAGACGACACTATAACGTACTTTTTTCAGAGTTAACTAAGTTGAAATGAAATTTAATATTGACAGACATTTGTATTACTTGGTGATGATAAACCAGCACCATCTAACAACGTCACCTATGGGAAACAACCTTGAAAAAAATCTTTTGCTAAACTGCTTTTGATGTAAAACACTTTAGCCTTTGACTGTTGGCTTACTATGGTAGAATGAGGCTATTTTGAATGAATGAAAGAAACGTTTATTCCAAGAAATATACAGCTTTACAAATATAAAAAACATAAAAACAAATATAAAAACATAAGCCAATAGCAAATGCAAAAAATAAATTAAGAATTTTATTACAATTTTATTGGCTGCTAAAGAAAAAAAGGAATGGTCTTATGGAATCAGCAGACATAGGCAAATGCCTGTGCGTCTGCTGCGTTACAGTATAAAAATATCGTAAGTTTGACCTTGTTATTGAAAATCAGTGTGTAATAAAAATAATTACTGAAGTTATAATTAGGAAATTTATTGAGGAAAGTTAATTTATTTTGAAAAATAATGGAGAAAAAAGTTGAAGTTTGAGAAAAAAGTTTGAAGTTCTATATGATTCAAAACTTTTACTTTGCATATTCATTCCTGTTCCTATTAGTAAAAAATTAAAAAATACATAAAAAAATGCTAAAAGCATTTGAACAGAAACTTATTAGATCACCGATAAAACGTAAATATTTTGGTTTTTTTCTTTGTCACTGTAGACCTCTTAGATAAATTATTTTTAAAATGTGTATGTTTTTTCTTCATAGGCTAAATCAGAATGCTCAACCAATAATATATACGTTTGAAATAAGAATAAACTTTGAAGTTATCAAAAACCGTAATTTGGACCATTTAAAAAATTATAACTGGCGTCGCTATTACCAACCATAATTAGGAAATACTTAAAATTTAACGTCTTAATTGCAGCTGCTCAAATTTAAAAGTAAAATATTTAAAAAACCCAATTGTAATTTATGCATTTTCATAGAAAATCCTTCTTTTTAAAATAGAAACACTTTGGTAAACACAAGTTAGCAATCTATATTACTAATTCTGTAAGCGATTTTTTAAAATCAAAATTGTGAGAGTTTGACAGCTTGCAGGATGATGGGGGAGGGCTCAAATTAAAGGTCTTGGTCCCAGGGGGTCGGGAAAAATATCAGATTATATCAAAATCTACCAGAAAATGAGAAAAAACAAAAAATATCTTCCATTTAAAATGCATTGGGATTAAAAAACGTCTGCTTTGTTTACATTAAACACATGGTGCTAATGCTTGATTCAAAGCCTTTTGGTAGATGTTGACATGTGGGAATTTTTTCAAAATGCAGCTAACTATGTACGTTCAATGTACTATAACAAAATATATTTAAAATTTAAGATTTTCAGATTTTATAATAATTAAGGGTGTGAGTTTTTCCATAATTTAAAATTATAAAAAGCTAAGTACGTTGGTTTGGTTTATGTTATAACGATGCAGATTTAATACCAAAATGATCTATATATATTATTACGTAAGGGAAATTTTTGCGCCGAAATTGTGGGTGTTTGGAAGGTCACAGGATGATGGGAGGGGGCTGAAATTGAAGGTCTCCATCCAAGGGACTCGGAAAAAATACTAAAATTGCTTTAAGCTTACTATATAATTAGAAATAATGTAAAACAGCTGCCATTTAAAAACCATTAGGATGTAAAAAGGTCTGCTTTGTTTACTTAAAACCAAATGCTAGATATAATCATAATTTTGTGGATCCAAACTCCTATTTTCTAAGGTATTTTGTACTACAGTAAAGAAGGATTATTCTTAGGGGCTATTAGCCCCTCCAAGCCTCCAGTATTTCATAATTTTAAATCAGATTTACACCACCTCACTTCTAAGCCATTTAGACAAGGAAGCAGCAGGCGACCGCTGGAACTGACCAAATCGACTGTTCAATCCTTCTACAGTAACTAATTGTTTTGTCATATTATTTCAAAGTGTTTGTACTCTTTGGTAGATCAATGATCACAGTTTATGTTGATTTAAAATGGTAGGGTGTTGGGCTGATGGGGATGTTTTTATATTTAGATGATTGAGAAGTGGCGATAGATGATCGGTATTAGGCAAGTGACCGTAATTTGGGTTATTGACCTTACTCTACAACTGGCTCATTAACAATTCTTTTTACTCTTAGTCCAGGCAACGAATACTAAAAAAAGGTATGGAGGAAAATGCATGGAACAAAAGTTTTGACTTTGCAGCGTTGTTTGGACTAGTAAGGATACTTACTTGATACTTGATACTTGATTCCTGAATCTTTGACCAGCGTTACCGGATAGATTGCGTCATCATTTACACTAAACATATATTTGCACACATATTATCAATTAATAGGTGAGGTGAACATATCAAAAGTCCTCATCTGTAGCCCTTGAGCGGGGGGAGGGAGGAAGGTCTGAAGGAACCATTTTTAGGTTTTTCCTAAATATCTTGAAAACTATCAACTTTTAGTATTCTCTAATAAATTGGAAAATTAAAGAAAATCAAATTTCCTGTAGGAGACGTATATAACATGTCTGTTTTTTGGTCCAACCATTTACAGGGTAAAAACTAATTTTATTAATACAGTAGAATCTTGATAGTTCGACTCTGGGATTTTTCTTCAATTTTCTAATGTAATAGACTAAGACTAGACAACACCCACAAGAGCTCACAAAATTCGTTATTTTTCAAGGAAGTATAACAAATTAATTCCTTGAAAAATAACGTTTTTTCCGAGCTCGCCAACGCCTTACTTTTAGAACAATTTTTATGATTGAGGTGTCAAATTACTGGAAATTTTGTCAATATTTCCTGAATGCTGTTTATTTTCCTTTAGGTGAAAAAAGCGTTGCCCAATCGGGCATCTAAGTTACCCACAAATTTACATGTATTTCTTATGGAAGGGATATTTAAAAAAATATTAATAAAATTAGAACATGTAAATGGTTGGACCAAAGTAGACATATTATGTATTTTTCTTACAGGAAATTTAATTTTCTTTAATTTTCAAATTTAATAGGGAATACTAAAAGTTGATAGTTTTCAAGATATTTAGGAAAAACCAAAAAATTGTACCTTAAAGCCCTTTCAGCCCAGCCGGCTCAAGGGCTAAGGGCGGGGACATTTGATATGTTTTACTCCTAACTAGTCCAAACAAAGTTAAAAAGTCAAAAATTGTGATCCATGCAATTCCCTCTATAACCTTTCGTTGCTTGGACTACTTTGATATTACGTCACTAGGGCAATTCCGTGGGGAAAAGCTGAGGAGATTCACCTCCGCAGCGAGCTTGAGCACCTCCGCCGGAATACCATCGGGACCGGGCGCTCTTCTGGGTCGTAGGGATCGGACGGCAGCAGTAAGTTCCTCTTCCCGGAGAGCTGGGAAGGCGCCTACCTCTCCGAATTCCCTGACTTGCCGAACTGGGTGGCTGGGAAACAGTGTATTGACGACGGCGGCCATGGCTTGTGATTCCATGACCGCAGGTGTTGAGCGAGCCCCTAGCTTCTGGGTTACAAGTTTGCAGCCCGTCCCCCAGGGGTCATTATCGATATCCTGACACAGCTGTTTCCAGCACCTGACTTTAGTCCGGTTGATGGCACTGCGGAGCTCTCACCGGGCCGCTCTGTGCTCAACAGTGAATACAACACGTATCATGCTAATCAAGAAGTTATTTATCCATGAAATCAAAGGCACATTAAAAATATTATATATTTTTTGTGTTTGGTGCCGGGGGGGGGGGGGGGGGCGCCAAACGCTGATTATGCCCTGGGCGACAGTATGTGTAGTTCCGTCGCTGCGGTTTGAACAGATCTTAACGTTCATGCCCAATTAACAAAAACCCTCAGAACGGAGTCATTCACGGTGCCAATCAGGGCCGGATTTAAGCACAGGCGCCATAGGCGCGCGCCTAGGGGCCCGCACCACAAGAGGGCCCGCGCCACACAAAAATATATAAATTTTTTTAAATCCAGAAATTATCGTGGTTTGGTACACAATAAACCTCGACCAAGAATAAAAAGAGAATTAATAATTGTTATCCTCATTGAACGTGAAACATAAACAGCGTAATTTAAGTACTTCAGTACAAGTAGTAGCTCAAAAGATATGACATCATGTCCACTGTAGGTCAGCTTTGCGGACGGCGCCGCGTTGTAGGCCGCAAAATTCTCTAAGTGGGGATGGGGGCAAGGTCTCTAGAGGTAAAGAGAAGAGAAGAGAATAATAATAGTGTTCAGGTTATCTCAGTCAAAAATTTAAACAAATTGTGACGTCTTTTGAGGACCGGAAACATAACCTGCAGCTAGGTCAAAAATGAATGTGAAAAATGAATGAGATTTACCGACAGCGACGATGCGACCGATGTTCGCAGGTTACGATATAGCCTAAGCCTAGCCTATCCAAGAGCTGTTTGTTGTCCATAATGTGACCGAGAAATTTGCTAACCGCTGTAAACGTAAAGCAGAGTGTCCACCAGATTTCACATATTAAATTTCCCGACCAGTAAAATCGGTAATGTAGCTTTTAAATCAAACACTTTAGCACTATTTTTGATGTAAAATACAGACGGCCAAAACTCGACCGACAGATTTACCGGCCGCGATATGTCAAAAGGTTTACCGACCGCAATGTGACCGAGAAATTTGCTGGCCACGAAGAGACTGGACGATTTTTTGACCGTAATATGACCGAGAGATTTTCCAGCCGCGGTATTATGACTGTGGACCGCGATTTGACAGCCGCGATTCGACCGACAGATTTGCCAGGTGCGGTATAAACATGCAGGGTATAAACGGCCAGG
Source organism: Flexamia atlantica (assembly GCA_035578135.1). Classification (NCBI taxonomy): domain Eukaryota; kingdom Metazoa; phylum Arthropoda; class Insecta; order Hemiptera; family Cicadellidae; genus Flexamia; species Flexamia atlantica. The sequence goes on from JAQJVK010000010.1 coordinate 13,394,244, forward strand.
TATAGATTTCTCGGCCGCAGTGTGGTCAGTAGATGTGACAAAAGAGAGAGCGACTTGACGGTCGCGAAACGACCGAGAAATATACCCGTTAGCTGCTGTATAAACGACAGATTTTCTGGCCACGATAAGGCCAAAAGATGTGACGGCCACGAAAAGAACGAGAGGCTTGATATTTTTCGGCCGCAAATGCGATAGACAAGTCGTGAAGAACAATGGTTAAAAAGGATGACATATCCTCCTAAAAACGGACGGTTGGGCACTAAGGCCCTGGGGGCCCGCACCACTGAGTGAGCCTAGGGGCCCAAAAGTCCTAAATCCGGCCCTGGTGCCAATCGTGACAGTGTCTGACCACATGACCACTCCATGGGAGGACGAGTAAAGATTATATTTATTTTTTTCAATTTTTTTCCTTTTACTGTGTGCAATATGATGTTATTTAATACATTAAAATTTGATCAAATATTTGTATTTGTTATATCAATAAATTATATGTTTCTTTTGAGTTTAAATTAGTCTTTTATTATATATTACAATTGTTAGAATAAGATAAAGGAGGGGAATAATGGTACTGTGTTACGGGATTTTTAGGGGGGTGGGGTTTAGTGCAACCGTTACAGTTCTGTTACAAGGGGTGAGGGGGGTCTAAAAGTGCAGATTTTAGCATTACGTAATAATGACGGCTCCCTAATAAACATGCATGTAATGTGGCTTGTGGCATGTAATGTGGACTGGTTTCTAATTTCATAAATAGGTCCAAATCATTTTAATTTCATCCAAGTAATAAAATTAAATGATTGCAAAAAATTCAAGTCTTTAAAAAATATTTTATTTATTTTATGGCTCTACAAACTATTGCCATTTTTATGTTTAACCCTACAACAGTAATCATATTTTTTTGTGACTGGATCATAATTATTCATCTGAGAGACTACTCAAGTTTAAAAAATTACAAAAGATACATTTAAAATACAAACTGCATGGTTTCTTATATGGAAGAAAAGCAATATCAATAACCTTTCATGTAAAACCATATTTTAAGTCTCGATTTACTTTACAATAATTTTTTTCTAAAATGCTACTAGGTATTTTTTTAATTTCCCTTATAATTTTTAAGAAGCCATAACATAATAAATGAATTTGTAATAAAAGGTAACCATGTTTCGTGAATGAATGTATATAATTAAGAAAAAATATAATTATTTTTGAAAGAAAAAAAATTAAAATGCGTTTTGAGAATTGATGAAAGAAACTCTGTATTTGTTTGTTTCTGTTTACAATATTGAATTAAAATTAACGTATGTGAAATATTATCATATGGTAAAATGTTGAGTATAGTATATTAGAATTAATTGTCCATACCGGCCGCCTTGAAGTATGTACTTCAACGTAATGTCACTTGTTACCTTTGAGAACTTGAATACACTGTATGGCATCAGTAGATTGTGTTGTGGATTCGATGATATTATGAAAAACTGTGTTGGCACCCACGAAATTGTTTCCGCAATTAAAGTAAACAATGAGTGTGCATAATCCACGCCTTGAAATAAATCTGCTGATTGCTGCGATGAAAACGTCAGTTGTTAAGTCCATGACAACTTCAAGATGAACAGCTTTTGCGACCATGCATATGAAAACACAAATATAATCTTTGTTTTTGTGGACCGCATGTTCATTACTTTGACTGTGTAAGGTCCGCCATAGTCTTTGCCAGTTGAAGTGAATGGTTTCGCTGGATTGACTCGAAATGATGGTAAGTCTGCCATGAATGGGTTTTTGTTTGTCAGGCGATTTTTAAAACACATCACACATTCATGAATGCGTAACGTGACAGCATTTCTCGCGTTCAAAATCCAGACCTTTTGCGACAATAATGACTGAACAAGTTGGGGACCGGCATGTAAATGTTGGATATGATAATAGTCGATAAGGATATCAACAATATGATGTCGTTTTGGTAACAAGATTGGATATTTTGCGTTTTGTGGTAGTGAAGTGTTGCGTAAGCGACCACCAATGCGAATCAAGCTATTTGCATCAATGAATGGATTTCATTTTCGCAATTGTTTTGGACATTCATTATGAGTTAATGATAAAAATTCATTCTTAAATGTTGATTGTTGAACTAAATAATTGAGGTGAATTAGAAACCAATTTACGTAAATTAAGTAAAAAACCCCTGTTGCAGAAGACCTCCACACTCGGTGAATTTTAAATGCCTAAAAATCATTTAGATGGTGCTTCAAATCAAGGAAATTAAACTTCAATCAAAAAATTAACATACAGTAATTTTCTCCATAAGAATAAAATGGAAAGTGAGTATGTAGATTTTCTACCATGGTAATACGAAATTGAGAGATAGACTATTTTTTGCAATACAGTAGACCCCCTCTTAATCAACCGTGTTTTAGCCGACGATCGGATTATCCACCCTTGCTAGTAACATATTAACAATCATTATAACAGACCCTAGTTTGAGAACAGTTTGGTTTAACCACACTTTTCTATGAATTGCAGTACTTCCGTTCCTACACCTGGTGAAGGGGATGTCGCGCACAACTCTACAGGTTTTTACAGGTTCAAATATATTGAATACAGCATGCATTAATTTATTAAAACGAACAGTAGATGCATTTTAGTGCACATAGTATAATAAAGGTCTGTGAGTTTTCGTTTTCATACTGGGAAACCATTATCTCTTTTATGAGTAGAGTAAACAAACAACATACACCTTTATGGGGGTGGGGGTGGGGGAGAAGAACCCAAAAACTCGAAGGACTAAGTTTTTGTGACTTAAGTCTCCAGTGAAGGGCTATAAACAAACTGCCTGGCCCGTAATGCAATGATTGCTTATTTCTTATCATTAGTTTTAACAGTCAATAATGCATTACGAAAGTTTTGCTAAGAAATAATGAAAATGTTATCAAAGGTTTTAACGTAAGAACTTTTTTAACCACAAATTATTATTGTTTCTCTTTTAGTTTATAAAACAGGTTTATTTTGACCGTTTTTTGGGGTTACTTATGTCATTTCTAGAGTAATTATTTTGGAAAATGGGTCGATAACTGTAGTTTATTTTCTAAATAATCCACGAAAAGCTATAGAATGATGTTAATAAAACCCTAAATAAGTAGAGCTTTTATTTTTCAGTGTTACAGAATTACCCGTTTCAATCGACCCTTTTAGTTATCCGAACTAGGTCCAGTCCCGTTAAGGTCGGTCCCGTTACTGGGTGTCTACTGTAATCCAGTAGACCTCAACTAGGTGAAGACAAATAAAACATTGTATTCGAATACAGACACCTTATCCGGGCAATTTTAAACTGGACAACTCTCCACGGGAGTTACATCGTTTTAACCCAATGATATTTATTAACACATTGGTTGAATCGGACAAGATTGGCAGGAAATAGTGACCATAAAAGCTCGTCCATTGTTTTCTTGATTATGGTCTTCAGGAAAAATCAATATAACAACTAGGTTATTAGAAATTAGGCGGTGGTGGTCAGAAATTAGGGCCTGGTGGTTTCTTTTTCTAGGTTTCATAAGTGTTCAATAATGGTAACATAATAAATATAACAGGGGTTCAAATCTGATTTGGTCAGAGTAAGAGAGGAGAGGACCAGAAAACTGAAGGAAGAGAGGAAATGGCTTGGGATGTGGTGCTACCGGTTGTTGTGGTGTGTAGGTTATCAGTGGTGACACCAGGGTCCCACAGGATACTTTAACCACAGTCTCATCAATCTTATCACTTGCTTTGATAAAAATAATATTCTTAACTCTAGAAATTTTTTTTAGTTATACATGGGAAATTTTAAACGTAAACAAAATTTGTAAGATGACTTCAATATTAAAAAGAGGCAGTCAAAATAAAAATGGCATATTGATTTACGAGCCGTTCTTAGGCAGAATTCTTATTCCATTCTGCTACTTCATAGATAACTGAGGGGTGAAAGTTTTATCATATTACCTAGAAAAGCAATGCCAATACACTTATTTCAATAAGTCAGCTGTTTTTTTTGCATATAGCTGGTATTTGTAGCATATACATTAAGAGTATATACATCAAGTTTTACGTAATTATTGCTATTTTATCAATAAATTTCATTGTATTACTTCATATAAATCTGTTTTGTTTTATAATAAATGTAATTTAGTAAATATAAAAATATGATACCCTATCACAGCAGAACGAAGACATGCACTGTTCTGATTGATGATACTAGTAATTTCAGTGTTATATTGTGATCTTGTTTCTTTTCAGAATTAGTGTTTTGACTGATGCTTTTACGGTTCTCTGCTATGTTTTTTTGTCCAGGTTCTCCTAGCTGTGTGTTACTAATCTTGTTATGTTCTAGGTTCTATTGCACCAGATCCCAAGACGTTGTGAAACCTGTTTTTACTAATCAGTGATGACAAATATCCGCAAAAATAAAAATAAAACCATAAATTTACATCACCAACAATGATTTTCAAACTTTGGTACCTGTCATATGTTGAATCATAAACACTCAGTTACACTCTTATGTTAACTTAGAGTGAATTAACTAAACCCTAATTTATAAAAATAAACACTCTAAATAAATTAACTGTTTCAAAATATAAAGAGACAAGCAGTTCGCCTGATGAAATGATAAAAGAATCTTACCTGCATTAAACTTTGATTGTAAAGTAAAACCTTTTGCAAATTACCACATAGTCTGATCGATTTTAATCATATATTACTTCAGTGTCCTAATTTTGTTATGAGTGATTACATTCATAAGGATGTAGATAGTGATTCTACCCCAGGTTGAAATGAGAAGGAGAAACGTTTTATCTGCTGATTTTTCTCTTTCCCTCAAGACGGAAAAATGCTATGTATCGACTACCAACAATCCAATTTTTCTACTTAGTCCTAAAAGTAATAAAATGCCCTATCAATACATTATCAAACACCAAACTGGGTTTTTATTAGTGTTTGAATGAATACAATTATACACTGTTGCCACTCCAGTGGTTTGAACTTTCATAACTTTCACCGTTCACTCACCTATACCTGGACAGCCAGTTTCAATCAAGAGAATAATAGGCATGACCCAGGATATAAAAATTTTATGTTAACAATAAATAGTGAAATTTCAACATCTGAATTAAGTTCTATTTATAAATAGTCAGAATTGTAAGAAAAAAACAGAAAAATAATGCATTGACCATGAATTGAGAAACCCCTATCAGTTTCTCAAACACATTGAAAATCAGATTGCTTTTGTGCTACAGGCAAAAATGGACTGTAGAAATAATCAATTTTTATTAAATCCCCTTCAGACAGTCACTCTCCTAAAACTTTTATTTTTGAAAATTCCGTTTCTAGTGTGATTTATTTAAGGGTCATTTATTTTGAATACAAAGTTTAAAAAATCATGCCCAGTACTTTTAGTTACCTTAATTAAAATATCCTTAAAAACAAAAGAATCTGAACTGTATCATGTAATTTTTAAGGTGTTTTTTTGTGCCTGGGCTATAATTAAAACAATAAAAACCATCCCGGTCATATACCTGAAAAAATATGTGAGAAAATAAAAAATTAAAATTTACATTTGATCTAATATTTCTTTATCTAAAATGTTCTATTTCTTTAAAACTGTAAACAGTACTGCAGTTAACTATTTCAGACTGTATTTTTAATTTTATCAAATTAATGGATAATTGATAAAGCTATTACTGTATAGCTTAGTTTGAACAGATTGTGAGATTAAAGGGTTTCCAGCGTGTAAACAATACTGGTAACCTAAATATTCTCTCTGATATTGTCTAAATTTGAGTGATGGTATTAAATCTATATTTAAATAAGATGAACAAATCATAAAAATATAAATGATTAATGTCTCTTACAAATTAAAAAACTCAGCCTTAAATAATCAAATGCAATACTCAGATTTAGAGATTTATATAATAAATGAAAGATCTATGAAACATGTCAGACCCAACTGTAAATTTTCTTTAAATTTCCTCGTTTATTTTTTATGAGATATTACCAGAACAATATTTATTTCCAATTATTATGGCCTCAACACAAAATAACCACTTTAAATATATTTGAGTGTGGATTTGTTTTATTAGCATATTTTAATTCAATAAACTCAAAGTTATTGTGTTGAATTATTTTGACTTTTATGTTCACTTCTAGTATTTAAAACTACACCTTACAGATAACGAGAGGAGTTTCCTTGGCTCCCGAAACAAAGTGTAAGTTTAATATACCAAAAGTGAATGGAAAAGTTTATATAATTGAACATAATATCAAAGCCTTCACTATAAAGAATTTTAAAATTACAATAAACTAAATGTATCGGGCCTATTTCTTCAAAATTTTTTATCCAAACAAAGCAACTTTCAAATAATAAAACATGGTCAAAATCTGATTCAAAGATGTTAAATGGATGGAGGCTACGTCTAATGTAAGCAGACGCCAACCATAAATTCACCAGCAGAGCGCAGAGAATTCCAATGATCTTCATCAAAATCCACAGAGGACTAATACAGGGTGTTTTTTTAAAGCAACCCATTTTTAAGATTGAATAATGCACCTAAGAAATGCAAGATGAAATGAGCAGTGTTTTGTTAATCTTTACATTTTATACTTATTATTTAAGATTAAATACATTTAGCTACATTATGTGTTCGAACAATCCACCATTTACATTTAAACAAAGTTGTGCTCTCTCCATCAAATTCCTGGACACGTTCTTCAAAGTATGGTACCTCTAAATTTCTTGTATTAAATTTGTTATGTTTGTTTTGAGGTGCTGAATATCCTGTGAATAGTTTTCGCAGGCCTTACTTTATATGTATCCCCAAAGAAAATAATATAGTGGGGTCAAATATGGGGAACTTGGGGGGTATAATCCTGTGCTGATAAAAGTTTTGGGTTGCGTAAAAAAACACCCAGTAGAGTTCTTTTATATCGCTTACATTATGTTCTTGTAAAACGGGGCTTTTTAGAGTACATAATTGTGTCCTATAAACCCTCTAGCGGGCGCTTGTGGGGTTTTCCTCCACAAGTGTTTTTAAAATTAAAATAAACATGCATAACGGGTGTCGGCAGTCGTGTCTGGTTCTATAACTCACGCGACCCATTCCATTTATTTATTTCCATTTCCTCATAAATTTAGGAATCCCCTAAATTTATTTATACCCCCCACCCCTCCCTTGCTGCCTTGTTATTCACAATTCAGTAATGCAGTTTCAGTTTGCAGAGCGCCCTCTCCCGTAACACAGACAGTGATAACCTATTTTCTACTAGAAAATTACTTACTATGTTCAATTGAAATATTATACCTATTAAGTAGAACAACTAAGGGTATCAACGATAAAATGTGATTCCTAATGAAGTTTGTCAACATTTAAATACATTATTTTGTTATAAAACAAGTAGAATGGGTTAAATTTGTGCAATTTAGTGTTGTGTAATAAAACTCCGCATGCACCCTCTGTCTTCTAATTCTAATTACCTTTTTCAGCACTTCCTGTCTTCTAATCCTGTTTATGACTTTGTCATTTTTGACACCTCACCCACTAAACAATTCATACTTAACTAATGGATAATGCTTAACCCTTTTAGTGCGGAGGACCTTGTAGCAGGATGCGCCGTCTGGGTACCGCTAGTAACAAGGATCTCGCAGCAAGATCCCAGGTCATACAACATGAATTACCAGGATCTCCTAGCGGGACGTTTACTTTTATGTATATATTTACATTTTCGCTTTTACTTGCTGGAATTTGTGCCAAACACCTGCCTACAAACCAATCTTTCGATTTATATGACTTTTCTCCTGAAATGTGTTAATGGTAAGCTGAAACGACATTCTGAAATGCAAACAGCTGTTGTTAGATACATAAACCATGCATTTCTTATGGCAGCGATGCAACTAGGTTAATGTTATTTTTAGGCTATGTTTTGTGTTACCTATGGGGTTATTATTGAAATATAGTTTGAAATATAATTTCGTGGACCTTATAAGTGTAAAACTTAAATATGTTTTTACAGTGTAAACATAAAAATTAAATAATAATAAAACCTTTTTTAATTTATCAACATTTATTTGTACCAGAAACATGAAATCTGCCTGGTTTCTTCTTGCCAATATTATATAATACAAATATTTAGAAACAAAGAAAAAAAAGATTTGCTAAAAAATGTTAGTAAATAAAGTTTTGGTGATTTTTTCTCAACGCTTACATTTAAGCTAAAAAACCCTGGCAATTTTTGTACGTAACGATGAAAAGTGGTCTTCATACATATTTTTATTATTTGTTATGGCGTTTAAAAGGGTTAACTATTGAATCTCATTATGTATTACTAAGAAATAAACTGTTATTTACACAAAATAAAATACTCTTGTTAGTATTTATATTAAAAATTAACTAGGCTATGTCCACTGGAAGACAGCATGAGACCAAGGCAGCTGGTGCGAACTGAAATGTAGAAACATGACATAAAATGAAAAAAGTCTTCTGACACAAGGCTTAATGTTAGGCCTGGTTTGCACGACGACCAGTACAGTGGACAGTAACACCTTTAAACAACAGAGAACAAAAGAATTTTTTTCTACTGTCCTACTGTCTGGTTGTCGTGCAAACCAGGCCTTAGTCAAGCAAACAAGTAAATGTTTATACTTACTCACTGTCCTAGTTGCATATCAGGAAGAATAAGAAAGGGCCAAGAGGCCCTAACTTTGCCTGAGTAAATAAACGATTTTCCTTTAATTATTAATCTGGAAAAGAATGAGTTCTGACTCTTAATCCCTCAATGATTTATTATTCAAGAACTTTAATATTTAAATAAAACTAACGAACAAACTGTTCCTAAGCTCAAATAAATAGTACAAGTGTGAGAGTTGTACAATTTGTCTTTCACGAACTTCGTTAACAATTTTTAATCCACACTGATAAAAATTGATAATAAACTTAAGTTTTTTAATTGCCAATTCAAATTTAAATTTTATACTGAAGTTTCAGTTGATTTTTATTGATGACAAGTTTTAATTGCTGTATGACATTTATGATAGTAAAGGAACACCTAAAATTTTTTTTACAAAAATTATAGTTGTTGAGCAACAACACCTGTGTGGTCTGGAATGGATCGGCCTGGTCGGCTCTATCACAGACCTGAACTAGGCGACCGCCTACGGCGCCAGGGCCTGAGGGGCGCCTGTAGTCAAAAAAAGGTTGAAAAATAAAACCAATTAATGTTTTGAAAAGGAAAAATCAACAAAAACACAAATATCGACTAAAATGTTATAAGTCACGGTAGGATAGGGGAATCAGCAGGCTTATCTGGAGGTTAAAACTGCTGAAGAACACACAAAAAAGCATAAAACACAAAAACAACCTTCATCCTTAAATTACTTTCCTCTCCCTATCCTATCAGCAGGCTCTGTAGGAGTGTATATAATGTAATATAGACAATCATAGACAAGTTAGTCCTCTTTGGATTCTAGGAGGGAACTGTTCCTCTTCTTCCTTCCTAGTATACAATGAACTCCCAATTATCTGGAGAAAAAGCCAGTGGCTTTAAAAATCTTTTTTTTTGTGTGCTCTTCAGAGTTTTAACCACCAGGTAAGCCTGCTGATTCCCCTATGCTATCCTGATTTCTTACAACTCAGGCCTAGAGCCCATAATTCACCAAAATTATGTGACTAAAATGTTATCTTAAGTTTCTTACTAAGGGATTGCTTTACATACTCTGCTAATTGTTACTTTTTAGATTACTTAAAAACTTGAAAATTATTTCCAATTGTGGAATACCTTCCTTTCCAACTTGTCGGTGTTAATTATATCCATAAACAGCACATGACATGTTATGCTCTCATGGCGCCCATGCCTTTATGTAGTTTGGATTTCTATTTACTTGCCGAGCGGATTTGAGTGCTATTTTCCCCATGTTGGCAAGACACTCGCCAAAGTAATATGTAATTTTAATATGTTGCTGAGCTATAAATTAAGTATATTTATATTTGGTTAACCCTCTAAATCATCCCTTATTTAACCAGCACCTTTAAGTACATTTACTCGATAAGAAGTTTTTAATATTTAAGTTATTTACATTATTGGAACAGATTTTGATTTCTAAATCAATTATGTTTCTACTTAACATTTTCAATCAAAAGTGTTTGATGAAATTAATATCATCGTAACACAGTTTTGCAGGCTATGAAATCAACCTTTTTAGGTAAATGAAAACAACCTTTCAAAGCTATAAGAAAAGACAGGCTTAATATTTAGCCGATTTAATAAAGTATCAAAAATTTTTTAAATACATCACAGCCACATTCAGTCTTTGAACACATCCTCTCCACATTGGCAAGAGAATCCTCTTCAAATGATCCAGAAATATCCAGTCCAAAGAGGAATCCTCTTCCAATTTAATTGTCCTCCGTTTATCCTCTTATGTAAACCTCTTCAATTATTCCAGTGGAACTCATGAAGAATATATAAGAGTATCCTCGAAATATCAAAGAAACGTCTCGGAGAGATGATATATGGGAAAGGAGATCCTTCCGGAAAGTGAATTCCTCCAGGAAATGAAGTCATCCTAGGGATTCCGTGTGGACAAACCATTTAGTGACTGAAGTGTTAATCACTCTTTATCATTCGTCAAAAACGCAAAAATTAAAACGATGAGAAGTTTTGATGGGTGTTATAATTCCCGTCAATGCTATCAGGCGCATTAAAAATAAATAAATCGGAGTTTCGATCTTAATACTTCATTAATCCATTGTATGACAGGGAATTTCATTCGCTGCTCATCACGACAAAATTTCCTGAATGGTGTTTTTAAAAACTGTACGAAGAATGATCCAAAATGAAGAGTCCAGTTTGATCCTTCATCCCCGAAATGGATTATCCACCGCTGAATAAATACTTCCTCCTGGAGAACGAGTCGTACATTTTATAATACTTTATTTTATTTTGGTACAAATAACACACATTTACTTATACAAGCTATTCACAGAGAAAAATAGTAAAATGCAGCAGTACGTTAAGTAATAGGTTCGAAACACACTTCCATCCAAAAAAAAAACATGGTCGAATGCCAAAATGACCGATTTAGGCAGAAAACATCAGTTATGCTGAAAGCTACCATATTTTCCTGATGGGACATTGAGCACTTATGCTGTGAAACTTATCCTAAAAACATAATAGTAGGTACAAAAAAATACATTTCCAAAACATTTGGTTTCGTTTTGAATTAGAGGAATTCTGTAAACATTAACATAAAAAAATGAAAAAAACAAAGTCTTTGATATATTTATCTTGTAAATACGAATGTGGCTGGTAAGTAGGAATTCCTCTAGAAACGATAGGCCAAAAAGTTAGTGAGAAATCATACTTACAGAGGAGCAACATTTTAAAATGTTCAAATATTTCCAGAAAAAAATGTAGTCAGCGAAAAAATCATCCAGTTAAAGTAGAGTACATAAAATAGAGAATAAAAATTCAAAAACTATATATTTTAACGATACTACTATCACAATAATAAAACTCCACTTTCTACACACACTTCACCTTTTCTCACTCGCTCTCGAAACATGGAATAACAGGAAAGTAATAGAGTCCCCAGGCATGTAACGACGATATTTAGTTCACTTCTCCCACACTCCCGACTGGAAATCCATCGTAAAATGTAGTGCGTAACGAGGTCATAAAATATGTAGCATACCGATAAAATCATAAAATCACTACTACAAAAAAACACTCAAGAATATCATTGTCTCGTTACACGTCTCGGGACCGCACGGAGTTGTCACTGGGTATTCAGGAGCGGGACCTCGAGCGGGAGTAGCTGCGGTGGACGGGGGAGTAGGTGGGGGAGCCGCGGCGGCGGGGCGAGTAGCTGCGGCTGCGCGAGCGCCCGCGGTCCACGCTGCCTCGCTCCACACTGTCGCGCGCGCCGCCCCCACTGTAGTCCTCCTTCACACGGATGTACGACGTCTCTCCCTGCAACCACAACTGAGTCAACCCTCTGGCCGTTCATCCGCAAAGCGTTAATTTAATTAGTAGGTATTAACGTTCATACAGGGTGTTTTTGTTTATTTTTAAGATTGAAAAATGCACATTTATACGATTATTGCTTTGTTAATCTTTATATTTTATACAACCTATTTAAGTTTGATCACATTTAGTTTACATTACGTGTTCAATTAATCCGCCATTGGCATCTGTACAAAGTTGGGCCCTCTCCATCAAATTCCTGAACACGTGTTGCAAGGTGCGTCTTTGAATTTCTTGCATTAAATTTGTTATGTTTGTTTTGAGGTGTTGAGTATCCTGTGAATTGTTTTCATAGGCTTTTCTTTTTATGTATCCCCAATGAATATTATATAGTGGGGTTAAATCCGGAGATCTTGGGGAGGAATAATCTTCACTGGTAAAATAAAGTTTTGGGTTGTGTTAAGAAAAACACCCTATATTTGATATGGAGTTAAGATAAATAGAAATTTGACCCTATAAACACTATTTTACCACGAGTATTAATAAATTACAAAAGCTTTGGGGAACAAAGGAGGGGAGGGGAAGATGGCATGGCTGCAACCTCTAAAAAAAGTATTGTGTGTATTAGTATAATTAAATTTTAGAAATTATTTTGGTTTGTGTGGAATATAGGAAATGCTGATATTTAGTTAAGTTCAATTTTTTTTACTGCTCGATCGAGATTAAGAATTTTAGAAAGGATTTCGATTCACTTGACCGACTGAAAATTTTAAATAAGTTTTTCATTGTTTCACTTACCTCGTGAGAACGGAAACGAGAATCATCTAATTTTTTGAAGGCGTACTTCATATCGTCGTAGCGTAGGAATTCAACAACCCCTGTGCCGTCTTTGTAGACATCTGCGAAACACACGTCGCCAGCCTCTCGCATGTGGTCCTTCAGATCCTGCCAGCTGCCCGAAGGAGGCAATCCTGCATAAAATCAAACATTTTATAGATTAGACAGTACTGGTAATACATTATTTTCTTTATTTTATTTAATACTAACTTGTCTTTCATACTTCCATTAATCCTCTCCAAGTAAGCGAGCTAGAATACCAGGCCTCCGAGTGGTGTATATTGGATAAAAACAGGAAAATAAGACTATTTGTTTTACACAAAAGAGGACTTTGGATGCGTCTGATTAATACTAAATCGGTTTTTTAGCCACCTTTGTATTAAGGGATACAAAATGCTTTTTGTTAAAGTCCCAAATTCTATCTTCAACAAATATAGCATGTCCAAAGATTACAAGGAATAACTAGACTAATATTAAAAGAACAGTAGATGAAATATTTTAATAACTTGTAGGGTCAATCCATACAAAGTGGTCCAAAAATAAATCGGTTGCTTGACCATCTCAGAAAAATTTTGAAATTTGTAGGGGAACTCTTTAATGTTTGGAAAGATGAAAAATCAATTTTTAAAAAATTGTTAATGAATCATTTGAAAATGGCGGCCATTTTTGCATAAGGATGCATGCCATTTTTAGCGTTTGCAGGCATTTTCGATCTCTTAAGTTACTCTGCAACGAGTTGTCACAGGCTTATCAAATGAATTTAATTATTTCCAGAACATTCTGGCCTACAAATTAATTCTATAATTACTCACCTAATTGATCTGCTTACTGTATTTATAAGAGCTCAAAACAGTTGATTGCAAATGAAAAAAACTTGATTTTTAAGGGCTATTTTCTCAAGGAGGTAAAAATTTCTCAGCTTCAATATTTTTCCCCTGATAAACTATATTGTATTTATAATTTTGATGAAATATATAAAGTTAGAGATTCGCCCCACAAAAAATATAAATTTTTAAAAACGAATTTTTTTATTTTTCCTGTTTTTTAATCATTAATAAGTCTGTTGGGGGACCAGTCAAAAACTTGAAAGTTTTACAGGAGAAATGCATTTATGATATAAAACTTCAGTAAAAATTTCAACCTTGAGATTCATCTGGAAATATTCATTTATAATTTTGTAATTTGAGCTAATAACGCAAACAAAAATACAATAACGCTACGCAAAAAAAACGACATAATCAAATTTTAATTTGCACCATTGAATTAAGTTAGAAAAATACAAAGAATTTAGTATTTTGAATTATTAGCGAATTTCGCTTATAGGAAAGAAGCTATTACCGTAGGTCTCATGGTAAGACCTAAGCCCTAGACCATGATAACACTTCGTTTTGCGGCCCCCAGATGCAAAAAACACCAATCGTTTGAATTTATATATATATATATATATATATATATATACAGGGTGTCCCGAAATTATGGTAAAATATTTTAGTATATGATAGTACAGGTAAAAATAAGAAAAAAAGTTGATATAAACATAGGTCCAAAAGTGCTTCATTTTCCGTATGTGTGTCTGTTTGTGATTTTTACATATTTAATCATATCTCATGAACCTCTTAACGTATAAACTTCAAACTTGGTACATGGATGACCACTATTAAGACCTATTTTCGTATGTAGTATCAAATTTCTACTTTGTACCATTTCAAAATGGCGACTGTTTTTTGTTTTCAAAGCTAAATATCTTAAAAACCGTAAATTTTAGAAAAATTATACAAGTGACAAAAAAGCTGTGAAATTTAATCCAATTAACGCTGATATTAAGATTATGATGATCGGATTACTAATAATGGAGAAATTTTAATTTTTCTGAATAAAAACATGGTCCTTTAGAACAAACTGTCAGAAATTTCCATGTTTTTATTTGGAAAAATTAAAATTTCTCCATTATTAGTAATTAATTATTTTTATTATTTTATTTTGGCCAATTAATCATTTTTTGGAGAATGAGTATACAAATTTGCTGCTGTAGATGTGTAAAACAATAAGTGGTTTTCAATTAATATTTTGTAGTCCTCAACGAGAAGAAGCCATATACTAAATTTTATCAAGTTATAACTTTAACTGTGGAAGAAATTAAATTTAATTTTTTTCTTGTAAGGATAACATGGGAAATGAGTATGCAGGATTGCCACCACAGCAATACAATAAATGAAGGATTTTAGGCAATTATGAATTTGATCTCAACAAGATGAAGATCAAGTTATGTTAAGATATATAGAGAAATGAGATAGATAGAGAATTTAGGCCTCTTCTTTTCAAATATGGATAACATAGGGGCAATGTATTGTGATGTATTCTATGTCTCAGCAAGCAATGGACATAGAAAACAGATTCTAAATACTAGGTAAATTGTTTATTTTTTTATCTTAATTCAAAAGTGCAAACCAAATGGATTATTTTTATGTTTTTGCTGAGCGTTATTACTTTTTGTTTGTGTGATTAGCTCAAATTACAAAATTATAAAAAAATACTTCCAGATGAATCTCTAAGTTGAAATTTTTACCAAAGTTTTACATAATAAAGACCTTTCTCCTGAAAAATTTTCAGGTTTCCGTCTGGTCCCCCATCAGAGTTGTTAAAGATAAAAAACATAAATAAAATAAAAGTTTGATTTTTAAAATTTTACATTTTTTAACCTCTTACTTTTGATATTTCATCGAAACTATAAAGTATAGTGTATCAGTGGAAAATTATTGAAGCTGAGAAATATTTCCCTCCTTAAGAAAATATCCCTTAAAAATCAAGTTTTGTTCATTTGTGATCAACGATTTTGAGCTCTTTTATATAATGAGATCATTTAGGTGAGTAATTATGGTATTAATTTGTAGACCAGAATGTACTTAAAGTAATGAAATTCATTTGAAAAGTCTCAAGACAACTCGTTGCATGGTAATTTAAGAAAACTCAAATGCCTGCAAACACTAAAAATGGCATGCATCCTTAAACAAAACTGGCCGCCATTTTCAAACGGTACGCTAGAAAATTCTAAACAATATTTTTTTACTTCCCAAACATTAAAGTTTCCCTGTAAATTTTTTTTGAGATGGTCAAGCAACCAGTGCTGGATCACTCGGAATGGATTAACCCTGATAGTCCAACAATTTGATTTGAAATATAAAATGTCAGTTTTACTTTTCATATACAACTAAATTACTCAATTCTACTTGATACTCGAGTAGTTGGTTTAGTACTCATTTCAAATTCAAAAACCACTGCTCGCTAACCCCTAAAAATCGCTTCAATAAACTTGGTTACAGCAGGATGAAAAATTAATTTCCTAAAAAATTCTTTATTAGGCCTACACATAATAGAAATTAAAGAACAAACAGTCTCCTTAACAAAGCTGATTCTAGTATGATTGAATTTGCATGGAATGTCATAAATTAGTATTTTGATACTGCATCGCTGAGTTTTAATACTGAGTTTATTCCAACCAAACATCACAATGAATCAAGTTGTACTAACTTTCTTGGAATGATACGGTATTATACTGTGCTCACGAGTGTGGTACTGAAACGATGCAACCCGCAGAGCACCCCCCCCCCCGTTACGATAGCATGGGTTGCTGGCTAGTGCCTTCAAATCTCAGTCCCACACTCGTGAGCTCACAACATTAACTGATTATTTTTCCAGTGTAGTGTGGTCATTAGAAACAAGTAAAATGATTATTTAATTAATATTTCCATGTATTTACGAAAACACTCCAAATCTTCACTGTGTAAAAGAATTACAGAGGATACAGTTGTGGCTGCGTAAGTAGAATATGAATGAAAGATGAATATAAATTTGCTTGAAACCACAAAATACAAATAAATATGAACAAATAGAATATTGTCAGAGTGTATCACAACTGCACTGTTTGTCTCTGTGATTTATAGTTACGTGCTGTTTTGTTACAGTCATCTTTTGTTACCATTCATTACCCCAAAACCCAGAAAAATAGTGGCCGCTGTATAGCGGCACATTTTTTACAAAGTAACAAAGTATATAAAAATCCCAGTGGTTTTTAGTATATAACAAAGTACACTAAAACCCCACTAACTCGGACTATTTTTGGACCCAGAGGTTGTCAAGTTTGGGTGTTGTCGAGTTATCCAGAACATTCGAATTTTAAATGGGTTTTAATGTCATAACACATGACAGATTTGAGCTTAACATATACATTTTGTACTTACACGAGTAGTTACATATTGAATAAACAATCTTTTAGGGAAATGTCAAATAGTCCAACAATTAAAACTAAATATTCTGAATAAAAGCTTGATCAAAGATTCCCTGTCAGCTGTTTGAGTGTCGAGTTACACAGACTGCCGAGTTATTGAGTGTAATAGAGTTAGTGAGGTTTCACTGTACTGAAATATAAAGTGATAAGGAGAATATGGAGACGTACCAGTGACGATGACTCTGTACTGAGATCGACGAGCCGGGGGTCCGCGGCCCCGACCCATGCTGCTGCCTCCGTTGCCGCGGCTGCCACGGAAACTGCTCGGGCCTCCGCCCCGGGGAAACTCCACTCGCAGCCGGTAGCCGTCGTAGTCATACCCGTCTCTCGCGTGCACTGCATCCTCCGCGTCCCTGTAACAAAGACGCGACACCGATAATCCGAAGTCCACGTACAGTAGAACCTCGCTGATATGTCACCTACTGGACTGGGGGCATAGTCGGAACGTCGGAACAGCAAAAAGGTTGGATTACCAGGAACACGTTTTGGCATAAAAACAATAAAACTGTGTTTCAAACAGAAAACATTTTATTAAGAGCATTATTAAACAATCTAGGAAACTAAAACAGGGCTTAGATAATTGAAAAAGTTGATTAATTACTGTAACAATAATTTAACGCCAACTTGTACTTAGTACCTCACCAAGGGTAATTACTCAACTGACCAAAATACGCACTGACAATGTATTATTCGTCATCGACAGGAGCCAACCTGAACCCCGGAGTGATCCCCACATAATGTAAGCAGAGATAAATTTATGCTAGCGTGGTTGGACCATCGATGTAAATAAATACAACTGGATAGCGCACTCCCCATAAGGCTCGTGTAGTGATTTCAGAGCCAACACAGCTGTGCGTTGAGGTTGCAGCCAGGCCGAATTGAAGGGGCGTTGGGGGAAAAGCGTGAAACTGTATTGTTAACCATATTGAAACCGCACGGATTTGTCAGCAGTTTTCCGGGTAAAGCTTGCTATAATAGATGTATTGCTATAACTATTAGGTGATTACAATTAATATTTAACTAGACGGCCAGTACAAGTTGGCCGGCAAAAGATCTGTTCCCCCATCGCCCCTGTAAAATCTTAAACGCAACCACTGCCGGCGGCTCGCGTCGCGGGGCCTGAGTTACCAATCCAGTGTACTTATTTACATCGATGGGTTGGACTAAGCGAGGAGTCGGACTATCCGAAGTCGGATTAGCGAGGTTCTACTGTATTACACACCGAATACTGCAGAAAGGTGAAATAGTATATAGAAACTATCACTGTACCGGTACGGTAGCATCCTTCTTATCAGGACACCTTTACTCCCTTACTTCATTCCCTTTTAATCTGGATTATTTTGATCAAGCAATGAGCAAAACACCCTTAAAGTGATGAACTTTAGGGGTGTTTTGCTGAGAATCAGAAAAAAATTAAGTTTATATTATTTTTTAATGAATGCATTGGATTAAAGGGTGCAGCAGGAATGTGTTGGTAGCATTCATTTGTGCGATACAGGTTTCCTAGCTAAATTATGCAGACACAGGTGAATTTATCGCATTTTCGTCAAATCCATTGGGAAAAGTTTTAAAAATTAAGTTTTTAATATTCATTATTTAGGACATTATATGGTATTAACAGGCTTAAAAATTAACATAATTCTGAAGCTTTAACATTTTAAATATAGCAGAAGAAAGTAATCCCAAAAAACAAAAAATAAATTTTGAAAAGTTTTTTATTTTTACATTAGGTTTAAGACGGTAATAAATCATTAAAATTCCTTAAAATAAAAGCTCTTTGGATCACGCGATTTTCCCTACATTGGCATTTTGGGCCTTTTTACAGCACTTTGGATCAGCTCTCTCAGTTTACAAAGAAAAATGTTTATAAAAAATACCCAGGCATTGACTTAACATAAACGAATAAAAAAAGAAACATATTTTTCATCAAACACCCTTAATCTGTGTAATAATGTCAAAGATTCTAGTTGGAATAGTTGGAGAATAATATCTTTCACTCATCACAAATTGTAAAGGTCGTTTACTAGAGGTTTAAAAGATACAAAGTCTTTTAACATATTTTCTGGTGTTTTATGTTTACAGGTTTTATTTATCCTTAATCTCACCTCTGAAACTCTATTATTATCGTATGACCTTTGATCTGACAGACGGCATGCTCTTTAATCAATCTACAGTCAAGCATGAGTTCTTAGGTAAACAAATGTGAAGTATTAAGTTCAAATTATTGGCTGTTAGTTGTTTTACTGTAATGCTTTAACATGTTTTGAATCAGAACGCCGTATAAAAGTCATTTGTGCAAGGATATACCAAGAATTACCGAGGCCCACCTATGTTTACAAACTTAATTCAAAAGATTGATCCAGGCTAGCCTACATTTATCTGAATACGGTCACGTCAACTTGATCCCGAAGTTCAGTACACCCCAACTGAATTATTTTATTATGTTCTGGGTTATCCTTACGAGGTTAAGAAATCGAATTAAGGTTCTAAAATGTGGGTTTTCACTCGATTTTTTAGGATTTAGAACACTTCAGTTTCAACCAAAATGCCATGATGAGCAAGCAAACCAAATAGGTACCTAAAACAGTAATTTGTTGTAACATGAGGTTTGCAACAAACCCCACTCTTCCTAAGAGGTTCAATCTCCGAAAATTGGCGTAAAATCTACCAAGCTTTGACGAAACACACGAAGATGAGTCATATTTCTATGCAACAAAAGCGAGATTCATCTTTCATGATAGTGCTACGAAATCAGCTACCAGACATTTTGCATAGTGCACTGTACTGCACTGTACAGTACAGGCTAGTAGGAATACGAGAAAATACTGTATTCCTGTTGGTCACAAGACAAAACATGAGATTTATTGACACTAACCCTGGAACTGCCTACTAAATTTCTACAAATGGAACTATTTTAGAGAGATTTGCATGCATTTTTAATACAAATTTACAAAAATTCAAGTAGACATATATATCAACCTTTGTAGTATATCTTTTTTTCAGCATTAGGCTATATTTCAGATAATGATCGAATACAAACATGCTTAAAGATGCGTGAGAATTTGTAAGTCGGACAACGACAAAGTCAGATGGCGACTAAACCAGAACATTTGCTGTTAGTGTTTGTTGTCGTCCGACTTCGGGGTTTCTGTGCAGAAATGAAACCATTCAGGTCTTTTGTCACCTGATGATCCCAATGAATCGGGTTACTTTCTATTGGTTGTTGGATGAGAAATTCGTTCCTCCATTTCTGAAGACGTTCGAAAATTATGACGAGAAGCGTTCATGACAGCCCTGACACATCTAAAAGAGTTGCCGGCCGCTATATGACCAAACTAACAGCCATGAAAAGAGCAAGTGATTTCCCAGAAGACACGATACGATCAAGAAACAATTACTGATCACAGAAGATCGAAATGTTTTAGCCACGAACATGAATACCTTCGGGGTAGTTGTTCACTTTCCAATGGTTGTCTAGAAATTGAAAATTTTTTTACAAAGTGTAGGAAATTTTGCGCTGATTCTGAAAATTATAGTCGTTTTCCGCAGAAAACGTCGGAAAATGCTGGAAAATCGGAAAAACCGGGAAAAACTTTTTTTATGGAAATAGGTCATGTGGGTACTCAAATTAATCGGGAGAATGAGCTGAACAAGAATATGCAAGAATTTTCAAGATCCAATGGATATTACTGGAGATTATTACCGGATAATTACCGGAAAAGCGTCGGAAAAGCCGAAAAAAAACTTTGTCAAACATATCATGTGAGTACTAACATTAAAGGAATTTGTACGCTGAACAATATTCTGCAGTAATTTTCACATTCTGACATACAATGGTCAAGATAAAGCCAAAAATCAAAAATTGATAAATTGACTTTGGTTCAAGTTATGTTAAGATGGATTTGGCTGCAATAAATTAGATTGGTATTTGTTATGTTAGTTTAGGTTGTATTTGGTTTGGTTAGGTTAGGTCAGGTTATGTTAGATTGTGATAAGAGTTGCATTATTTTAGGTTACATTAGGATTGGTTTAAAACGTTAAGTTAGGCAAGGATAAGATTGGTAAAGTAAGAATGTGATATTATAATCCTAA
The DNA here is from genome assembly GCA_035578135.1 of Flexamia atlantica. NCBI lineage: Eukaryota > Metazoa > Arthropoda > Insecta > Hemiptera > Cicadellidae > Flexamia > Flexamia atlantica. The sequence goes on from JAQJVK010000010.1 coordinate 13,415,431, forward strand.
TCTAACAATACCAAACCTAATTTAACCTAACCAAACCTAACATAACCTAGGGAGGACCTAACCAAATTCAAAATAACCTGACCAAACTTAATTTAACCTAGTCAAACCAAACCTAACATAGTCTGACGTAACCTAACTAGACCTAACATAGTCTAAACTAACTAACCTGAACTAACCAAATCTAACCTTAGATCCCACAGTTTAGCGTAACTCTCCTAAAACTAACCCATTTTGTGCAAATCTATAACTTTTCCGGCACGTTTCCGGCCATAACTCCGTTAATCCGCGTTTGATCTTGAAAATTCTTGCATATTCTTCTTTACCTCAATCTCCCGATTAATTTGAGTACCCACATGACCTACTTCCGAGCCAAAATTTTTTTTGTTTTTCCGATTTTCCGGCATTTCCCAACGTTTTCCCGGAAAAACTATCATTTCCTGAATCAGCGCAAAATTTCCTACATTTTGAAAAAAAAATTTTCAATTTCTAGACGACCATTGGAAAGTGAACATTTAGCCTACCTCTATCTCAATCTCCTGATTAATTTGAGTACCCACATGACCTACTTCCGAGCCAAAAATTATATTTTTGTTTTTCGAATTTTCCGGCATTTTCCGACGTTTTCCGCGGAAAAAACAATCATTTCCTGAATCAGCCCAAAATTTCCTACATTTTGAAAAAAAATTTCAATTACTAGACAACCATTGGAAAGTGAACATTTACCTTTTCCGGCCACAATAAGACTGAAAGATTTCCATAGGCTTCTATAGGCCTACTACAAATGACAGATTTACGCGAAAATATCGAGAAATATTGCTATCACAATGCAACCAAATCAAGTGACGGGTGCAAAAAGAGTGAGGAAATCATCTGCCACGAAGTGAGCGATTTTACGAATGAGAGGTCTCATAGCAGCGATAAAAACTGTGAACATCCATGCAATGCGTCAAAGATATTTGGAATGCAAAACAAGCGAAAGATTTCTGTCTGAAATAAGTAAGACCGAAACATGCGAGAGATTTAGCGGACCGTTAAGTCTTTCAAACCAGGACTTGAAACCACGCAGATTTGCCAACCACGAAACAACTTGCCACATGAAACAACTTGCACGAGATTTGCCAGCCACAGTATAAACACATTTTCTGACCATCATGTGGCAAATAGGCTAGTTGTGTTGGATGCTAAAAGGGCACACAGCATCTGATAGCAATACAACCGAGAAATATACGGCCGCATTAAGAGCAAGAGACTTGTGGGCTGTAAAATGAGGGAGCGATTTTCCGGTCGTAATACGACTGACAGAATTGCTGGCTGCTTTCCCTAAAAGCTTGGCTGCTGCTACAGCCACCGACCAAAGGCTGCAGCAGTCGGCCACTGGTGATGCCCATGGCGCCAAACTCAAGAACAGGTAAATAGCCTATACCACCAAATGAACAGGCACAAGCCTAATAGAAGTTATTCACTTCTTCAATAAATTTTTTGCTATTTTGGGTGTACGGTGATTATTTCCTTTCTCTTCATACAACATTAGCAATTATGGAATTACGGTTACCGATAATTCCTTACTTGACAACCCCGATTCCCCTAGATAGTGAGGCGAAGCTTACACCTTCTGCAGAACTTGTACCTAGGTAACTAATAAGCAATAGATTTTGTTCTACCACAACAATGAAACCAGATATGATTCATAATAACACTGTAAGCGTGATGGCGCTGCAGCCAGCTACCACCAAGCCAAAATAGCCGTAAGAGCGCTAACAGCCCAACTCAATTCAACACTCCAGCAAAAATTCAAGTAGACTCCATAGTATAGTTCTATGGAGTGAACAGTACCCTGGTCGGCAGTGGTGAAGTTTGGTGGTTTAAGCCAAGCCTAGGCTCATCTCTGAGCAGAGATCATGACATTGGGCTTACTTATAATTCAACTTCAATTAATATAGAGCTTAACTATATGCTCTACCCTCAAAGGGGTCAAGGCGTAGCTTCTGTTTAACAATAAGTTAATAGTTTGTTTAACTATCTTACCTAGGGTCTTCGAACTCAACGAAAGCAAACGGTGGTCCTCGGCGATTCTTCAAATCAACAAATGTAACTTTTCCAAACTTGTAAAAGAGATCTTGGATATCTTTAGTACGAATATCAGGAGGTAGATTGCCAACATAGATTCGGCATTCACTTCGACCTGACATGCTGATAATTTACTACTAATTACGTTATAAAAGAAAGAACGTAACCCTCTGATTTCGGGTGATACGTGAAGTAGTAAAATGGCGGAAAGTGAAGAGTAGGAGGGAAGTAAAGGAGGGAATAGCTGAAGAAGGATTGAAGATTTGTTTGGCATTGGCCGTCGTATCGTTAAGTGAAGAAAGAAAGTAACTAATTGGGGTAATCTAAATATCAAGGAGGCTAGAGTTTATACTGGAGGTACTACAATGCTTTGGTTGATGAAAAAACGGCCCTCTCATTTTGTCAGGTTGGCAATAATGGAGGGAGTAATACAGATATTTAGTTATGAGCTACCGTTCTTTGATTCTAAATTATTATTATTTCATTTCAAAAAGTCAGGCAACTGTCACATCGACCATCTATCGATTCGACCACATGGATTCAGGCTTTTATTCATTTATTTGAATTTAATTTTCAAAAGTGGGCAAGTGTCACGGTGAGCAACTATCAATTCGCTCAACTTTCAATTATTTAATACATATTTTTATAAAGTCGGGAAGCTGTCACAGCGACCAACTATCAATTCGAACATTGGTTTCTGTGATTTATTTAATTATTAATATTAATATTAATATTTAAAAAGGTGGGCAGCTGACACAACGACCGATTATCAATTCGACCAAGTGGATTCTGGCTTTTATTTATTTATTTATTTTTTTAAAGTGGGCCAGTGTCACGGCGAGCAACTATCATTCGGTCAACTGACAGACATCCATTCGCATGATAGTATAGTTTAATACATGCTAACTTTTAATATAACATGCTTCGACAAGCAAGGCGAAATTCCAAAAGTTATGAATGCAATATCGAGAGGTGTTAATTTTTGTGCAACATTTAGACACTATAATAATAATAATAATAATCCTTTTATTGCAGTATGACAGTATTTTGCGCGCGAAACTTTTTTCTAAATTAGAAGCAATCGGAGTTAAAGGCGTTGCGCTCGAGTGGTTCAAAAGTTACTTGTCAAAAAAAATCTCAGTTTGTCTCAATTTGTAACATTAATAGTGACATTCAGCCTGTAGATTATGGAGTGGTCCAGGGTAGCACATTAGGGCCAATTCTTTTTTTAGTTTACATAAATAAAGTTGCCAAAATCGATACATTTGGGAAATTTTTCTTATTTGCCGATGACAGTTTAATTTTTATTAAAGGAAAGACATGGCTCGAGATAAGAAATAAAGCTTTGCATGATCTTATGAGGACAAAAATGTGGCTTGACCAAAACACTCTCTCTTTAAATATCTCAAAAACCAAGTGTATGCCTATTTCTTTAAGTAAGATATCAGATTATAATTTACACGACCTTTTGATTCATTCTTGTGGAAATTATCAGAATGTCAATTGTTCTTGTGATTACATTGAAAAGGTTGAGACATACAAATATTTAGGTGTTGTTTTCGATCAGCGTCTTAAATGGTCAAGTCACATACAATTTGTCAACGGTATAAAATTAGAAAATACGTCTTTGCTTTCAGACAACTTAATCAAATTCTTAATGAAAGAGAATTAAAAATGGTGTATTATGCTTACGTTCAATCTCTTTTGACATTTGGAATAATTGCTTGGGGCGGGTGTTTTAAAAGTACTTTGGAACCACTTAACGTTTCGCAAAAATTGATTTTAAAAATAGCTTTTGGGAAGTGCAAACGGTACCCGTCTGACGCCCTATTTCAAGAAACCTCTGTCTTAACTGTTAGACAGCTTTTTGTCAAAAACCTTTTAGTTCATATTTTTAATAATTACAATAGCGTTTTTCACAGCATATCTCACTCACATAACACCATATATTCAACCAGAGTCGGGATAGTTTCGATACAAATTTTCAAAACATTTTCTTTGTCTAATTCATTTTACATATTGCTCATATCCTGTATAGAAATATATGTAATAACTTTCAGTATCTTAATTTATTTGATTTACCATCAACAAGTATTTTTAAAAAGCGTGTCAATGACTTGTTGCTAAGTTTGGATAGGGACGAGGCCGAGATTATCATCGCGCCAGATTACAGGCGAGACTGACTCTGACTGACTCTGACGACGGCCCCTCTATGACTTGACCGTTGCACTGTCCGAGTCCCGCTCGCCTCCCCTCTTCGCCCTCCTCCCCCCCGTGCCTGCTGAATTTCATGTCGTAGTGTTGCCATCAATCCATCACGTTTTTCACATCGTAAATTTTTTAATTTTTTTTCTCAATTACATTTTGATTTTATTAAGTTTAACTGGTATAATAAATTTTATTCCAGTTCTCCCTCATTGCAATTTCTTTTCTCTTCAATCTAAAATAAGGTAATTTTATTAAGGACGCATCTCGAAGCTGACGCACAGGCATTTGTGCCCATGTCGGCTTATTCCATAGACCTTCTTAAAGTTTGTATTTTTTACATCATATATTTTATAAGGTACTTATATTCATAGCATGTAACTTATTTAATTAATTTACTTTTATAATACCTCAAGAAGCATCAAGGACTTTTTTGTTATTTCAATGCAAGTACAGATAATTTTATTTTTAGCAATGTAATATTTTTGTAATTTTCTAGAATAAATCTCTTTATTCATCCATTCATTCATTCATTCATTACAATTGTGTTGCAAAAGTCAGGAATGTACAATAATCTTGGAAATTAAAAAGCTCGAGGCTTAACACCAGTGCTGAAATTTTATTCGCGGAAATGCCTAGAATTTAGATTTCCCAGCGGTTCATCGTGAATTCTTCAACAGAGTAAAGAACTTTAGGCACCAAGAGCCTTTTCAATCGAGATTTAAATTGATTTTGATTTGGAGACTGTTTTATGCCTTCAGGGAGCTTATTGAGGAATTTGATCCCGATCTGTGACGGCAAGTGTCCGAAAGCCACAGTTCTATGCTGCCGGGGTCGATAATTGTCCCTGCCCCTGTCCCTCGTTCCATACTGATGAATTTGATTGCCTTGAACGAGGGGGCATCCATATTTAGAGTAGGTGGTTACCTCCATAATATATAGACTGGGCACTGTGTGTGAGCAGTCCAAGCTCCCTAAAGGTTTTCCTACAAGATTCTCTGGCCTGCAATTTGTAAATAATTCGAAATGCCTTTTTTGCAGTCTAAACACTCTTTGTTGTCTAGATTTGGCACAGCTACCCCATAGTCTTATTCCATAGGAAATGTGAGGGTAGATTAGGCCAAAATAGGCCATTAAAAGCATGTCTTTGGAACAAAATTTGGCAAGGTTACGTAGTGCATAAATTCCGGACTTAACCTTGGTACACATGCTATCAATATGATCCTCCCAAGTCAGCCCTTTATCAAGGTGCATCCCTAGGAATTTCTCGGAATCAGTTTCCTCTAAGAGGTCATCTTCCACCATTACTGCAGGAGGCAGGTCCAGCTCCTGCCGCCGCAAACAAAATGAAATTACGTTTGATTTTGAACTGTTTGTTTTCTAATTGATTTCGGAAAATTTCTGAATGCAAGAGTTAAGATTAATGAAAGATTTTATTTCTAACTCTTGTTTTGTTCGAGCATTTAAGCAGATAGTTGTGGAGTGATTTTGTTTTAATTTTAATTTTCGGCTTTTTTATTCTGCAGAAATAAAAGTTTGAATTTCTTATTGTATTATATTTCACTAATTACCTTGTAGTATCTACTTTCATTGCTAAACCGTTGTAAAGCTTAATTTCGAATGTTTCATTTTGGTTTGGCACTTTTTTGTAAAAAGACACAAAATGTTGTCACGCCCGTCCATGACTTTTGGTGCAAAAAATAGATCAACTGTTGTTTTCATGTTGTTGTAAAGAATACAACTTGTTTCAGTGATGGTACTTTATTCAAAAAATATATCACATAAGGTTTTGACAGCATAAAAAATACTTTTTGGGTACAAATTGCACAAAATTAGTAATTTTGGGGAGAAAAAATAACTTTTTTTTGGTGGTGTGACCTCAAGGTACCCTATGTGATAAAAAACATTTTTTATGATGTTCTGCTGTTTAATATCTCCATTTTGAAGTATTAAAAAGCTAATTATATTTTTATTTTAATATTTTATGACTGTTCATGTATACTGGACGAGAGTGACAAGTATGGACAGGCGTGACACAAAAATAAGGCAAACTGGACGGGTATGTGACTTTTGCGAATGGGAGTGAGGTTTAGCTACTGATAAGTGTAGTTTAATAAAAATAATGCATATTACAGTGAAAATTTTAAATTAAATTTATATTTTTTATTAAATTCAATTAAGGCTAACATCGACTTATATAGTTCTTACTTTTTTAACACAAAACTCCTTTTAAATCATATACCACAAGAACTAATAGCCAGTAGGAAACATATTTTTAATTAAAGATACAAGGGATTATAAATGTGTTAACTTTAAGTAGTTTCGCAGTCACTACCGTCCAGAAGTTTTAATTCAGATTCTGAACGGGCGGGACAGAATCATGGACGGGCGTGACATGGACGGGTGTGACATTTTGAGAAATTTTGCTCCCCATGTGTGGTAGAACTGGCTTTCTCGGTTGAAAGTATATTTCTAACCTGTCCATTATACAAGCAAACAAAAATCAATCAAACATAATATTTTCAACTGGTCTGAGTGAGCTGAAACTTGTGGACGTTATGTGACACCTATGAATTACAAATTTCACACTTATCTTAGTAAATAGATTATTTTTCATCAAAATAAAGTGCTGAAACATGAGCAGAAACACAGTCCTGCTGCTCCAACAAGTGCAACTCAAAAAACTGAAAATATGGCCACAGGGTGTCCAATATCGCAAACCGAAACGCCTTAATTTGCATGGACGGTAGTGACAAAACTTCCCAGGGACAGGGTTACTTTGCCAAGAGAACGTAAAATTAAAGACTGTATAACATTATATTTGAGGTTATTATGAACTTAAATACTTGATTGTTTTTAAACAAGTACATTTGGTTAAAAATAAAAATCTAAAAAGATTTGGTGCAGCTTTAAAGTTGAAGTTTTAGGTGTAGGGTCAAAGGACGGGCGTGACTTTTTTAATTCTTAAATTTAAACAAAAATATTATCTCAATTGAAATACGCAATATTACATTGTAACTAGATTGCCCCAGATATATATCTTTGAATAAAATACTCATGAATGGTACTAGAAGAGTCTATCTATTGAAAAAATACCAGGGACATCAAAATTAAAATTAAAAAAACTCACTCTGTGTCATCTGCGTATTGGATAATTTTCCCACTCTGAATTGACGAAATGATGTTGTTGGCGTAAAGCAAAAATAGAACTGGTCCCAAAATAGATCCCTGAGGAACTCCTTGGGCCATCTTTTCTCTTTGAGAAAGTGAATTTTGAACTTGGATCACATTGGAATCTATTGGTCAGGGTCAGATAGGATTCAATCCAATTGTGTGGCAATCCACGAATGCCGTACGTCTCTAACGGGTGCAACAGTGTCTCATGATGCACACAGTCAAAAGCTTTTGAAAGGTCAAGAAATATGCTGAGCACATGTTCTCGCCTTTCGAGGCCATCGACAACCGTTTCAATAAGATTTGTGATCGCATCGATTGTGGAGTAATTTTTCCTGGAACCAAACTGATCCGAGGAAAGAATTTCAAAACGCTCTAGGTAATTCATCAGCCTTTCAAGGAAAAGCTTCTCGAAAATCTTACTAAAAACAGGCAGAATTGAAATTGGCCGGTAGTTGCTGGATACAGAAGGGTCATCTTTTTTATAAAGAGGAATCACTTTGGCCAATTTCAGTTTGGAAGGAAAAACTCCACTTTGAAAAGAAAAATTTATTATTGATGTGAGTGGGTGCAAAATGTGCCTGGAGCATCGTTTGACCTACCATACAGACGTACCGTCTATGTCAGATGATTTCTTTGGTTTGAGTCCCTCAACAACACGCGCCACGTCCGCCACACACACAGGATGCAGAGCCATGGACGAAGGCCGACCTCCAGATAAATTTGTATTGAAACAAGGGGCATTGAAAGAGGGATCTGGCAGAGCAACAGAAGAAAAATATTTACTATTATCACTTGCACCAAGAAATAATAGTTACGCATTAACTGAGAGTGTAAGGGAGCCGTAAGAATGTACTGTAATAGTAGTTTATGCAACGATTGTATTATGAATGTCTTTAAGCCACGAGTGAGATGTTCTAAATATCTCACGAGTGGCTTAGAGGCATAATGCAATCGTTGTATACACTATTTTATCTACGACCAACAATAAACGACAAAATTTCCCCCGAAGTAAAACAAAACTCATGATTTTTACTCATGATGGAATAGGTCAACTGAAATTTGAGGTTAGACAAATAAGCAGACTGAACCATAAATCGTTGGGGAACAATCAGCAGATGGGATAAGTAAACTCAAACATGAATCGTAATGCAACAATCAGCTGATGTGCGAATTGCGTAGTTGTTATTAGTTATTATGACACTACTTCCGTCAAATGCCGAGCTCTCATTGATCCATGGCTCCATGGGTCCATGGCTCTGGTACCAGTGAACCAGTACTCTAAAGTGACTCCAGTACTCTAAAGTCGTCATTATGCAACTGCTTGGTTTTTGGTGTTTTAATGTATATCATTATAATGTTTATTGTAATACCATAATTGGTGCTTATTGCAATGGTCGTAGATAAAGGACTATTTTGAGCGAAGTTCCTATGAGTTAATTTGGATGACCTACACGCTGCACATTGGCTGTGTGGCTTGGATAAGGTGGCCAGATTTTCAATCAACCAAAAACGGACGTATTAATCCGTGAGGCGTGGGAAGTGTGGTATAACCCCAACCCCACTACTAAGAGAGGGAGAGGGGTCCGGACATAGAGTAATAAGGTACGGGGGTCTTTCCTGGAAGATTTTTCAATAAAGGGACCGTATATAAATTACGTCATATTATGAAAATAGGGGAAGGGATCCATAACGGAAATGACGGTTGGATGATGTAATTGGGGGGAGACGCTGAGATGACGTAATGTTTAAAATTTTGTTATAAAACTAATTTAGATATGAAAATTATAAACATTCTATATAGCTTCGTGAAATTAGGCCCAAAATTAAATAGCTAAGAAAATTCATCAAAAACTATGTGCTCGATTTTTACAATATCCTTTAAAATTGTAATTTTAGCTTAAGGTCAAAACAAAACTTAAATAAATGCAAATTTTAATGATCAATATTTTTTGATTTGCAGGCAGCGTCAGCGTCCATGTTTAAAGTAAATGTAGCTCTACAAAGTTCAAATTGTTCTGGTTTGAAAAGTCGATCAACATCAAATTAGCCCAAAATGAGTTTAAAATTCATTTGATGGTTTTAATGATCAAATAGCTTTAGTAGGGCTTTCCCAAAGACTGGCATTATTTTAGGAGTTTGTACCCTATCACGTCATTTTTCAATAGTGGGGGTCAGGTGGATTATGACAGTAAGATGATTGTAGGGAGGGAGAGTCAAAATAGTCAAAAAGCGATTACGTAATTTATTGACGGCCCCAAAGTGCATTTTTGGGACTTTCAAATAAATGATAATAATTCATGCGACATGCAGCTGAAACTTTGGTCATGATTTTCCTTGCTTTGCTTTCTGGTGCCTAACTACACGGAGCTACGGCTAATTTTTAATTGGATACAAGAGGCTAAGAACAGGATGTTACACTAAAAATCAACTTATTCCACAATTTTAATAATTAATTCATTCTTCAAATGTATTTACTACTCAGTAAGTCCATGAGGAATGTAGACACAATTACTCTAAGATATTTGTTGTGTTTAGGAAATAGTAGGCCCCTAACTATATTTAGAATTATATACAGTATATGAATCGTGATATGGAATTGCCGAATCTTAAAGAACAGCCCCGGATTCAGCCAACAAACTTCGAAAAATTGCAAACATTTCAATTTGGAATGGTCTTTGAATTAAGTGCAAGTTTTACTTTGAAAAATAAGGTCCAATAGCACTCATTTGGGACATAAAGTATCAAAACAACAAATAAAGATATATAGATAATGTTATTCAAGACCAAATTCAAATAAAAAATTATTTATAAAAGGCATTGTTTGTCCGATTAAGGCAAAAACTGGATAAATGGATGTCCCGGGTGAGTTGGGAACAACGGGACACGTTCCTTCATGGGCGGGAGTCACTGGGGGGGGGGCAAATACCGGGGGTCTGGGGGGGTATGGAATACCCCCCAGCACAACGGGGGTCCAGGGGCCCTCCCCCGGAAAAGGTTGAAATTTTTATTGCCTTATACTCAATTTTAGGGCTGTTTTTAGGCTAAATTAAAAAGTAAATTTTGTTGGGATTTTAACGAAAAAACCTCATTTTAACTTCCAATTGATGTAAAACTAAAATTGATCTAAAATGGTCCACGAACAATGTTTTTAATTGCTAAAAAATAGTATCAACATATTTTAACCATTAAAACATTTTTATTGGACCATTTGATTAATTAATTTTAAGTTTAAATACACTTCCAATAAGAACACAGCTTAAGAACATCTGAATTGACGCTTAAAAACCCCTGTACAGATAGAGTGTAAGTCAAGTGTATTTAGTCGTAGCATAATTAAATCATAACTACGATTTTTGCTTTCAACGTTTAATTACAGGAAAATTGTATCATAACATCACTTCAAATTCAAATACGAAAAAAGTGAGCGTGGACCACACATTCTCTCCTCCCTCTCAATACTTATCAAAACAGAAGGAATCAGCGCGCATGTTCGCCAACCGACCCTCCACAAATTTCACTCCGTTTACTCACACCCTACCTGGTTAAATGCTTTATTGCACATACAAAATTGATTGTGAAATTTTCTTCAAGACGCCATAATATCAACTCAAAATATTTCCATGAGAGCTAGACTAAAATTATTTTGTAGATACACTAACTTGGTTAAAGGAAACGAAGGAATACAAATGTATACCAGTAGAATATTGGGGGGGCAAGTGCCCCCCCTTGCCCCCCAGATCCCGCCAATGCGTTCCTTAAAAAACGAGGCTGTCCCGTTTGAAATAGGATGTCTAATCACCTTAGTTATGGTGTGAGTTTACTATCATCGAACAAGGGCGAATCCAGGTTAATACGAAATTGTACTGATGCGGTCCCATGACTAGTTTTATTCAGAATTTCCGTATGGTTTGAAATTTTAAAGTACCGGTTCGTGAAAAATAGAAAAATACCTTTTGCGAAAATTGAGGAAAAGTAGTGACAAAATTCGCTACTCGCCATTCAAATATAGGAGCTCACTACAGCAACAAGGTAGAGTCACCGGTCTGACACTTAAATGGAGCCAAGTGGTAAGCTTATTGGAGCGGGTTAGTTCGATGCACTTTATTCAGATGGCGTTGTAAAAACATGGCTTTCTTCTTCTTCATTGATTCAGCCAATCAGAACGACGATAACGATCTGCTAACTTCCTATTCCGTTTCCCCTGATTTTCTGTCATGACGCGACGTGTACACAACCATAACGAGTTGGAAATAATTTGAGTGTGGGAAAATACCTAAAGTACGTTTGCAGAAAGTTGTTCTAGTGTAAGTAGTTTCGCGAAATACCGTTCTGCGTGATTCATGTTGTGCTTAAAGCTATTGATGGAAAATAAATACGTAGATGTTTACATAAAAGCACTTAATCAAAATTAACTTAGTAGGTTAATTATTAGTGCTTTTATGTAAGCATCTACGTATTTAATTTCTATCAATCGCTTTAAGCACAATAAGAATCACTCAGTACAGTATTTCGCGAAACAACTTGCACTAGCGGCAAACGTACTTACTCTAAACAAATCGGTAAAGTCATTAAAATTGAAAGTCTAGCAAACAAAACAAGAAAACGTCAATATAAACAAAGCAGACGACGACGACGACGACGATCGATATATCGCATCGACAACGTTCGATATATCGCATCGATCTTTTTAGTTCGTAGCACTTTATTCAGATAGCGCTGCTGTTCCCTTACCACCGAATTAACATGGGAGTGCCATCTCTTTACGAAGTTCATTATTACTCTATGGTAGAGTGGCGGTGGCGCTGCACGGCTTCCATTACTGAAAAAGTAGCTCGTTACTGTATTGCCACTACTTTCAGCGCACTAGCACTGTCTAGAGACCATCAAACCCCCTAAAGTTAGAGGCGATTGTCCCAAACATAACCTATGTAGTTTAGAGCTCAAATATGATATATACAACAATATAAACTAACTAAAACTAGTAAAACGCCTCAAATAATGGGGTCCAAACTATTTAATGCTCTCCCTGTGGATTAAATTCAACAAAACATTTGCAAATAATTTAAACCATGACTTGATAGAAAGACCCCATAACAGTCTAAAACTAATATTTTGATGTCTAAACTAATTATAAAAAAGAGGCATCACAAAAACACTCACACGCCATAGTCATTACATTGAACTTGAATATTTGACGATTTCCTGGTCTTAAAGACTACGGAGAAGAGGAGCCGGTATGAATCTATGTATCTATAAACATTACTACTATTATATATATATAAAAGGGCTATTAAGCTAAAAACTGTACACCCATCATATAGCAACCATAACAACAAAGAATATTAGGCTTCATGGCCTATAATTAGTCTACCCCGTGGCCCGTGGGTAATTTAAAAACGAATTTTCTCATAGAGCGTTGGCAACACTGCTCTTGATTGTCATGTCTGTCATCTGCATCTGTCATCCTTTCTCAATATTTGTGATTCATTTTGTTTTGTTGTATTTTCTCAGAGTGTGATGTTGAATGAAGTCTTAAAATTAGTGACACCAATGTAACAGTGAACATTGTCAAGATAAAAACAACGCGTCTTCAAGTTGATTTTAGATGATTTTTTAAAACCTACAATATTAAGGTAACAAATTGAAACTAACCTAAAATTTTACTTGAGAACTATGCTCCTAACCAAACATATTGGGATTGTATTACTGTTGTAGGCAGTGATTAATTATGAGTCTTGTAAAATATAAAACCTTATTCATAGCTTTTCGTATTCCTTTTTGATTGTTTGTAGGCTATTTGGTTCATTTCAGGCTTGGTAATTATCAAGGAGGTCTTATACTGCGATAATGTTGTAGCTAATGGAAAAGCGGCCCTTTTATTTTGCAAGGTTGGCAATATGAGGGGGGTTAAATAGTAATTTAGTAATGGAAATGCCGTTCTGTGAATGGCAATTTGAAATGTTTAGAATCTAATAGGAACGACCAAAAATTGTACAATCCGTTCTTAAAAATTTGCCATATAATATGCTAACAAATTAATCTTTATGATTCTTTGCATATTTTCTTGAATTGACGTCCAGGAACATGATTGAACCAACTTATTACCTTCGAACCTTGAAAATATTTCATGTTAGACCAATCAAGTGGTTTGACTCTCATTACAGAGTTCATTTGGTTTCGGGTTAGTAATGCAAAGAACAAAATTACTACCCCTTATATTGCCAACCTGACCAAATCAGAGGGCTGCAAAATACTATTGCACTTAATAGAGTGTCAAACCTCCTTTGTAATTACAATAAACATCATGAAAGAAATGTTTGTCTTTAAGCTATTGCAAAGTTTTTGTCACACTTTAATAGAATTATACCCCACCCTACCCCTATTCTTCATTTCAGAATGTTTTGAGTACTATCTATGTGCTTTGTGTAACTCATATTATGAGTAACTGGTCACTTGCAGTGGAGTTAGCAATTTATGGATGATATCTTAGCCGTATATACAGGTGGAACTCTCAAGGTTCCACCTCAGGAACTAATGGCATACCTTGTTGCCATATGTTAGCTCAGGTTTGGTTTCTGATTTTTTTGTAAAGATGCTGTATGCACTAGGTATTCGAAAATCCGATACCTTTGTTAGTCTGACACACATAGTAATATAACGCTGGAATAAATGAGTCATCGGCAGACTCTTGTACATAATTCTCTGGTTTTTTGGTCGCAGTTTCATGGTCCTTATTTCATTCAGTCAGCAAATAGTGTGGTAGGCCCATAGGTACAGTTCTGTGCTTTACTTGATTACTTGACATATAGAAGTCACTTGGCCTACTAAGTTAATTTTGAATTCAAGAAATTATATATTTAACATTTAAATTTTCCAAGAGCTCAGAGGCTCACATGGAATTACAATATTAGTATACCAAAAGAAATTTCAAAGAATAACAGACTTTGCAGGCAGTCTATTGTTTTTTTTCAAAATTTTCAGGCAATATTTTTTCAGTGCAGTCCTTAACAAATACACTTACAACACTTAACAAAATAGCCTAGATAAACATAATAATTAAATAAATAGGCCTAGATTAAATTTGGAAGACTAACAAACAATTTAACAAAAATAAAATTTAAATAAGCTTATGTATAACAGTATATAGGGCCTATAGGCCATTCTCAAAAATAACAGAGATAGCATGAATTTTTTAAAATCAATTAAATTGTTTACTATTGCATTCCTAACCTTTATCTAGAAATGAGATTTTCCTGTATTTAAATATGAAATTAAATGAAATATTGTTTTATTTGAACACATTAACATGGGTATATGTTACATTGACCCATGTGCTTCAAGCACGCGCGGGTCTGGAATAAGTAATCCTAGGAAGTTATACAAGTTTATTTCGGCAGTCTTTTTTCCATCCACTGAGTCGCTTCATGAGACAGCACTCAATGCACTTTCACAGATTCATAGATTCACTTCAAGCATGATTCTATTTTTTCCTATACTAAATAAAGAAAATAAATAAGTAGATCAACAAATAAATATAAATAAATAAATAAATGAATATGTATACATAATTTTTTAGGGAAATAAACATATAAGAATTGCACTTAAATTGATATGGTACCATTCATGATTAGGAATTGTCTAACAGCATATTTGAAAGATTTATTGTTTTGGTTGAAATTATTGTGTTTACCAAATCTGTTAAAAATTTGAATTAATTTAAAATAAAACTGGTTTCTGCTGGTTTGTTTGAAAATATTTGGCACATTAAACTGTATTTCATGTGAACTTCTAGTAAATCTATTGTTAATTTTAACTGAAAATAGATGAAAATAAGTTTAAAATAATTAAAAATGCATTGCAAGTATAATTCGGAAAATTTCATTATATTTAATTGTTTAAATTATGGTTGTGAACTATCACATCTTTTTACTCCACACAGTGTCCTCAGTACCATTTTCTCTGAAACTACTATTGGCTCTAGTATTGTTGAATATGTCCCACCCCAGTGAATGATTCCGTATCGCAAAGTTGCCTTATACCATGAAAAATACAAAGTTTTTAATTGTTCTTCTTTAAGAAATTGTTTCATATAGTAAATATTCCTATTAATTGCCCTTAATTTTGGGAGTAAATAGTCAGTATGAGAATTCCATTTTAAGTTGAAATAAATTATTAAACCGAGATATTTTATTTGGTTTACTAATTCCAATTGTTTACAATTGCAACCGGAAAACTAGTCCTAATTTTAGTTTTAATAAATGTGTCACCACTAAAACCCCACCATAGAAAAATATACGATAAATTATTAAGAAGGTAATTGTTATCTGCTGACTGGGATAGTGTTTACTCTCCCTTCACAGGTGGACGTTTTTGTCAATTACTTTTATCCTATTTACGAATTATGTCTTAGCTGTTCATACAAATTAAAATATTTATATAGTAAAGATATGTATTCACTATCACTAGTAGTGGTATGGATGAATCCTTGGATGACTGATGCGCTGATTTTTTGGATAATAGGAAAAATATTTTTTTAAATTGTATAGCTAAAATATAAATAACCTACAATTAAAAGATGAGCACCATAATTTGTCAAAGCTTGCGACAAAAAAAGATTAGAGAGGCTAAGATCCTGCAATAATTGAGCCAAATAAAGAGGTTTGTAAAGTATTGGTCAGTAGTTAGGGATGTAATGAGAAAGAGTAAGCATACAATTAATAACATCAGTGATGTTGTTTTACCTGTTGAAAATAATGAATATGTCATAAGTAATTGTTTTAATGAATATTTTTTTAAATGTTGCGAATGATTTGAGATAAGAGTCTTTTGGCTGTGGCATGTTCTTGGAGCTAGAGAATATTAATGATGTTCATTTAGACAAGTTTTCAATCAATGTTATTGATGTAATTAGAATAATTTTCAACTTTTATGAAATAAAAATCAAATGTTAAAGTAATTTGCATTTAAAATCTCTATAATTTTCTTAAATTATGGATTTATTTTGGATTTTATTAATTTCCACATGTTCTAATCTAGATAAGTTTCCTAGAACAAAAATAGAAGATAAATATCTCCCAAAGAGGGTGAACATGTTTTTGTGGCCTCTTTTAACACAAACCACAATGTTGACTGGAAAAACTCTAATGCTCCTTATTTTTTAAAATATTATTGTACTTTTACCAAAATTTTGCCGAATGAACGCAATCGTTGTACATGAATAATTTGAGCTTTTTTAATCAAGCAAATGGATTGTGTGAGAAAAAGTTTATGTTATATCTTAAAATATAATCATAATTCACTGATATCCTTCCTTCTCTCAACCAGTCATTCTTTGATTTATAGAGCCTGACTTAAATATGAATAATAAATTATTTTCGTAAGTACTCTGTTAAATATATACCTACAATCAAGTACTAAAGGTCTGGGGTGATTGAACTCAGAAAACTCTTTGATAGATAGATACTGGTAGTTTACTTTCCATGATCTTCTATAGTGTTTGCTCTAACTATCAGTGCTGAATAAGCCATCTAGTCGACTTGTTATTCTA
The DNA here is from genome assembly GCA_035578135.1 of Flexamia atlantica. Taxonomy (NCBI): domain Eukaryota; kingdom Metazoa; phylum Arthropoda; class Insecta; order Hemiptera; family Cicadellidae; genus Flexamia; species Flexamia atlantica. The sequence goes on from JAQJVK010000010.1 coordinate 13,432,427, forward strand.
AACTTGTTTGTTTAAAGATAAGGATTTTGTCACAGTTAAAAGTTTGTTGCGAACATATATATCAAAAGATAGTTTCAAGAGCAATAAGGATCAATCATAATTAAAAACAATGAATGTCAGATCTAGGCGTTGGTAATATATTTTGCCAAACCAAATGAGAATATTTTTCGTAATGAAAAATATTCGTAAATGAGATTATTTTTAGTTATTACTAAATTAAACCAATATCAATGTGTACTGCTACTGTAAGGAGATCGACATGTATTGGGCTTTCAGTTAAAATATAAATAAATAATTCCTTAGGCCTATCAATGTAAATCTAGGAAAAAAATAATGCTACATCTCAGTAATTAATGTTTTTATGATTCTGCGGAGAAAGTTTGAAAGCCCCAAGAATCCAATTAAAAAAAGTGGCAAAGTGTCTTGTTTGCTAGCCTAAGCCACTGTTATAAATAAGGATTGACTGGCTAACCGAGTGTATATAGTACTTTAAGTATAGTTAGTGCCAAATCTTATCATTGGCCCACGCTGTCTATAAGCTCAATGCTAAAATTAACATTAGTCTTATGGACAGACTGGGCCTTGAAATGTAGTACCAGTTATAACCAGTTGATATTTGTCATCGGGTTCGATTTAAAAATTAGTCATATGAAACAATTGAAGGGATCCACCGTAAAATGTTCTAAGCTACAGAAAAACCTAGTTTCGAGTAATCAAGCATTGAAAGTTCAGTTCTAGAATTTGTAGTTTTTTCAAGCTGGGAACTTATAATCATGTTTAATTTTTTAAGATCCTATTTACAACATCATAATGTAGCCTTACATTAAATTTTTACATGCCATTAAGCATTTTAAAACATTTTACGTGTTTTTTGGGGGTTATAAGGTTTTAAATGATAATCCGAGGTCATTACAATATCGCCTGAATAGCGATCATGCCCTAGTCCGCGCTAAATCGGTGCTGGAAAGAGCGTGTCTAGACTGTACCACATGTTAGTTTTTTTAATTTTATGGGGGTTCAATTTTGAAACAAATTTAAGAACTAAACTTTATTATCAATCGCACGAATATAATGTTAACTCTTTAAACTTTTACCGTACTTTATGGTTTAGGTTTGGAATAAAACGCTGGATAAAAATATTTCATTTATTAAGACTAAATATTCGGAACTCTAAGTTACTCAAACTTGAATAATCATGATGAAACTTAAAGTAACTCAAAACTTATTACAGTTACTCTTCTTAATACCATAAATAATTAAATGGCAGCAATAAACAAACTCGCAAATTGCCTTAGACCATTTTGTTGATTACTGCTTGTAACCTCAGTAACAATCCAGAAAACCACGTTTACAAAAATGTTATAATGGTAATGTACTGTATGCCAACATTGAAGCGATTCCTTCAAGTACTTGTGATTCCAAGTGCGTACATATTACATTTGCATTATATTTTTAGAAGTCGCATTTCCCTCGTAAATTCGCTAACATCAGGTTTTTGCTGTGATTTTAATTTTTAATTTATCGGAAAGGCCGTTCTGGATAATACGGGATCCGGGTAATGTGGGGTCTGGATAATCCGAGGTTTACTGTATTCTAGAGTGTGAAATTCCAAAATTAATAACCCTTTTGAAAAATCAGTGATATTTATGAGATATCAAGCTTTTAAAAACAAAAGCTAGATATCTTTTGTTGATTTCTTCTGTCACCATTTTGAATCTACTATATACTTAATATTCTGTACAAGAACAGGTTAAACCGTCATCATGCATGTGTCAAGTTTGCTGGTAAAATCTCTACAAAGGGTTACTAAGATACTGTAAGTAAGCAAAAAAATCATCTACAGACAGGCAGACCGACAATTGTAAGATTTTTTTGCTTACTTTATGTGTAAAGTAACATTTTAAATAATTTATAGAACCCTTTTTTGAGCACCTTGTTTGTATATTTCATCAATAAATTTTCTTTGTCTTTTATGTCTGTTTTAGTTTAAAACAATGACTAAGTCAAATGAAAAGCATGAAGAAATCGAAGAGCGTATTAGTTTATTTGAAACTGTTCGACCAACCAAGAAAATTGAGGGATGCACGGAGTCCAATTTTATTAAAAAAAAGTGAGTAGCCTATATCAATGATATATGTTTATATGGATTAGTATTGTTGAAGTAAAAGTTTATGTTGAATAATCGTTACTGTAATCAAAACCTGGTGTTAAATCTTTTCTCTCAACCATTAAGCAGGAATCACTGTCCCACCTTGGATTTTTTTGTTTGGGTGGGGGCACAATATTCCCGGTTAAATAATTTCAGTAACAACTTATATGGTTAATTCAATGCACAAGTTCAAAATTGAAGGGGGTTATGACCCCTCTGGTCCGCCAGAAAGCCCTTGGCGGGGAATGAGCATAATTCGCCTTAAAGACTAAGAACTTGATTAGCAACTTTAGTCCTGTGCTACTATCTGCCTCTTCTACTTATAGAAGAAGTAGGCAGATCGCATCGATGGCTGTCTGATCGCATAGGATAGCTGCTGTGGAAAAAATCTGACTTCCGCGTGCTAATGGCGGCAGGCATTAGAGCTGGCCGTGCGATCGCTGAGGAATAGCAGCAAATATCCAATCCGATCGCAAAGGGTTAATTTACAACTTATTTAAAGGATAAGAAAAATATCTAACAATTTTTTGATAATTCTTCTATTGCAATCATAAAAATCAGGATTTTTGGAATTAAATATAATTTTTTTAAGTAAAGTTGTAGACCTCTGGTCATCGCTCCTTGGTCGCTTCGTGACGTCACCAGTCAGCTGTTATCAGCTGATGCATTGTCCTCTTCCTCTAATTTATTATTCAGGCGATAAGTTATTTTGTCTGAAAAATCTTCTTTAATATAGGCTAAGGCCTACAACTTTGTGCGGTACCGGTTGTCCGTCGTCTCCGAGAGTGCACTTGCATGTCGGTTCTTCATAAATGTTAGATGTCTGTGTCCCCCGTAAAAATGTGTTTTGTAAACTATGTATTGTGTCTCCGATTGTTTTATTTAAACTCTGACAAACACTCATATGAGCTGTTTTAACCTGTGTCGGATGCGACTGATGATGTACTGTAAATAGTACGCAACGCGCATCGCCGCTAATATCTACAATTGACACCTTCAGACTACCAAAAGGTAAATAAAGTTGAATATTCTATTAGGTGTCGTGGCTTCAACAACAAATATGTATTATTCTCAGTGGTTGCTGTTTGTTCTTGTTACCTTAATGTACTCAGGCTATATCATTTTCTTTTGTATTTAATTTAACTTGACACCATTCTTTGTACAGTGTTCAAAAATTGAATAAAAGTTATTTGAATCGGATTTAATTGAATAGAATTGATAGATATAGTGGACTCACTCTTATCAGCAACTTTTTAACCACCGCTTTAACGGTCTGCACTCCTCGGATCGGACTTATTTTTAAGCGGTCATAATGTTCTTCAGTTTATTCAGACGAGAAGCGGCAGGAAGTGCAGGATATTGATGATTCCTGTAGCAAATATTAGAGAAAAATTATTACAAAAATGTCAGATTTATTACTATTTTTTCTTAATACAGTGGAACCTTGATAAGAAGACTCTCAAGGATTTTGAATTGAATTGAATTGAAGGGGATTCTGAAAAGAGTCTCGTTATCAAGGGAGCCTTCTTATCGAGGTTCGTGTTAACAAGACATTAAGTGTCATTACAGTATCAAAGAGACTTGAAAAGTGCACTTTTTATCAAGGTTTTTGTGTTATCGAGTGTCTTCTTATCGAGGTTCTACTGTAGTCAGTGTTTGCATATACAGAATGGATTAGACTTTGTAATTTAACTAGTTTTGAGGCACATCGGTTTCATTGGCCAAATCGCTATTCAACTGGGTCTCGGTCCTGAGGTGGACGGATAAGAGGGAATCTTCTGTAAAGTGAAAACTGTAATACTTTTGATGATCGTATTGAAACTTCGATACATTTTTGTTTTCATTGAAAGATAGGCAAAATCGTGGATGTCCCCTGCGTGATTCTAAATATGTTTGAATACAGGCAGGGCTGCCATATGTCTTGGTTTGACCGGGATATTCATGTTGTTCAAGTTCAAGTTCAAAAATATTCATTCCACAAAATTTAATACACTTTTCAAATTTACTTTCCTAAAGTACCATTATGGTGCGCGCAGGGAAAACCTGGCAATGGATGTTGTCCTGGCCAATTTTGATTATGCCCCGATCACTATGAAATTGTGAATTATGATATTAAGTAATGAACTGAACCGGTTGTTTAAGAAAATTAAAAAAATGACATTAGTCATGCAATTAGAGCGAAATAATGCAACCTGCAAAGCACTTAGTGTATAGTGCCTTCAACTTCAAATATCACTTTGCAAAATTTGCCACACGGTAGCATGGTGCAAGACCATTGATGGACATACTTCAATATTCTCCATAATCATAACATGGGAAATGAGTATGCAGGTTTGCTGCCATAGGAACGTAAAAATGGAAAATTTTAGGCTATAATACTACAGATCTCAACTAGAATAAACCACATGCGAAGTTTCATTAGAAATATGCAAGATACATTTTTTCATTTGTTTCCCATAAGGTTAACATTAGGACAGCGAACTGTGTTTACCACTGCTACTATTTTAGTAACCAATGATCATAGAGCAAAGATATATGCCACCTAATTTTAGCGAATTTCCCCTATAGGGAATTAGCGAATTTCCCCTATAGGGAATTAGCGAATTTCCCCTATAGGGAAGAAGCTATTATTACCGTAGGTCTCATGGTAAGACCTAAGCCCGAGACCATGATAACTTTTCGTTTTGGGGCCCCCAGAAGCAAAAAACACCATTCGTTTGGATTTATATATATATATATCTATATATCTATATATCTATATATCTATATATCTATATATGTGTCTGTTAGCACGATAGCAGCCGTAAAAATGGTCCGATCTTTAAGAAATTTGGTACAGACGTGTAAAGTGGTAATCAATTGGACGAGTTCGTAGACCAGCCGGATCGGACCACCGGAAGGGGGGGAAAGGGGGATAAACCCCCCCAAAAATGGGTTTTTTGCGTTTTTCATATGGAAAAATTAAAGTGATCCGATTTAGGATTTCACCATTGAATTCAGCTTGAAAAAACAAACAATTTAGTATGTTTAATCATAGCTCTATGTCCATTGGTTACCGAGATATTGAAAGTGGTAAACACAGTACGTTGTCCCAATGTTATCCTTATGGGAAATAAGTAAAATTCTATATCTCGCTTAATTCTCAACATATCTTGGTAAAACTTGGTAAATGGCTTCTTCTAGTTCAGATCTACTAAATATTGAATTAAAACCACCCAGTTTTAATATACCAGTAGCAGCAAACCTGCATACTCATTCCCCATGTTATTCTTATGGAGCTTACAAAAACATGTCAAATCTCGCTATGTTGGATTTAAATATGTTGTTTTGCATTTGAAATTCGCTGAGTATGCAGGTCTGCTGCAACGGGGGTATTTTTTTATGTATAGCTGAAATAAATTATGAAAATACATATTTGATTATTTTAATTTCAGTGCATTTCTTCCATAGGAAAGGGGCTGTTATTGTAGGTTCATAACACCTAAGCCAGAGACCATCATAACTTTTCATTCTGAGGTTACCCGGATGCCAAAAACACCATTTTTTCATTTCGACATGTAAATTTACATACAGTTGACCCATGATAATCCAATAGTTATAGGACTGGGTGGGTATCCGATTGCCAAAATTGTTGGATTACAAAACCTATAAGATAAGAAAAGATACCTTGCAATATGTAATATGAGATCAAAATTTATCAATTAAGGCTTTTTTTACAGAAAATAAATGCTTATTGAATGAAAAACATGATATAATTCAGTATATTAACCCTCAAGCACAGTTTTAGTTGGTTCATATATCATAGGTCTGCATAACCTATTCTTCAAATTCAAAATTACATAGTTTAAACATTAAAAAAGTATATAATTGTCTTTTGTTTTCACCCTGAAACACTATCACGGCCTTAACTTAAAAAATCTTGCAAGATGAAGAGCTTAAACAAAAGTGCAGGACTGCTGCATTGGGGGTATTATAATTTTTTTATTGTTTGATTTGTTTGGGGCCATCCATAAATTACGTAACGTCCCTAGGGGGGAGGGGGGGGGTTTTCGGCAGTGTTATGAACCGTTATGGTGGCAGGGTGGGGGGTTAGGTGCAGCGTTAAGTAACTGCTAAACCCTCAAGAATGTTATGTTTTTTATTCAAAATTGGTTTTTCTCTAGTTAAAATTCAAGTTTTTAAAAATTGTTTAATGTTAGTATTATATTTTCTTATAAGAATGCAAATGGAACTAAGTTTCAACAACGTTTAGTTATATAAAAATTGGATAAAAAGAATGTTTTTTGAATGAACTTGGTTGGACCGGGTTGGATGCCAAGTTCAAACAGAACTTAACGTTCATGCCCAATTAAAAAAAAACCCCATAATGGAGTAATCCACGGTGCCAATCGTGACAGTGTCTGACCACATACATGACCACTCGATGGGAGAACAAATGATAATTATATATATATATTTTTTTTTCAATTTCTCTCCTTTACTGTTTGTAATATGATGTGATGTAATGCATTAAAGTTTGATCGAATATGTGTATTTGTTACATCAATAAATTGATTTGCCTTTTGTTATATATTGCGATTTTTATAATAAGATAAATTGGGGGAGTAGTGGCATCGCTTACTAATTTTTATGGGGGGTTAGTGTCGTCGTTACAGTTCCGTTACAAGGGGGGGGGGGCAGTGACGGATCTACACTTACTGTCGCCCGGGGCAAAATCGCAGTTTGGCCCCCCCTCCCCCCCCCCCCCCCCCGGCACAAAACATAAGAAACATATTGTATTTTTAATGTGTCTTTGATGTGATGGGTAAGCAATTATCTCGTATATCATAATGATTATCTTATCTAATGGTTCTTATGATTTCTTACATCCGATGTTCACAGGCTACGGTTCAGCCTAACCAAGAGCTGTTATTGCCATAATATGACCGAGAAATCTGCCAGCCGCTGTAAAACCAAAGCAAGGTGTCTACCAGATTTCACATACTTCCGACTTTTCTTCTGACCTTTCCCAACTATTTCAAACAATTCTCGACCAGTGAAAACAGCCATGTTGCTTCCTAAAACGATACTTGAGCCCAGTCTATGTCAAGTATAATACAATATTATTTGACGGTCGCAATGAGGCCGAGAGATTTACTGGTCACAGAAAAACTGAGTGATTTTTTCTGGCCGCAATACGACTGAGAGATTTATCGACCATAGTAAATGCGACCGCGATTTGACAGCCGCGATATGACCGCGGAAGGTGTAACCGGCAATGAAAAGGGGCAAGTGGTAGTTGCGATACAACAGATATTTGCCAGGCGTGGTCTAAACGACAGATTTTTTGGCGGAAACGTGGTCATGCAATCAATATGTCGACCTCGAAAATAGCGAAATACTTTCAGCAGTGAAACAACAATGAAATATGCCTGCCAGCAACGACTGATTATCTGTTCAAGATATGGCCAATAGATGTGACGGCCGCGATAAGGGCGAGAGAGTTTTCATCCATAATGTGACCAAGAGATCTGCCAGCCGCAAAACAAGCAGGAGATTTTCCGACTACGAAATGAGCGAGCTGTTTTTCGGTCGCGGGACGAGTGGGCGGTTTTCTTGCCACCAAACGAGAAATGTGACGGTCACTAAAACAGTGACAGGCTTGATGGCTGCGATGCGACAGAGATTTTTCGTCAGTGATGCTATAGAGAGATTTGTCAGCTGCGAAATGAAAAATTTGACTTTAAATTCTTTTTTTTCAATTTTTACTTAACCGGAGCCAGCTAGTCGGGGCTGGCGCCCCCTACTGGCCGGCGTCTGGGGCAGGTGCCCCCGCTGCCCCCCCCCCCTTGATACGTCACTGGGGGGGGGGGGGGGGGGTTCTAAAAATGTAGATTTTAGCGTTCCGTAATTTATGGACGGCCTTGTTGTGTTTTATGCATAAAAAACTAATTTTTAATTCAATATAGTATAGTTTAATACAATTTTTTTCTGGAGTTAGTTTGATAGCATTTTATGTACCAGAAAAACAACCTTCACTACATTCTTTCAATATGAAACAGACTAATAACAGTAAACTATTGCTTCTCTCAGCAATTCTAGAAATAAATAAAAGCTTTATCAACAAAGTTTTGAATTTAATTGAGTTTTTTTTTAGGTTGTTTAATAAATATTGATAATTTGTTTTCTTTTTTTAAACATAAAGGATTCACCATGAATATGGTAAATTTATCTTATCACAGTTGACTGTGATAAGTTCGGACTGTTTATCTTAAGTTAAAACAAATCAGAAGGGTTTACATTTCTTTTTTTTTAAGTACTACTTAAACATTTAAAATCAGAAACTTTTTGACTGGTTTAATATAGAGAACCAATCGAGATATTAAAATACCCCCGTTGCAGCAGACCTGCATACTCAGTGAATTTCAAATGCAAAAGAACATAGTTCAACATAGCGAGATTTGTCATGTTTTTGTAAGCTCCATAAGAACATGGGGAATGAGTATGTAGGTTTGCTGCAACAGGTATGTTAAAACTGGGTGGTTTCAATTCAATATTTAGTAGATCTGAACTAGAAGAAGCCAAGTTCAGATCAAGTTTTATCAAGATATGTTAAGAAATAAGGAAGATATAGATTTTTTACTGCCCATAAGGTTAACATTGGGATAACGTACTGTGTTCACCACTTTCAATATCTCGGTAACCAATGGACATAGAGCACTGATTCAAGATACAATTTTTTTAACTGAATTAAATGGTGCCAACAAATATTGGATTTTTTATATTTTTCTATATAAAAAACTCAAAAAAAATAATTTTTGGGGGATTTATCCCTTTTTACCCCCCTATTCCCTTCCTTTGGTCCGATCATGCTGGTTTACGAACTTGTCTGAGTGATTACCACTTTACATGTCTCTACCAAGTTTCATGAAGATCGGACTATATCCACGGCCACTATCGTGGTAACAGACATATATATAGTTATATGTATATGTAAAAATTTGAATAAAAATGTAAATATTTTGACACGGGTAAAATTGTTTAGATGTATATTTTCTATCTTCTTTTTCAATTAAAATTTGAAAAATTTTGGTGTGATAACATTATTACTCTATAGAAAACAGGAATAAGAGGAAATTATTATTTATTGTTTCTAATACCTGAGAACAAACTGTTTTTTGCTTCTGGGGACCCCAAAATGAAAAGTTAGCATGGTCTTGGGCTTAGGTAATCTTGGGCCATGAGACCTACAGTAATAGACTCAATAGCTTATTCCTTTAAGGAAATTCGCTAAAACGGATTGCGGCATTGTAATCAGTGAAAAATCTACTTTGAAATGATGGGTCATAACACCACTTTTACTTTTGAAAAAAATTATTTTTGGTCAATTGTGGTGGATCCAAGATAGCGGCTGAAATTGAGTAGCCTCTCACACTGAAGTATTAACTACTCAACAATGTTTAGGGATGGTGTGAGATGGATTCTTGAAAAAAATATTGAAAAAAGTTAGGGGGGACTATTTTGGGACACCCGGTATAGAAGATCTGCCACTTATTAAGAAAAATTATTAGCGGATTCTTACTGTTGACTGCTAAGTGCATGTAAACAAAGGCTGTAAGAGCTGGTTTGTTGTTTTATTTTTCTTGTCAAAAGCAAAGAATCCATCATAGTCAATTATTTTCAACATCTGCTTTGCAATTAATGTTTTTAGAAAAGTACCCTCTCTTTCCCCCAACATCCATCAATCAGCTGTATTGGTTGTGTGCGCAGAAACTTTGGGCCAACTATAAAAATAAATAAACAATTAAGATTTTATCTAATACGTAAATTATGATTCTCTTACATGGCAAAAACCTCCTGCAAAAGAGCGTGAAGCGGTCTTATATATGAATTAATTTATAAAGAACAATTAATTGATCATGTGAATGCTCCAAATGCCTCTATCTGTCTTAATAAGTCAGGTAACATTGCCTTGTAATATTTACTACGAAAGTGTTTTGAAATGTTTGAGTCTTCAGCTGTGGGTTTTCCAAGTTCATCGTGAGTCATATCGTTGGAGTCTGCCGAGTCATCAGGGTCTGCCATGACGACATGCAGCCGACTGCAGACTTGTAATGCATAAGGGGAAAAACGTTTTATCTCTTCGTCAAACTCTTCTTTTGAAACTCTCTCCTTCATCTGTAGATCTTCCAGCGTTTGATTAAGTGTCTTTCGATAAACTTCAAACATTTCTTCTTGTAAGTTTTCTCGAACATCTTGCCTAGCACTGGTCCACCAGAAATAAATCAGATCTTGAGCATATGAACCGAGTCGAATCGTCTGGAAATCAACCAGTTTTGCACCATTTATTTCATTAGAGTCATTATATTTAAAAAGGGCATTGGTTATCCAACAATCTCCATGATTTAAAACTCTAAGTCCACGTGCTGGTTTGAATATCCTTTCCATTGTTTTGTACAAAGATTCAATTTTCCCCTGGATAAGCTCAGCATATTTTACAAGACCGATGGATTCGACTGTTTTCAACATGGCAGTCAGATCGGATATTGTAAATTCCTTTTGTTTTTTCTTGTCTTCCTCAGGTATGCTTTCTTCAAAGTAATAGCTTTTTCCCACTATTTCAATAAGTTGGGGATCCTTTTGTTTCAGTGCTACCGACAAACCATGAAATTTTGCCAAACTTATCAGAAACTGCTTGCAGTGAGCCGCATCAAGTTGTTTCAACCTGCAAAACAATATATTGTGTAGAAATTAATGGATAAGTATTTGATAGCTTAATCAATTTTTTATTGATATTAAAAAATAGAAACAATGTACAAAATCCTTAACACCAATTTATAATAATTTATGGCACCAGTGCATCAAAACAGGAAATTTGGGAATATTTTGACCAAATGGTTAGGTGAAAAATTGGTTATCACGCCCATTTCATAATTCAAAAATCGCTAGATCAATCTTCTTGGATATTTTCTTTTGTAGGGGGGATTTGGTAGTCTGGGTTTTCCCACTCCACAGGAAAATCCTGTGAGGGTACTTCAGCCATTATTTTGTATTTTTGTATGACTACTGGAAAGGAAAGGAAGCTTCCCTTCAGTTATCTCTTAGGTTCACAGCCTTTAGTAGATTAATACAAGGGAAGCAAAAGGAAAAAGGAATAGGTAGATGGAATAGGTTCGGCCAAGCTTAGACTGGGCGAGCAAAGGTATACCTTTATCCAATGGATGCTGGAACAGGGCCTAAAGTGATCAGGTGGCCCTCATATTGGCCCTCATTTTGGTCGCCAGTACACCCCCGCCCACCCTTCCCTTAAGCCCAGCCTCCCCTGGTGGGAAACTGAAGTTCTTCACTAAAAGACATCCACAACACTGCCTCCAATCGTGACAACTTCCGTTACTGTACCCAGTATTGGTACCTAAACTAGCAAAAGCCAGATAGGATCCCACTGGGGGTCGGAAATACCGTATAAAGGGTTGACACTTGACCCTGCTGCCATTGTTCAATGAGCTGTTTAAATAATGATCCTGTCAAATGAATAATCTGGTTAATGCCAGCCAGAAAGCTACGTAAATCTCTCATTCCTTCAACTCACAATGATTAATTTTGTTCCTGGCTGAATGGGATAATCAGTCATAATGTATTACCTGTCGGACATTTTGTATCCTAGTTCTCGGAGGTCTTCCAGCACTAGGGAGTTGTGCAGAGGGCAGCCGTAGGAGCGAGCCGTTACACTCACAGAGTTTTGGGCGAGCTCGTACATCCTCGGCAGCACTTCATGGTACATCATCAGCTCTTTCCTGTAACCATCGATTTTTTCCACATATTCCTTGACCTGACCTGATTCCAGTGGGGTCTTGACAATCAGAGATATTGATCTGGAAAGGAAGGAATTTTAAATGTACAGTAATCGATTGATCGCAGTAATTTTTGTAGAACATAAAAATTCTTAGTTTTTAATTTAGTGGGTTTATTACTCAAATATTTATAAAATATATTGTGAATTATTTTCACCGATAGTGTTATGATGATTATATTTTTTTTAAATATTCATAAATTAAACATATTGTGCACCCATAAAAAGTCAGAGCTCCCCCTTCAGAAGTTACCCCTTGGTATAATTTTCTGTTGCAACCATTATTTTCTTTTAAAAACTGATGATATTCAAAATCTACCTCTTGTCATTTTCCATCTGGTAAACGACAAAGAGCCGATACAAGAGACTCAAGTAGTTGGTGCCAGGAGGGACGGCGTGTTTACATTGCCACTTGGATATTGATATATGTTGATCCTCATTGAGACCTTCAACTGACTTCAACACTTTCTTTACAAAATTTTCGTCCAACCATGCAGGCTTCAAGTCTTCTCCATTCATTGTTCTGAAACAGAAGTTAAAATAATTGTACTCATTGCTCTCTGCAGCCTTTGCCCTAGCCGAACACTGTAAAAAGTTAAGTTTTAAGTAAGTTCTTTTATATATAATTTTTAAGTTTAAGTAAGTTTTAAGTAAGCCTTGTTAGGGGTTGATTTCATTTAGATAAATGTTAATTAAAATAGGTACTAGTGGTCATCCATGGGAAATACAGTACGTTAACCTGACCTGCATGATCAGCAAATTAAAAATGCTTGAATAGTTGATTTAGTCATAGTATCACATCAAATAATATCCACAAATGTCCATAAATAAGGATACAAAAATTCCTGTGTCAGAATAACATAGGCAGTGAGTATGCAGGGTAGCTGCCTCAGGAATCTATGCATTTGGGGACTTTAGGCCCTAATCAGTCATAAGCCAGATTCCAAGTGTTTCAAGGTATGTTGAGAAACAAGCAAACTACATAATTACTTTTATTTCCCATAAGGTTAAAATGGGAATTGAGTAAATTTATTATCACTTGTATAATAAATAATAGCGTGTTAAGTGTAAAAAATAAATTTTTACTGATAAAAGAGAAAATATTCAATCAAATTCAATATACAAAGTCATGTAATTTGCATATAGGTCTATACGGTCGCGTCCCTGAATCATCTACTCAAGGTCCCTGTGTGAGGAAAATGTACTTTTCTGAAATCAGTAAATAAAACGATTTTTAGATTTTCCTTAATATGATTTTTTTTCTTAGCAAGTTTATTTAAGCCTATGGACAGTATGGAAATCCACCCCTTATTGGGTTATTAAAAATTGATAATTTAAATGAGAAACAATATCCAATAACTCTATTAACTTCAGTTATTTTTAGCTTATTAAATTAAGTATATCGAGAATGTGACCTTCAGTGAAATATTTTTACATTATCTGATTTTAGATGAGTTATAACTTTTAAAAACTATTTCCTTTTCTAGTTATGATTTAATTATAAATTTCAAGGGTAATTTCTGCTCTCTCATTCATCATTGTCAATAAGGTTAAATAATTATACATGGTGTTCAAAAAATGTGGGGCAATAATTTACATAGTGATTCCTTGGGTGAAAATAAGCTAAAACGTTTATGTAAACATAGGTCCTAAAGTGCTTCGTTTTCCGTCTGTGTGTCTGTTTATGATTTTTACATATTTAATCATATCTCACGAACCACTTAACATATAAACTTCAAACTTGGTATATGGATAACAGCTTTTAAGAACTGTTTTTGTAAGAAGTACCTAATTTCTACTTTGTACTATTTCAAAATGGCTACTGTTTTTTGTTTTCAAAGCTAAATATTTTAAAAATCTTAAATTTTAGAAAAATTATACAAGAGACACAAAAGTTGTGAAATTTAATCTAATTAACGATGATATTAAGATTATAACAATAGGACAACTAATAATGGAGAAATTTTAAATTTTCCAAATAAAAACATGCAATATTCAGACAGAATGTTCTAAGGAACCACGTTTTTATGCAGAAAAGTTAAAATTTCTCCGTTATTAGTAGTCCGATTATCATAATATTAATTTCAGCATTAATAGAATTAAATTTTGCAACTTTTTGTCTCTTGTATAATTTTTCTAAAATTTACAGTTTTTAAGATATTTAGCTTTGAAAACAAAAAATGGTCGCCATTTTGAAATGGTGAAAAGTAGAAATTTGATACTTCGTACAAAAATAGTTCTTAATAGTCGTTATCCATATACCAAGTTTGAAGTTTATACGTTAAGTGCTTATGAGATATGATTAAATATGTAAATATCATAAACAGACACACAGACGGAAAACAAAGCACTTTAGGATCTATGTTTATATGAATGTTTTTGCTTATTTTCACCCAAGGAATCACTATGTAAATTATTGCCCCACATTTTTTGAACACCCTATATAAATTGTCAATTTTATTATCTTGACAATTTGAAATTAATTTGGTGTTTTTATTATTCTTTCCACTTATATATACAGGGTGGTCTTGATCTGGCATTACAATTTTTTTCCGGTAATAGAACAACACAAATGTGACTCAAATCCATAATTTAAAAAATTCTGTTCCACACCCACCTTGAGAGAAATTATTTAGCCTTTTTAAAGAAAAACGTACATTTACTCAAGGAAATAGAATTTTCTGACCTAACTTGATACATTCCTTAAACTTTGACACTACCATCGTATTCTACATTAAATTCCAATTGGGAAGAAGTAAATTTCCATTAACCTGTAGCATCAAAATTGCTATTTAAATAGATTAGAACTTAAAAGTTATCATTTTGTAAAAAATTATGGAAAAAAAGGTCAAAAGATTTTCCATATAGAAAGATGCTAGGGGCTGGCAAATTCTGTAAAAACTACTCCAAAACCTAAGCTTTCCTAAGATATAATACAAAATTTTCTTGGTCGTAATTACGTTATTTACTTAATTTTTAATTACGCAGCTATGCCAGTTTGTTTAAAGTGCTCAAAACAAGGTTTGACCAAAGTTACTCAAAACAGAAAAACAGCTTTTTGACACATAAAATAACACTGTTTGACATTAGAATGAATAATTCAATGAAATGTTACTTAGCAAGTCCGTTTAGGAAAAAATCGGAGCACCCCTAACTCCATTTGGGAGGGGGGGAGGTAAATGCCCCGAATTCGAGGTTTTTGAACCAAAAAGTGTCAGTTGAGCCCAACATGTAATTTAAATATTTAATATTTAAGAAAATTAAAACACAAACATTTCAAGCTCCGTCTGAGAGTTATACTAAACAAATTATCAATTTATAAAAAAACTTATTTACTTAACACATTGCGTTGCTTTGAGGATTGTATCTTGCATTCTAGCGGCCACAATTATTATCATTCGATTTCATTTTAATTTGGTAGTGATTATTTTCTATATTCTGATTGGCAAGTTGGTTGGGGGAGATGGATTATATTATCATTTTTTGGGGCATTAAGTCCAAAAGTAGGGGTTTTTGGGTCTAAAGTGAGCAATTTAAGCCCCAAGAACTTGAAACTCCCTCCCTCACGGCAGAATGCTGCGTGCGTACTCTTTTAGTAAAATCTTACTGAACAAAGATAAACAGTGATATTCTTGGTGACAAAAAGTAGTTTTTTCTATTTTGTTTTATTTTTCTTAAACAGTGTTTTATGTATTTTAAACTGGCATAACTGGTATTAAAAGGTGACCAATACAATTTTGTATTATATCAATGGAAAGCTTAGGTTTTGGAGCAGTTTACTTAAGTTCTAATCCGTTTAAATAGCACTTTTGAAGCTCCAGGTCCATGGAAATCTACTTCTTCTCAATTGAAATTTAATGTAGAATACGATGGAAGTGTCAAAGTTTAAGGGATTAGGTCAGAAAATTCAATTTCCTTGAGTAAATGTATGTTTTATTAAAAAAAACAAAATAATTTTTCTCAATGTGGGTGTGTGGAATAGAATTTTTGTAATTGCTGATTTGAGTCACATTTGTATTGTCCTAACACCGAAAAAAATTTTAATGCTAAGTCAAGACCAATATTTATATGTTGTATATATATATATTTGAGTTTGTTTAGTTTATTGTAACGTTAATCAATCAATAAATGCATTGTTTACAAAAATTAAATATTTCAATTATTAATTTTTTATGATTTACTGGAATTAAGTTTATGATTACTGCATTTTTTTAGTTCCCTTTTTAATAAGATTGTTTTTAGCTTATGAAGGATTGTTTCATATTGGCTTCTTGCTAATTCAAGTATTTCTTTGATATTCAAAAGAATATGTGATCTCTCAACTCGCTGTTATAATTTTCAATATAAAATTCATGAATCCATTTTTTATTTCGGTTTTGGTTGTGAAAATTGTTGATCTGATACACATGACACTTATTCTTATAAAAACAAGTAAACATTTTTAGTACAAAATGTTTTTAGATTTGATCAAAAGATTCCAAAGAAAGAAAGGGATAGGAAGAACCTAGTCATATCAGACTGTGGTGAGAATGTGGTTTATTGCATTCCTGCGTCTCCAGTCAGATATGGCGTTCAACTTTATCACTTCCACTGCTACTGTTTTCAGCTTTATCCATGAAATTTTGTTTATGTTGTCAGTTTTCGGTTTAAACTTTGTATTAAAAGTGTCAAATTTAGGAGTTTAACTGAGATGCACCAGTACTCGAATTCCAAGTTAACTTATAAAACAGAATTTTAAAATGTTATAAACTGTAGTGGTATTTAAACAGAAATTTTGAGATTTGTGATTGATGGATTCCAAATAAGTTTTCGGATTGTAGCAATTTTTAAATTAAGTGGAATAAATATCTTTTAAGGTATGTAAACAATTTGACCTCTTCTTTGAAATATTTATTTTGCCTTTAATATCAATCTAAAAACCTGAGCATCTTAACGTCCAGATGCGTCTTCGTAACGGGTATTTTAAAACTGTTAATAACAGACATTCTAGGAAACTGAATAGAATGTGCCTACTCAGAGGAATGCTCCTTTCAGCTGCTGCAAGAAATATATTTGCCAGCAAAGTGTTATCAGTGCGGTGTGGGTGCAAAGTGCTTGTCTTCCAGTTTTTGTCAAGAAAACATTTTACTCTTGCACATCGTCATTTGACTTAGTGTCAGGGCTAACAAAATTTTTTTGTTTTGGTGCAAACATTATTTTTTAACACAGTTTTAACATTAGTTTTTATTGACAAATTATATTGTTAATAAATATTTGCAACTGTGAGTTTCTGGGGGGGGAGCGATGGAGTCGCACAAAAAAGTCTAGGGGCGATGGTCACCTGATTTTCCCAATTGTTGACCTTGAATTAACTCTTTAATCTGAATTTTCCAACTGAATCATTCAATTTAGTCTCACAAATTAATCATAAAAATTATTTTTGATCACACCCCTTTAAAGACCTTAAGAGGTGGGAAATTTGGTATTCCAAAATTGCCATGCATGCTTTACTGGATGCTTAAAGTGTCATGAGCGACATGAGCATGTGCCTGTGCATGGTATTCATACTTTGGGATTGAAGCTTGACAAAAAATTGAATAGTAGGTCACAATATTACAGCACTTGATTGTCATGTATTTATGCTAAAATTATATTTACTCTGACCAGTTGTACCTGTAGGTCAATTTACCAAAAAGATAGTTGGGAATTCAAGAGATAAGAGTTGTAAAAGAAGAGAAATTTGATCATTAAAGAAGTAGGATTAGAGTCTAGAGTATTATAGTAATTTGAATTTGACTGTAAATGACTGCAAAATATACAAATAAAGTTTTAATTTAAACTGAATTAATTGTGCAATTTACATCCAACTGGGACTCCCCCCTCATCCCTCCCAGAGCGACGCCCCTGGCAGGGCCGTTTTTAGGGCCCTGGAGGCCCAGGGTTGAGTTCTAAGGTACAGGACTTTCCTGGCCACCGCTGTTTTCATCCTGGGGCCCCCTTTTACCCCCCCCCCTGGAGCCCCCTTTTACGTCTGAGCCCCCCCGGTGCCCGCCATAATTCTGTTGAATTGTTCACTTCCAGTGTTCTTATAGGGAAAGCAGAGGTTGAATTTTGCCAACAAGCCAATTTTTTCGGTTTAATAGTTGACTCTCGCTTGGATTTTTCTGAGCATATTGCCAAGGTTTCTAGCAGGGTGAGTACTGGAATATTTATTTGTTCTTCGGAGATTATCCTTGTTTTCAGATATCAAAATCCTTTGTACTGATTACTTTGGTTGCATTTGCCCACATCTAAACTATGCTATTGCCATTTGGGGTGCTGAATCAACAAGAACCCTCCAACTCTTCCATCTACAAAAAAAGGCAGTGAGGTTGTTGTTTGGTAGGACAGTTTCTCGTAAGGGAATATTTTCCACTCATAACCTTTTGACACTTCCCTGTTTGTATATTTATGATTGTCTTTCTTTATTAGTGAAGATCAAACATTTTTTTCAAACCTGTAACACCACCCGTTATAACTTTAGCCATAACTCTAAATTTGTTGTACCTAAACATAACACAACGTTTTTTGAAAAGCACACCTTTTTTTCTGACATAAAACTTTTCAACAGATTACCCACTCGCATTAAATCAGAGCTAGAAGTAACCTCATTCAGGAAAAAGTTAAAAGATTTTTTAATCGCTAAAGAATTTTACAGCGTTAGAGAATACATGTCTAATATTGCTCCTTAGTTCGGGGATTATATATATTTTTTGTATTTATTGTATTCATTTACATTTGTTTTAATATGTGCATTCAAAAATACATAAACTACACAAGTAACTACATAAGTTTAATGACGATTTGTCAATGCTATTTTACATAGTCCATGACAATAAAGGATTCTTATTCTTATTCTTATTCCATGTACTTATTCTTATTCCATGTATTTTTAGGGAAATATGGCCCTGGCCTCTGGGGGGGAGGGTAGGGATGTGGTAAATGATATCCTTTTTTGCCACCAGTTTAATATTCTTTGTGTCCCTAAAGTCTCACTCCCTCTTTTTAATTTTTACATTAATGAAGTTATAAGGTTCAACTCCCAGCAATGTTTACATGACCAAAGGAAGAAGTTTTTGGTGTGTCAAAATTTCCACCCCCTCCCCCAGAATGGAGGAGTTCAGGGTTAAGTCAAAATTAAAAAATGATAAAAAAATGTTGAGCTCTTTTTTATATTTGTTTGAACTGTGGGGTTTTCTCCACAATCACGACTCCATAACGGCTGGATGGATTTGAACGTATGAAGTGTCTAGTTATGTATATATATTTACAGATTTTATAGAAATCCAATACATCTCAGAGTTTTATGAAAGGGGATCACTTAAACATAGTAAAATGTTAAATTTATGGAACAGAAGCTATCCGTAGACTTTGGAACAAATTCAGTTCAGTTTGTTTACAGATAGCATCAGTTATTATTTCCTGGGAAAAGCCGGGATCACCGACATCTCTAAATAATTTTGTAATTTATTCATAAGCATTACCAGCACGAGCACGGCCAGAAGCTAGCAGAAAAATTGCGTCTGTTTATGTTACCGAGAGCATTTAACAGAATTTTTAGAACTATATTTATGGATATAATTTTTTATAAAATAATCTGTTGAACGTTCAATTTGGGATTTATTACGCAAAAAATTTATAGTCATGACTCAGACAAGGTTAAAATTTCTTAAAACTCCTGAAAATAGTTGTTTTTGCTTCACAATAATTTATTGGTGAGGTCTGAGTGCATTTTCATTTAATTAAATTATTGTAACTTTAATCTGAGTACTTTAATCTGAGTTTTTTTTTGTGATAAGCAAAACTCTCCTGAAGAGTTTAATACTTGAGTTCGGTTAAAATTAAAACGTATTCGAGATTATCATAAATTAAAAAAAAGAAAATACCATACAATACGACATTGACTTCACGTATCACTCATATCAAGTGATCAAGAAACTTATAAAACAGTAAACTGTAAGTTTTGCAAAGCACGATATAAAAAAATTATTTTGTAACAAAAGCTTATTATTGGAATTTTTGCACTATAAATTTACAAACGAACAGATACAAAATTACCCAGCTTTTAGACCGAGCAACGTAGGTGGTGGTCTGCAGGAAAGGTTGCAGACAAGGAGGTTATGTTGTTATACTGGAGACAGCACTCTGTAGTTAAACAGCGTGCCACTTGTTCAGAACAAGGTATCACAAAAATGGTACATCAGCCGTTGCTAAAAACCTCAATTTCACCGACTTCCTAAAATGAACGAGTCAATCAAGTGTTTCAGTTGAATCACGACTCAATTTTGAGCTTGATTCATTCAGGAACCGTAAATTATTAATATTTCAAACAAGTTAAGCGCTCATAATGAACTGCGAACGAGTACTTATTGGGTGATTTTTATTAGAGAATAACTTATATGAATCTATTACATAAGTTATTTTTGGGTGTAATTGTAAAAATAGAAAAAAGAAACCTCGGTCTAGTCAGAAGTGATTTATGTAATCAGTCACTATGCAAATTACGAGATTGATGGTAGGAACTTGACAGGTAATTAAGCTACATAAATAATAGGACTTTAATTTCTGTGTGATATTTCTGAGCAATAAGAACATTTGTATATTACGGCTGATGACAAAATCTAAATTAAAAAGCGAGTTTGTCATTTACTGGATGTTTACTCTTAAATATTGAAATTAAAACTTATTATTCCTAATCCATAGGTTAAAAAATAGCATTTTCCAGTGCTTGATTTGTAGAAATCGAGGTACCAGAACTGTAATTTGCCAGTTTGTACACAACCCCCTCCACCATAATTCATCCATTAATCGAAATATTGTTTGTCTATGTGAATAAGTAGGCCGATTTCAAAAGTCACTTTTTATTCAACTCATAATAAGCAAATTTGTCTTTAACAGTAGAAAGAGGTCCCGAAACGCAGTGGTACGGCGTTCCACACATCAAGCACTGGCAGTTTCTATTACATTCGTATTTAATTGGCCTTGTCCCTTTGACTGTTCCAAAGACAAAGAAAACATCCAATTATAATAGAAACAGATCAACATGATTCAACTCTCCGAAACGATTACATCAGTTTTTGAATCAGTTGAGTCGACTCAAAGAACATCAGTACATCAAAAAAAAAAATCCTAATCAAAATATAAATATCCAATACATCAGTTACATCAGATCGGTACATCAGTTAGAACCAACTGCGGTACACTTTCCAACGCAGTTTTTGGAGCCAGTGCTAATCTCCAGTATAACAGTATAACCTCCTTGGTTGCTGATGAGGTCAGGAACACAGAGCAGTTTAATTGAGAATCGAACATACAGTTCTGCTAGTATTCCCGTGATCCCGTGCAGTATTGCCAAAAACCGAGTATTTACCTGGTTTTCAGTTATTTTGGAGGCCGTTCAGGGATTTTGCGTGAATGAAGAAAAACCGGGGATCTCAGACTTGGGTTGCGGAGTTTTACCCAACAACCTGGATATTAGAAAAAACTGGTAAAACCCGGGATTTGGGCGAACTATAAGGATTTTTTGAAATTCCAGATACTTCTTTTTTAACAAGAGTTGGTTGGTACTGTGCATTTTTATGGTTGTATTGGTTGCATTGTAGCCAGAAACTGGGCATTTGCTTGGTTTTTGGGTAGTTTAAAGGCCGTCCGAGGATTAAAGGAAAATTGGGTAAAACTGGGGATTTTTTACTTGAGCTGCAAGGATTTACCTGACATCCTAGCTACAAAAAAAAAAAAAAAAAAGTTAAGCCGAGGATTTTTTAATCATGATTTGCCTTGAAAATTGAAAAATCCAATATTTATGCAAGATGAGAAAATAATTTGTTTTCGTGGTAAGAGAACAATACTTGAAAGAAATATACATCTTTTGATATGTAGTGTGCAAGTTATTGATATATCCTTTTACCGAGCAATTTTAGGAAAAAACCGGTTTTGGGTATTTTAAAGTAATGCGATGGTTTTTTGGGTTAATTACCCAGTTGTGGTGCTTGTGAGGATCATTGCCGAAAAACCGAGTCAAAGCAGGAATTTTTTATGGGGTTTTTGTGTATAATGCCAAATCCTCTTTGGCAAAACTGTTCCCGTGCGTCCTGAGTACTGACCTGTTAACTGTTCACCGACAAAAATCCTGCTAAAGCTCGCGCTAGTGCTCGGTTGGCACGGTGCCGCTGTTTATTTGGGAAACGACCGATATCCGATGATCGATACATAAATTTTATTAGACACATTTTCGGGAATGCCAGAGATTCGACATCATGAAACCTGTTGAAAGCACTAGAAAAGAGTGTCTAAGTCAACTGAGGATCAGACAGGAAGAGCCGATATTTTGAGAGGGAAATGAACTCGGCGCCGAAACCTCGGGCATTGACCCCAGTTGCGAAAGTCTTAGAATGGAAATAGCAAATTTTGCCCTATAATTAAATTTGTACTTTCTCCCCCCTATACATAGTATGTGGAGAAAGTATTGTTTTCGTAAAATTTTTTAAATTTGTGTTTTTAGTGGACATATTTATTTTAGTGTTCCCTAAACCCAAAAAAGTGGTTTTCGGAGTGGTGTCTGTCTGTCCGTGTGTGTGTGTGGATGTATGTTTTTCTGGTGTTTTTTAGTAGATAACTAACCACAGTACTGGTAAAAGTGGTTAGTAATATTCATAAAAATTTGTGTGTTTTTATAATTGTTATCTTTTATGAATAAAAATCATTATTTCATCATTATTTCATTATTTCATGTGTGTGTGGTGGATGTAAACAAAGTTAGAGACGATACCAATAGTCCAAATTTCATGAAATTTTGCATGCAGGTGTAAAACCATAATATTTCCAAGAGTTTTTATCATTTTTAAAAATTTTTGATTTTTAAGGTTATTTACACCATAAAAAATTACAAAAAACCAAATTTCTCGAAAACAGCTTAATTTTGATAAAAATTTGGTGGTTTTTTTTTGCTTAAGATGACAAACAAAATGACACCACCCGCATGTTTGTGAAAATGCAGGTTGAGATGTTTTGGGGGTTTGTAAGTGTTAAAATATTCCTATTTTTCTATTTTTACAAAATCTGTAACTTCTAAAGAAAATATACTTACGACTATTAAATTTGGCTAAAAAAATAAATAATCCAGTATTTTTAATTATTAGTCTACATCAACTGGTTGCAGAGATAATTGAATTTTCATTTTGGCGGTAAATGCAGTTGTCCAATGCTATTCTTAAGGCAAATATTTAAAAACCAATAGCTCTGTTTATTACGAACCAACCGATTTTGATAAAATCATTTTGTATTTGTGAGATAATTAATTGTTAATTTGTTTAATTATTTCATTATATAAGTCTTCTGAAAAATACTTTGAAGGAGAAAGTATGTGTCAGTTTCTGATACCATTTATTTATATTTTATTATTATAATCTCGACATTGATCAACATCGAATTATATCAAGCTTGTGAAGGTACCAAATTGACTTATAATACGATTTCTTTGATCTTATGTCCTATCTTCAAGATATTTTTGGCAAATAATTCATTATTTGCTTTTAGTGAATTTCCTAAAGTGAAGAAGCTGTTACCTTAGATCTCATGGCAATACTTAAGCCCGAGACCATCATAACTTTTCGTTTTGAGGTTCCCAGATACCAAAAACACCATTTGGCACAGACGTGTAAAGTAGTAATTATTCGGACGAGTTTTAAAACCAGCCCAATCGAACCATCGGAAAGGGAGGGTAAGGTGGGATAAACCCCTAAAAAAATCGGTTTTTGGGATTTTTTTACAAATAAAAAAGAAAATTATTAAATTCTAGTTTAGACCATTGAATTCAGCTTGAAAAAAAAATTTTGTACCCATAATTATTGCTTTATGTCCAATGGTTAACGAGCTATCGCTAGTGGTAAACACAGTATGTTGTCCCAATATTAACCTTATAGGAAATAAATAAAATTCTATATCTCGCTTATTTCTCAACATATCTGAACAAAACTTTGTATATGGCTTCATCTAGTTGATATCTACTGGATTATTGCAAAAAATCTCTCTGTTTTACATTTTCATGGCAGCAAACCCGCATACCAAGAAAATTGACCTGATTGACCTTGATTGATTTTACCTGGTCATCAAGAAAATTGTTGTATGCTCATTTTGAGATTTAAGTAGATTTTATTTATTCGTAGCTCTGTCTAAATGCTTTATTTAAGCGTTTGAAATTCACTGAGTATGCAGGTCTGCTGCAAAGGGGGTATTTTATTTTAGTATGAAAGCCAAGAGTATGTACGAGGGAAATCCAATTCTTCGACACGGAACAATCATTGGAGGCCGTGTCATAATTTTGCAACGATCCTGGACAACTCATTATTCTTTCCCGTTCAAGGCCGTTCACTCCTGTTTATCTGCGCGTTTCTAAGCCTACCTGCAGATAGTAAATATTACAAACTAAAATGACAACACTCACAGTCAAATATTTATAGTAATGACGATTCTGTTTTACCCTTATTTTGAAGGTTTAACAATATTTTTCATATCATTTAAGAAATTAAAATACCGAGTTTAAAGCTGCAGAGAAATCTGTTTACAGTGTCTCGAAACTGAATTTTTAGTCAAACTTTACTACGTTATTTAGCCGATAAAACATAACAATTGACTAATCTTGCACCGTTTTCTGTCTGTTAATTTCTGTATGTGTTGTTTATATAACTTTGAAACATTAAAGATATTAACTTGAAACCTTGTACATGTTATGAGATAAAATTTTCAAATTTATCTATTTATTGTTAATATGCCATTACATATCACAATGACAAGACATTTATTTGTCAATATTATAAATCTTAAAACTCAACAATAAATGTTTAGAATGAACAAAAAATACTTTATTTAATTCGCAACTATTCAACCTATAATTTCCACAAAAATATTAGTCCGAGGAATAAAGGACAACCAATCTTTACGTTTACTTTTACATTTTTTGGGAACACTGATATTTCTTAAATTATTTTGAATCAGATTAAATAATTTTGGTCCAATATATTACGGTGTTAATCTATGGCTTATAGGCTTATTCAAATTCTTATTGCTAGGGTTATATATGGACATATTGTTATATACATACAATTTTGTAACTTGACAGGATGACAGGACCGATTTAAGTTCAAACTATGAAATTTATTCTTTGTTCCATTTTTATATATCATTAATTTTCCCCCAAAGCTTGATGTCTCAAACATTACCTTTAAGTTTTGGAAATGTTTGTCGAGTAACAAAAAAAGGTTTAAAATTTGATCTTTTTGAAATATATATTTTATCAGAGTCATAACACTGATAGCTGAAAACATCTGTATTTTATAAATTCATTGCTGTATTGCAAAAGTAATTTCATACACATTTGCTTGAAGAAACTTTATGAAATTCAGATTTTAGATTGAAGTTATTTTAGTTATTTTTGTTGTGATAAAACAATTTCTTGCCTCGGGAAACATGTTCCACATACTTTTGGCTCTTGTAAAATTGTTATCAAATTTATAGTTTTTGAGATATTACATCCTCGATTTATCTTTTATCTACATCACAAGCAAAATTCAGTATTAATTGAATTACTTAAATTAAAGGGTGTCTGATTAAAGAGTATAAATTAACATACCGAGGGAATAAAAGTAGACATACCTGAAGGCTATAGGACAGTGCTAATCCTGCTCACTCACCTGGTAGGAAGGCATGTGCCTCCCCCCCCCCCCCCCACCCCGCCATACTCAGGTGAAAGGAGTGAGGCTAAACCAAGACGGTCTGTTATCCAGTCCACTGCAACCAGAGCAGTGAAAGTGTGCGAGTCCCTGCCTAACTGTACAGTTTCTATATCACTGTTACCCATAAGTGGACATACATGCCCCATTTATTTTTCATTCTTTTATGAGTGTCGTGTCTAAGGGCGTGTCTTACTCTTGGACCATCTCAGATTAATAAATGTTTACACCTGTGTCTTGTGTTGATAGTGCTTGTTGATAAGAGAATTAGTTTTATTGTATAGGTGTCAAAAAGTATGTGTATCATTCTTAAATTGAATTGGTGGTTTCATCGTGTATTATAGTTTGTTAAATGTGATTTTCTTTGTTTTTGGGAATAACATTTGCATTTCAAAAGTTTGTTGTTTGCTTATTTTGTTATTTGAGTTAATATCTGAATATTTTTGATATTTTTAACATCGTTAAACATTAACTTAAATACTAAAAACTTATTAGGTTACTTAAATATTAATCATTTTAATAATATACCAAACATTCTATTAACTATTTCCTCCTTTAAATAAAAATAAATATTTTTCCCTCACCTACTAGACCATTACTATTCAAGAAAAAATCATTACTAAAAACTACTGTTTTCGACAAAGAGAATCAGACTGCAATTCAGGTTCTTACTTGTTATTAGGCACAGTAACACCTTTATTTTGTAAAATTGAAAAAAGAGATATGTGATTGAAAATTTTCTGAGATTATTGCAAATTTGTGAACTTGAAATTGGTGCTTCGAAAATGGATAGATCTATGATAAAATGGTCTGCTTTAAAACAGAGGTAAGTTTTAGAAACATTTATAAATGTAACCTTATTAGTGAATATCATAGAAAATTCTTAACTAAATCTGTCTCTAATATATCTAAACGGCCAAAAACAATAAGAATTGTTAAAATTGTTAAATTTTATTGTGGCATGATGGGAATGTTTTAATGCAGTTGAAACTGCAGCTTCATCCTTGGATTTTTTACATGAAATATTTTATCCTGATGAATTCTTGTCATTTTTTTGTGTGTTCTTAAGATATTAATTGTAGAATAAGTTTACCTCAACAGCACCATTAAATATAGAGTTTAAACAATTTATTTTAATTAGAACAGTTTGAAATAAATTCAGTTTGAAGCAATTAATCAAACTTGCTATTTATTGTTTATTACAATGCCTTTTAATTGGAGAGTTATATGTAGGACTTTAATTCATTTAGGCAAGTGTATTTTTTTAGGTAAGTATATAAATAATTAAAAATAAATTTTGTGAAATGAAATAAGTAATATAAATCCAATCTTAAACTTCTCACAGATAGCTTATTATAAATCAATCATCTCTATAAAAAAATTATGTAAGTGCATACAAACTTAACACAATTCTATGAGCTTAGGTCTTAATCCGATAGTTTCTGGAATGTTCTATGTAAATTTTGTTTAGTTCGAGAATATATACCTGTAAAATCCATTTCTCATTTTAAAGAGGCAATCAGGGGCGCTGTGGTGGCTCTAGGGGCCCTCGGCAGGGATCTGTTTGGGTCCAGCGGCCCCACCCCCCACCCCTACCCCCACCCCCTCCATCACAAAACTTGTGTTTATATACAAATATTATTTATATATTAGTTACAAGTTCATACAAATGAAGTAAAGGAAATATTTAAGGAAGTAATAAGTAAAGGAAGTTAATAACTTAAAGGAAATAGTTGTAGATCAACTTTGCATTGAAAAATATGTGAACAATAAGTTAAAAAATATACACATAATGTAAACATTCAATAAGTAGAATAAAAAAAATATGGAACAGGCCAGTGGCAAAACCATATGATACGAGGGTCTCCATTATACTTTCTTAAATATGAAGTGATAAATATTTGTTATAAGTTAGTATAAATCAAGTATAGTAAATCGTCGTAGGTCAGCTTTGTATGGAAAAGTATGTGAACAATGAGTTAAAAAATAAATATACACATAAGGTAAACATTCAATAAACAGAATTCATAAAATGCCGATGGCAAAGCCATATGATATTACCATAACTTAAAAACATGTTAAGTTTTGTAGCAGCTTTTTTTGCTTTTAAACATTGTCAGGTGCTGCACAGTAACACCTTTGCACCTTTTATATTATTGTTTTGCTTTGTTTTTGTTTTCTTAAGTATAATTTTTTAAATTAGAGAAGTACCTATTGTAACAAGATACGTTTGAAAACTCTAAATATAATAAATTGTATTTGAACATGATTTCGTTAAAAAATATCATGCCTTTGCAATTTCTCATGAGAATAATATTTATAGTAAAATTAAAATCAAGCAAATATCAAATCATCTTATGTATGTGGGTTTTATATTCATCAGTGACACATTTAAAAAAGTACATTATACAAAACAAAAACCTTGAAACAGTTATCCACTATCTTTTCTCATCCATTAAAGTATGAAATGTAACAAATTCACCTTGAAATGCTTAAAAGGAAAGTTAGAGTTAGTTCTCATTTCTTCTCAAAAGAAATTATCAATTCCTCTCCAGTATACCATACCTCAAGTTGAGATACAAGTTTTATTTTTTTATTAGCTGAGAGTGTTTATTTGAAGACTATGCAGAATTATTACTATGACATTATTCTTAGGTATGGTAAGACTATTATAAATTGATATAGGTAAAAGAAGTTAAGTAAAATGTGTTGTTGAAAGTCAATTTATGTGTAGGAAGCTTTTGTCTCATATTAAAAAGAAAGATTAAATTAGACTTTTTTTGCTACTATGTAATTTTTTTGTGAATAATAAATTATCTTGATTTTTTTGATAACTATTTTCACAGGCTAGGGCTACTGTCATTTAATGTATTATTAAAATAAAAACCAAGTACCCTTAAAATTTCTTTAATAACCGACTGATTAGTTTCTGCACTAATGCCATTTTCCAAGCCTAGAACCTAGGTAACCTTGTATAGAACATAGAACCTTGTTTTTAAAATTATTTTGACCTAAGTAAATAATAAAAATCTGTTTCAATTAAAATGTTGCATATGGTTTTTGGTTATTTTGTTTTATATAATATAATGTTTCTCTAGTCAGTCAATTATTGAAGCAATTTCATGGTTACATTGTTTTTATTTGAATAAAATTACATTATCTTGATTTAATAAAAACAGTATTTCATGAAATTATGCGCTATACCCTGATTATCGAAAGAAGGTGAGTGGCGGAGCGAGCGTGCGGCAGTAAAAACATTCTTATTCAAAACGCTGTAGAAACGTAAAAAACGCTGTAGGAACGTAAAAAACGCTCTTAAAAATTTGCAGTTGACTTTATTCCAATGACCAGTTAATTACGTTATCAGCACGGTTTTCAAATAATTTTAACTTATATCGTTTAGTTTATACTGTGAGTTTTATTACTAAAAACACGATTTCCGAATTAAAAAAGTCAATTCTTTTAGTTTGATTTACGATAACTCTACTTAGAAGCATCGGGGAAAAAATTCCTATAGAGAACCTTTAGTCGACTTTCTTGGGAACAATATATCAAAAAGTGAGAGTCTTGTGATTGATATTTACGTTGCTATTAATTTATATTTCTAAAGAACTGTTAACTCTTTTGGGGTGTCTAA
Organism: Flexamia atlantica; assembly: GCA_035578135.1. Taxonomy (NCBI): domain Eukaryota; kingdom Metazoa; phylum Arthropoda; class Insecta; order Hemiptera; family Cicadellidae; genus Flexamia; species Flexamia atlantica. Next base: position 13,461,787 of record JAQJVK010000010.1, read on the forward strand.
CACAGGTTGAAAACCTCTATTTTCTGGTCCCTCAGCAATATCAAAGTAACCACCAAAAATATTGACACATCAGGTGATCTCTCTATCACTGACCAATGTAAATTCGCCAAAGACAGTAGGAAATGATCTGCAGTTTTAACTTTATCAAATGTGAATCAATGTTTACAAAATCATAACTATAGCACCATAGTAGTGGATTTTATATTTTACTTTTACGACAAATATATAACCTTGCATTTGGTGTTAAAATTATAAATAAAATATATATTTATACGTTTTCTAATAACTAACATGTTATTATTTTCATGACTTGATAAGGAGCATGTGGGTAACCCTTTTGCAAGTGACTGCCGTTACAAGTCTAATGAAATTTTAAAATCCCCTAAAAAAACTTTGTTATGAAGACATTAAAAACATATTTATGTGAATAAATTTAATAGTAACATGATTGTGTCATTTGGGAATCTTTTGATATTTGATTTAGCAACTTGTAAATGATTGTTAACATTTGGTTTTTATCGTTCTTAAAATGTTTTGTTGTTGGCTTTTTGATGTTTTAATTATTATCTCTACACATCACTGGAGGGGAGTTATTTTTTGTTAAGTTAAAATTGATAAAACCTGACATTGAGATCACCCCAGATAACCTCAGTGAATGTTTGAATCGCCAGATAATATTGGAGTTCCTCTTTAGTCAGTATATTGTTATAGTCAAATAGTTGTTCATACTGCCAAGTGAACTGGATGGTGTCTTTAAAAATGCCAGTTTTCTGAGTAAACAGCTTATAACACATTATGGTTTTGAATTAAGTGACCTTTTAAATTGGAGTTACCAGTATCACTAAATTTTCAAGTGATGTCGACCGAGCAACTCATTTCTTGGGATCAGTTCAGCTCTGAATCATTGGATATCCCAACAACTTCCTACAGCATTTTGGAATATGATTCTAAAAGGCTGTAAGTTCTCAAATAATTCGTAGAATTTTTAATTTTTACTTTTTGGATCACTTATTTATTGAATTTAATATGTAGTACATATAACATATGTAATTTATTTTTGATTTTTTCAAATTAAGTTGTGGAACACAACAACAAAGCTGGTGATTTGATATTCTCAACAAGTATTCAAAGAAACCACTATTTTAAGTAAAAATGTTTAATGATATATATTTACTCAAACAAATATTGCAATATGGTTAAACTTACGGTTTATATCAACAAATAGAAGAATTTCAGCTTTTTCTTAGCAAGGAAATAGAAGAATTTCAACTCTTTTGTTAGCAAGAAAATGTCTAACAAAATGTATCTTATGTACAGAATGAGGTATTTATTCGTGTCTAATATAAGTTTTTGCTAATAAATCTATAGTGATAATCAAACACTATGGTTGTGAGCAAAGTTGCAATCGGACACTAAGTGTAGGATGCATGGCACTATCATTACCACATGAACCCATTTTCATTCTTATCATCATATATTCTTTAAATGCCATTTTTCAGTCCTAAAGGGATTTTGTATTGATTGGCAAAATGCAGTTTCCATACCTTGTGGTTTTCATATACAGTAATCCTTAAACCAGCTTTCTTCCTTTAATTCATTACCAATACTTTCATAGCTTTTATTTATTTTTTTACCGCAAATGCTTTTAAACTTTAGAGTTTGTTAATTTTACATATTTTTTTATATTTAATCATAATTACGACAAAAGTTGGCTTGAATGAATTACAAACAGGGTGGGGCTTCCTATTCTCCTGGGTCCAGGGACACAAGCTGCCCAGGGCACACTTCCGTGGGCAGATTTCTGGGGGTGCCAGAGGGTGCTGATTTTTGGTGGAATTTTTGGCAAAGAAGAAAATGTTTTTCCGGTGTAACTTTTCATTTTTTCCAAAAATCTGTGAATGATTTAGATTTACTTTCGATCGGTGTTTTTGTTTAGTCTGTCATGTGGTTTTATCCCAGTATTCATTTTTCACTTTTTTTATTTGTTAACGTTTGTATTAAAATAATTCAACATTATGAAATTTGTCATGTCCATTTGAAATATTTCTCAGTTAGTTCTCTCCTAACCAACAATTCAAAACAGCTTATAAGTTCAAGTAAGCCTGATCTGAAAGCAAAAAATACATTTTATAGATTCTCATAATGTATTTCTAGCAAAGATCAATAATATATTTTAGCAGTTCTCATAATATTATCAATGGATAGTACTTTTAATAATTCAAATGAGATAGCTACAATATAACAAAAAATATAAAGGGGTTGTTGTTAAGTGAAAGAAATAGCTTCTTGAAATAAGCCTTGAGATGGACTATTGAAATGTGAGTTTGATTCTTGAACGTGAGCACACAGTAACTCATTCATTAGTTGAGCTGGCACCCCCCTAAAATTATGACCTAAAATTATTCCTAAATATGAGTGGCTTATGTGCACTTACAAGCAAACATTTAAAAAATTTAAATTTATGTTAAAGAATTGACTTCTTTATTCTTAACCCCAGGGACAGCAAAGGGGCCGTGAGGAACACATCAGTGCATAATGTTTGTTTTGGCGGCGTTTTCTGATGCCCGGGAAGCCTTTTAAAATTGTTCAACGTACAAAAGTTTTGTGTGTACATTTATTGGATTTTGCAGGCACCATTGCTTTTTAAATTGTTCAGAGTGCAAAACGTGTTTTGGTGGCGTTTGCCGGCAACTATTAGAACCTTATAAAGTTTTCCAAAATGCAAAATGTTTGTTTTGGTGGTGTATGCCAGCACATGTAAAGCCTTTTTTAATTGTTCAATGTGCAAAATTTTCTTTTGTGTCATTTGCTAGCTATCTGAATGCCTGAAGCTAGAACAGCTAAACTATTTGAACCTTCTCAAATAGTTTAAACTGCAAAACATGTGTTTTGGTAGCATTTGCTGGCATCTCGCAACTCGTAAAACCTTTCCAAATTGTTGTAAATGCCAAATTTAAATTAATTTAAATTGGCAGACGTTTTATATTGCTCAACATGTAAAATTTTTGTTTTGGCAGCGTTTGCTGGTGCCTTTGGAGCCTTTTTAAATGGTTCAAAGTGCAATGTGTTTTGCATTAGCTTTTACCCATGAAGTGTTCTCGAATTGCTGAAAGTGCAAAATGAGTGTTTGGGTGGAAAATTGCCGGCGCAAAATTTTACAATCGTGAAAAAATTGGACAGCATGTTATTTCCTGACAAGTTGCATACCGTGTGTCCCTAAGTCTCTGACTGGTTTAATAACTTTTAAATTAATTAATAGAGGTTAAAGATATTTTGGTTTTATAGGTTGTGTCACCACTACAACCCACAAAATCAACAATTTAGGAAGAAGGTTACCCCACATTACAAAATTTAACCCTAATGAAGTGACCAATTATTCTGAAGGGCACAGAATAAGATTTTAGCCGAACATAATTTTAGTACACATGATATGATGTTAATCCCAGGGACGTATCCAAAGGTGTGGGGTCCGGACCCCTCTCCCTGTTAGATATTAAAAAAAATAATAATGAAATTGGATCCTGTTATAAATTATACCTTCTGTTTATTATTTTCACATTGAATTATACGTAAATGTCATAAAGCCAAACGTTTTAAAAATAAAGCTAGGATAATATACAATGTTGTGATCATGGTAAAATTATCATCTTATCACAACGGAAGCTGATGTCTATGCAATTCCATGGAAAAAGGTTACATACTGTCTTCAATTCATGCACTAATATATCTGATTTACTGGAGTTCCAATGTCTGTGATGTCATTTTCAAAATCTTCATGCAGGAATAAGTATTCTCTTTAGTTGAAATAAAATTTAAAAAACTTACATTTAATTTACACATTTAATATACAATCACATTTAATACATCTACCGGGTGTCTCACCTAAAGTGAACCAATAGCTAACTTTTTTATTATAAATCTGACAAAGAACTTCTTATGGGGGACTGACCTTTATTTTTAAAGCTGCTTTTTGGAGTCACTTCGAAATTTAAAAATATGGCCGCCATTTTCCAATATGGTGGACAACTTTGATTTTTCTTATGGAACACCCTGTATTTTATGGCGTTTTTGGATATAACACGTCATTTTAGTAACTTTTTATTCTCCCTAATTTTTTCCTAAACCCAATGGTTAAGGAGGTACGAGCAGTTAAATTTTGATTTTTTCCCATTAAAAATGCATTGGGAAATTGTTGGTAGTCTATATGACGGAAATGGTTGGGTTTAATAATACATTTCAACGATTAAAAGTGTCTCAAAATGTGACTTTAGTTGAGATTTAATTATAAAATAATTTTTAGTTGAGATTCACTCATAGAAATGTATTATTTTAAATATGCTTTTACTCCATAAGGAATACATGGGATGGCATAGTTAAACGGACACAATGCTTTTTAAATGGGGAAAAATCAAACTTTAACTGCTCATATCTTCTGAACCAATGGGTTTAGGAAAAAATTAGAAAGAGTAAAAAGTTCCTCAAATTAAGCGTTAAATTAAAAAATGCCATAAAATACAGGGTGTTCCATAAGAAATATCAAAGTTGTCCGCCATATTGGAAAATGGAGGCCATATTTATTAATTTCGAAGTCACTCCTAAAAGCAGCTTTAAAAATAAAGGGAATTCTCCCATAAGAAGTTCTTTGTCAGATTTATAATAAAGAAGTTAGCTATTGGTTCACTTTAGATGAGACACCCGGTATATACATAAAAGCCAAAAACGGTTGACTGACTGACTCACTGATCACAGTTTCTCAGAAACTACAAGGCTTTGGGCTATGAAACTTGGCACAAACATTCTATAAGGGCTCTAGATGCGTACTAAGAAAGGATTTTAAGATATTTTATCTCAAAAGGCTAAAATAGGGTATATTATAAAATTCCATTTTTAGTTTTCAAAGCTTATTTTCTAAAACAATGTAAGGCTTTCGGCCATGAATCTTGGTTCAAATATTCTTTATAGGCTCTAGATGCATACTAATGAATGATTTTAAAATGCTACCTCTTGAAAGGCTAAAATAAGATAAATTCAAAAATTTTTAATGGCGGCCTTTTTAGTTTTAGAGCTATGATCAACAGATATCAATAGAAGTTCTCTAGAATATTTTAAAGAGACAAAAAATAGGAATTCCGTTTCCTAAAATAATAAATTGTACAACATGCTTATCATATATTAAATATTTTTCAGATACCACATACCTACGCTACTCACTTTTTACGGATCAACCGAAGTAATCAAACTAAAGTATTGAGACTGCATAGACATATCATTACGTTATTTTTTATAGAATCCGGGTTTTTCTGAACTAAATTTTAGGAGGGTTTACGTGGTGGCCGAGAACGATTTAGGCTGTGTTCAATCAAATATACTATTTGTACCGAAAATTTTCGCCTCAAGCTGCTACAACCGTAATCCAATCTCCAATATGATTGAAAAAATTGGAGAATGAGGTGTCGTCATTTTTTGGCCTTCACATTAGTTTTATATACTTTCTAACAGTTTTTGGTATATTAATAAACATACTAAATTTTGATGTTAGGTTTATAGAGTCCTCCTATTGCAGTAGATAAATTTGCGGCCTTTAAATTTGTGGTATTTACATCAGTTATACATCACATGCCTCTTATTCTTTCATGCCAAATTTCCCAACAGGTTTTAGAGCAAAGGGCGGTGCAATGAAAGTTCTGAGTTTAAACCCCTGAAGTTGATATTTTTTTATTAAAACTATATGGAACACAATTTTGTAGGTTAAATTATAGATTAACAAGGACATGTCAGTATTCTTAAGGCTAAACTGAAAAATTAGATTATGTTAGCACATGGTAGCCAATTCATAACATTTGAGCGAAAAAGGAAAATTCATCAAGAAAATGTACCATCTTCTCATGTCCATCTGTGATGGAGATGCAACCTTAAGTTTCTTAAAAATGTATAGTTCAGATAAAATTATTGAAATCATCAGTCTATTTGGTAATTTGTAAAAGTTGCGCATTACAAATGACGTATAAATGGACCAAACATTAATTTTTTTATCCTTTCAGCGAGCGAAGCCGCGGGTATATCTACCAGTTTAACATAAAACACACACGAACATGACTGGCTGGTACGAGAACGGGTTCTAGACTGCTCTATTATGGAAGGCACTGGATTGCCATTGTACGAACGATGTAGATTGCCATTGTACTAACCCTTTGGATAGGGGCATGATGACCTCGTATTTGCAGCATTTTTTTCTTTTGTTAACCCCTTTAAAAATGAGTTGTCACTCCTTGGGGGTTTGTGTTTAAAAATTTGGAGCAACCCCTTCCAAACTCACACTTTAGAAACAGGGGTAGATACGACATGCACAGCAAAAAATAGTGTTTTTTGGTCGGGACTCATGTGCAAAATATCTTAAACCTATATTATTTAGTTTAAAAGTTATGAAACTGGTCTGGCACTTTTGGGACACCTGGTATAACACTATTCTTTACGAAGGATTCACTGACTTCCACCTTCAATACCAAAGGGTGGGAAAGGAAATTGGCTTAGCGGCACCCAAATGTTTGATTGGGCCCTGATTACAAAGGGAATCACAAAACAAAAAGTGAAAATCACATCTATTCCAAAAAAGGATATTGGACTGATCATGAACTGATAACAATAAATATTGTATCTATATTTTCTGTAAATAATGTAATAAGGCTATAATCGAGAAATGTCATGATTTTCTATTACCATCTGTAAAAATTAAAACCACAGTGAAAACATGATGCACTCATTAATACAGGTTACTTTGAATGCACCTGTTGTCAGCTAATCAAAACACATAACATGCTGATAATAATCAGTCGGTTTTGCAAACACAACGTGGGTACCGTTCAACACGGTAGATAAGTTTTTATCAAGGTCTTGGCCATAATGTGCCCAAGGTGTCACATAAGCTATATTCTGTTCTGTAAATTCTAAAGCAACATTTAAAGTAGAGAAGAGGGTGCTCACTGTCAATCTATATGTGTGTATCATATATATATGTTTGTTTCTACGAAGTTGAAAATGGACAACCATTGTTTCAGCGATGGCGAGGACGACCCTGAACCAGAGGAAGTGGTTCTGGGTGTTGAGGGGATGACATGTAACTCGTGTGTTCACAACATTCAAGAGACCATCAAACAACATCCAGGCATATTTTCAATCAAGGTAATTTTTTTTACTAGTTGTGAAGTTAAATAGGATGTAATGGAAAGGTGTCTCGAGACATTAAAATGTGACTCGAGGCTTTAAAATATGTTTTTACACTGTAACCTTACAGATCCAGTAGATTTACATAAATAAGCTTACAATGAAATTGAAGTAGACTGGTCGCCAGTTATCAGACCATCGGGATCTGAATTATTATGATTATGATCATTATGATTCATAAGAATATCTTAAAAGCTCGAAGTAATATTTATGAAGACAGTTAAACAAGACCTGGACATTCTGTCAGAAAAAAAACCAACGGTGAAAACACTATTCTGACTTTATTGCTCTATAGTTAGTATAGGGAAATTCTGCTACATGTAGTCGGATGAAGAATATTAAGAATAATTGATAATGGACATCCTTGAAATACTGGAGTTATATCGGGATTTCAACTTATATGCTTGAATTTAATTGTAGTAAGTGCTTAAGCTAGTATTTAGTTTTGTCTGTATTCAGTACAAATGGATACATAATTTTTTTTATATCTTCTATCAGCCTAGATACCTTTTTGTAATATACAGGGTGTCCAACTTAACTGTGCCACCATTTCTATCTCAGAAACTATTGGATCTAGAGAAAACTTTAAACGGGGGACTTCACCTACTTTCTTAAGATATTTTAAAATATGAATTCCATTTTCTTCTAAATGGCCGCCATTTTCCAATATGGCGGACAACTTTGATTTTTCTTATGGAACACCCTGTATTTTATGACGTATTTGGATTCTACGCTTAATTTTAAGAACTTTTTACTCTTTGACATTTTTTCCTAAACCCAATGGTTAAGGAGATATAAGCAGTTAAAGTTTGATGTTTCCCCATTTGAAATGCATTGTGTCCATTTTAACTGTGCCATCCCATGCAATCCTTATGGAGTATAAAAATATTTAATATTATTCATTACCATGAGTGAATCTCGACTAAAAACTACTTATATGATTGAATCTAAACTAGAATCAAATTTTAAAGCACTTTTGTTCTCTGGTATGTTCTAATTAACCCAACCGTTATTGATATACCGAGTATCAACAATAACGCAATGCATTTCTAATGGGAAAAAACAAACTTTAACTTTATAATATGCATTACTTACATAATAGCCTGAAGGTATCAAATTAATTTTTAATCACGCCAAACTAGTTTTACAGAAACTATTCTCCATCATCAGTGGTAAATCTCTATTTATTTAGCTCACATTTCTGTTGTTGCTGGATATTATTGGACATAACTACATAAATAATGTACTTAATGAAATATTGTTTTTAAAGAAAATATAATTCTGTTTATCCTACTAATCTGTCTTTATTTATGAAATATAAAAGCATTGATTCTGTCATCAAAAAGTCCCTGTAATTATATGTTACATGTCTTCCACCAGTTTTGTAGTGGTTTTGGTGGTGGAGACAGCAACGCTAAAACTCCTCTCAGTGCTGGATTTACCACTAAGCCCACAAGGCCCGGGCCTAGGGCCGCACGTCAATAGGGGGCCGCACACGCCTGAAAAAAAGGCATTTGGAGTGAATCAGAGGTTATAATTAGGCTTTAAAACGTAATTAAGCTAAAAAAAGGTCCCCACTTTTGGCGAGGCCGTAGGGGCCTCAGGAGGGCCGCACAGACATCTAGGCCTAGGCTCCAGCATAACTGTAAATCCGGAACTGACTGCCCTTGTTCAGGATCAGTTAGTAGGTCTACAGTAACCATTTGGGTGCTATGTGGTTTCAATTTCATCCAAAGTCAGTGTTAATAAGTGTGTTAAGTGTTCGTAAAAACTGTGTTTCTGTTAAATGTAACATTTTATGTAGTTATGACCAAAAAATACTTGATTATAATAGACATGTCGGCTGGATAAATAGAGATGTGCCGCTTATGATGGATAGTAATTTTTTCTAAACTAGTTCGGCATGATCACAAATTACTTTGGTACCTTCATGCTATTACGTAAGTAATGTGTATTATATATGAATGGATGTACACAAGTTTGACACGTGATATAAGAAATAAACAAACCTAGATAAGTCCATCTATACTTCTGTTAAAATTATTTAGACTGTGGCAAAAGGTTCAGTGTTTTAATAATATTTAATTTTGTCTTAAAAAAGTCTATTTTAGCAAATTTCCTTTAAGGAATAAGCTATTACGGTAGTACTCATGGTAAGACCTAAGTCCGAGACCATGTTAACTTTTCATTTTGGGGTCCCCAGAAGCAAAAAACACCATTCGTTCGAATTTTTATATAAATATATATATATATATATCTATGTGTCTGTTAGCACGATAGCGGCCGCAAAAATGGTCCGATCTTTATGAAATTTGGTACGGACATGTAAAGTGGTAATCAATTGGACGAGTTCGTGAACGAGCCCGATCGGACCACTAGAAGGGGGGTAAAGGGGAATAAACCCCCCAAAAATGGGTTTTTTGAGTTTTTTACATTGAAAAATAAAATTTATCCAATTTTTGTGGGCACCATTGAATTCAGCTCAAAAAAACAAACAATTTAGTAATTTGAATCACTGCTCTATGTCCATTGGTTACCGAGATATTGAAAGTGGTAAACGCAGTACGTTGTCCCAATGTTAACCTTATGGGAAATAAGTAAAATTCTATATCTCGGTTATTTCTCAACATATCTTGTTAAAACTTGGTAAATAGCTTCTTCTAGTTCAGATATACTAAATATTGAATTAAAACCACCCAGTTTTAATATACCTGTAGCAGCAAACCTGCATACTCATTCCCCATGTTATTCTCATGGAGCTTACCAAAACATGTCAAATCTTGCTATGGTTGATTGAAATATGTTGTTTTACATTTGAAATTCGCTGAGTATGCACGTCTGCTGCAACGGGGGTATTGTAATAATTTGTGTAAGGAATAAAAAATAACTATATTTTTCACAAAATAAATGGGTAATGAAATTGGAGGATCAGAAGGCTATGAGGGAGTAGGGAGCCAGCCCCTGTACGTAAATAAGAAGATTAAATAAATATAAATATCAATGATAAAAATGATTTATTAATCACTTTCATAGGCGATGTAGAACATGTATAATCCTGATCCAGTTATAAGTAAGTAAATTATTAATTGATTGAAAGAAAAAGCCTCACCCAGATAAAAAATTGAAAATATTGTTAGGGCCTACAGTGGATTCCTGATATTCTAAAATAATTTAATCGGACCCAATTTGGATCAACAAATATTTGAGATTAAGCTGAACTTTTATTAAATAAAAATTACGACCATTCATGAAAATTAAATAAGTACAATAATTGTTTGCTTACATAAAATTATTATTCCTGCAGATTACCCTCAATCAGTAAATCAAATTAAAGTTTTTTTAAATTAAAGGTTTTTTGTTCACAAAAAAATACAGTGGAACCTGGATAATTCGAACTTGTATAATTCGAAATCTTCTTTAATTCGAATAATATTTTTCTTGGTCCCTGGCATTTTGTATCTAAACAATGCTAAAAAATCGTGGATAATTCGAATTTTATTTTGGATAATTCGAATTTTTTAAGTGTCAAATTAAGGTACATCAATTTCATTCCACGTCTGGAAATGGTTACAAATTCATTGGAAAACACGTTTTACTACGACGTTCAATAAAAAGTTAACGCCAGACCTATGGTGTGTCAGGTTATGGTCAAATGACTCATCCCTTCCACCTCCCAGGCTTCCCACCCTGCCCCAACATCGCTTGTAACTCGACACCAATAATGTAAACAAAAACAGTAGGAACGCTGACCGAGTTCGGAAAAGGGTTGCGCTCGCCGTGGCAGCGCCACTAGTCTTTTCGAGCTTGATTCTGTGTAGAACGGCTCCCGGCAAACGAGCCATGTGCCAGACCTGATGCGTAGTTTTCTATGTCGACACAAAGGCTACTCAACACTGCGACCCCCTTCCCTCCCCCCACCAGCCAAACTAACTTCCGAATTCCAGTGCAGCATTCCGTTGTTTTCGATCGTCCTTCAAACAAAGTGTTTTTTTTTATTTGTGCAGTGTCTTGTTTTTAAGTGTTTAAAATTTTTTACATAACATTAAATAAGTGTAGTAAAATCTCGGACCTATAAAACACTCACTTTAGCGGAAAGTCAATGAGCGGGCAATTGTCAATGTTTCACGAAGTTAAGTTGGTAGCCTGTATCAAGTTCAGAAGTAGCAGAACGTACTGTATTTTTTTCTAGCAGAAATGTTTCTTTCTATTATCGTAGGTCGCGTCGTACATAGTTTATACTTTAGGGTAGTTATTTCTGTTTTATGATTACTGTTTTTGAACCCTTATAATTAGCGTTTGTTGATGAATTTATTCTTTTAGAGTGTCAATTTGATAAAGAGGTTAAATTCACAATGTGAAGTTTTAATGTTTTGGCCCCATTCTTTAGAACTTCTTTAATTCAAATTTATGGATAATTCGAAGTTTTTAGCTGGTCCCTTGAGGTTCGAATTATCCAGGTTCCACTGTATCAAATTTTGCAATAGTGTCAGAAGTGTACAACGTTAAGCGATCTTCATTAACGTTGTGGGATGGTGCTTCTCCTCTGTAGAAACTCATCAAGGGAGTAGAAAGGATTCTTGGCTAGCCAGCTGGTGAGAGTGGTCACCCAGGGAGTTGAAAGGATTCTTGGCTAGCCATTTGGTGAGAGTGGTCAACCAGGGAGTTGGAAGGATTCTTGGCTAGCCAGTTGGTGAGGGTAGTCATCCAGGGAGTTAAAAGGATTCTTGGCTAGCCATTTGGTGAGGTTGGTCACCCAGGGAGTTGAACGGATTCTTGGCTAGCCAGTTGGTGAGTATGGTCATCTAGGGAGTTGAAAGGATTCTTTGCAAGCCAGTTGGTGAGGGTGGTCATCCAGGGAGTTGGAAGGATTCTTGGCTAGCCAGTTGGTGAGAGTGGTCACCCAGGGAGTTGAAAGGATTCTTGGCTAGCCAGTTGGTGAGAGTGGTCATCCAGGGAGTAGAAAGGATTCTTGGCTAGCCAGTTGGTGAGAGTGGACACCCAGGGAGTTGAAAGGGTACTTGGCTAGCCAGTTGGGGAGTATGGTCATCCAAAGAGTTGGAAGGATTCTTGGCTAGCCAGTTGGTGAGAGTGGTCACCCAGGGAGTAGAAAGGATTCTTGGCTAGCCAGTTGGTGAGAGTGGACACCCAGGGAGTTGAAAGGGTACTTGGCTAGCCAGTTGGGGAGTATGGTCATCCAGAGAGTTGGAAGGATTCTTGGCTAGCCAGTTGGTGAGAGTGGTCACCCAGGGAGTAGAAAGGATTCTTGGCTAGCCAGTTAGTGAAAGTGGTTTTTAGTTTTTCCTCTTTTTGGCATCTGATGTCTTCCGGGAGCAGGTTGCAGAGCTTTCTGTTGCTGGAAGAAGACATTCTCTCGTACAGTGCGCTGTGGAGAAGTGCAAGCTGGTACCTGGATGCATGTCTAGTGCTGTGGCCATGGATCTCAGATGCCTTTTTCTGTCCAAAAAACTCACCTCCCTGATATAAAATGCAACAACAGTCAGGATGTTAAGTTTTTCGAATGCTTTTGTGCTTTTTCTCTCCAATCGAGACCTTTAATACCATAGAGATTGGTCTTTTACTTGAAGAGTCATTTTTAAATTTTTTTACAGACTACAAATGTATGGTTCTATGTTTTCCATAGCAAAGGAAAATATAATCTTAAATTGTAAAATGTAAATGAAAGCCAAAATGATATTAGAAATATATATGCTAATGGGAAAGCAATTTCTTTAATGACATTTTAAGGACCGAGTTGGAAACACCTGAGTTATTTTCACTTTTCAGTTACTGGAATTCTTCTAATATCTACAAGGTTACAAGGTCTTACATATGAAAAAGAAAATACTTTTTCATTGAAATTCATATGCTCTAAATTCTGCTGTAATACCTAGTTTTTAATTCAAATCTTAAAAAAACTGATAATATACTACTGTTATCTACCTTACCTCCTTGGCCACTCAAACCTAAGTAGGTTTTTGGCCTCGCCAACAAGTTGCCTCCACTGCTGCCGGTCTGCTGCTTGCGCAAGAGATGCTCCCATTCTCTGAAGATCTTTCTGGACCTGGTCCCTCCACCGCAGCTTTGGTCTTCCCAGCGGGCGAGTACCACGTGGCCTTCCATTCTTGACTTTCTTCAGCACACTCTCTTCTTCCCTCCTTTCTATGTGTCCTACCCATCTCAGTCGTCCACTCTTCACTGTGGCTACAATGTCTGGATCTTGGTATAGTTCTCGGAGCTCACGACTTTTTCTTATTCGCCACTCACCTTCTTCATTTATAGGTCCAAAAATCTTTCTTAAAATTTTGTTTTAAAAAATAATGAGTTTGTTTTCATGATATTTTGTCATTGTCCATGTTTCTGAGCCATATAAAAGAACTGGTTGAATAATAGTTTTATAAATTCTTATTTTTGTGTTTTTTGATAATATTTCGGAATTTAATAATTTTTATAAGCTCCAGAAGCATTTGGTCGCTAAAATTAGTTGCTTTTCTATTTCTGTTCCTCTTTCGTTGTTCCAATTAACTGATACTCCTAGGTATTTAAATTCAGGTACTTTTTCAAATTTATAATTATTAACTTTTAGAGGTTCATCCGTTTCGATTTGTGTTCTTCCTACTTTCAAGTATTTCGTCTTCTCTTCACTTATTTGAAGTCCAACCTTATTTGCTTCTTTTATGATAATTTTGGTAAGTTTTTCTAGGTCCTCTTTTGATTCTGCAATTATGCAACGTCATCTGCAAAAGCAAAAAGTACCGAGGCGGTAGCTCAGAGGTAAAGCGCTAGCTTCACGTTTCAAACGTCGCTGGTTCGATCCCAGCGGCGGGCGACTCCTGTTCCATCATGAGCGGTCACCTCTGGCTGGCCTATGTGACTATTACCGCTACGGTACCTCGCTGTCTTTAGATCGCCGCACAGGCTTATTGGCCCATGGCGACGGGCAGTTGAGGTTTTTCTAAAAAAAAAAAAAAAAAAGTGTGTTTATTTTAGATCCGAGGTTTATACCATATTCTAAATTTTTTGTGCTCTTTGGGGTTTCTTCTATTGCAATATTGAATAGAATTGGAGAGAGTCCATCTCCTTGTCTAACTCCTGAGTGGGTTCGGAAGGTGTCTGAGTATTCATTATCTATCTTAACTTTACTTTTGGATCCTTCAACACACATTTTTGTTAGATTTATTAGTTTGTCCAGTATGCCAACTTTCTGCATTGTTTCCCTACTGTTATCTAAAAGAAAAAAATTTAATAAGACTATATTCCCTGGTTAGATTAACTTATGTGATACTGGAATTTTGCAAATACGTATTGGAAGAACTGGAAATTAATTGGAATTTCAAAATCAGATGCCAGTAGACACCTTATAATCCTTAGTAGCAATGGTAATTTAAACAATACTATAAATTCTTCCAAAAATGTTTTTATTTTATGTCATGAATATGAAGTTGCCAAATACCGTTTGAACATTTACATGACGAAAACATGTGGACTTACAGATTTTCGGCATAAGTGTGAATATGCTACCTCAGGCTTAATTTTTATATTATATCACAATTTGTATATACTGTCAATAACCTTTGCAAAGAATATTTAAATTATGGTTAATATTTAATTTATTGGTTGTCAAAAATCTAGGATTTCCATTATGATGACAGAATGTTGCTATACAATTACACACTGGCAATCATTAAATAAATAAATAAATAAACAAATCTTTATTTGTCATAAGGATACATTACATATCATTGACAAAGTCAGAATTACAGTGTAGAGAACCAAGCCAAAAGGCCTTAGTACTAAAAAAAATAATTTAAGAAAAGTTTACTACAAGAAAACAGGAAAATTTAATTTGCTTCTAGCAAAAAAACACAAAGATATTTTACAGTAGCTTATTTAAGAAAATAAATAAATAAGCAGCAGGGGACAGTAACCAATGTAAGTTAAAAGTTAAAAGGATATGTTTTCACAATTGAAAAAGTCCTGTATTGACCATATGCTTTGAACTAAAACTACTACTTTTATTATTAGAGTAGGTTTTTAGCAACATTATCAGTAGAGTAGGTTTTGAGCTACAGATGGATGACAGTGATTGAATAAGATACTTAACAATGCCTTGAATTGCAAATACAAACAAATTAGCCGTTATACAGCGAGATATAGTTTGTTGACAGATGTTTATTGTGTATATTGTGTCTGTCTGAGTGTAAACTGTCAATGATCTTGTATTGTTACATGTGTTGAACCGATGCATAACATTCGGCGCTGGTAAGATAAAAGTCATAGAGAAGAAATAAGTAAAAGAGTATAAAAATTAACGATGACTTTGCCAAAATGTAATGTCAATAGTTTTTGTCTTAAATTATATTGATCTTTTTAGGAAGTCTTTTATTGAAATAGTCTATTCTATGTTGGTATCACTTTATTCTTGCCACCACTCGTTTTTCAGAATTTTACGTTTAAACAAAATTAATGTGAGTTGAATAACATAAACTAAATTAATTCTTCCTTAGTATAACATTAGAAAGGTTAAAACAAGTATTTAATTTTTTGATTACATTTATTTAAGGTTTTATCTTTATATATAATTTACCAATTTACTTGGTTTATTTTGTGATTTAGAACAATTATTAGATTGTATTGGATCTAGTTTTGTGACCCACCAAAAGGCTACAATTTATGTAACCCACTTAGAGTTTGCACAATATTTCCAAAGGAAAGCCTGATTGGCTGTGGTCCTGTTTGACTTTGACATGTTGAAAGTGGGAGTTTGCATTATAAATGTCCACATTAGCTGCCTTAAAATGAAAGCCAGACATTTATTCATTGACTCTAAAATCAGTTTGATACTTTCAAGTTTAACATTGATCTTGAGTATAATAAGGAGTTAGAGGAGCCAAATTTATTGGAACCTTCAAATTATTTTTAATGATTGAACTTGAGTTATTTAATGACTTTATTCAATCCTGCAGAGCTGCAGACCTGCATACTCTGTGAATAAAAAAAGTATAAAAAATATTTCAATAAAACATTACAAGATATGACATGTTTTTGTAATCTCCATAAGAATAACATGGGGAATGAGTATGCAGGTCTGCTGCAACAGACATATTAAAATTGAGTGGTTTTAATGGGACATTTAGCCAGTCTGAACTAAAAGAAGCCATATACCAAGTTTCATCAAGATTTTAAGAAATAAAGAAGATATAGAATTTTTTTATTCCCTTTAAGGATAAAATGGTGAATGAGTATACAGGTTTTCTGCCTTGGAAATGTAAAAATTTGGAATTTTTCGAGTATTATGCAACAGATCTAACCTTGATGAAGTCACAAACCAAGTTTTATTAAGATATTTTGAGAAATAAGCGAGATATAGAATTTGACATATTTCCCACAAGGATAAAATAGGGATAGTGTATTATGTTTACTGCTTTCGATATTTAGGTAACCAACGAACATAGAATTTTAATTCGAAATACAAAATTTTTTTAGCAAGCTTAGTTCAGCAGTGCAAACAAAAATTGTATTATTTTTATTTTCCTTTGTAAGAAGCTAAAAAAAACATTTTTGGGGGGTTAGTTTCTTAACCCCCTCTTCCGGTGGTCCGATCGGGCTGGTTTTCATTGGATTGTGTTCCTCAAAGATTAGTTTCATCCATTTTGTTCTTCAAGTAATAAGAGATACCACAAATTTTTAAAAATAAATCATGTTATATCGTGCTTATGTTTCCTCAATCATGAATTACGGTTTAAACTTCAACATTCTTGAAATCCGACGACAGTGTCACTGTCTCACTTGAATGTGGACCTAGGTTTTGGCGGTTTGCCATCTTCAGCACTACTCTTCTTCAGTAGGAGTAGTGCTGAAGATGGCAAACCGCCGAAACCTAGGTCCATATTCAAGTGAGACAGTGACGCCGTTGACGGATTCCAACAGCGTTTAAGTTTACGGACAACTCCACAAGATTTTTCAGATTGAATTATGGTTTAGTTGTCTGGGGATCGTCTGGCCATGCTAAAAAACATCCTTCCTCCAGAAAAAGGCCATTTTAAATAGTTTTTTGTAACTTTTAAAATCCCTACTGTATACAGTTCATATATTTACTAACTTGCTATTATGGTGAAAAACAACTTTGGAACATTCATGGAGCATCAGCATGATTAATAAAACAGTCAAACACAGGCTACATATATTCCATTTACCCCCACAGTAGATGGGAACAAATATTTTCAGTACTCTAAAAAAACACTTGCTCTTTACCTGAGTGTGAAAACATTAAAATTTTCTATTGGAGAAGGCATTTATGAGTATTTTTCAGAATAAAAGTGAGAGTCTACATTTGTTTAGATTTGTTTGGTACATGTTAGTTTAAGATTGTTGTTTCTATGTATGGATGAATCACCTGTCCATAATCTTGATTTTAAGTAATGATCATGAATAAATAAAATGTAAATGAAGGGTTTTTAAAAATGTAATACATGCTACATCGAACCTGATTCTTCATCCAAAATAATTTAAAAATGAAGAAAAACCTTAATTCAAATGTCTTTTCATTCAGTTGATATCTGACCGTATGAATCCCAATCGAAAGAAGTTGTTAAAAATGTGTGTGTCGATTTAAGGGCTAAAAAGTATTTCGATGGGACCTCTTCACATGTTCATTATCTGAATAAAATTACTAAACAACTAGTGCAGCTGTTTACCGGTTGTCACATTACACACACTTAATCTATCACACGTTGAGGTAAAATCAATATTTGACTCCGCATGATGGATAATCGTAAAATATGGTAACCAATTTCTAATTTTTGTTTTTTAGGTTAGTTTGCAAAATAAAAATGCAACTGTTCTATACAACCCAGACAGAACGAATCCTGAGAAAATTAGAGATGCAATAGACGATATGGGGTTTGAAGCGTCGTTGCCAAACACACAGAGCACAGTAGTGATCTGCATCAAAGGAATGACATGTCAGTCTTGCGTCAGAAACATCGAGTCTAAACTGAGTGAACTGCCCGGAGTTTTTTCAATCAAGGTAAGTAGACATTTTTGTCATGTTTTAAACTTGTTTGTAAAGTTAGCAATGGAATAATCAGGAGTTTGTAATCCATAACACATTCACTGTGAGGGCGGGACCCTGGCCCTCCCGGAGACACCAGCAGCCTTGAATGCCTTTTAGGATTCAAAATTTTGAATTGTAGTACAGTAAAAATAAGTTTTGACCCAAAAAAAATTAGCACAAGCAAGGAATTTGGTGCAGATGTTGGGTATATCTTCCTTTTGAACATACTAAAAGTCCCCTAAAATTGGAGCTGTGCTATGGCCGCCATCTTGGAAAATGGCGGCAAATTTCTGTATTTTTGTCTTTAGCTCCTTTATTATTGGAGATACAGAAAAAAGTTTCAAATAAAAATTGTAGCCCATTAAAAAATACTCATTTTTGGTTATTATCCTTTTTTCTCTAAACGCAATGGTTTTTGAGTTATTTGCGATTAAGTATAATTAAATCGTGGCTTTTCCCATCTCACAAAAATTTCAGAAAAAAGTCACTCAACTGCAGTTTTTATCAATTTTTTTTTCAGGCTATTGACCTTGAACAGCTATCCATTATTTTTGAGTGATTGGTTCTTAATTTTGACAGGGTTCTCATTTTTGGTCGCCATCTTGGATCCGCCATATTGGATATAAATTGTTTTTCTCAAAAGTAAAGATAGTGTTGTGATACATCATTATAGACTAGATTTTTGCCCTAAACCCAATGTTGAAATCCGTTTATTAAAATTTGGATTCGCTAAAAGATATGCTCAAATACAAATTCAGCCATATAAATTTCTTATAGATATTTCATACTTAGAATATTATTTATCTTAAATCTTTGGTTCTAAATAAGATACCCTGCAAGTTTCGATTAAGACCTCCCTAAAAAGCCGTTAAATCACTGAATATATTAAGTCCAAAACCTGCAGCATATCTTATTTAGAACCGGAGATATAAGATAAATAATCAAAATATATTCATAGTATGGAATATCCATAAGAAATGTATAGGGCTGAATTTTTAGTATGGAATATCCATAAGAAATGTAAACGGATTTTAGATTTGAGTTTAGGCCAAAAATCTAGTCTGTAATGATGTATCACAACACCATCTTTACTTTTGAGAAAAATTATTTATATCCAATATGGCGGATCGAAGATGGCGGTCAAAAATGAGAACTGTGTCAAAATTAAGAACCAATCACCCAACAACAATGGGTAGCGATTTAAAGTCGATAGGCTAATAATAAAGGAGCTAAATGAAAAATACAGAAATATGCCGCCATTTTCCAAGATGGCGGCCGTAGCACAGCTCCAATTTTAGGGGACTTTTAGTATGTTCAAAAGAAAGATATACCCAACATCTGTACCAAATTCCTTGCTTGTGCTAATTTTTTTTGGGTTTATGGAATTTTTCACTTATTTTTACTGTACTATTGGTGAAAAGGGTGCTTTTTCACCCAATCAAATTTTGGAATAACTGCCATTTTGGCTAGGAGTGACACATCGACTTCAGGTTTGCACCATTGCTTATGTCTTGACAACCCGTTCGAAATGAGGGGTCACTCAATAGGAGTTTACATTTGAAATTTTGGGGCTGCCCTAGGAACACCCTATTTTGGGGGCTACGGCAAAATTGGGAATATGATAAAAACATGCACTTTTCCATCTAATAATGGTATCCAGAGTTTGGCTTCCCAGATGTAACCCGCTTAAAAGGTATATTGGGATATCCGTAGTTAGTCCTACGTGTCCATCTCAAATTTAAATGGCTGTCATCGTGGTTAGGGGTGAGATATCAACCTCGGGTCTTCCCCATTATATTTGTTTTGACAAAACCTTCAAAATGAGATGTCACTTAATAGGGTTTGCTATTTGAAAAAATTAAGTTACCCCCTACCCCCCACCTTGTTAGGGGGGTGAAAAGCATTTTGTATATCAAAAATCCCGGACCCTAAGAAAATATTTCTATCTATTTTGGTTTAAAAAATACAGATTTGTTTTCACACCTAATTTACACATTGTATAGGCATCAATTATGAAAAAGGTATTTGGATGAGCTGAATATACCATTTTCTCCTACATATGTATTTTTACAAATTTAATGTATTGATGAGTTATAAGTATTGATGGATTACTAGTAGTAATGGACACAAACGTTTTAGTACTAATTATTGATTTGTGATCTGTGGTGCTTTCAAAATAATGACAAAGTGTAAATCTTCAGTATTTAAATATTTTAGGGGCTTAAGTAAGAGTGTGCAATACTGAATGATTTGAAGAGAAATATATAATCCGAACGCTAAGCTAAAGTATTTAAACCGGCTCAAGAAAACTGAGGGGATAATCTATACACCAGAAATGAAATTAATGATTCTAAGTAAGAATTGTTGCCTGCAGTTGTTTCAACCTCAAATCTCAATAAAAATTATAAAATTGCAATATAATTTATCCTTAAAATGAAATACCCTTAGATTGTCCATTCACTGATTGATTTATTTCAGTTCAATTATTAACAGACCATTTAAAATGTAACCTTGCAATGAATTGTAAAATATTTATAAATCGATTGGAGAATCGTTGTGTATATCATGTTTCTTGCCTGGCTGCAAGCGTAGTTACAGCTCTCTTTCCTTGTTGTAGATAACAGTGCAATCTTAGAAATGTTTCAATGAGCAATTGAAGTCAAGAGCACTTTTGTAAACAGAACCTAGATAAATACCTTGTTCCATTATTCAAAACAATAATTTTTTAACTACATCAAAATATGAGTGTTTCCATATTTGAAAAATGGTTCAATATATGCTTTTAAACAACAAAAACATGTTTTGAACTAAAAAAATATAGACATTAGAAAAACGTTTCATTTTTGAAATAGATAGATGTTTCTGTTCCAAGAGCTCACAGATTTATGAACCAGAATTACTCCTGATTTCCTAGGAGATAAAATGTAATAACAAAATTCTGCAATCTTTGCATAAAATATACCTCTTCATTCTCCTCCTATGTGGTCATGAGCTCACTAGATTATTGATTAACACATTGAGTGCCAAGCGGTGCGTTTGCACCGCACCGAATCTCTAACCGGGGGCCGAGCGGTGCAGGTGCACCGCTAATACACATTGTTGAACATAGCTTCCATGACGACGAGGCCTCTTATAAAAACACTATTTTCGCAATTGGCCACTTGGTAGGGCTCTAATAGTTATTTGGGTGACCTTGGTTTCTTTTTCCAGTGTCCCATTCGTGAACACAGTGTTTACAAAATCGGCCGCAATGCGCGCTGCTGTGTTTGAGAGCTAGTCTTTTTCCAGCATCCCATTCGTGAACACAGCGTTTACAAAATTGGCCGCATGGGGCTCTGCTGTATTTGTTATGATATAGAGCTGGTTGTTTCCATCATCCCTTTCGTGAACACAGCGTTTACAAAATTGGGCACATGGCACTCTGCTGTATTTATTATGATTGAGAGCTGGTCTTTTTCCAGCATCCCTTTCGTGCACCGCTGTATTGTGACGTCATAAAACGTCATAAAAACTAATTATGATCTACTTTTTTGAGTTTTTATTAGATTTCACCAATACACAATTTTATATAGTAGGAAGAATAGGCCTATATCCTATACCAGACTAGCATAGTGGCCAACCGGTGCAAATGCACCGCTTCATTATGACGTCATAAAACGTCATAAAAACTAATTATGGTCAACTTTAAAATTATCTGCAGTAACATATATAATGAAAGGAATGTGTTATTGCACTTTTTTAGGTTTGACCCCTGGGTAGATCATTGCCATAGTGGTGGCACTCAATGTGTTAAAGATTGAATAACTAACTTATTTAGATCAACGCATTAGACTATTAGCCTGATGGAACAAGTAGTTGAGGTCCAAATCAATTTATCGTTTAACAAATTAAACTTTGGCAGTTAATGAGTACTGCTCCTTGGAACAAAAACGGCAACAAGATGTATAAAGTAACTAATGATAAATCTGTGGTGTTCATAAACCAAATCATGAATGACACACCATGGCCCACTGTTGCATAAATATTTAACTTGCCGTCCATTTATTTTTATAATGACAGGTAAATTTGGAGAAGAAGAATGGAACAATAACTTATGACCCCGGTGTACTGGGGGTGAATGACCTGTGTGAAGCTATTGAAGACATGGGGTTTGAAGCCTCCTTACCCAGTGAGGGTAACCAGTTACATAGCTGTACAATAGGGATTGAAGACTTGCTAATTGAAACCAAAGACTTGGAGGGTGAGTGATATTTTTAAGCTGATATGTATATGTTTGAGAGATTGGGGAAGTTGAATTGGAAAATCTATATTATAGTTAGTAAAAGAATGCTTTTAGCGAATTACCCCTATAGGGAAGAAGCTATTACCGTAGGTCTCATGGTAAGACCTAAGCCCGAGACCATGATAACTTTTCGTTTTGGGGCCACTAGAAGCAGAAAACACCATTCGTTTGAATTGTTATATATAGATATATATATATCTTTATATATATGTGTCTGTCAGCACGATAGCGGCCGTAAAAATGGTCCGATCTTAATGAAATTTGGTACAGATATGTTAAGTGGTAATCCCTCGGATGAGTTCGTAAACCAGCCCGACCGGACCACCGGAAGGGGGGGTAAAGGGGGATAAACCCCCCCCCAAAAATGGGGTTTTTTAGTTTTTTATATAGGAAAATAAAATTTATCGAATTTTTGTTGGCACCATTGAATTCAGCTCAAAAAAAAAACAATTTAGTATTTTGAATCACTGCTCTATGTCCATTGGTTACCAAGACTTGAAAGTGAAAGAAGAAAGTGGTAAACACAGTACGTTGTCCCAATATTGACCTTATGGGAAATAAGTCAAATTCTACATTTCGGTTATTTCTCAACATATCTTGATAAACCTTGGTAAATAGCTTCTTCTAGTTAAGATCTATTGAATATTGAATTAAAACCACCCAGTTTTAATATACCTGCAGCAGCAAACCTGCATACTCATTCCCCATGTTATTCTTGTGGAGCTTAAAAACTTGTCAAATCTCGCTATGTTGGATTGAAATATGTTGTTTTGCATTTGAAATTCGCTGAGTATGCAGGTCTGCTGCAACGGGGGTATTAATTTATTCTTGTAGGTGCCTAAGGTATAATTTATACCTTTGTTCCATATTTTTTTTGACATTTCATAATGGCAAGTTCACTTGTTACTGAAATGTGTGATTCAATCAAGATGAGCAGCAGAGGGCTGAGAACAAAACCTTGTACAACACCTCTTTTTATCGGCAGAGGACTCGATTGAGTTGACGATTCACTATTATTAATTGCTTGTGTTATATTTTTCAATGACCTTAATAAAAGCACAAATGCCTGATGTGGGATGGTAATTTTCCACATCCAACATTGGTCATTTTTGTGATAAAGAAATATTTCTTATATTTTTAAAGCTTTCAGTGATAGAAATTTTACTCGGAGAATAGATCATTGGATCAATTCAGGGCTGGATTTTACATGTGGGTGCCCTATGCTCAATTTGTTTTCCTCCCTTAGGTTTTGAGGGTCGTAGTTTATAAATCCTTCCTAAAGAATAATGTTACAATGGTATGTTCTGGGAATCGAGTTATATCCAATTTTTTCACAATTTTCAAAGGCTCCTTTGGCGAAAACACAGAAAAATGTAACACACTTTTTATACTTTGAAAATTTTTATCTCCTGATATTTTTAAATGGATGCTTTGTAACTTCACAGCCCTTATATTAACTCTCAAGCAATGCATATTTTACATTTTGATCTTTTGTTTCACAAAACTGTTGTTATTGTTATTTATTTTTGCTTCCAGGTAATTTGTATAGGATAGAAGGTGTTGAATTTCTTGACATTGATTTAGAAAGAAAAGAGTTAAAAATTCAGTACAATAGCCTAAAGACTGATCCAAAATCGATAGCACAAAAATTACAAGATGCAGGTGTAAAAGCATCTGTTTTACTTATAAATGGAAAATTACCTTCACCTGGTAAGTTTATTTATTCATTGAAAATTTTCTGCTCATTTAAAAATATATTGACAATTCATCATAAATATTTTCTCTCACTTTAATTCATGCAATATACTTTTTTTTTAAATCCCTCCCCGTCAATATTTCCCCCAAGTTTTTTGTGCATTGTTCTGTCAGTGGTTCCCAACCTTTTAACACCCACGAAACACCTACTGCTTTTTAAAGGTGTTTAAAAATATTGAGGAATTTTCAAACTGGACAACCGCTGGTTCAAACATATTAAATGGCTACTTTTTGTTATATTCTGTTTTTATTCTAGTTTCTAAAATTTTGTTTAGTTTTAGAGGTAGTCTTACACTCTAAGCAGAAATCAATTAAAATATTAGTTACAGTAATGATTAAAACATTTATTTTAATAAAATTCCCAGGGAATCGAAAGTTTTTTAAATTGCAATAGGGGCCAGCCTAAAATATTTTGGTTATCTGGTGTGCTACTGTTTATTTTTATGCATTTAAATTACCTAAAATTGTGAGTTCAAATTTTTAATTTTATAAAATTCCTGGACGGGGGACCCCCAGACCTTGCCCGCTGGGGGGGTACTCCATAAGCTCCAGGCCCCCTAGAATTTGCAACCCCCCCTCTAAATATTCTGTGCTACAGGATCATGAAGATTCAAAACGGGCCTCCATTAGAAGAATGGTGATCACTGCTGTATTCATTTAATGTTTAATGTTTGTTTTGTATAAATAATTTTATTTAAGGAATAAATCATAATGAAATTATATGGAAAGCTGTTAAATTTCGAGAAATTGGACATTCTTGGACATCAAAGTAATAATTTTCCAATCATAAGGTTTAAATTACCTTTTGCCATCAAGTGATCCTTCGTAGTTTAAGGGACTACAGCTGTTACGGATATGAAATATCCTTCTTCAGGTTGAACGTCTACTTGAAATCGTTACTCTTCCATCTTGTTACTCTCATGGTCGTCAAAGGAAAAATTTATTCACAAACATAAACACATACAAGACACATACCATTAACATTATTTGGCCTAAAAAAAAATATGAAACACATGCAGTACCGGTAGTTGAGATGTTATGACTCCTCAGTAGTTTGAGTCATGACATCCAACTACCGGCACCGCATGTTTTTCATATTTCATTTTTTGGTCAAATAATTTTAATGGCATGTTTTTTGTGTTTGTGTACAATTTCATCCTTTGACGACTATGAAGATGGATGAGTAACAATTTCAAGTAGACGTTCGACCTGAAGAAGGATATTTTATATCCGAAACAGCTGTAGCCCCCTAAAATACAAAGGATCACTTGAAGGCAACAGGCAATTTAAACATTATAATTGTGAAAATGTTGGTTGATTTTTCTTTATAGGTAAAAAGGAAAGAAATAATAAGAAGAAGGAAACAAGAGTTACCGTATTTCGTGATGAGGATTTGAAAAAGTGTACCCTCCATATTACTGGGATGACGTGTGCATCATGTGTAGCTGCTATTGAGAAACATTGCCACAAACTAAATGGTAAGTATTTGGTTAAGTAATATTTATTTATGCAACAAGTGCGCAAAGTGCCACTTTTGTGCAAACGGGAGAAATGTTAACACACAAGTCACAGGCTCGTGCAGAATAGTTTCTCTCGAGTGCAGAAAAGTCACTTTGTGCACGAGTTGCTTACAAATCTACAGTCTGCAGATAACATTAAGAAACACCTCAAAATACATTTAAAAATTAGATCTGTTAGTGTTATCCCTTCAATATTAAAATTTTGTATACAAAATGTGATATATCGATATTTACAAGGACTTGCTATCCCTACTAGTAACTATGAACGAACAGCTGATCAGCTGTTTTCACTCAGTGTTGAAACAAGTGCTTCCGGTGAATACATAATTCACACATATAAGCAACTTTACCTGTATACTGTTTTTGGCTATTTTTGTGTTCTTAAATTGAAACACTGGAGTAAGCAAAGTAAATTGAGTGTGAACAAAGTAAAATAAATACAGGAATCACTTGTTTTGCAACGTATATTGAGTGTGTGAAAACAGCCATTTTCTGGGGCAGGCGCAGGAAAAAAAGGTTCCCATACAAGAGTGAGAAGGTGAAAATTGGCAACAGTGTCAATAGGCGTGTATTCTAGAAAACTGGAAAGTAGGAGGATAGAAAGCAGGTATAATTAGACAGGCCCGGCGGCAGGGTTTTTGGGCCCCTGTGCAACCTGCATCGCCGGGCCCTAAAAACTGGCGACCTTTTTTTTTCTTTTTTTTTACTTATTACATGTCTTTTTGGCCCCTTTACAGCCATTTCGGGGCCCTTTTCGCCTGTTTCCGGGTCCCCTGCGATCCCGGGCCCCTGGGCAATTGACCCAGCTGCCCCCCCCTGTCGCCGGCCCTGTAATTTGATAAGAACATGACAGAACAGCCAGTTTAGTACTAGAATGTACCAGCATCATGTACCATAATAACCATAACAATCATAACCAAAAGACCATTACAGATCTCTCAAATGACAAAGAAACTTTTTATTAAATGAATGTCATATATCATACAACTAAGTTCCCCTTTTTAACAAAAATACTAGAAAATACTTTATCAGCTAATGATACCAATCCTAATCAATTGTTTACTTTACTATCTACCAAAAAAAAAAAAATAGAACATGTGTGTGTTGTTGTGTCTTTTTTTTTTTTTTTACTATCTACCAATAGTCTCTGATCCTTAGACCAAACTCACACAATATATCTATAACACGTTCGCTGGGTTTTAAAGTATGACAATTTGCCAGAATTTGTGGTGTGAGTCACCGTTGTCTTGCTCCAAATTCGTCACTATTTGCAGCGTGAGTCACCGGTATCTCGTATCGATTTTGGTGTTCTCTACCGCAACGACGGTTGCAGTCAGAGCACTCTGGGTGGGTTTTTTTGAACTGTTAGGACACTCACCATTAGGCATAACATTAATTTACCAGATAACCAGATAACACTATTTACCAGATTGCAGAAAACTGTTAGGATTGCAGCATCAAATAGCGACTTGAGCTGTGAGTCACCAGTGAAAAACATGCACTGGTGGAAGACGAGGGATTTTTTGCTTATACAGGAACAATTAATTGTTGACCTAAAAATATGAATCTACATGTATTTGTAAAAGTTGTTTTAGTGGCCAAAACAGCCTGAAATCAAATGAATATACATAACAACTATAACAATGAATATTAAGTTTCTTATGATGTGACAATGGGTAATCATAGCCTTTGAATATGTTTTATTTTTCCTCCGTAGACTACTGTAAATCTTTCACTACACCATTTACTATATTATTTTCTGAAGAAAATAACAAAGATGATCAAAATGGGTAGTATGCACTTTAAGACAGCTCAGCAACAGAGAATTCAAAACACTCTCACGTGCTTGCTTGCCAGTGACTCACATCGCACTGGACGAGCATTTTTTAGCTCTGTGCGGCGTGAGTCACCGGTGACTCACAAAAAAAGTATATATATCAAAGACCTCCATGAAAAACTGATTATGGGACAATTTATGAGTAGGTTATGTACCTTCCGTCGTCAATCTCAAATAATTATAAAATTGATTACTGCAGTTTCGAGACTCAAGGTGTCGCCAAAGGATTATTAATAATCACAACAATCGGCTGTTCACCCCTCCCCAAGGTCATCGAAACCAAGCAGGCATCGGATAGTCGGGTCGTAACCTTAAATTTGTGCGGTGTCTGGGACTGTCTTGGCCGGCCACACGATTAATTTATTTAAATGTTCTTTTGGTGTTCTTGTGAATTGTGATGTAAAATATGTGTTTTAATGTATTCTTGACGTTGTAGAGGATTTGACAATGAGACCTTGAGTCTCGAAACTTAGTAATCAATTTTATGGTTATTTAGGATTGACGACGGAAGGTATGTAACCTTCTCATAAATTGTCGATTATCAACCCTGGAGGCAAAAAAATGAATTAAATGGTTATGGGAGTCCGATCCCAACATTGATTCAGAAAATACACACGCCGCAAGCATATACCCCCAAGAACTCTACCCCCGGCATATTCAGTATCAGTATCTAGCAGCGCTAGTCACAGGGTTTTGGCCATCGCACACAGCCTAAGCCTTCCGTGAGTCGCCGGTGACTTGCGACGCAGCGAAAGTGATAATAAACTTTATGATATATTAGTCAAATTGTGTTAAATAAAGCCTAATCTCCTCACACTTTCATCCCCAAGAACTCTAAGAACAATGTTCAATGTTCATACTCTAAGAACATTTACTTCGACAGGTGTAGAAAGGATCCTGGTGGCTCTGCTGGCAGCCAAAGCCGAGGTCAAGTACGATCCTGGCATTATTCTACCGGAACAGATCGCCGCCTCTATCTCGGAGCTCGGTTTCCCCTGCACCGTTCTCGACGACAAGGGCTCCGGGGAAGGATCTGTCGAACTGAAGGTGATCATCATGTCATATTGCATTTTATTTTAGAGACTTCTACATCCACAAAAATGACGAGGTTACAAAATATGAAACAAAAACTACCTAGGTATTACCTTTTGGATTAGATTTTATATTGTTAATTTAAAACGCATTAGTCTCAAAGAGTTGTTGTGATGGGTACAGGTCATGAGGGTTAAATAAATATCAACCTACTATTTCCAACTAAATAGTAGGTTGATACAGTATTTACTTACCAAGACTTTCAGAACATTTTGTTGCATTTTAAGTTGGTATATTCATGGTTTGCCTCCTGGAGTGATAATCAACTTATAAAATACTAGGTCACTAACCTTTACGTCGTCAATCCAATTTGTTTTTATAGACTACTAGTTTCGAGACATTTGTCTCATTATCAAGTCCTTTCTGTAAAATGAATCACCTTACACATATCTTCATTTTTGTCACCAATTTAAAAGACATTACACAAAACACAAACGACACGGACGTAAAAACAAAATACATCATGTAGAACACACGTGGCCGGCCGACTCCAGACTGCAGGGTGCGACACGAACGTGAATTAGCCGATGCCGACTTGATGACGTTTACCTTGGGGAAGGGTAACAGCTGATTATTACTTCTGTTATGGAGAGATTCAATTCAGTCAAATAAGATGTTTGACCCAAAATTTAATTTTTTGTTTGGCACATCGCTTGGTGAATGTATGAAGGCTTTGTAAATCTCAAAGTTTTCTAACATGTTCATTAAGTGACCCTTGTTACACAAATGTAACAAGGGTCACTTAATGAACGTGTTAATAAGATGTATGAAATTCAGTCAACAGTGTCTTTGAAGGAAATACAAGTTAATTCCGTTGCAGTTTTATGTTTTTATTGGAGTGGTTTCTCATAATAGATTAATATATAAACGATTGTATCACTGCGAGGCAGAGCGCAACATGACTGTTGAACTACGTACAGTCTGCACCTAGTGGACCCATTTTATTCGCGTGCCACTGCATGTCTTAGTTTTTCTCTTATAAACAAAGCCTGCTTCCAGATGCATAATTCATTGTAAAAACAATGCTGATATACCAACATTGAACAATAAGGAACCTTCCAGTTCCTCTGAACTGCTTGCGCTGTGTGTGTTGGAAGCATGTGCTCTGTTGTTGTTGGCCAGTTATTGTACCTCGTATGGATCGCACTCGCCCGAGCGAGGTTGATAATTAATTTCAATTATCAACTGATTACAAATTTATCTCGTAGTATTGAAGTAATTTTTTAAATGAATATTGATTGTGGAAACTATCTAAAATGAAATGAAAATCTCAATTAACAAAAGAGTTAACAGTTCTTTAGAAATAAATTAATAACAACGTAAATATTGATCACAAGACTCTCAAATTTTGATATATTGTTCCCAAGAAAGTCGCCTAAAGGTTCTCTATAGGAATATTTTCCCCGATGCTTCTAAGCAGAGTTATCATAAATCAAACACAAAGAATTGACTTTTTTAATTCGTAAATCGTGTTTTTAGTAATATAACTCTCAGTAAAAACTAAACGATATACGTAAAAAATTATTTGAAAACAGTGTTGATAAGGTAATTAACTGGTCATTGGAATAAAGTGGACTGCAAATTTTTAACAGCGTTTTTAATAAGAATGTTTTTACTGCCGCGCGCTTGCTCCGCCGCTCACTTCTTTCGATAATCAGGGTATAATCAGGAACTAATTCAGTTCAATAATACAATGAGAATTTTGCTTTCTTCCTTTTTACTGTGAAAATCAACCTAACCCGTTTAGCATGATGGAAAATAATGGGTAGTTTTTTAACTTACTTAATTCCCGTCCACCGCAACTGGTGGCACATGGCAAACTTTCCAAAACACCAATGGGACATTGTTTCTAGTTGGTTTTATGCATTTTAAAAGTTCATTTGGAGTTTTGCTGAGTTGTTTGCACTATATATTTGTAGTTTAGGTTTACTGGAACACACCGTGGCCACCTGTGGCACACATGCACATTTTTTGTTTGAGTTATATTTTTGATCAAAGTACTTGTTAGTGTCAACTTTTCTGTGTCGTATTAAAAAAAGTTCAAAATTAAAAATGTACCACTGGTGGTACATGTCGGGTAGAACATGTTAAGGTATTAACCTAATAACAATTTTTGAAGCTGGACTGATAAGCAACCACAGTTTATTCCAGATTACTCCGCTTTTTACTCATAATTATTATTATTTTTAGATCGGTGGAATGACCTGCGCATCCTGTGTCAACAAGATCGAAAACACAGTTTGCAAAATGAAGGGAGTTTTGTCCGCAGCCGTCGCATTGACCACGCAGCGAGGAAAGTTTACTTTCGACCCGGAGCTGACGGGCCCGAGAGACATCTGTGAAGCTGTACAAAAACTAGGGTTTACCGCAGAAATACTCACTCATAGAGACAAAGACGCCAGAGGTTACTTGGACCACAGGTTTGTTAAAACATCTTCCGTATGGTGGATTTTTATTTTGTCGGGGGGATATGGTAGTCTGGGTGTCCCCACCCCACAGGAAAATCCTGTAAGGGTACATCAGGCATTATTTTGTCTTGTTGTACGGCTACCGGAAAAGGAAAGGAAGCTTCCCTTTGATTACCCCTTAGGCTCACAGCCTTTTGTAGATTAATACAAGGGAAGCAAAAGGAAAAAGGAATAGGTAGATGGAATAGGTTCGGCCAAGCTTGGACTGGATGGGCAAAGGTATACCTTTATCCAATGGATGCTGGAACAGGCCTCAAGGGATCAGGTGGCCCTCATATTGGCCTTAATCTTGGTTGCCGGTACACTCCTGCCCACCCTGCCGCCAAGCCCAGCCTCCCCTGGTGGGGAACTGAAGTTATTCACTGAAAGACAGCTACAACACTACCTCCAATCGTGACAACTCCCGTTACTGTACCCAGTATTGGTACCTAAACAAGCAAAAACCAGTTAGGATCCCACTGGGGGAATAGTGAATGTTACTCTAATATTTATGAGAAAAAAAATTAGGTACTTACGTATTATACCGACCACACCCATATTTTTTTGGGAAAATAGTGAATAAATAAAAACTGGCACAACTGAACGATAACACAACTTGTTAATGATGAAATTATAAGCTTACTACATATTTGTATTATTGGCTGGTTTACTGTCCCCTCCAAAACTGAAGCCTTCGCTCGCTTTTGTAGAAGCGATGTTGCGGAGTAGTGTGCAGAATGGATCGCCACCTTTAGCCTACCAACTGCCACATGTATTCAGCCAAGTAGGTATGGTTAGGTTTGTTAGGATAGGTTAGTTTAGGATACTCAGTGAATAAGATAGGAGAGCACGGTGCAATGCAAGCATGTACAGTTAGGCAATCTTCATTATCGTCTAGTGAGGGCAGAACAATAAGATTTGGCGGCGGAGGGTAATCACATTGTTGGGAGTACACAACAATTGATTATTTGTACAACTACTGTAAATATAAGGCTCTGCAATCACATATTATAACTACTCGTTACCTCAATATCTTATCCATTCAGGTATGGTCGGTATAATATAAAAGTAACAAAAGTTACAGTCAGGCTAGAGCTTCTCTGGATCGAATGTTAGGGAAATCTCTTTTTTCCCATGTAATTTAAAATATGTTGTTGAAAGCATTTTTGACTCAATATCGCCTGTGTAAATGTTTGTTGTTGATCGATGGCAATGGAGACTAATTACTAAATTTTGTCATTTTTCCTTTAAAACCTAATTATAATTTCCCACCTTCTCATATTTGTTTCAGAGTTGAAATTAACAAGTGGAGGAATGCGTTTCTGTTTTCTCTCATGTTCGGTCTCCCGTGCATGATTATAATGACGTACTACATGGCTCTTATGCATTTCAAGATGGTGTCACACAAGGACATGTGTTGTGTCATTCCCGGCCTGTCCAAGGAAAATCTCATCATGTTCATTCTCTCCACTCCTGTTCAGGTTTGTTCTACTACAATAATGAAATATATGAAAGCAATATCAATACCTAATTTAGTTTAGTGATAAAGTTCCATTTGTAAATTTGATTTAAATCATACTTTAGGTTTTTTTAAGTAGAGCGAAACAAATGAGCTACAAAAGTACATTCTTTATTACAGTACTACAGCATTATTATTTAAATTAAATTAAAACTAATACAGAAACAAATAAAAATAATTTATTGCTAAAAATTCATAGTTTTTATCTTCAAGCTTATTGACACATGTATTATGTCCATGTTTTGTGTTTATCGTGTCCGTGGAGGTGTTTTATGTAAATTGACAATTCTTCAACCGAAATGATATGAAGACATCCTTAGGAACCTGAAGGTCCTAAGGCAACTAGGACCTTCAGTCCTGTTTCCGTGTTATTAGTAAAAACTAGTTGCTCGTCAACTGTTGGATACCAGTGAAACAGGTATTTACACCATTATTAGTATTTATCGGTATTTGGAGTCTAGCAATTGAAAATGATCGGTATCATCTGACCCGCAGTTTATCGGCGGGTACCACTTCCACCTGCAGGCGTGGCGGGCGCTGCGCCACGGCACCACCAACATGGATGTGCTGATCAGCATGGCCACCACCATCTCCTACCTGTACTCGGTGGCCATCCTCGCCGTGGCCATGGCCCTGCGCCAGGCCACCAGCCCCCAGACCTTCTTCGACACCCCGCCCATGCTCTTCGTCTTCATCTCCCTCGGCCGCTGGCTCGAACATATCGCCAAGGTATGTATTTTCATCATTATACGAGGTACGTTCAGAAGGTAAGTTCCGTTCGAGAGCAAAAAAATTCTCAATGTATTTACAACATTTTTATTATACACATCTTAAAGATCGTACCTTAAACTACATTTCTACATAGTTCCCATTATATTTAGGCATTTGTCATATCTAGGGAGAAGCTTTTCAATTCGTATTGAAAAGAATTCTGCCCCCTGTGCACGCAGCCAAGCTGACGCCAACTTTAGGTTCACCTTCATTCACAAACCGACAAAGGTTACAATGGTGTACAGAAGAGTTCGTGAAATTTGTGGGAAACACAGAGGGATCAGCAATTTTGAATTTCCTTTTTTTTCAAACTGTATCGTTGATTTTGGCAACAAGATGGTCAGTAACGACAGATGGTTGGCCACTCCTCTCTTCATCGTGGACATTAGTGGGAACATCTTTACAGTTAGGAAAAAAAGGAAATTCAAAATTGCTGATCCCTCTGAGTGTTTCCCACAAATTTCACAAACTCTTCTGAACACCATTGTAACCTGTGTCGGTTTGTGAATGACGATGAACTTAAAGATGGCGTCAGCGGGTGGCTGCGTGCACAGGCGGCAGAATTCTTTTCAGCACAAATTGAAAAGCTTCTCCCTAGATATGACAAGTGCCTAAATATTGTGGGAACTATGTAGAAAAGTAGTTTAAGGTACGCTCTTTAAGATGTATATAATAATAATGTTGTTAATGCATTGAGAACTTTTTTATTCCCAAACGGAACTTTCTTTCCGAACGTACCTCGTATATTTTCAAAGTAGTTCTCATGGTCAAACTCAAAGCTGGTTCACCTCGGATCGTGAGGGAAGGCGACAGGTATCCCAAAAGACGTGGCACAAACATCCTTCTCCCTCAAATCTGTCTATCCTTGAGTGAAAGAGAGGCGCTGCATGCCAGTATTACATTTTTAACAAACTGCCAAATGTTAAAGAAATCAACAATTTTAATTCGTTTTAAAAGTATCTAAAGCTTCTCCTCTTAGAAAACGAGACCTACACTATAGATGAATTTCTCTTTGCCTGACTGCAACATTCTTTTCCTTTGTAATTTTATTTCTTTATTTTATTGATTGTTTCAATTTGTATTTTAATTTAACAACTGAGATATACAAATGTAAACTTTGTATCTAATATGAGACTAAATGTCTATGACTAAGGTATAATCGAATGAAAATAAATAGTACAAAATCGGGATGTGTCAGTACCTGAACAAATTAACTGCCACACCGGTCTGATCGGGTGGGCAAAGGTAGGTCTGGTGGAGCAACCTGCCGACCCAATCGGATCGGCAACCGCAGTTGTGCAGCGTTTGACTGATTCACTGATAGATGTCTCTGGTAGGTACCTAGCAGCACTCTGGCAAACTAATATGACATAGTACATCCCAAGCCTTCTAGATAGTGTTGCGGCAGTTTTCTTAAGCCACTGGAAGTGTCTCAAGCATTTGCGTCAATCTTGCCGACCCAATCGGGTCAGCATCGAATCCTAGGAACATTTCTCATTATTATAAATTATTGAATATCATTCAATAAACCTAATACATCATTGTTCTTGATTTTATATTATCTGTTGTGTGCCCAAAAATGATTACACAAGAACCAAAAATAGTTCTTGTCAAGAACTGGCACCGGTACCAACTTTGAAAAAATGCCATAATTTGTATTTTTGATGTCTGTAGCTCGCAAAGTTTACATCCAACAATTTTATGTTCAGTTTCTCAAATTTAATTATCATAATTAACATGATAATAAAAATTATCGACTGCACTGCCTTAAACTCCTGCAGATCCAAAATAGACAAGGGGACATTGAATTTGATTTCCAAAAGGCTGTAACCCTCAAGTGTGTTGGCTGTAACCCAAGTGAAGAAGGGCAAAATAACATTTATTTCAGAATTTTAAATGGGTGAGTATTTTTTTATTGCTATAGAAAATACATGCTTTAATGACTTGCACATACAGGGTGTCCCATAAGTAAAGTGCCAAACCTAGGGAATAGGTTATATGGGTCAAAATAAAGATAAAATGAATAAATTTTTTTCCAAATACGCTTTGTTTACCAGATATCCGCCATTTTGTATTTTTAACAAAATATTTTTTATCTCCCACGTTTTTGAATCGATTTTTTTGAAACTCGGTATGCACCTGTACCTAGTCAAGGTTAGTTTATGAAAAAATAATCAGCATGATTGAATTGTAAATTTCAAAATAGCGGCCGTTTAAAATCTTTAAATTGAAATACCGAAAAAATGGTACTTTAAAAAAAAAGAACAATAATATTTAGGAAATTTTATTTCCATTCCAACGATACCAAAATTATGAAAATCGATTCACGAACAACTGAGTTATATTCGAATTAGCGCATGGCTCAGCGCAACAATGGACTATTTTGCTTCAAAAAATGCTGCCTCACTAGCTAAATACGATCATAACTCAGTTGTTTGCTAACCAATTTTCATAAATTTGGTGTCATTAGATGGCAAATAAAATTTTCTAAAAATTGTTATCCTTTATATTTTTTTGTAAAACGTACCGTTTTTTCGTTATTTCAACTTAAAAATTTTAAATGGCCGCCATTTTGAAATTTATTATTTAATCATGCTCATTATTTTTTCATAAACTAACCTTGACTAGATTCAGGTGCATACCAAGTTTCAAAAAAATTGATTCAAAAACTTGGGAGATAAAAAATATTTTGTTAAAAATACAAAATGGCGGATATCTGGTAAACAAAGCGTTTTTGGAAAAAATTTTATTCTTCATTTTATCTTTATTTTGACCCATATAACCTACTCCCGAAGTTTGGCACTTTACTTATGGGACACCCTGTATTGTTGTAAATTTAATCAGTTATTACATCCAAAATGTCTTATTGTTTTTTTGTTCTGATTTTTTAGGGGAAGACTTCTGAAGCCTTATCAAAACTAATATCACTCAAAGCAACCGACGCTGTCCTCGTATCTGTGGGGGAAGACTTTGAGATTCTGTCTGAGAAGATCATTTCAGTCGATATGGTCCAACGAGGAGACATCCTCAAGGTAATAATTTATTCTACAAATAAATTGTTTGTTTGATATCCTCTTTGATGTTTATCCATAAAAAAATCATATGATCTCTCTCAGGTCAAATCACGATCATAATTATTTTTTAACAACCTCTGACCTGTCATTTTTTCTTCAGTAGCAACTTCACAGTGTAAAAGAAACTCGGTCATCGAAGGCATAATTGTCTGGACCAGTCTCTCTTTAAGTTTCCAATAAAGAGCATATTTATTTCCTTTTTTTTAGCCTTATGCTCGCTTTTGTTGCCTTTTTAGTTTTTATTTATTGAGAAGAACTCAACTTTGTTATCCAGACCGAGCATGTAAGCATGTAAGCTAGCATGTTCACTGTTCAGCGTCTGCATTTTTAAACCTGGAATGTGCCATTGATTGCCTTTGAGCCTGTGCCTAGTGAATAGGTTTACTTACATTACTGGCATATTGTTTCTTTGCCAAGTTTTTTGCCTAAAAGGATTGTACCGTTCTTAACGTTTCGTTATTAGCTTATGCCATTGAACATGAAATGTAATAGACCACGTGAATAGATACAAGATCAGCTACATGTACATGTAATATAGTACAGAAACATGGCAAAGTTTACAAATAGCATGACTAGATTAGTAATAATAAAACATTTGATCTTAAATAGGTACCGACAATGTGGAATTTCAACTACAGCTTAACAAGACAGATAAAACTTATAATTTACATTAGACAAAGGTTAAGGTAAATCCAGATGAAGGCACTCAAAAAAGTTCATTAATATTATGGAATGGCCTGGATACTAAAACCTGTATAGAACATTTCTAAATTTACTAATACACACATATGCATATTTTCTGCCAGCAGATTGAACACTCTTTTACGTTAATGCTGTCTCACCAACTTTGAGGTCAAACTTAGCATATTAAAAGGTTCCTCCATTTACCACTTGTGTCTCACATTGTGGTGGTGGCCTTCACTTCTAAGTTTAAAATCAATTTAATTAATTATGACCTATATTTCATTCATTTGGAAGGACTGACCGAGGTCTCAAGGCACTTCAGTTATGGCATACGTTTGCTCTGATTGAACAAGAAACTAGGGATGTGTCGGTATTTGAAGTCGGTTCTCTGTACAACCGGTTCTTTGGAAAAGAATCGGTACTAAAAACCATCGCCTAAATGTCGATACTGGTTCTTTGGTACCCATGTTAATCGGTGGGAGTAACCACCAGTCGATTGCATGGTTTATCACCGTGGGCGCTGCACCAATACTTTTATTGGAAATCGATGATATTTTAAAAATATCTTTTTAATGTAGTCCTATTCTAAATTTATTTTAACATTTTTTTTACTCTTAATGTACTCTTTGACTATAATTTTCAAAAGTAATTGGAATGGGGTTATTTTCTATGGGAATTGTAAAACTATTAATGGGAATAAATTTCGACTCTGTTCTTTTTTTCACATAGTACATTATTATTGTATCTTACCTAATAACAATAGGTTAAATTATTAAAATAAAAAACTAGGTAATATTTAGATTTAGTGTAGGTTTGTAAGTACATTACAACATATCACTCTGTAACAAACAGCTGAGACCGATGGTAACAGTGCTGAGAACTGATCTTGTCAGGAACTGATCCTGTACTGACTTTTAAAAAATGTCACCGACACATCTCTACAAGAAACATAGATCATTCTCCAATGTCCTTCAGATCAT
This sequence comes from Flexamia atlantica, assembly GCA_035578135.1. Taxonomy (NCBI): domain Eukaryota; kingdom Metazoa; phylum Arthropoda; class Insecta; order Hemiptera; family Cicadellidae; genus Flexamia; species Flexamia atlantica. The sequence continues at coordinate 13,500,022 of JAQJVK010000010.1, forward strand.
GTCGGTCAGGACACAGATTGCTTTTACTAATTTCACACTTAGGCTCCCGAAACAACTTCGAGTAAAATAAAGGTACAATTGATGAGGATTATGCAAAATCAGTGTGTTTTCTTTTAGTTCAGACCATTTGAATTCGTAAAATAAAAAAAATCTGACCTGAAATGGAGATGGTATTGACCTTTAAGAGTGAATGTTTTTGTCAGTTTTTGGGTGAATCAGTGTCTTTCTCCTGAGGTCACAATCGGGTGTAGGCAGACCTGTGCCTAAAATAGCGAGTGTTAAATCGTTATTTCATTTCGATGTTTCAGGTCGTGCCGGGTGCAAAAGTTCCTGTCGACGGTAAAGTCATCCTCGGCAACTCCACATGTGACGAGTCTCTCATCACTGGAGAGTCCATGCCTGTTGTCAAGAAAAAAGGTATTACAACTACTATGTCACAAAATACTGCTCGAGATCGTTAAAAAAGAATTCCAATCACACTCTATCTCAACAGATTTGATTTCACATGAGGAATAATTTTTATTTATTTATTTATTTATTTACAATCATCTGTGACGCCATATGATGTATCAATTTTTAGACAAAATATATCGGACAAAGTACTGCACACATAAAAATAACCTCTGAGGCTGAGGCTAAAAGTGGAGATTGTTATACGTCCAGCTTAAATCTTATCTCTAAATCATTGTTTATATGACTTAATTATATAAACATAACTAGTCTAAACATCCATTTATTTTAGTTTTTGATCATTCCAAACTGAAAACCCCCTGCCGGGCCTGATGTGGCTTTTAGACTTGAGTAATAATGAATATCTTTATTGTCATAGACATAATATGCAAGCATAAATGACTGTCGAAGGCAATGGCAAAACATTGTCAGGTGATATTAAAATATTGCAGTGACCTTATGTATACAAGATTAATTTTTTAGCGTGACCCGGTGTGGTAATGGCATACTAAAATAAATAAATATATTATAACAACAAGGAACTGACCTTCCAAAAACCACTGGTACTGCTGGTACCACTGTACTGGTTTTTAGACTGGGGCATATGTGGGTTTGCCGCAGTTCTGGTATTTTTTGTTCTCTTGTGGCCGCTGTGTGCTTTGCTGGTCTGTGGTTATAGCTTTTTGTTCATCTGTGGATTTCATCACCGCTGTACGTCTGTCCGCAGGTAGTGTGGTGATCTGTGGATTTCATCACCGCTGTACCTCTGTTCGCAGGTAGCGTGGTGATCGGTGGATCCATCAACCAGAACGGGCTGCTGCTGATGGTGACGACCCACACCGGAGAGTCGACGGCTCTCGCACAGATCGTCAAGCTGGTGGAGGAGGCTCAGACATCCAAGGCTCCGATACAACAGCTGGCGGACAAGATCGCCGGCTACTTCGTCCCGTTCGTCATCTCTGTGTCGACCGTCACTGTCGTCACTTGGGCCGTGCTCGGGCATCTAGACATCAACTACTTGCCTCTGTCGGTAAGACTTCGTTCACCGGGGTGACATCCGTACGAACCCAAAGTGGGTCGTATAAATTATTGCTAAATTAAATTGGTATTAAAATATAATTGTGTGTTCAGAAGAAAAATTTTAAATTATATAGTCATAGTAAATAATTTTCAATGTATTTCAAAACATTGTAGTTTTTTTATATTACATCACCGATTTTTAATTTTTTTAAAATAAACCCACACCTAATTTAATAGATCATTCAAATTCAAATTTAAAAAGAATTACTCATGATTCGCACATGTATACATTGTTATATGCAACGAGTACAAATTTCGAATGGCGTTAATGGTATGTGTGTGGATATGTCAGGATGTTTAGGTATTAATGGTAATGTGTATTAAAATGATTAATAATTAAAAAGGATGGAATTTTAAAGTGCTGTATATTCATGCTGGTTTTATTTTATATTTTTTCACGTTCTGAATTTTGGTAATTTTAATATTGTCACTAGTTTAACGTAATGTTTAGATTGGTTTTGTCTCAGTGTTGTAGAGTTTGCTGTCGTTTTCTCTATATGTTAAGTCATACTTACTGCGCTGTCTTCATAAACATGTCTAAGTTCACTGCCGACACTCCAGAGATATTACAGTTTTCCATCTTCAGGGCAAAGAACACATACATAGTCGCACACAACACCCTGTGTACTTGTAATTAAAAGAACAAGTGATTGTTGTGCAGAAAATTTACGCCAAACTATCAAGTCAATAGTTTTATAGTTTCAATTGATATTTATATGTTATTTGAAAGCCCTTAACATGCAGATGTTCTCTTTTGGGTTACAAGCTGGTCTGTGGACATGCCCTCAAGAAGTACAGTTTTGGCTCATTTAAGTAATGTTCAAGAGTGAGACAAAATAAAAGTAGCATAACAGTTGCGAATAAAACAGATAACTGTCAAAATAATACTTCTGTAGCAAAAAACACACCAGTGGGTTTGCCGCTGATTTATTCTGCATAACTGTATGATTTAAATGTTCTTACGCTTTTGCAAAATAAATGCTATTATTATTGATTGCACTATACATCTTAAGACATTGCTTTAGCCGATGGAGAAGGAGGGATTGAACAGAGAAGAGATCATCTATCAATACGCCTTCCGCTGCGGACTCAGTGTGCTGGCCATAGCTTGTCCTTGTGCCCTGGGGCTGGCCACACCGACAGCTGTGATGGTGGGAACTGGCGTCGGAGCTCTCAATGGTATCCTCATCAAAGGCGCTGAGCCTCTAGAAAATGCACACAAGGTATCATTCAAAATGAATCAATTACAATTTATAATTTAGCCCAAGGATCTTTTCCGTTAATTCATTACCACTACATTTTTATCGCAATTCCATTTATTCTCTACCAAATTTTGATTTTCCATTTAGTTATGACAGGTTGGATCAGAATACATAGTCGGAACCTTAAATTGAGTGGAAAATATTTGTATAAGCGTAAAATAGAAAAAAATCATATTTCACACATTTTGTTTAGGTGATCAAATTGTTTTATATTTCCTCCCACGATCTAATATTTTTATATAGTACAGTTTAACTTGAAATGAGTATATAATTGTAGGAAAAAGTAAAAAATAAAAGTAGTAGATAGTTAGGCTGAGATAAGAAAGGCATCGTCATGGGTTTGGAGTGATCCTTGTGATGTTAATGTGATTTTAACCTAACCTAACCTAATTACTATTATGTTTTCCTACAATTATTATGTATCTGTTTCCATTTGAAGTTAAACTGTAAGATATAGAAAATGCTAGATCATGGTGGGGAGACATCAAACCATTACCATATGAGATAATGCCAGCAATGACTGATTTCCAGCGGATAACGGATACCACAGCAGACGTAAAAATGATTAGGAACAGTTTTTATAGAAATGGAACATTTATCAAGCGGTAGTGAATTAATGGAAATGAAAAGAAGTAGTGGTAGTGAATTAACAAAAACGATCCCAGCCATAAAATGTTTGGTGCCATCCATAAAAATATTTCTGCATGTTTATCTATGATTACATATCGACATACTTTGATCTGACTTGATGTGAGGTTTCATCCAACTGATTTATGTATGCATTTGAAATTCGCTGAATTTGCAGATTGTACAGTTAATGCAGATTGGTACCACTTTGCTATGAATAACCGAGTAATATATAAAGTGTTTTTTCTTACCTTAATTGATAAGTAGTCTTGTATTAACTTAACCTTTTCTGACAGATTCAAATAATATGTGTCGAAGAACTATTAAATTACTTTGGAATTTAATCTAAAAAGAGGCTCTTTATCCCTGCTACGGCTGTCCGCTCATACAATGTATTTTCTTATTTCGTAGGTGAAAAAGATTCTGCTGGACAAGACTGGAACCGTCACCTACGGGACTCCAATGGTCTCCCGCCTTTGTTTATTTGTTGACGACTCAATGTTTAATATCGCACAACTGCTTTGCATCGTTGGGACTGCAGAGATAAATAGCGAGCACCCGATTGCTTCAGGTATTCACAATGTACCTACAGTAATTTAATCACGTTATTGTTAGCATTAATGTTTTACTTCTATGAAATCTTTTAATAATAATAATAGTAATTATTATTATTATTATTTTATTTATTAAATACTCATGCAGATAAATATCAATACTTTAAGTTATCATTTTGATTACGCTATATAACGCTATATCGTGATTAACGTAATCACTATTGTAAACAGTGAAAAAAAGATTTTATTGGCGGAGACAGATTTTAAAGTTTTGCCGAAATGTCAACCTTATTTTAAACTTTACTGAATATTATTAGATTTGAGTCATCTGCATTGAGGCAAAGCTAATTTTTTATACCTGAATTGTTGTTTAACTGCTCCAGCTTACTTTTTATGCAATATAAATAATAAGGGACCCTGTATAGAAACCTGTGGGACCCCATGCTTTATAATTTCAGATTTAGATTTTAGTTTTTCATTTTTATTTTTGAAAATATGGGAAATGTCAGTATACTGCCTTTGATTTTAGAGATATGTTTGAAACCAAAGGGTGTTTTGTATTCCTAAATCTAATAGTTTTTGAAGTAAAATACTGTGATATGCTGTTGAATGCTTTTGAAAAAACTCATAAATACTCCTTCTACATTTTCTTTTTTAATTGATTACGAGATTAATTAAAAGAGATTACGTGAAGTCTATTAAGGTAGAACTAGTAGATCTATTTTGACAAAATCCATGTTATCCCTTGCCGAAAGTTATTTTTTTCAATGTGATTTCCTGATCCAGGAGTCCCAATCTGGATAACGACAAATCTGGATAGTTTGAATATGATAACAAAAGTGCATATTTCAGGATAAATATAATGATCGCTAAACTATTTTACTATCTTCTGCGATATTCCCGTCGTAGTCATCTGATTGTGGCAGACAACTTAGGTTGTAACATCTTATGTGATATCTCCCTTAATGTCATAGAAAATTGCATTGTTTTATCGTGACATAGATATTCAGTATTTCTGTTTTCTCATTGACACTATTTGTCTCCCGGCTGATGCGGCAGACGAACCTTGTCTGAATTGTGCAAAAATGAGCATCGCTGCTTTAAAGCATGGCAGTTAGATTCAAGGTATTGAACCTTTTTTTTAAGGTACGGGTCTGATCCAAAACTACTATGTTACAATTTTTCCTTGTTTTAGGCATAAACAATAATTCGCAAGCATGTTAAGGCACCGTTAAAACTGAGGTGTTTAAAACGCTGTACTCGGAAATCTTGCATTTTCTAATCGCCCCTGTATTCTCTACGCTGTGTTCTTTGGATGAATTTCTGTGACGTACATTGTAGTAGAGATTAAGATAAATTGTATCTGTTGAAGCAGTCTGTTTTACTTTATTTGTGCTAGAAAAAAACAAATTTTTTTGATTGATTGGTGAACCTTAATAGTTCTCTTCCAGGATTCAGATAATTCGAGTGCGGATAATCCGAGTTATACTGTATTTACAATGTTTTACAGCGATGGTGACATTCATCAAGGAGACGATCGACGCGGAAGTGACGGGTCGCTGCACCAACTTCCAGTCGGTGCCCGGCTGCGGCCTCAAGTGCTCCGTGTCCCACCTGGCGTCGATGCTGCGCGCCGCCGCCGCCTCCGAGAAAACTGCCAACTTCAACAACAAAAGCAGGTTAGAAATCGAGAAACAACGAAAGAAGGAAGAAAAACGTACTTTATTCTTCATAATATTTTTTAGACTAGTAGCGTAATCACATGGCTCTGTATACTTCCATATCATCAATGATTTCCTCCCCTCCTCAGCCGAACCCTCAAACTTAAGTGTCAATATGTTGCTCACCACCTGTACTGGCTAATTGATGCCAGGGACAGTCTGTATCGATGCAGCATCTGTGTAAATTTAATTTAATTTTCTAAATTATGCTTCAAGACTGCATCGACATCTCAGCTAAGAATAAATGACAAATGAATTGTAATATAAGGTTATGTATGTCGTTTGAGTAAGTATTAAAATTCATCAAGATTGGCTTCAAATAAATGAAAAAATGCCCATAAAATATTAAGTTGGTTTGATATTTTATTTGCGACAACAGGTGTAATGATAAACGAAGACTGTACTTTGAATAACACTGCTTCTAATTGCTGTAGCCATCAGGAGCTGTCATTGTTCTGGTAAGTCTATTGGCTGTCCGGATTGACCAGCTTCCTGTTCACCTTGATTCCTCCTTGTCTCTCTGGGAACTTTGATTCTTAGCTGAGCTTGGGTGCCCAGTCAGGTCTGAGTCCTGTGGGGAGTTGTGGATCGTCCTGCCTTGTCCATCTGGGAGGGGATGAGGGACCCTTATCTGACAAACTTCTAAGCCTCTGCTAGTCTGGAGGGTGAACCGACCTAGGTAAGACTCTTCACAACAAGGAGAGCTCCCAGGTGGAGGTTCTTGGGATGCTTGGGAGGTCTCGGGTTAGAGGGTAAGTCATCCCCGGAAGAGCCTGGAGAATGGGTTGGAAATCTTTCTCTCTTCCTTCAGGGGCGAGACTGACTGACCATATCATACCTTTCCCATCCTGACAATCCCTTCCTTCCGTAAACTGCACAATATCCCTAGGGAGACGTGCCTAGCTTGCAATGCTAGGGTTTCATCCCTCCAAACTCTAACAGTCTCTGAATGCTGGCTAAATAAAAACATTTCCATTTCATGTTTCACATTCCGAAAAGCCTCTCAAGTCACTATTTTCTTTCAGGTCATCTGAGAGCAAGGTGATTTTGAATGGTGTTATGGTAGACCTGCTGCCCCAAGTTCCTTCAGCCGCTTCCAAGTCCCTGCAACTCGAGCGTCTTCTCACCATCACATCTCCGGAAGGGACCGATCCCAACAACGTTTCATATGAGGCTAGTTTTCTTTGACTCACTTACATTTTCAGTAGTCTATGAATTAAATATTGTTTTACTTTCTCATTTTAACACTCAGTATGTGACCATTTCGGTTAATTTGAAGTTACGGCCTTAAAAATCTCTACGCTTACAATCTTGTGATGAGTATGATGTGATCCACGATCTTTTTCCTGGTAAAAGTAATAATTAGGCTACACAGTAGCAGGCCTCTCAGACATTATTTTTACTGATTCAATTTCTATCTCGAAAGTGGCTGTTCTTTCCTTAAATAATGATCATGCCTGAAATTTCAAATAGGTTGTCAGACTCTTTTCATTAAAAGAAATATAAAAATTAACTTTTAAATTTAGGCCTTTTATTTAAATTTTTTATGAAATTTCGGTCGAGATTAAGCTTATTGAAATAACTCGTCTATTTGTTTATTCAGGTTGTAATTGGCAACAGAGAGTGGATGGTGCGCAATGGCATAGAATTGCACACCGACACCGAACGCAAGATGGTCGAAGAAGAAGAACTAGGTCACACTGCTGTTTTGGTCGCTATCAATGGTTAGTAATGTGTATCATATTTTAGATTTTCTTTCATTATGCCGCTCTTTCAAAAAAAGGGACTCATTTCTTCCTGTTTACCAAACTAAAATAATGACCGAGACGGTTACCCAAGTGAAGCACTTGTTCAGTAAGTCAGAAATAGGTGGCTTGTCCCAGCCCCTCAATTGTGAGCAGTCATCTCTCTCTTGCCTACGTGACTATTGTCCTTACTCTACCTCACTGTCTTTTTACCACCTCTCAGATGTGACGCCTATGGATGGGCAGTTAAAAGTTAAAAAAAGAAAACAAATGATTTGTGCAAAAGACATGCTAGTAGGCAGGGTCTAATATTATTTTTTATTATATTTTTGGGCATCACCCACCTTAAGGTTTTTTATGCAACATTGCTTCCAGCGACGACAGTAGTTGTTGTCCTCTTGTCAGTTAAAATTTTTACACATATCAAAACACAAACACGAATAGCGAACGCCACATATAAGGCGTCAAAAAGTCTGTCAAAAAGAAAAAAAAAACAAGAAATAACCTAAAATTTCTAATATCTAATAAAGTGATAAAGTTTATAAATAGAAAACATTTTTAATTTAAGTAAAATAAATGAGGTTTTTACCAATGACGGTCAAAGTTAGGATTATCCTTATGGAAAACGGCAGGGAAATTCGAGTGCACATACCTATTTTGAATAGACGACAGGAGTAACTTGACTCAAACTTTTAAGTATTTTGCAAAACTTGGGTAAAAAAACTTGATGCTTGCATACATGCACACCTCAGGTATATCGACACAACTGTCAGAATCAGAAACTAAAAAGGGCTGTTGAAACATGCACTGTTAGAAAACCGTACTTGTCCATGGTCTTTGCCAAAAGTATGACTTGATTCTGTTTTGATTTTTGATTTTAGTTTGAATATTAACTGTCGATCACAGGTATCTTGGTGTCGATGTGGAGTGTGGCAGACATTGTGAAGCCCGAGGCTCATCTTGCTGTCTACTCTCTCAAACGCAGAGGACTGGAGGTGATTCTACTGACTGGGGACAATCGCAAGACTGCTGTTGCTATCGCACGACAGGTAACATTAGCTATCAATTGTCATATATTACTTCATGCACTGGTTTATTTACCTTTAGTCTTGTGATCTCAGCAGTTGCTATCGCACAGCAGGTAATATTAGCTATAAATTGTCATATATTTTCATACTATTACTGGTTTATTTACCTTCTGTCATGTGATCTCAGCTGTTGCTATCACACAACAGGTAACATAAGCAATCAGTTGTCAGATGTTACTTCATGCAAAGGTTTATTTACCTTTTGTCACGTGATCTCAAAGAGTCTAGACGCAACTGCCTTGCTGTATCCCCAGGGGTCTGACCAAAAAACTATTTTAGGGAATGTATTTATTTCTTTCCTAAATCTTCTGCATACTTTGATAAGTTAAGTGCTTAGGTGAGTCGTTGTTGTTCAAGGTAGTGCAGTCAATAATTTTTATAAAACTTTTTTCTTTTTTATATTCAATATGATAAGATAGTGATGAGGGATTAAAATGAATTATTTTGATATAAACTTACCGAACTACAGACGTCAAAAGTGTGAAAATAGGCCAAAAAGTCTCATTTTTCCTGTATCATTCACAAGGACACAGTTTAATCTGCAGAGCCTATATTTGGGAATTATTTGTGATTAATGAATGCCTAAAACCTAACATCAGAGAAATTTAAAAATAAATAAAAATATTTTCGCTGTTGTCGGAAAATATTCTTTTTCTCCCGTACTATAAGTGTTAATGCTTTATAAAGCATGTCACTTTGAATACCATACAATTTCCCAAAAAATCAAATTTTGATATTAAAATTTTTTTTTCTGGAATGATGCAAGAACAAACTTAACTTAGCACCAGCATAATTTGACTTGGTAACCCGCATTCAAAAAAAGAATGCTGCCAGGACTTTCATACAACACATCCTAGTCATATGTGCTGCTAAAAAATTGAGAAAAACTAAGAAAAATAAATGAGATTGCCCTGCCGCCTGGCAGAATAGTTTGTCTCTAATGGAGCCCACGTCTGACGTATTTGACAAAATCAAAATGATGGTGACGGTTACCTGGAGATGATTGATTCTTTTTAGAAGCTAGGATTGAAACTGGTTGGCTACAAGGTTGAAACAAGATCACTTGATAAGAGGTAAATAAGGCAGTAACCTTATTCCAACAAACACCCGGGTGTCCAGCAGGACTGGCCAATAAGTGCCGATAACGTGTGTTTGTTTGTTTTTCTAAATTTTACATGATGCCTGTAGAGTGCTGCAACCTAGTGAGGAGTCATTTAACTAAATGATCCGCAGGCTTGCAACATGGAATTGTAAAAATTCCCTATGATAACATTGCAGGTTTTCAATGAAAATAATTCCGAGCTGCCGAGTGTGAAAAGAATTCCGAGCTGAGGGGAGTAAGCCGACATGATGAATGCCGAGCTGACACGGAGTGGGGCTTGGCCATGCGACCGTTGGAACCAAGCCATAAGGAAATTAATTCGAACTGGCTACTGACTGCCTTGTGGCCTATCCTGCTGGCCTTGCAATCGCAAAGGGTCAAATTAATAAATTTTTAAACTAAGAAATTACCGATAGTTGTATATTGACTTTCAACAAAGTGCTTGTTAAACACTTTAATATTATACTCTGAAAATTAAAAAAATTATATTTCAGCCTAGAAGACATCGGACAACCCGGAGCCTCGAATCGGGGCTCGAAAATAACCGGGAGTAAACTGTATCGCTATTGCATCTGTTCAGGTCGGCATAAACCGAGTGTTTGCGGAGGTGCTGCCCTCCCACAAGGTGGCCAAGATACAGCACCTGCAGGAGAAGGGGTTCCGAGTAGCGATGGTGGGGGACGGCATCAACGACTCGCCGGCACTCGCCCAGGCCGACGTCGGCATTGCCATCTCCTCCGGCACCGACGTCGCTGTGGAGGCGGCCGACGTCGTCTTGATGAGAGTAAGAATAAGAATTATATTCACTCGATGGTCAGTTTATTTTTACATAGGTGAAAAGGCTAGCACAGAACATAATACATTGTCAAAAGCTTACAATAAAACATCGTCCTTAAAACTAATTTCCAGTGCAGAAAAATATTCTTTTTTTTCTTTTTTATTAAAAGAGGGTGGCGGCCTCTTTTTCACCTTGGCTTTGCCCCGCCCTCATAGACTATTGATCTGTGCGTGGACGTTATCAAGCAAAGTCAAGGAGTGAGCCGGTACAGTACTAGGGTGAACGGTACTGTTAAAAGTATGCGACAATCTCGAGTCTCGAACCTGCGACGCTTTGAGGCCCCAGTTTCGAGGCCGAGTGTGCTACGGACTGAGCCACCGACTCACTAATTCCTACTAATATAAAAAAAAATTATACTAACAAACATAAAACAGCCTTTCCAGACAACTAAACTATATAGGGGTGTGCGAGTATTTGAACCATCGAGCTCTCTAACTCGAGCTTTTCAGTATTCGGTTTAGCCCGAGACTTTTTAAAAAAGCTTGAAGTTCAAGCAGAGCTTTTGATACGAGAGTTCTTATCAGGAAGTTAATTATTGCGATCTATTTTTGGACATGTTAAACTGAAAGAACGATTCCTTCCCGAGAAAAACATTCACAAACAATATTCCTTGAAGTAATAAACAAAGAACATTGGCAGGTAACAAGAAACATTATCTCCAATTAGACTGAAAACAGAGAGTTTCAGCTAAATTTACTTGACCTTGGAGGGCAGTGAAATACAGCATAAAGGTTTTTTGTTTAGTTACTCTTTAACAACATGTAACATAAGATTCATTTTGGTCTTATTTTATTTATAAAAATAGACAAAAATATGAGCCGTCGTTTGTAGTTGTATGCAAGAAGTTTGTATGACTACATTTTGCAGTAGGAACTGTTTATCTCTTAATAAACACACACACTCAGACACATGCATACACACAGTCAGATAATAACAATGGACCGGGGGACAGGGGCTTAGGTGATGAGTAATCAAACTTCACCCTCCCCCCTGTCACCCCTGATAAGGATAATGACTAGGTTTTGGCGCTATTGCACCATTTTCAAGTAGGTGTTACTCAGTATATCAGGTTACTTACATTTTAAAAATATTCCATCGGTTGGATGAAAAAGTCTAAAGTCCGTAGATTAAAAACGAATAAGACAAATACAAACTCAAATTGATCACTAAGACTAGAAACTCAAAACGTTAATGGAACAGCCACAATGTCCCTTGAATTATAATGCGTAGGCCTACTTAATACTGTTATCGCAGCTGCCAGCATGGGGAAATTCTCCCCCCCCCCCAAATATTTGTTTGTATGTGTGTTGTTTGTTTTTAATCCATGGACTTTTTACATTGTCGGAATATTTTTAAAATGTAGCCTTATGTACTGACTAAAACTTACTTGAAAATGGCGCAGTGGTGCCAAAACCTGGTCTTGGGGAAAACACAACCAAGAATAACTGAAGACAAAAGGTAACCTATAACCATTATCATTTAGTCAAATCAGTTCAGGGGCAATCCAAAATGAAAATAACTAATTATAGGATGAAAATAAACTATTGCTGATTGTTGTTGTTATAAAATATAATATCATTCATGTATCATATTATAAAATAATAAGTTTAGTCATGAATAGTCCACAATTGGGACTGCTTTGTAAACATCTTTAATTTGTGAATTTCAAGAAGAAAAATAATCTTTTTTGACTGTTTTGAGTGGAAATTTGTAAATTTTGACTAGAAATAACCATTTTAAATCTTTTTCATTTAACAGCTTCTTTCAACTCTAGAAATCAATTTTGATGTGTTACTGGTCTAATCATGTAATTTTAACGTGAAGTATTGAGAACTTGAGGGATGAAAAAATAAATTGAGATTGTAAATTGATTGTTATTCTATATAAATCATTTTTATTTATAAGCCAGTTTTATTAATTTAATGTAACACAATACAAACTATTAAATGAAGCAAATATTGATCAGATAATTAATTTATTTTGGAGATGAGCTTTCTTATTTTGAGCTGGCGTTCACTTTAGGTATCTAAAAAATTAGTCAATTGCATCTTTTAAAATTAAAATCAAGCTGTCGATTCTTTTCTGAAGCTGAGTGTTCATGATCCTCAGCTGGTTTCTGTTGTGTTTGGCTCGTCTAAAAAAGCTCGAGCTTGAAAAATTTTGTAAAAGTTCGGCTAGTTTAAAAATCACTGTTTGCACACCCCTAAATCTATTTAAAATTTGAACTGAATAACAGATTTCTCAACTAAATATTACATTTTATTTATTAAATTCAATTTTAATATGTTCTCAAAACATAGTTTTACCTAACTATGGATTTTAAATTTCTTGGCAAATGCTGAAAAAGTTTCCTTTTCATACACAGTGGAGTTTTTTTTTTACCCCACCTATATAAAAAGAACAGTGGAGTTTTGGTTTTGGTTTTTGTTTTTTACCTGGAACAAACTCAAGATGTTTCAACTCAAACCATTAAGTAGACTCCATGTTTTTGATATTAAAAAAATATTTCATCTATAAATTCAAAAACATAAATAGCAATGTAAATATTACAGAATGACCTGTTGGATGTGATTGGATGCTTCGAGCTCTCCAGGAAGACTGTTCAGAGGATTCGCCTCAACTTCCTGTTCGCCAGCATGTACAACCTCGTTGGCATCCCCATCGCAGCGGGAGTCTTCAGCCCGTGGAACTTCACCCTTCAGGTAAAGACAGATATAGCTATTGTACTGCTTATTTAATAAATAAAGTAATCATTAAAGTTAATAATAAATGTGATGAAATTTCTGGAGTTAGTTAACACATTTGCTGCTGGCCGCTAGATGGCGCGGCTGCGCCAAGAGCTGAATTAGTGTGTGTGTTGCTACGTAACATTGCCTCTGTTACACTGAACTATGGTGAAAACAATAATGGTTATGTTGGATAGCAATGTTCACTATCAAAACGGTTTTGGACTTAGTACTTGGTGATTCTGATAGATAGCAGAATCACCTAGGTTGCAGTCGGTAAAGTAGTGTTGCTATTTAGCGAGAAAGAGGTGAGGCAAGCCCTTATATAAATGACCCTGGTGGTAATTTTTGGAAATAATGTTTTTTACTGTGGGAAAAGTATGTCCCCAAGAGCTGCAAGGAAATATAGAATGCTCATGAGGAGCTGGCTAATCCATGACAACGTTAAAAACAACAATGAACGATGCCGTTCCAGAACGTTCCTAGCTCTTGGCGCCATGTTCCCGGTGACGTTCCGGAACATCCGCAGCAGCGAACGTGATAAATAATAGCTTTTAAATTTTACTATCTTAGATATTTTTATCCTTATAGATTATCTTTTTGCATTTTTATTTTCCTTCTCTCCCCCCCCCAACAATAAAAAAAATATAAAACATAATGCAATACTGAAGTCTTGAAAGTGGAAATTAACTTGTTCAGCCCGACATGTGCCACCGGTGGTACACGGTGCATGTCATAATTTTCAAACTGATTAAAAGTAAGTTGCAATAAGACAAAACTAACTGAAGTTATAATTTTAATAAAATCTTAAAAATATCTATTGGTTACCTTGTTAAGGCAGGGTGTTTTTTTGTTTTTTTTTTTAAACAACCCAAATCTTTGTTTTATCAGTGAAGGATTATTCCCCCCCCCCCAAGATCCCCAGATTCGACCCCACCATATAATTTTTTTTGGGATACAGGAAAAGTAAGGCCTATGAAAACAATTCACAGGATACTCAGCACCTCAAAACAAACATGTCAAATTTAATGCAAGAAATTCAAAGACATACCTTGCAACACGTGTTCAGGAATTTGATGGAGAGAGCACAACTTTGCACAAATGCCAATGGCGGATTGTTTGAACATATGATGTAAACTAAATGTGATCAAACTTAAATAATAGGCTGAATAAAATGTAAAGATTAACAAAACAATACTTATTTCATTTATATGTGCATTATTCAATCTTAAAAATGAGTTACATTTTAAAGAAAGCACCCTGTACCTAAAATAGTTAATTTGAGTGAAATTCATAAATTTTAATAATGTACCATTGGTGGTGCACGTTGTCCGGTGGCCATACTGAAATCACTATGGGCCGACGTGTGCCACCGGTGGTACATGTATGCTTCGCTGATGGCGCGGCAGACGGCAAAGTGGCGAACAATACACTGGTAGTTATTGTAACTGCCTTATGAATAAAGTACTTCCCGGGCCTTCTGAAGACCCCTTCCGCCATTTTTGGTGTTTTTACATCACCTTTATCTTTTCAGGATATATTTTCTTTACCATAAATTTTACAGTTTTGCCACAGTGTGTCTATTACACAACCCTAAAGTACAAAAACACTAATAATATCACCCAGCAAAGCTCCGAAAGCGCTGTGAAAAAGCATTGAATCAAATGGGAACAGTGTGTCACTGGTGGTACACGTTGGAGTCTCGGAAACTTTGCACTACGCCTCCATTGGCACACATTGGGATTATGGTTCTTACAAAAACTGACTTTCGACTTCCGTCTGGCTGAATATTTTAATTGGTGTTTTATTGGATTATTTTAAATGAAATGTATTACCACACAACGCGTTAATAAGTTATGGTATACCTCTAATCTTCAAGTTAGGTTTACTGATGAACTTGTGTTTTCCAGCCGTGGATGGCTTCAGCTGCAATGGCTCTCAGTTCAGTGTCTGTCGTTGGTTCCTCTCTGATGCTTAAAATGTAAGTGACTATTTTATACTATTTTTAGTCATAGGTACTTAACCTAGTCTGTGTCCTTCTATGCAATGCCTGTCGTCAGATCTTCCCTAATGCTCAAAATCTGATAGATTATGTTTTTTTGCCATTTATGATTTATTTTCATCCAAAAAAAAACAAACAAATCTTACAAGTTAGGATTTGAAAGTGTGAAAGCTGAAATATATTATGTCATACGAGACGTTAATCAGTGCTGAAGGGAAATAATGTGTTTATATGAGAATCATCCCCCCTGAATCCACGGTTTGTGTCCTTAAATCAGTGAATGCGGAAAATTAACAGAAGAGATCAGTAGAGATCTGCAGTACCAGAAATATTAGGCCATAAGGTTCTTTTTTTGTACCTCAATTTTCGGTACAATTTCAAAGCCGGTACGGTACTAGGCCTACTACAGTTCAAAAGATTTCTCAAAAACAGTTTGATTTGACATTTAACAGAAAGTATGGATTTGAAATCAAAATTACTCAGACAAAAAATATTGAGCCTCTAAATTATTGAGAAAAATCTAATAATAGGCGAATCAATAGTAAAAATATCCGTAGGCCTAGCTTATCAGTAGGGGATAAAAACAAATTACAGATTTTACTTTTATTTAAGCAGGCTTGCTGTAATTAAAAGAAATTAAATACAAGCATATAAATATTATGAAGACAGGGCACACATAGCCTACCTACATGGTTAATATTGATAACAATTACTATGCATTTACATACTAAGCTTATTAAGTTGTAAGATTAAGTAAAAATAAATTTAAAAGTAATTGTTAAAACTGCACCACTTGTATATACTATTAAAAAAAACACCATGTGTCTATTATCATTAGGTAAGAAATCTCTGGAGTTAGAGGCCTGCATAGATTGTATACTTACTTGTCAAAAGGCATGTCAAGGCTTTGTATATGGCATGTCAAAAGGTTATAGTTATCTTTTCCACAGCAAATATTTATATATTAAGAGTGTCATGTGGGTAATGTGGGACGTCCTCTTTACGCCGCTACGTGTCACGCAGTAATTTAAGCGAAAGCAAGAAAGACACTTTACATCTAAAATACGTACAAAATGTTCCTACAATGCAGTTTTTGATTCACAAATAACTAATACAATTACAGTTACATCCATCGCAGCTGAATGTGCCAGTTTGAGGTTTAGTCAAGCTCAGTCGAATCAAAACAGTTTCGGAAGCGCTGTAGCAGTGATCTTGATTGGCTGGAGTACGTAGTGTAACAATGCAAACAGCTGGCTAGCGTGAAAGTAAACACAGACGATCTTAAGAGACTTTATTGCTTGCTCCTTAGTAAACAGCTATTTTACGATTAGTTTTTAGTGCGTAAACTGACACTTTACACACTGTTGTAGGAAAACAATAATTATGAATGAAATGAAAAAATGAAATGAAATAGATTTTTATTGATCTGTAACACATACAGTAAAGGAATACATAAATGGACACTACATTAACTAAACTTACTAATTTTTTACATAAACAGTTCTTACTTATAGAACATAACATAAAATAAAACATAAAATAAATTATATTCCTTAGATATATTTTTTTTTAAACTACATTTAGATCAATATCTCTTTGTCCCTAGGTTAAAAACCTGTTCGGGACATTGGTCATCTTAGAACTAATTTACAGAGCTTTGAGTGGAGGGTCGGTCTACTCAAACATTAAAAAAATAACACCCAGTTTCACTGCAACTATTTAATATTTAAACTAAACAAAATTGGGCACAATGATCTATAGACTAATTTTACATTTAATTGTATTTTAAGCATAGAATTAAAAGGAGATATATATTTAATTTATTTTATTCCACATTAGAAAAACAATGTGCACGCGTTGCTATCCAGTAAAAACCCCTTTAACTCCTTGAGGTATTTATTTTTTCTCTTTATTATTTGTAAATCTCGCGGCAGACTATTAAAAAATGTTGGTGCTAGGTATGAATAAAACTTTTTGTATATTGTTAGATTGGGCTTGGGTACTGGGGCGTTGATATTTTTTAGTACTCTTGGTTTACTGTCATCAAATTGATTCCCACTTCTTAGAAAAAAAATCTTTAAAACTTTAAAAACATACAAATTACGAAGTGTTAAAACTTTTAAATTTTTAAATAAAGCTTCTGTATGTTCAAGCCGGGGTCTTTTACACGTGATTCTTATAAAACATTTTTGAAGTATAATAAGTGGTTTTATATTAGTGTAATAACATCCGCCCCATACCGCTAAACCATATTCTAGTTTTGAATTTACTAGTGCATAGTGAACTGTTCTCATTAACTCAGTTTTACAAAGCTGCTTCAACATAAACATTATTCTGATGTACTTTAATAATTTTATTTTTACATAATCTATATGATGCTTCCAAGTTAATTTTGAGTCTACATTCAATCCTAAGTATTTTATCACTTCGACTTGCTCTATTTCTGGGCATGTGCAATTGGGAGTAATACACGATATTTCATGGTATTTTACAGAAGAGAGTACACATTGTTTTTGTAATGTAAAAATCATATATTTTGTTTTAGGACTCATAATCATGAAGTTATTAGTAAACCAGTACCTTAATAAGTTGATATCGTATTGAAGATTATTTTTTAATTCATTCACAGAAGCAGCCCTATAAAATAAAGCCGTATCATCGGCATATGATACTAAGTTTCCCTTAAAATTTCCATTACATAAATTAAAAACAGCGGACCGGAAAGAACCGAACCTTGCGGAATGCCGTGAAGCACTTCCGCTGACTCGCTTAGTTGCCCCTCAACTTTGGTACACTGCGAGCGTCCCGTCAGGTAACTGGCGAACCACTGATGTGCCACGCCGCGCACCCCCGCGTCGTACAAACGCGATAGGAGCACAGAGTGGTCGACCGTGTCGAACGCTTTCATTACGTCAACAAAAAGTCCGGCGCAGTACATTCCGTCATTGATGCCACCGTAAACCTTTTCCATGAAATTTAATAATGCATCTCCTGTGCTCAGTTTACTTCTAAAACCAAATTGGTGCACGCTAAAGTAGTTTTTGGTGTTCAAAAACTTAACAAGTCTTTCTTTTATTATTTTCTCTATTATCTTAGAAAAAATCGATAACAATGCTATCGGCCTATAATTGTTTGCAGATAAGCGGTCTGATTTCTTGTATAACGGAATTACAATGGCATGTTTTAAGTCTTTCGGAAATTCACCCGTATTCATGCTTTTATTGATTAAATATTCTAGATGCCCTACAATGTTATCTGCAACATTCTTGACTAAAACGGGAGTTATATTATCATGTTATGTTGAATTGTTACACCATTACCTGAATAAAAA
Source organism: Flexamia atlantica (assembly GCA_035578135.1). Classification (NCBI taxonomy): domain Eukaryota; kingdom Metazoa; phylum Arthropoda; class Insecta; order Hemiptera; family Cicadellidae; genus Flexamia; species Flexamia atlantica. The sequence goes on from JAQJVK010000010.1 coordinate 13,518,548, forward strand.
CTGACTGGAATGACAAAGTAGTTATTTTTTGTACTGTTATTAAAAGCAATATTTACATTAATATCTGTCAAATAAATACGATCAGTCATGGAGCTCAGTACACGCACGGCATTTTGAAGTTATGAGGTTTTGTGTCTCCACAAACTACACGAAGTACAAAGTAGGCATACACATTGTGGCAGATGGTTCAATACAAGCCCAGACAGGACGAGACTAGGTGATTGTGAGATCGTACATTGTGCGATCAGCATACCTCATTCTAATTCGCTCAGATAAGCCCGAGACTCGCACTCGCACTCTGTTCCAGCGAGAGTATACTTTTGTCATTACATAACGAGAAGGCATATCTTGTCTGCCGCAGTGTATTCCCTCTGTTCCCAGGCATTGTTAAACATAATACCTAAAATATATTGCTCAAATTGCAAATGTTTTGATGTTTACGAACTAATTCGCTGTTTTTTAATTTATAAAAAAATAAAAAAAGAGGGTTGGCCTCTTCTTATCTTGCATTTCCCTCCCCCCCCCCCCCCCCCGCATGGGCCTCAGGCCTGTGCGTGGAAGTTATCAAGCAAAGCAAGGAGTGAGCCGGTACAGTACAAGGGTGAACAGTACTGCTACAAGTATGCGACATCATCAGGTCTCGATCCTCGACGCTGCCGTCAAAGTTCTGAGGCTGAGTGCGCTACTGTGCCACCGACTCACTTAAAAAAACACACTAAAATTCACGCTGTTTTAAGTTTTTTAAAAAGGTCGCGGTTGGAAGCTTATGGAATTGTTATTTTCGTTATGTAATTGGTTATGTCATTTTGGTCTTATTGGTAATTTTACCATGAAATTACAATCATTTCCCTTGCGTGATTGAATGGTAGTTAAGAAATTTGGGGGATCAGTTGCCAGTCAGTACTAAGGGACGGACAAGGCATTTAGCTACATCGATGTTCAATGTTGTTGTTATGTTTAGTTTTTAGATCATGATTAATACTTGTTAACACTCAACAGTTAAGGAACATATATAATCAAAGAAAATAATTTAAATATGAAATAATTAAGGGAGGATAATTTAACGTGATTCCTCATTCGTAGTACTAAATCGACTTTTTACCACCCGATTAGGCTGTACTGAACCGTTGTTGGTACCCAATATCAAGGGCTACTTTAAAAAAATTGTTGTAACATTTTCATTTTAAGGGGTAGGAATATGAGAAAAAACATATAATTGTACAGTTCGATTAGTTCTTTTGGTCGCTACATTTGAAAAAAATTATGTACTTTGAGCAGTAAAAAATTAAAATGGCGGCTATCAAAATAGCCCTGGCCAGGGGCTACTTTGTAAATTGAACTTAGACGCCTTGTCACAATGAAACTACTTGTTCACACATTCACTGCTGAAGTAAGGGATATTGGGCAACCTACGTGCTAAACATTTTTTATGCATGATCACTAACCTTTGAATTGTTTGGACGGGAATGTTCTTTTTGTCAAAAAAGCTCAGTTTTGCCAAATTTTGATAGCCTCATTTCCGCTCCGCACATGTGCGTGATGAGCACTCAAAAATATATTGTTTGTAGATCACACACTCAATAATATTAGGATTATGTTATAACCCTAATAAGATGTAAAAGTGAATAAAAAAACACAAAAAGTGATTATTATTGTTTTACTTATATCAATGTAAATATAACCATCTATTTTGTATACACAGGGTGTCTATAAATGAACCCTGGGATTTTAAAAATTCATATATTAATAACTATAGAAGATAGCAACATGTAGTTAATTTCTCGAAATGAGTAGCTCATCAAGTTTTACTCATAAAAATTGGGAATGTTTTCGTCAAGAGGTGGCAGTGCTGTGAAGCGTTGACCTTGAAACAACGTAGCGCGGCTGTCGGTGCGATCTGGATTCCCGCGATGTGGTGACCTCAGCAAAATTCTCAATGCGTTATTGGCTTATAGAAACTAAATCTGTTTTCACGGTACAAAGAAACTTTCGAGAATTCTTTATGTTGAACATCCCAGGCAACTTATAATCAGTTCTTTGGCAACTGACCCCCAGGCATGCTGGCTAGGACATGGGAAGAGTTGGAATATCGTTGCGATGTATGCCATGCCACTCAGGGAGCTCATATTGAAATTTATTAAATTTCTATAAAACTTGAAAATGCAAACTTCCCAACCATGTAAAAAATGTACAAGTACAAGGGTGTACTTAATGCTTAATACCTAATATAGTAAAAACTTATATTAAACAATTATATAAGTTTTTTACTTCATTAAAATATTTTGCCTCAATACTCCGGAGTTCTTTTATAGACACCCTGTATTAACTATCCCTCCCACCAACCCAATGTTCCAGTTTACTTGCCTAAATAGGCGGTATTCTGGTTCCGCACATGCTGCGCTGTATAACATGCTGCTAACTGTCAAGAATCGTATACAGAAATTCCAAATTGAAATTATATCACAAGTAATTAGTAGTTATAGTGGTAGTTTAAAATTTATTAGAATAAAGGTTATACAAACTTTTAACGAATCGTTTTACGTTTCTAAATAAATACTACAGTTTGAGTCAGATGTCGTGGCCGCTTCGCCAAGTGCTTTCTTTTGATAATCAGGGTATAGAGGTAGTGGATTTAGTGATTTTGGTATCGAGTGTACTTAAAATCAGTGGCGGACGGTCCATGAGGACTCTTGGACGTCGTCCCCTCCTAAGATTTTTAAATATACTGAATTGAATTAACTTACATCTGTATCCGATAAATGTGTAAAACTACTAATTTTCATTTAACTGACTATTAATGATAAATTCATTTCAATGCAGTTCAATGCAGTTGCATTGATACAATTTGCAAAAGTATTCAGGAATCAACTGCTATTGCACGTATATCTCGTGGTCGTTGGCCAGAGCGTCCCAGTCCTAGCGCATGCTATCTTATGGCAAACACAGCGGACAGTATTGAGAGTGATCTGACGTCATTGCCGAGTCGTGTCATACGCCGTCTGGGGCTGCGTCCGAAAATGTGCGCGCACATCAGTAATCAGTGCAGTCACCACAATCTCGTAAGGGCAATAAGAAGCTGAACCTTTGCTGCTCTTATGATTGCACGATTCATGTTGGTGCAACTGTTGCTTATTTGTTTTAGTAACCATAGCAACCCACCAATCTCTCTAACCTCTAAACCGTAACCTAAATGGTGAGGTATGGGAGGTGAAGTGAGGTTATTTGTTTACATGCTGTGTTTCATGTATTTTACTTCCAATGCATCGGTAATTAAGGATGTTGACAAGTGATTGTTGTTATTTAAATATTGAATTCAGTGGATATTGGTAATATTGCTGACCTTGAAATTGTGAATAGCAATAAAAGGTAGGTGTAATACACAAAAACCATAATGCTCTTTTAGTAGTTATTAGTGGGTGAGTCCTCCTGTTCATTTAACCCACCAGCCGCCACTGCTTAAAACAGCCTTGTTTCAACTCAAACTAAATCAACTGTATCCTTCCCCTCCTCTTCCTCTGTCGCCGCCACCATGCTCCAAGTGTCTACTGATGCTACCTTGGTGCGCCGCCGCTACAAACCGCTGTTGTGATCCTGGCTTTAGGGGACAAACAGTAGATTATTATTCATTTAAAACATTAATCTCTGAGATTATTTTTTATCTGAATGAATTTAATAAAGTGAATACTATCAGCACCTTGATTGTTGGGAAAAGTTTCCTCAAGCAGTCTCAGGAGTATTCTATTTATATTCTATTTTGTTCCTGAATCATTATGCACTGCAGAAAAAAATTTAAAATGTTAAATTTATTTCAGTCCTTTTTTAAAATCTTTAACCTATCGGGTATATACTAAACACAATTAGATTTATTTGTGTTCGATTGTAAGTTGTTTCTTAAAATCATTAATTATAAAATTCACGTCGATGTTTACTTTAGACATTTAGTCATTTCTACAAGTTTACATAGTTAACACAAAGTGGTTCTTGAAGAGTTAATGAGTTGATTATCACTAATTATCTCTGTATAGCCTCAGGTATAAATTAACCTTCTCCGCATATTAATTATTTGTAGCCGAAGACAGAAGTGTCCTTCAGATTATTTGCTAAAGCTAAAGAATATTTTTCCAGTCACAGTTCTTGAACAGTTTTACATTTTTACGCGCTGGACTGGCTCTTGCTAGTTTGATCAAAATGATTTTTGTGCTCCTTGAACACGTCTGTTTATGATCCCTAAAACATGACCTAATATGCACTTTAATTTAAAAACTACGAAAATCAATCTACATGTCAAAAAAATTGTAACAATGATGTACCCTGTTGCAGCAGACCTGCATACTCAGCGAATTTCAAATTCTTATATAAATCATTTTCGGAGCCACGAATAAAAATCTACCTTTTTATGTGACGGATCCAAGATGGCAGCCAAAATTGGGTACCCACTCAAAATGAAGTATTAACTACCCAACAATGTTTGGGGGTGATGTGGGATTGATATTTGAAAAAATACAGGAAAAAGTTAGGGGGGGACTATCATGGGACACCCGGTATAAAAAATGTACATTAAATATTTCCTACATTACTCAAACCAGACGCTACACGAAGTTCATCAATGTACGGCTTTTAACGGCAGAGTTAAAAGGATCTTGTAAATAAATTAGTAACGTAATTAATATTAACCATAGGCATCTCAGATTTTGATCTAGTGTTGCTAAGAAACTTGACTGAAGATCCTCCTCAGGAAATTTTCCTCTGATGCTCTTTAGAAGAGTTATTTTGATTCAAACATAGGTAATAGCATTTCTAATTTGTAAATCATGTTTTTATTAATATAACTCAAAACATAAACTGCAGGGAGGAGGTTACAAGTTACATAAAACTTGTACTACAAACTTAATTGACTGATTATTAGCTTTTTAAGTACAATTCTGAAAATCCTTGTAAAACAACATTCCTCAAGTTTACATGTTACAAAAAAAACAACGTACTAAAACAACAACAACAATGCAACATACAACACACAACAACAACAACAACATATTTCAAGCCAACATAGCGAGATTTGACATGTTTTTGTAAGCTCCATAAGAATTACATGGGAAATGAGTATGCAGGTTTGCTGCTACAGGTATATTAAAACTGGGTGGTTTTAATTCAATATTTAGTAGATCTGAACTAGAAGAAGCCATTTACCAAGTCTTAAGATATGTTGAGAAATAAGCGGGATATAGAATTTTACTTATTTCCCATAAGGTTAACATTGGGACAACATACTGGGTTTACCACTTTCAATATCTCGGTAACCAATGGACATAGAGCAGTGATTCAAGGTACTAAATTGTTTGTTTCTTTGAGCTGAACTCAATGGTTCTAACCAAAATTGGATTATTTTTATTTTTCTATATAAAAAACCCATTTTTGGGGGGGTTTATCCCCCTTTACCCCCCCTTCCGGTGGTTCGATCGGGCTGATTTACAAACTCGTCCAATTGATTACCACTTTACATGTCTGTACCAAATTTCATAAAGATAGGACCATTTTTACGACCGCTATCAAGCTAACAGACACATAGGTATATCTCTATATATATAAAAGCCAAAACCCATTGACTGACTGACTGACTGACTGATCACAGTTTCTCAAAAACTATAAGACTTAGAACAATGAAACTTGGCACAAATATTCTTTACAGGGTCTAGATGCGTGCTAATAAAGGATTTTGCAATATTTTCTCTCAAAGGGCTTGAATGTGATATATTATGAAATTCAAAATGGCGGCCATTTTTAGCTTTCATAGCTTATTTTCTCATAAACTACAATAGTTTGGGCCATGAAACTTGACACAAATGTTCTTTATAGGCACTAGATGTGAATAACGAAAAGGTTTTTAAAATTTTCTCTCTCTGATGGCTAAAATAGAGTTTATTATAAAATTTAAAATGGCGGCTATTTCAGTTTTTAAAACTATGGATGGAAGGCCTATACAATATTTTCAGGAGATAGAAAAAGTACGACATTTCATTTCATTTCGAGTATATGTATATCCACTAGAAATGGAGTTTCAGAATAAAAATTAATTAGGTGATGAAGATTTAAATTACAAAAATATACCATTACAACAATAATTTTGCCTTATCGATAGGTTAGAGACCCAATCTTCAATGTGATTGAGAAAGGTTTGGGAAATATGTTTTTGGCCAAGGCACTTAGGCCTACCGTCTACTTTTTCTTACAGTTTTCTGCCTATTTTCAAAAACGTACTAAATTCATATCGATGTTAAGTCGAAAAGCCGCCCTTAGCGTAATTTTTGTTTTATATATCCCGGTTTATTTCTCATTCTCTGTATTGGCAAATGGGAGAAAGCTAATTCATACTATTTGCTAATCATGGGGGAAAATTTTTAGAGGAAACGTTACACCTTCTCACTTCAATCTAGGGTGGAATTAATAGCTGACCTTAAGGGTGTAATTGTACGCCAATGGCCCACAACCCAAATCAGTCAATTTGATAACTTTTCCTTAAAACTGCTCATAGCATAATATGAGTAGATTAAAAATTTGTCATTTTTTCAGCGGGCGAAGCTGCGGGTATATCTGCTAGTATATTATAAATTCGAACGAATGGTGTTTTTTGCTTCTGGGGGCCCCAAAACGAAAAGTTATCATGGTCTCGGGCTTAGGTCTTACCATGAGACCTACAGTAATAGCTTCTTCCCTATAGGGGAAATTCACTAAAAGCAAAATACATTTTTTGATGTTAAGTTTTTACTGCCACGTGGACCCTCCGCTTCCAATAATCACGTCATAAGATGAGATTTTTCTTTCTTGAGGATATTAGATTTTTTAATTGAAATAACCAGTTGACCAATTAGTTAAACAAAGTTGCATAACAAGTTTCATCAAGATATGCCTAGAGAAAGAAAAATGTATTCCTTGTTGATATTGTGTATTATGATTTTAAGTGAAAATTATTTTATCGCTTAAACTATTTTAGGTATCATAGAAGTTGTAACAACATATTGTTATCTGAATTCAATAATATTAATGAAGAGCTCGTTAATTTTATTTAATAATTTAAAAGTTAAATTCCCCAATGGCCGTCGACCTGCATACTCTGCGTATTTTTGTTGAAATGCTTAAATACTGAATACAAAAACGAAAATAATTGAATATCTTCTAGATTTCTCTGTTCCAGCTTCCCAAATAAGGTGCTGCAATATCTGGTTAATCTTTAGAACTACCGTAGGCTTCCTCATATCAGGACAACTTTTACCGGACATCCATTTAACCAAACTACACTGTACGGAAGTGATATTTTTTCAACTGGATGACTTATCTACACAGCAAATTTTATGTATTATCTGTTTTCATTAAAATCGTTAGCTACACATCTAAGAATGGCAACAATAAGTTGCTTAATTACTGAAAACAAAACTTTATAATCTGCTCTTTTAAATGGTATAAGTTTTGTTGGTCGAGTATTGAAAGTGACTATGAACAATTAAAAGTGTGACATTATTTTTGGGACACAAGATATTTGCGGGCCAGGTGGGGGCGAATGGAAAAAATTTGGATTTCTGTAAAAGTGCAGAAAAAATAGACGCCCTCTAGCTCAAGGACAAAATGTGTTGGCCTACTCCTATCTCTCACTTCTCTTCTTCCCTTTATAGGATACTTGAAGACTATCCGTTCTAACAGCGTCATTCCAGGCTCTCTTTCAAACAGCATATAATGTTTCCATGTTTCCATGTTGTATAGCAGCTAACATTTGCTCATTGTAATTTATAATCTCAAATACTACTGTTCATTCTTTCTCCGGCAATGACTCCTACGCTGCTAACCATCTCATATGATAGTTTCAACATATGATATTGGTTTTATTTTTTTTTAAAGAGGGTGGTGGCCTCTTTTTACCTTGCATTTGCCCCCCCCACATGGGCCTCAGGCCTGTGCATGGAAGTTATCAAGCAAACCCAAGGAGTGAGCCGGTACAGTACAAGGATGAACAGTACTGCTAAAAATTTGCGGCATCATCGGGACTCGATCCTGCGACGCTGCCGCCACAGAACCGGGGCCAAGTGCACTACCAACTGCGCCTCCAACTCACTAAACACAATGTTTGACAATCAACAAACGTTGGCTGTTGGATGTTGTTGGCTGTAGAACAATCTTTTCAGAAAAGTACCCCCTCTTCACCCCACACCTTGCAACTAGCTGACTGCCATAGTGCGAAAACTATACATTGTATGTTGAAGAAGTCAAAATTTTAATTTTTAATTTTCGCTCCATGATCAAACCTCAAAATTAATATAGTATTGGCTCTATTCGGTCAACTGTCATTGGTTAAGTCAGTTGCTGATTACACGCTTATATCACATATAAACTTTGAAGAAATCTTGGATGGTAACGATTTTATATTATTTTATTTCTTTTTTTTAATACTGAAATGTCAGTAGCTGTCAAAGCGCAAGATGTTTAAACTCTTGGAAAATCACAGTAAGCCCTTGTGAACGGGAACGACACACATCTTGATGTTTTTGTTTCAACATTACAAAAACATTTAAAAATTAATACATTTTTTACATATCTCCTTTTACATTCAATGACAAATAAGAAAGAACTAAGACTAAGTATGTAAGCTTGTTAAATGTAAGCTTGTTGTAATATAAGTGGAACAAAATCCTTTGGATGGATATAATCAAAACTTAAGTTTGGCCAGCTTGTGTTCTGGGCTGATGGTAGACTTTCAAGTTTAAAATCAATTTTCTATGAACAATAAAATAGAAATTACGATTGCTAAGGTAAGACTTTGGATATTATATTTATAAGCAATCTAGTAGCTATGTGCCAGTAGCCGAGATATATACGCATTATTTGCCGGTTGGGAGCTCAAATAATACGCACGTAGTTACAAAAATCTAACTTTATTAATACAATTTAACTGTTTAATTTCAAACTAACATGTGAGCAGTTATCATTTATGAAAATTTATACAAAACTTCAGATTATACTAATTAGAGGCCTAATTAATTTTGGGGGACAGAGAACGCGCGAATCGCGGCATAGGCCGACCGACGCGGCGCGGTGGCGGCGCAACGCGACGCGGCGCGGACAGCGCACACGCACTCCCGAGTCAACTCTCCGACTGTCTGTTTCTAGGCTTAGCGGCAACGACCCGCTGACGCAGCTTGACCCATGAACCATGCTGACAATCAGCATCAGCATTCCCACATGAGTGCCTTACTGCGTTCTTGATTTTATTTTAATAACTTTCTGTACAATTGTCCAAGAGACCCAATGTCAGTCTCTGGGCCCACTATCAATAAACTAGGGCTGGCAATCCTTTCATGCATGAAGGATTATTACCTTCAACAAACCATTAACCATAATATGTGGTGTCCTAATTTAAGGAGCTAACCACAAAATACAGTTTTTGGGGTGGGTCGTCACAGCTAAAATAAATAACAAAAATACTTCTTGACAAATCTTATTTAATCTAATCTAATCTACAGTCAGTCTTTCAGATTGATTGTAGGATTGGCAGAAACTGACTGGCAAATCATTGTTTAGTGAATGTCCACACTTACATTTCAATTCAGTTGACTTCATTGTTCTGAATTGACCTTTGAACTAATGCAATGACTTCACTTTAATGTCTTCTACATTAACTTGCAGTAAATTTACATTTTCTGTCACCACTGAACACCTTACCTCGATTTAGTCACTACTTACATATCTTGTCTGCAAAATAAAAAAAAAACTTATGGAATGAATAAGCATTGAACAATTCCTAATCCCTCTAAATTTTTTAAATTTTATGATATTACCTTTTCTTGGTAAAGTTTTAATACTAAGGTAAAATTTCTTGTTTATTTTTATGTTTGAGTTAAAATTTTCAATACCGTATCAATTTTTTTAAGCTGTTTTAAAAGGCAATACAAGTAACAGCACAACTATTCCTAAAAGAATCTTTGTGCATTCTTAGAAAGGATTTTAAAATATTTTCTTTCAAAAGGCTAAAATAGGAACATTACAAGATTCAAAATGGTGGCCTTTTCAGTTTTTAAAGCTATGATTAAAAAATATGGACGGAAGGTCCATGAAATATTTTCAAAAGACAAAGTTTTTACAAAATTCAATCTCCTAAAACAATAAACTGTACAAAAACTATTACAGCCATCCGCTTTACATTTGTCAGATACCACTTAGACTACTCACATTTTACGGACCACCTAAATGTGAGTAGTCTAAAACTAGAATCTCGAAACTGCTTGGACATTATAATCAAAGTACAAAGCATGAACGGGGTTTTCAGAATGAAAATCTTTTGTAGGTTTTGGGTGGCTGATATGATTTAAGTTCCTAAAAATAGACTCTATCTGCCATACATTTTCCCTTACAGCTGCTAAATGAGTGATCTGATCATCAGTGTGATTGAGAAATATTTTGGGGAAAAAGGCTACCACATCCCTCTATCACATGACAGATCATTTTGAAGGGCTTGATAAAAGAAAAGAATGGTGAAAATTAAAGGTCTGTGTTTTGATCATGGCAAATAAAACCATGGCAAATCAAAGATTGCATTTTTACTACAGGATTTAACGTGGCATTTATTGAAGTTCCTATATCTTGAGAATTAAGCAGAATTTAAAAGAATGGATTACAGCATTGAAGTCAGCATAAACGTCCAGTTTTAAATGATGGATCGCAAATCAGGCTTTACATTTGGAAAAAAACACATTTGCCTTCGTTATTGCAGATCCAAGATGGAGCTGAAAATTTCAAACTAGTCAAAATCAAGGAAATATGAATCCTTGGAGACTATAATATCATTAATTAGTAAAATAATAACAAAGGGCATCATTTTAACATTGTAATATGTTAAATTAAATTATATTGTAAAAATTGATTACAAACATTGATTAACTTTGATTTTCCACAAAATCGCATAGAATTAACTTAGATAACTCTATTTCTCACAATTTCTTCTTTTATGAAAGCCTAAAAAATTATTTATTATTTTGTGGGGATTATATTTAAAAGTTGTTGACTTAAATCGGAAAGAGGGGGTGGAATTTTTTTAAATGTCAAAAACTTTTTCATTAATACTCTTGATGTTCCCCAAAGTTAATCTTTTAATCTCCTATGAATAAAAAATTTAATAGGGGAAGGGAAATTTCTCACCAAAAATGATTCCACTATTATCATTAGCTATGGTAGCTTAAAATAATATAATATAACTAGGTCTATTCTCAGTATTCACCCCAGTCCGGTACGGTATTTTGCATTTTCGATACGTAATTTTCAGTCCTGTTTTGTCTGTAGTTTTGGTCTTTTTGTATTAACGATGTCATTGCCAAAACTCGTTTTATGGTAGCTTAATGTTGAGTTCCTTTTGGTTTTTAAAACACTAATCCTCTTTAGGTGAATGTAAAATAATGAATATTCATCAACTAGTTTTTTTATGATCTTAGATTGAACGTTTGAGAATATGTGTTTTACCAGTTTTTGAAGTAAGTTCAAATTTCTGGATAATTCAAATTCTTCATCGGTCCCTCGAAGTCTGAATTATCCAATTTCCTCTGCACTCCTCTCGTCAGTTAGTTTCAGTGTGGTCAAAGTAAACACCATAAACTTAAATTCAGTACAGATTTATTATTGGCACATAAAACGGGAATGGACTTTGTACATGATCACATTTATTTTTATTTTTAAGGAGAATGGATAACCTACAGTACAATACAATTTCCTAACTATACACTGGTAACAAAAAATCACATGTTAAGGATGTAAATGTTAAAAGAAGGGAGTCTAATCAAGCCCTGTAATAAAGTTGTGGTTCATGGAAGGATAAAAATTACTTTGAGTCATATTCACGCTAAACGATTAATGACTGTGATTATAGGCTGTAAAATACGCGAGGTAGATCATTTGAAGGACAATAGAGCCCAGACTTCCCTACGATTTAGACACACTTCAAATTCCCTTCTTTGTTTTGGCCTCACTAGACCTTGAGGCAATCAATTCAAACACATAAGCTAAAACCTGTCTTTCTAGGTCTTTCTAGTATTTCTAGATCAAGGATCATCTTTAAATTAAACTATAAAAACTGCATTTTCGGAATTAATATTTTTGAAACTTTGACATTTAGTATATTTTAAGTCTAAACACACTTTTTTGGGATTTATATTTTTACCATACAAGTCTTATTAACTATGTTTTTCACACCATCTGAAAAAATTTCGTATCTTATTAATAAATAAGTTCGATACAAATATAAATAAATATCACCTACAGCCTTTAAAATTTTTCTATAACTAGTACAGATCAACGTGTCTTTAAAGAAGTATTTTTCAGAAATTATCACATAATGTCATCAAGCTATGACCAAAATTTAGCAATACTTATAGTATAACTATTTTCTTTATATTCATAAAATTTGGTTCGTTTGTGATGCTTTTATAAAAGTTTTTGGGAAAAATATAATGTGTGATCTCCCAACCTTAATCACATTTTTGAAAGTGAACTTTTATTCTCAAAATATTAGATATTAAAACAGTTGTTTGATTTTTTCACTCAATATTTATCAAAATTTTATATTATATCTTTAAAATAACACAAAAACTTAAATGAAAATAAAAGTTGATTGGTATGCGAAAATAATATTTTTAATAGTAAACACATATTAAATAACAAATTATACATAAACATCTGAATTTGAAAAAACTTATTAAAATTTAATGACAATTTTATTGGCTTGGTTTTGCAATCATGAAGTAATTTTCTAAGAACAACATACAGTAGAGCGCTTATTATCCAAAGTCCAGTTATCCAAAACATTGGTTATTTGAAAGAGACTACAGCGCAAGAGAAGCTAATTTTTCAACCAATCATTGCAGCCAACAACAAGGCAGTTAGTGTCTTCCGTAACATCCCTGCTTACATGCAATCGGTGTCATCCTCTTTTATGGCATTTGTGTTGATAGATGTAATCGTCTTCCATGGCCGCTCAAGTATTTTACTGAGTAATCTTGCTATTCAGTCACAATCGATAAAACAATTTCATACTAATTACCGATGACCAATTATCCGAAAAATAAATTTTCTGAACACCCTTATTCCCTAATTGTTTAGGATAATCTACGTTCTACTGTACTTACTAAATAAACTTAGGCTTACTTTTAGAATATCTAAGATTATTCAAAAGGTTCATAATTTCCCTAATCCAAATTAGCTGTGGATATCAATTTGATATCTTTTTTGTCAATAAGAAAATCATAATAGATAACCTGAGAAATTATAAACCCTTTTATCTGAGATTTTCATATAACAAAATCCATCCTGTTAAATAACAATGCAACTATGTAACAATGTAAATATCCTCTGGGCTGCAGTTTATTTAAATAAAATTGTTAAAGCTTGTTTAGTCAAATGGTATTTAATGTATAACTTAAAAAACAAATAAATAATTATTTGACTCATTATTTGTGTAAATAATCAAATAATGAAACTCTACAGGAAGGAGCTATAGTGATGCAAATATCATTATTTCATACCATCTGTTTCACTGGCAAGAGAAAGGCAACATTCCTGAGGTATAAATAGAAGAGCTATTAACCTTGAAGGGTCTTATTAAATCAAAGTTTGAAGACCTGTCTCTTGACTGTTGACCTACATTCAAACATGTTTCTAGACAAATGTATTGAAGACTGGAGTTCAAAATAAACATTTCAGCCTGACAGTAAATTATTACAGATAAACAAGATAACTAAAAATTACATTTTCTAAGCTTCGTAAGTTATTTTATTTTAAAGTTTTTCACCAGTAAAATACTATATAAAAAGCTAATTTGAACATTCTAGGCCCCCATTGAAATTAAACCATTCGCATAACACATGGCAAAATATAAAACAATTTTTTGTAAGTATAAAATTTTAATTTAAAAGCACGTGAAAAGTGTTTGTAAGTTATTGTAATTGATGTAATAATAATTTATTCTTAAAAAACACTCAAATAGTTGAATTCTTCTTTAGAATTTAAGTAACCGTGAATTTTGGAGAGCTCTATAACAACATTTAGCTATAGCAAAAATATCATGAAATGCAAGTGGCTTGTTAGTATTTGTTTTGTTTATTTTATATATTTATAAAATTATAATTAAAAAATAAATAATTTGATTAAAATATTTTCTTATGAAAATTTTATTATGACTTGATTGAAACTAACTTTGAATAAATAATATTCATAATTGAAAATTTCTCTAGTATTACTTGATAAAGGAACTTTTATATTTTCTAATTAGAATTTTTCTAGTTGTCTGTAGAAATATGTAGCTTTGTTATTTCACTTAATTATCTTTAAATTCCTGGAACAAAATAAGTTACAACTTCTTAAAGATTTATTTATTTATTCATAACCAATCATTAACATCAGGTCGGTGGTTTTGTTTAGAACAGGGTACGTCAGCTTCTGATAATGAAAAATTAGAGTAAAGTCTTTATGTTGTCTATGGTTAAACAATTATTCTCTATGCAATGGGCATATTTTATAAAAACTTAATCATAATATGTTTATTAAGTCCACCGTTTCGGGATGAAATGTTCCTATTTAAATAATCAGTCAAATATTATCGGTACAATTGTAAAAAATACAATGAAGGTAACATAGCATTTAAGATTAAATAGAAAAAAACCTGGCAAATATTTGTATCAGGTTTATTTTTAATGCCAAATATACCTCATTTATATAATAACTAATAATAACTAGTCGGTATATGTACAGTGATCGCTTTTCAGTAGATCTACTTATTTCGGACTGACTTTCCTGGACTTTTTTTTACTGGCTTGTTCAGCGACTTGGGAGTAGAAAGCGTTCTGCGGCGTGCCGACGGCTTTGGTGCACTTGCCCTGGTGGTCGGTGCCCGAGCAGGGAACGTCCACCAGGTGGAGGGGGGCCTTGGGGTCTTCGCACTCCGGCCGCGTCGAGTAAGGGTTGATGCGAATCACTTCGGTCGCTCGCCTGCACGGGCCTTGTTCGTTTACGGCGTAACATCTACCGTCGCTCCACGACACGATAGTCTTGTGCGGATAACGCGCTCTCGCGATCGTACAGTTGTCCAAGCGACAGCCGCCTTTCACCCATATCCAGTCCTGGAGGCACGGGCCACGCCTGTACGCGGGGTAGCAGGCGCCCGTGTTTCTGTCTCTGATATGAACGGGGGTTTTTATACAGTTGCAGAACCCGTCACCGAAGTAGTCCGTGTCGAGAGTGGTCCCGAAGGGGCAGAGGTAGGCGCTCTCGTTGTTGTGAACGCATCTACGCTGGTCCACCCAGAAATGTTGTTGCGCGGGACATCTTCTCACGGCGCACCTCCCTCTGATCAGAGGGTTTGGTCGGGACGCATAGTTTAAGTCTAAAACCAACCACTGATCCTCAGGACAAACCCTGTCGGTCGTCAACAGCGAATGGCACTCTCCGTTAAACTCAATTTTAAAACTATAATCCTTCAAGCACTCTTTGAGTTTATCACTGATATCGGAAGGGGTAGTCTCGTTGTCACTGTCCGGAAATACAACAGAATCGTGCTCGACGAACGACGGGGCACATCCGACGTCCGAGAGAGCGAATGTCAACCAAGCGACAGTCACCGACAGTGGTGACATGACTCCTGCTGGCTACCACATGCACGGAGACTCGTGCACACTCACATAACCCTGCACTCTGACTGACACTGACACTGGCGTTGCCGCTAGCCTCTCACTCACTCCCACTCCTTCCCTCGTGCATTGCCAACTTTTCCATCACATGATATTTTCCACTTCTTGACCTCAGTCAAACTCGCCTGTCAGGTCTGAGGATATGGTTAATTTACATTGATTGTTGAATATCGTTGGAAATATTTACTGTTTTTACACTCTGTTGGCAAGGTACAAGATTATTGTTTGTTTGTTGTTACTCATAATTATCTTTTATTCTGAGTTATTGTAGGTTTTGTCATTGCTTAGGTTGGTAGACTTCTGTTTCTAATGCTCCTTGAATAACCAGATATAATAAAAATTGCCTATTCTTCAAAAATATAAATAAACACAATTGTTTAATCATAATAACATATAATTTCATAATTTTAGTGTTCCACCAGAATGCTATTAATTTGTTTGTGAAGTTGAAAAGAGCAAAAATCGTATAATAACTGGGATTTGTGGTTTTTCAACATTCTTGAGTTATGTTTTTCAGGCTCTGTTAAATTCTCTGTTGTTAAAATTATTATTGTTTTAAGTAGTTATATAATATTTTATTGTTATCTCAAACAATTAACTTCTGAGCAATATATAAATAATACCCAAAACTCAATTGTTTGCAGCCTTTCAATTCTTATATTCAGTAATGTCACAAAAAAATATTTGATGTAATCACCTAATGTAATGGTGGTATTTTAGTTCTATGCGTTTTTATTTTTACACGCTTTTCAATATAAATTCATAACATTGTAATATAGTGAAATTAAATTTGGCTTAGAAGTTTGTATCAGATTTAGATTACCGTGTTCAATTTAAAAGAAAACGACTTTATTATCACATGATGACATAACAGCAAGTCTAATACTCTTAACAATATTAATATACAGGGTATTTCCCAACTATCTCTACATCTCTTGTAGATTTGTTCCTTGCATCAAGATAAACTTATTTTACTATAAAATCATGGCTCACCGGAGCCTACTTTAGTGTCTGTCTGTCTGTTTGTGTCTTTACTAATATCTATAACTTTTAATAATATCAAGGAAGAAACTTCAAATTTGGAAGGATTGTATATCCTAGTATAGGAAATAATTGTGCCTAATAAAATTACTCTATTTTGAGCTATTTCAGGATTGCAAGTGTTTAAAAACTTAAATTCCAAATTTCATGAATGGAGTCAAAATTCTAAAGAATGACAAAAACTGGAAAATTCCTAGACAAATCTTACAACACCTTGATGAAATAGAATTTGTTAGTAAAGTGTAGAGTTGTTAATTTTTAAAGTTTATTTTCAGCTGTAATTTTGGCTGGATAATAATATAATAATACGTTCTATTAATTTAAATTGGTCAAGGACTTAATTATTTAATCATAACTCACCTCTTTATCTGATTCCATTGTTCAATATGTTGTTGGATTTGCTATAAAATTCTTAATTTTTAGTAAATTTCCCCTACAGGGAATAAGCCATTACTGTAGGTCTCAAGCCTAAGCCTGAGACCATGATAACTTTTCGTTTTGGGGCCCCAAGAAGCAAAAAACAACACGATCAAATTTTTTTCACATTTATTTGTAGCATTATAGTAGCAGTAATATGGGGAAATTTCAGTGAAATTCGGTACAGACATGTATATGAGTAGTGATCACTCGGACGAGTTCATGAACCAACCAGATCAGACCACGGGGAGGGGAGGTAAAGGGGTATAAACTCTCAACAAATTACTTTTTTGAGTTTTTTTTATATAGATAAATAAAAATGATCAAATCTGTGTTTGCACCATTGAATTCAGCTTAAAAAAAATAATGATTTGATTCATAGCTATATGTCTATTGGTTACCGAGATATTGAAAGTGGTAAACATAGTACGTTGTCCCAATGTTATCCTCATGGGGAATAAGTAAAAGTCTATATCTGGCTTATTTCTCAACATATCTTAATAAAACTTGGTTTGTGGCTTTATCTGTATTACATCTAATGTATATAGGTCTAAAATCCCTGATATTTCCATTTTTTGTGGAAGCAAACCTGCATACTCATTCCCTTTGTTATCCTTACAGGAATAAATAAAGAAAAATTTCTATATCTTCCTTATTTTTAACATATTTTGATAAAATGTGGTGTCTATGGCTTCTTCTAGTTAAGATCTAATGAATATTGAATTAAAACCAGCAAGTTTTAACATAACTGTGGCAGCAAACCTGCATACTCATTCCCCATGTTATTCTTATGGATCTTATATAGACATGTCATTATCTTGCAATGTTGGATTGAAATATTTTTTTGCGTTTTAAATTTGCTGTATATGCAGGTCTGCTGCAACGAGGGTATTTATTGTTCTTATGTATTTTTACTCACAATATTAATTTTTATGACATTTGGGATTCAAGATTTTAAACAACTGCCATCATGAAAAATGGCTGAAGACAAAGTAAGGATATTTGGCTCACTTATTTCCTGGATTTAGAAACATGATCCTGCTAAATTTGAATTTTCTACCTTGGAAATTTTTTTATTAAATTATTAGTAAAAAAACATACAGAATGATAGACAGAAAACTAGGCTTCGAAGACGCACGCTTCTGAGGTAAGAATAAATATGTTTGTTTTGATGCAAGGAGCAAATCCACTGGAAGTCTCAAGGAGTTGGAAATACCCTGTATAATCAATATTGAAGGTTATAATGGCTGATTTGGGGTGGTTTCAGAGAACCAGCCTTAATAATTCAATTTGGGAAAATGGAATTGTCTTACTTATTTATGTTACAAACCTTTACTATTTATACATTTTTGAAAAGGCAATAATTATATTTTTCATTTTTATTGCCTCTTGACAATTTTTTATAAAATTGATAGTTTTAGAAATATTAGGCTTAGAAAAATAAAAAATGCTGCCAGTTTAAAAATATATAAACTAGAAACATTGAATTCCTTATATAAATTGGACTTATTTGCCACAGATACATACCACGTTTACAGTTAATATCTGAAGTGGTTTAAAATTTATAGCAAGAAATGTAAAAATTTCATACACGCTGTCAGACCGAAAACAATGTGAGATCTATACCAATAGTCCAGGCAACAAAAAGGTATAGAGCGAATTTTTTGGAAAGTCAAAAATTGTGTTCCATGCAATTCCATCTATACCTTTTTTTGAGTATTCTTTGCCTGGACTATAAATTCTCAACAATATTTTGTTTGTTTGTTTTGACCTGCTAAATTTTGACATTTAAAGCTGCATATTCTGTCGTATTTATCCAAGAAGAATTTTTGAAGCAGTTATTTTGATGAAAGTAGGACTTCTTCATGATATACTTCTATCAAAACAATATTTTAGCAAAAGAAAATATTAATTCTAAATAATATCCTTAATACTTGAGTGGTTGGTAATGACTTGGGTTAACAAGCTTTTACTTACATACAAGGTGTCCCGGAACTCTCTACAAATACTTTTGGGCGTTGTTTCTTGACTATAGACAAGTAAAATATCATATTCATAATTTTGAAAATCCAAAATTTTGTTTGGCTTGTAGCCGCCATTTTTTTACAAAATAATTTTGAATTCAAGAATGGTTTATTGTAACATAATGAAACTTGGTCCACAGCTTTATATCCTAAAGACCTACTTACATTAAAAAAATATCTAAATGTTTATCTTTAAAATGGCAGCTTTTTACAGTTAAAAAAGTGATAAAAACTAAAAGTTTTTATATCATATGAAGTTTTGGAGACATTAACATTTGAAGTTTTTAAACAGCTGCCATTGTAAAAATAAACATCGCAAAAATTTTTTTTTCCTGTAATTAGGTCTTTAAGTAATAAAGCTGTATACAGATCTATTCAGCCAGGAAGTCTTGAAGGGGTGGAAGTCCGAGAGAGATGGAGAATACCCCCACCACTGTTTTTCCTTCATCGGTTGTATGCAGTCAACTTAAAATCCCACATGGCCTATGGCAACATTACAAATATTGTTGCAAACAAAGAATCATATGTTTTGACAGATGAGTTATTTCGAAATTTGACTGTACTGAGACTCGCATAGGGGAAATCACTGTGCATGCACATCCCACAGGACTTCTGGGCTGAACAGATCTGTATAAAGTTTTGTTATGTTACAACAAACCATTCTTTAATTGAAAACTATTTTGTAAAAAAAAAAACAAATTGGTGGCTGTACAAATAAATTTTGAGGTTTCATGAATATGTTTTTACTTGACTATGGTCCAGGAACAATACTCAAAAGTTTATGTAGAGAGCTCCGGCACCCTTCATATAAATTTACCTGACATTATTTGTCCTATTTATTATTTTATGGTCTAACATTTGACCATAGATGAAACTTCATATTCTAGAACTATGTTGCTCTAAAAATGTAAAATATAAAGTTTAATGTATAAAATATTATGTAAATTTTAAAAACACATTTGATTGTGTATTTCATTGTTGTGAATTATAAAAATATCATCAATTGTCATTTAGTCCTATAAAAATACAAAGAAAAGAGAAAGGCATTGTTGGAACCCAACCCTTGAATCTTGTTTGTTTCTCAAAATCATTATTTAGGGAGCATGATGGTTGTTGTGTCTTGATGTTGGTTCAGGCAGCTCCAGTGAAGTTTAAAATATTAATCAGTGATATTGTTTGATAAAACCAGGGAAACTTCTTTTTTGTACCTTTTGCACATAAACTTTTAAATGATTGTTATGAATTTAAGCATTTTGCAAACATCTAGTTTTATAACTACACTCTAATTTTCATATTCAGGTAGACTGTAAATATATTCCAGAGATTTGTGGTTTTCTCTCTCTAGGATATTCAAAACATACAACTTTTTTCAATAACTCAACAACTCATTTATTAGTTCACTCTAACATACATAAAAATTCTGAATTACATTTCAGTAGTCTTATTAAGCAAAATATATGACTATTGAAAAATCATCATTTGACATGAATCAGTGTTGTTCTTTCAGAAATCAAGAATCACCATCCACACAATGCCATTTGGTCCATAGCTCCTAGATAAAAAGTCACAGTCAACATAACCGATTTACAAATATAAAAAAGTTTTGGATTTTTTA
Source organism: Flexamia atlantica (assembly GCA_035578135.1). Taxonomy (NCBI): domain Eukaryota; kingdom Metazoa; phylum Arthropoda; class Insecta; order Hemiptera; family Cicadellidae; genus Flexamia; species Flexamia atlantica. The sequence continues at coordinate 13,539,355 of JAQJVK010000010.1, forward strand.
TTTATTTTGGTTTGATTTTGCTCAAACGTATAAACAGTAATCTGGAAGCCCTTACACCTTCATTTATTAATATATTATTCCTCAAAGATTCCAGCATGTAAATCTTAATATAGGGCTATAATTTGCTGACTGAAAATAAAACAGAGCTGATTCAAAAATGGTAATACAGAAAACCCATATTACACTATGTACACTATGAACACTATGTACATACGACAATTTCCAAGTATTAATTGAAGTGTAAAAGTATGAAATAAAAAATTTGATATTTCGCATACAAAATCTAGTATGACAAAGCATCGTGAGATTCGGTACTTTCAGTTAATTTTAAACGCATCAGCAGAATCGTGATTTCATACAGTAAAACTGATTTAGTCGCGTTTTTTGTTGGCCTGTGAGGCGACTCGGTCGAGGAACGTGGTCTGCGGGCGGGAGACGGGGCGGGAGCAGTGGCCGGCGTGGTCCGTCGCGCAGGGGGCGTCCACCAGGTGCAGGTCTGTGAGGCGGTCCACGCACACGGGAGTCCGCGCGTGCGCGTCCACACTGACGTCGTAGCCTTGCTTGCACGGGCCTTGTTCGTTCACAGCGTAACACCTGCCGTCAATCCATGGTACGATAGTTTTGTCAGGGAAGCGAGCTCTCATCGCCATGCAGTTGTCGGAACGACATCCCCCCACCACCCACACTTTATCTCCGGAACAAGGTCCTCGCGTATAGGCCGGGTAACACGCACCTTTCTCTTCATCCCTAATGTGGACAGGGTTTTTTATACAGTCGCAAAATCCATCACCGAAATAGTCCGTATCTATTACGTTTCCTGCCGGGCAGAGGGATACACTTTGATTTGCATCGACACATTTTTTTTGCCCCACCCAGTAATGCCTGTGCAAGGGGCACCTTTGTGGGGCACATTTTCCCCTTATCAGGGGGTTGGGTAGAGTGGCAGAAGTGAGATCTAAAACTAACCATTGTCCCTCCGGACATACATTCGAGTCCGGTGTCAAAAGAGATCTACATTCCCCTTTAAATTCTATTTTAAAATCATCTGCAATGCACTCGCTCAGTTTATTACTGACATTGGAAAAAGAACTAGTGGTTTCCATGTCAGGAAATACTATTGAGGGAGCACACAGAACAACAGCGAGATAACTGGAGAGGCAAACATTTACCAGTAGAGGCGTCATGTCGGTACATGCACCACTGTCACTACACTGTCTCAGACTGTGCGACAGGCAACTGGTTCCTCTTACTCTCTCCTTCCCTCTCCTCCCCCTCTTCCTCACTCTCTCCCAAAGTTCATTGCCAAACCGGCCGATTCATGGTTCTCAACATCAGCGATAGTGGCTTGTCTCCTTTTGAGTTATCCATCAACTACTAATACACTTTTTTCTAATCATGGGGGAGGGGAGGAGGATTGTATCCACTTTTCACTGCTTTGTAAATTTCAATAATTGATATTACCCTATTCAGTAAAAATATAACAATAGATGGTCATGCTTGATTAATTAAAGAAATAGGTACAAAAAAGATTATTTCCTAGTAGAAAAATATGTTTTATTTCTCCTCAGTTTGCTTTATATGTCTAGATTTTAAAATACTGAATATAAAAACTTTATAAATAAAAACTTTATAAAACACTAACAATACATTTAAACTTATAATTATTTAATTTTCACAGTGGTAAAATCTTAAAAACTTTTGTTATTTTCTATATTTTATGTATTTTGAAAATGGGAATACGCTGTATATGTGATTATGTGGGTATTCGTTCAGTATAAGAGTTGTAAGACTTTTTATTTATATTTAGAATATCTTTTATTAGATTAGTCTGGCAGTTCTGCCAATTAAGGACAAAAAATTAGTAATAAAAGTATGTCCAATGTCAGTTTGTAATTAATTAAACAGCTTAATAACAGTCCACCATGAAAAAGAAAGTTTTTAATTGGAAATGTAGTTTTAGTTTTATTTGTTCACTTTTACCATAATTTAAGTATGAAAACCTTTGCTTGTATGTCATAAAAAATAGATATTCAACTAAATATTTCAAGACTTGATTGAAATGAGCAGAGTATTTATTCTTTTGGCACTTGTAACCAGCAAAAATTAGTATGATGGAAGTGACATTGTCACGTTAATCACTTATTTTTTCCCAAACGATTAAATGAACTTAAAACCTTTTAAACTAAAATTCTTTATAAATGTTGCAAAAATTATATTGTATTGAAAACATTGTAATTCATTACATGGTGCCTTATACAATAAAGTTTATTATTATCATTAAAAAACATTTATAATATAATAATTTGCCTACCCTTAAGATAAGTACGCCAATTTTAGTACCTAGAAAATAATATCATAGTGAAAATTGGATTTAGCATTTTTGACATTATCTGACATATTTCAGATCTTGAAAATATTGCATTATTGTTCATCATTGATTTCCAATCTTAATGAGTACCGTCCCGGTATATGTGTTACAATTTTGATTTTTATACCAATTAACAAAAAAAATGTGACAAATATTAAGATAAAATAAAAAATATTGAAATTAATCTAAATTTTTCTTTTTCTTTTACCGATTCATTTAAAATTTTATTTTCCTTGGGGAAAACTTTTGAAAATAGACTAATTTCCAGAATCATTGTAAGGTTTCCAACACTCTAAATTAATTTTTTTGTTCTTAAGGAGCCATTGTTTGATAATTTCATCTAGAAATTTAAAGCTAAATTGAAATAATTCCCAATTAGAGTCACACTATTAAAAAAAGTGTTTCTGCATAATGAATTTCAACCTAACAAGAAAATTCTGACAAAACCGTTGGCTTTTTTATTCACTAACCACTCTATTTAATTTATTATTGTCTTTTTAATGTTTTCATGAGTGTTTACGTTTCCCCTTGATAATTTACTTGTTTTTGTAATTTTAAAATGTTAGTTATAAGTATATTTTACATGCTAATCAAGAAGTTATTTTGTAAATTGAAACTCCCAAAAATGGCAATAAACAACATTTTATTTATTGGCGATGAGACAATAAATAAAATTTTATTATTATCATCATTATTTATAAAATAAAATAATTGATTTGGGAAATTTATCTTTTAGATTACCTTTTTTTAACACAGCACATGCTTAGGTTTGCCTGTAGTATAGCCTCTTTTGCTTTTGTATTGTTACAAGCAGTATATGATTTCAAATAAACATATCCACTCTTTTGCTTCCTCCTTCATTCCTCATTCATCCATTCCTTCCTTCATTCACTCATTCATCGATAATGCTGTTTAGTTCAGTAATTAATGCAACACATCTGTCTTGTACCTGATATCACTACTGTTGATGTGGAAATGCATTGTATAATGGTTGACCGTTGAAAAATAAATAAGTACATAAGTAAATTTATTCATTTATTCATTCATTCATTCATCAATATATACAAACTTGTGAGAAATGAAAGATATTTGATATATTGTATATTTTTGATTTATTTTTTATGGAACTTGGCATTTGGAACCGTATTTTTGATCTATTTAAAAAGACCAAGGATGGTGTAGCGTCCCAAAATTTTGAGAAATTTCAGGGAAAATTAAAATTCTGATTTTCGGGAGGGATTTGTATTTACTTCGGCAAATGTTAGGGATAGGATCGGCACGAATAAATGGTCAACAATACTAGAGTGCTTTTTTCTTAGTTGAGGTGTAAGAAATCACATACTAAAATCCTGAAACATTTATTTGGAAACCCTGTATACATTTTTCTAACCAATCGCTAATGATGTTGATGTCGCAGGTACCGCAAGCCCACGAGGGAGTCGCTGACAACCTCGGAGTACCTGTCGGTGCTGGAGGCCCGCAACAAAGCCAACTCGCTGGAGTCGGACGCCATCTCCATCCACCGAGGCATCGACGACATCGACAGGCCTTCCTTCACACATTCCACCAGCAGCACTCTCTCCAGGTATGTCCCCTTCATTTATGATACTTTCTGGTGTGTTTTCCTAGCGAAGTTTTATGAACCGCAGACGATGGAAACCCCTGGCGGAGTCGGCCACATACTAATGTGCGAGCAATTTTATTGTTGTGTTTTCCTAGTTACTGTCGACAACATCAAATCCACGACGCAATAATTCCTCTGGATTTGGAGGAGTCTAAAACGTCTTCCACTGCATTTGAGTGTCAGTGCAGTCTTTCGAAATCGTACCAGTGGCGGTCGTTTATTTTCATTCATTCTGATTCATATTCAAAACTTTAACGATAATATTAATGAGCCTTTTAAAATAGACCTCACTTACTATATTTTGAAGTTTTTCTGTGGCCCTTTTTTTGAAACAGGTGAGGAGTGAGTACTCTTTATCAATTTGGCACAACATTAATGCCTTACAAAGTTTCCTCTTTTAGGAAACACTCTTTTTATTTTATCACCATGTTTTGCAACTGTTAAATAACTCTGGCAAAGAAAAACACAACTGCATAATGAGTAGAATCCGCCGTGTAGGAAAACATACCACACAACGGAATCTGTTGGACATTTGACATAGGCGTTTTCCGTTGTTCACGACAGTTTATAAAACGTTGCTAGGAAATCACACCTTACTGCAGATAAAAGATTCGTGAGTGCTGGTAGAACTGTCTGCTTAGTGTTTTACCGAATATAGTTTTTTATTTGGCACTTTTTGTTTACAAAGACATGGTTTACAACCATGTCAAAGAGCAAAGAGCCTGTTTGCTCTTGGACCTCAATATTTATCTGACCGATTTATATTTAATGGTTTTCTTTAATGGTTCATCAGTCATCCAGTTCAGCTGTGGGTCATCTATGCAACCAAGGTTTCTACGCATCGATTGGGTCATCTTCAAGCAGTCAGCCGGGAACATCGTGGTAAATCCGTCCATTGGATTTCATTATTTTGTAATAAAAACTTGCTTCCATTCATACGCTTAACACTACACACCACATCAAACAAATAGACAAAAACTGTTGAGGAGTTGATGGTTGGATTTCATTCACCACAGCCCGTATCTAAATTAGCCTATCTTTCAATGATTAGTATTTTATCTATTTGATTTAATGTTCGTACTTAGTGTTCAGTGTATGAGTGAAAGCAAGTTTTAACTGCAATAACGACGTCCAATGGACTGATTTACAAAGATATTCCCAGCAGACTGCCTGAAGATGAAGCAATTATTGCCTTGAAACCTAGGTCGCATACACGACCCACAGGTGATCTGGATGACTGAGGTACAGTAAAACCATTATTTGTCTTACCCAGTTCAGGGGCAATAATTCATCCTAAAGATGGCTGAGGTTTATATTTATGATTAGCGAAGTTATAATTTTTTAACCCAAACATAATCCGGAAGACCGAAGCTATTAACAGAAGTGGAAGACCGAAGCTGTTTCTGTTCAGCACTCTCAAATGAGAAACAGTTTTTTGGCATACGATACTCTCATGGCTGAAAAAAGTGAGACTAGTATCGAACACGATGCCAAGAAGTTTGGCGTACTTGCACTCTTTCAAAGATGTTCCTCCAATGGTATAATTTGATGGCCAATGGTGGATGTGCATTTGCTAAAGGGAAATTGAGTAAGGCACATTTGTCAGTAATGAGTTGTAACCCTATGTTCAATAGACCACTTGTGGACCAAGTCCGAGTTCAGATCCGCTAGGTCAGATCTGTAAGAGAGACTCAACTGAGCATCATTGGCATAAGAATAGAGTTTGCAGTGCTGTACCCATTGTGGCAGCAAACAGCATGAATAGAAAGGGTCCAAGGCCGGTACCCTGCAGGACACCCAGTGACCTGCAAATGGAAGAGGAAACTTCAATGCCAATTTTAGTCCTCTGCCTCCTTCCGCTTAAATAGGATGTAAACCAGGCAACTAATTCACGCTGTACTCTGTAATACCTCATTATGGCCAACAACGGATGATGGTTTATAGAGTCAAAAGCATAAGAACAATCCCTCGCCAAAGCTGTGTATTTCCTCTCTACTTTTCAGTTGATCGGATCATTGCAAACATGTAAGAGAGCAGTCATTGTGCTAAATCCTTTGCGAAAACCAGATTTTAAAGGTGGAATGATGTTTTCCGGACCTGAAACTCCACAAACTGTCCAGTCACTAACTTCTCAAGAACCTTTGACAAGGCAGGCAACACAGATATGGGACACAACTCAGTGTTTGTAGCTGATTAGAGATCTGGGATTTTAGGAATCTCAACTGAAAGTATCCATCAAAGGAAATTCTCATTAATCAAGTTTCTGAGATTGGTACCACAAAGATGAATTAAAAAGTAGTATTCCCTGCAACGTGGGAAAATTTGTGCCGCTATTTATAGGTTGGCCAAACGAACTGAAGGCTCATATGGCATGAGTTCTTTTGGTTTCAGGAATATGACCCTTTGAGAAGTGATTATGAGGGATTAACTTTTAATTCAAATTTTATATAAACTTAATATCGAAAAAAATCTTTTTATTTATAACTAAAAAAATATATTTAAATTGTTTTTTGGTTGAGATTTGAAGTTTGCTTTATGAAAACAGTTTTCTAAAAGTTTTCTGCGTGGCATCCCTTAGTTTATAATCTAATAGTCTATAACGGGTCAATTTGTATCATAACCTATAAGAATAATTTTATTTCCTAGCCTATTATGTCTGGAGGGCTTAATAAAAAATCACTATTCACTTTAGGCTATGATACAATTTGACTTTCTAGACTATGATACAATATTAAACTTTAAAAGCTATGAGATAATCCCAAGGAACAAAATTTTTTTAAATGGTTTAAATATTTTCTCAATATTGATTTAAGTTGAAACAATGTTGTAAGAAATATATTGTCACAATATTGAAACAATATTCTTTCAATATTGATTTATTATTTTGGGAAAATATTGTTTGTTTGGATTGAATAACATTAAAAATATTGTTTTGTATAGCAACAATATTAATTAGAAAGTTTTTAAATTAATATCATTTTATTTAATCAAATGTTTTTTCAACTTGATCAAGGGTACTCCGTTAATAAATTATGTATCATTATAAATTAATTAGAAAATTGAAATGTTGTGTTAAGTTGTATATTTTCTCCTACAATCGGTGAAATGTGTTAACAAGTGTTAACTCTTGATTATTTTGTAAAATCTTTGACTGTCAAAATTTTGTCATTGTTTAGTATTTATTTAATGTTTGTAAATGTCAAATTTTAGATTTCTGTCAAACGTCCAAAATTTGATATTTGTTACTATTAAACATTTTTGAGTTTTTACCTTTAATTGTGTTTTTTTTTGATCTTATATAAACAAATAACATTTATTTTGTAAATATTTTGAATGCCAAAAATTTGATAGCATATGACATTTGTAAACATAAGAGTTTTTTAGTCAATGTTATTGGCAAAAAAATTAACACCTTCATTTGTGTTATTTCTGACAGTTACGTGATAATGTTGTAAAAAAGTTGGAAGTCAAAATTTTGATGTTATTTGACATTTATCTAGACTTAAGTTTGAATTTAGACTCTTATAAAAAAATTGAAACCTAGATGATGTGGTTATAAGTAAATTTTTATATTTTGTTATTACTCGATAACATAACTTGTCAGTACTTAAACAGCTCATGTTATATTGACTGGAAAACAGGCTTTTAAAAATAAATGTGTAAATTTGGTAGGTCTAGCTTGATGCTGTTAGATATTTTGCTGGTATTGAACAATAAGTCAACTCATGGTCAAAATTAGTTGGTTTCTGGGTCCTTCACATCCCAGCTTTACATATTATGCAGGCCCTTACCTCATCCTTTCATCAACGATGTAGGAACTGGGTCCACCACTTTTTAGTGCGAGTTTGTTTGATAAATATTCTCCCCTAAGGTAATGTTGGGTTGAAGATGACTTAAAGAATAAAAACAAAACAACGTGTTTGAATTAAAACGGGAGAAAATGTAAACATTATCTTACTAAAATAAATATTTATTGTAAAAAAAATTTAAAAACTTATAAATAAAAACCTTGCCCATGATGGATTCTGCAGTTGTTACAGACAGGTTTTTTTTAGGGAGAGGAAAGAAAAATGCTTTACACACACAGGTGGCCAGCCTGTAGTGTGGGACTCCCCTAAAAAACAGTTCCACCCACTAATAAACCTCCTCTACTCTAAGATTCTAACCTGGGATTGAATATCACATTTCATCAGGCTAGGCCTAGATTTGGCTCACAGATTTGGTGTTCTCTCCATATTCAGCCGTAATGTACTCTAGGGAGCTAATGTTTCTGGGACCAAAGCTATGCAACCCACACCCATGTAACTATATCATTGGCTAATGCCTGGCGCCTTCAAATCTCAGTCCCACTCTTGTGAGCTCAATGCAGAAGCCGGCTAGACAAAGACGGGTGGAGTGTGGATGACAGATTGACAGGTACACAGCGCACAGGGTGACCAAACAATTTTTTTAAATGACTTGTGAGTAGAGGAACGTCTTAGTAAAAAATTTGAAAATAATTTATATTTGGATTTTTATTGTTGGTTGGCGGCTACAAAAATAAACTTTTTTATGTTGGGGGGGCACGTGCCCCCCTATGCCTTCCCGGTGTGATGTTTATGCTGATATACGGGCAACTTCATCCACCTTACTGACTTCACTGGAAACTTCCTCTTCCTGTACAACTCATTTCGTTGGCACCAGTGCATCATCCGCATGTGCTCAATTTCCAACCCCCCTCCTCCCAAGTTAGATACAAATTCTAATCATGTTTCACCAACAATGAACTTCAAAGAATGTTCCACCAATTAAAATAATAAAACATTTTTTCAACTGTTTTTAGTTTTCCCTCTGTTCTACCTTAAAATTAATTGTTCCTTAAAAAAACAAACATTTTCCTCAATCAGTTTGAGCCCATGCACATACGACTTATAGTCCATGTACCCTCATTTCCATTAAATTAATTTGTTGGTTTTTGTGATAACGTTTTTTTTACAGTGTGTGATAATACCCTGTTTGTATAATCTGTTATTTCTTACTTCCCTAAATGAAAGCAATTTTCCCTATTTTTGTTTATTTGTAAATATGTATATTTTTTATTAAAATAACATGATTTGACTTTGTCTTCGATTGGCATTTCAATTTTGTTATAGATTTGTTTTTCGGTCAATTACACAAAACGGCCTAGGTCAACAGTAAACCAAAATTACTTTTGAACCAAACCAGAAAACTCTGTTGGTTTGTAATTTGTCAGATTTAGAAACATAATTCTGACGGTTTTATATCTAAATTTAAAAGTTCCACAAAAGGAATTAAGGGGACGACTAGGCAGTAATTGTACATCTCAAAAACAGTTTTTACTTTGGGCTTAGAAGAATGGGGTTTTGGTATTTTTATTGGCAATAAGGTTTCCCTTTGAGATACTGCTCGTCAAAACCCCTGAGCAGGATATAAAAATGTTTTCCTTGAGTTAAGCATATTTTTAAAGCAATGTTTAGCAACTTTTAATGTTGAAACTTGAGATGTCAATGTGGTCTGTTGTTTCCTGGGGTTCAGAAATTTCTAAACATTACTTCCAAGTTTTTAAGTGAATTTCATTTACGTATAATGTTTCATAATATATTTGTTTGACCCATCTTTACTAAAATCAAATTATAATATTTGAATTTAAGTATATACTATTAAGGAAAAAATATTGCTCTTTATTTTTTTATGTCTATGCTTATCTAATGGTTCTATTTTGGGCATGAGTGACCTCTTGCTTTCTAGTTCCAGAAATTATTGAAATGATATAAAGTAATTAATTGTAAATTTTCAATGGTCATTTTGGTTATCCTGGAAATGTTTCTCACGTGTGTAATTATTTTGATAGAATTTGAATTTCTCTTTCCAGGATTGTTTCTGAACTTGATATTCTTTTAACAAGAACTTTCTACCTGTTATATCCCGAGAAGGTATGGTTTTCTGGAGTGGTTTGATTTCAGCTTTTGAATTGTAGGATTGCCCTGACTTTGATGATCATTTTGTATATAGATTCATTTATTTTCATTGCCAGAATTGAGTTGCCTGCTTCGTTGGATTGAGTTCCAATATACTTTGTAATGGTGTAAATTTTGTATGGTAAATCTGGTTTGTATCTTTTGCTATGCATTTTGGTAGCGGTTGAAGTGGACAGTTTAAACATAAACCATTTGCAGTTGATGGACACTTTTTGCCTGACCTGTTTGACCTGTATTTGATTTGATATTGGGCTACAAGTTAAAAAATATTAAACATGTTACACAGGGGCATCAAATATTGCTTTCCTTTTTATTTTCAAATATGTTTACCATGTCTTTCTTGTTACCAAGGATTTCAGTTTCCTTAATGATGCGATTTTTGTCAGAAATAATATAAAAACAGAAACAGGGTTTGATATAATAATATTTAATTTTATCATTACTAGCTTAGAAATTAACTAATGTGCAAAGAAATCAAAGAAAATAAAAATTTGAAATATTTTATGTCAGTTGTGTAGTACCAAAGTATCCCTAGAAATCTGTTTAGAATAATTTTGAACATATGGGCTATTCTTCTCCAAAAACAAAATTTCAGTTATTTGATTAGTTGTTTTTGACTTTAGTTGCGAAATCTGTTGTAAAATGTTCATCAAATTTTCTAAATTTTAGAATCACAAACTCAATTTTCGAAAAGCTATTTACAAATTTTAGTATTTTGATATATTTATATTTCACTATTTGATTTAGAGCTCCAAGTTCAAAATAAACGATATCATGTAAGACAACATACTTTTTCCCTTAGAGCCAGTTAAAACAAGGATACCTGCAAAATAATAAAACAAAGTTATAGTCCAATATGTACCAAGTTTTATAAAAAAAATGTTTGCAAATAAAGGAGATGTCGGTTTTGAATTTTCTTTCATAAGAATAACATTAGACAATGAACATACACACGGACAGAAAGACACCACGACACCACCTTGAAAACCATTTTTTTGGTTCAGGGAACACCAGAACTAATATTTCCACTAACAACTCGAACTCAAAACTTTTGACAAAAACAATACTTTCTCCATATACAATGTACAGGGGAGAAAGTAAAAACAAGAGCGTAATTCATATTCTTTGTAGATTGAGATTTTTTTTCATACAAATTGTTGTTTGATTTTTGTTGCTTTCATGAATATAATAGTATAATGGTATCCACGGGATAAACAACAGGTTTTCCAGCCGCAATACGACCGATTGAGGAAATATTCCTCTGCCACGATTTTGATTGAGATATACACCAGCCACAAATACAACCATATGATCTGCTGGAGAAATTTTCTTGCTAAAATAGAGGGATATTTGTCAGCTGATATTTGACTGGGAGATTTTCCTGCCCTTACCATGATATTTACAACGAAAACGACTATTTTGTTTCGTTTTATGGCCAAATTTCTCTACTATATTAGTCTTTGACATTTTCCTGACTTTTCCCTGATTTCTGACTGCCCTAATTTCAAGACACACCTTTAATTTGATTATACATTTTCATTTTGGACGCATATTGAGCTCTCTGTAACCTTATACCTTATAGCAATTTGTTAATTTTTAACATTTCTTTATTGGGGGCAAGGCCTCCCTTTCTGTGGGCACCCATGGCTATGTTCATACATTTTCATCCGTTCTTTGCGAAAAGTTTACTGCCGGTGAATTACACTTTTCAATATATAGAAACGATTCAAAATGTTTTTAGTAGCGTTGGCATAGCACAACAGAATCACACAAGTGTAGGGAGAGGAGACCACCTAAATTCTCAAGGTGATCGTAAATTTCCCAAATCTCTTACTTAAATTTTACAATCTATAAGGGTCTCAATTTAAAAGACTCAAAACAACACAAACTATTAGTTGAAATCTTCAATTTTATTTGAAGAGCATAGCCAAAAAACTAACAAAAATGTAAAAGTGGATTAACAGTCTCAATATGCAGTCGTCTCTCGCTAACTCAAAATGCCACATGACTACAATTTTTCTTCAAATATAATTCAACTTATCTACTGAACTTCAAATTTAGAGGCAATTTTTGTGTTGCTTTGATTTACAGAGGTAAATTGTAGCTATAAAATGATAATTTAAAAAAATTTAGATTAGCTTTTCTTTGGGCATCAAAAATAATTTGAGTTATTTTGGTTGGAGTTATCAAGAGTCGATGCTTGAGCATTAAAATGTATACTGAATTCGGCAAATAAGCTAATTATTAATAGTACCAGTTTATGATAATCAGCTATAAAAACTAAAATCTAGTGTTTTGACATTAGAAGTTTTTGAAGGTAATCTTTTAAATAATATAGTATGGTCTACAAGTCAAGGTGCAATCACTCAACTTCAAAAATTCAAAATTAAAGAAATTAGGTTGAAGTCTTGAAAACCTCAGAACTTGGATATTTAGTTCTATAAAATTCCCTTCTGAAGCCAATACATTTACTGTTATTATTTGTTGGCAAATTTACAACAAATATCTGTTGTTGAATTCAAAGTCCTTGGTTTGGGAAATTTGGTTTTCCTGAGTTAAGTGTAAAAATAGATGGCGTTCAATAATTGAGATGGCGTTTAAGACGTAAGGGGATAAACTAACGACGCCTTGCTTGATGTTTAACATTCTTTGTTTTTCCCATGTTTTTTAGGAAGCTGAATGATTTATATATGTTTTAAACATTAGCAGATTTGTCAAAAATATAGAAATTTGGAGTCTAAAGAGTTGGGAAATTTTTTTCTCTAAAGTAAGTCACGGATGCAATGAAGCGACCAATCAGGGCCAGATTTCCCTCAGGCCCAGACCCAAGGGCCCAATATTCAGTGTTTTATTTTTTTTGGCCCAGTAGGCCCAGGCCTAGGGGCGCAAGTTGTCAAGGAGCGCATCTTTCAAGAAAAATAAAAAATCGATAAATTTATGTTAAGGCATTCAGCTTTGTATGTTTCAACCCAGGTTCGGCGCAAGGCCCATGCAGAACAAGTGGCTGTATTGAGCGCCAACAAGAAGAGGGCACCAGCAAAGCTGATAACTTGTTAAATGCCATACACTAGTTAACAAACGAGTTGTGTTGCACTGTAAACTAACAAGAACTCAATTGCAAAAACAGACTAACAAATTATAAGAACAATGCAAGATAACAAATATTATTGATAAAATTATAACAAGCATCAGTGCACAGCCTAATAATGAAAACAATAACAATGTATAAACTCACAATGTCTAACAAAATAACTACCACAACAATAATAACAATGCAAAATAGATACTATACCAACAACAACATAAAAACAGCCAAAACTTAACAAATTTTAAATTGTATATCAAAACTATAAGACCAGCCAAACACCAAAACAGGTCTGGGTTGGCAGCAAGGCGTTTGATCGATCCAAGACTGGCGCAGAAGTCGATAGAGTTGCACAGCTTGTTGCCCTGGCACGTCAGACGAGGAAGGGTGGATGAGCAGAATGAGCACCAACCGAAGATGTCATGAAAGGCTCTCTGCAGGGCAAGGCAGTCAAGGGAAGTTCAAATCTCAATAAAAAGCTTTATATCATCAGCGAACAGCAGAAATGGAATGTCAATTACCTCCTTGATATCATAGATAAATATGGAAAAGAGAAAAAGTCCGAGTTGGGAGCCCTGAGGTATATCAGAGCTGCCACAAGGGGAATGGACACCTGTGCACCAAGCCAAACAGACAGCCTATGGCCAGCAAGGTGCTCCTAAACTATTGGAGCATTGTGCCAACGACCCCATAACCTTCAAGCTTCCCTAGGGGGTGGCAATGACTAATCTCCTTGAAGGCCTTGCTGAAGTCAATATAGATTATGTCAATTTGGAGTAGAGAGTCGATATAGATTGTGCCAATATTGGACAAAATTGATCAAATTGTTTACAAATTCTGAGGTCAAGGTAGTGTTCGGGGGGGGGGAGATAGTTGGTAGGGGGGGTTTTAGTTGGGGGGGTTAATTATTTGAAGAGGGAGAGAATTAATTGGGCAAGGGGGAGGCAAACGTTTTATTTTTCAAAAAAGACACAGCCAAACATTTAAAAAAGTCTAATTTGCTTCATATATTGGTCAGATTCAGGAGTTGAAAGTGATTTTGAATGGCTAATTACTTTGGGTAAACTTGGAGGATGCCATTGACCAATCCCTTGTCAATAATTAGGTCTCTTAGTTAGAGAATAAATTAACAAATAAATCAAATCCATATGGAATATTAAAAATTCATTGAACTTTTTAGTTGAAAGGACTTCTTAAGGGTTTGATACAGAGTAAAAATAGCGAATGACCTCAGATGATCTAAAATGGTCAAATTGACGATATCTCTATCAAAAATTAGGTATCTAAGTCAAAAAATAAATTAATCAAAGGTTGGAATCAAAAAAGAAAGTGAAAATTTATTTTAATTGAAATAAATGTTACTTACGTAAACACCTGTAGATATCAAAAATATATTTGTATAAATTGCCGGACTAGTTTCAAGAGTTTAACCTCTCATCCTCAGGTTTTTATTGTTTATCGACAACTGCAGAAATGTGGGCTTAGTTTATGAGGTGTGAAATGCCGCTGAGGATGAGAGGTTAAACTCTTGAAACTAGTCCGGCAATTTATACAAATATATTTTTGATATCTACAGGTGTTTACGTAAGTAACATTTATTTCAATTAAATTAAAAGATATCAAGGCTGTTAGACAAGTGAAAATTTATTTAAAAAAAACATAATATTTAGAGGCTATTTTGAGGGTAGAGGAGGTGAAATAGAGCAAAGTACTGAGAGACCAAAGTTTGATAAAGTACAAAATTTTCTCAATAGATTGACCACCCAAGGAATATACTTGCCAAGTTTAAAGTTTGTACCTCATCGGGAAGCCGATTAGAATTTATATAGATCAGTGAGTGAGTTAGTCAGATATACATGTGGCTGTATATTACAGACTAACACTTTTCGTAATCTTGGTAATAAATAAATCATTATTGATCTGATCATGACATCAACTATTTCTAACTCAAACTTTATAACATGGAAAATTTATAACCCTGAATAATAATTGTAAGTATAGTTTAAATGATAATTTGTTCATAGGAACGTATGAGTTGAATCTTAGTTGTATTTTATCCAGTATGCACTTGTTTAGTTATTCCTCCTTTTTTGTAAAGTAAATATTGTGTTTTATATGGTGTTTACTGAACACATTTTACTTTTAAAAATTTATTTGTATTCACTACGGCTTAAAAAAAGGTTTGAGGGGTGTGACCTATCACTTTGCTTCAAATTGTCTGATTTTCTTCTCTTACACCTGGAAGTAAGAGAACATTGCAGTTTGTTTTATACATGTTATCTTTGTTTCAGGTTCTTCTCAAGATCAAAGAACAGCAACGAGGGGAGCCGGTTGCTGAATGAAGATACGGAAGATGGGGACGACCTCAAGCGAGTCCAGTTCATTTCCAGCAGCACGGCATCCTGCTGAATCCCCCTCGTTTCACTTCCCGACTTACAACTGACTGGACAAAGTGCCTTACTGTCTATTTTTCTTCCAAGTTACGTAGTACACTTAGTTTATATTTCAGTTATTCTGGAAAGATTATTTCCAAACAAAAATATTCTATGTTATTTCGATCTTTTGAGGTTTCTGTTGTTACAGAGCGTCTTCCAAGAAGATTGTAATTTTTTTTAGATGAATTTAATAGCAGTATAGTAGGGGAGAGCGGAGTAAAGAATTTTTCAATTTGTAATTAACAGTGTATATATCTTGATATTTGTATTTACTTAAGATGTCTTATTTTTCAATTGATTTCTTATCTTTTTATTACACAATTTCAATTTGTACTCACTGGCCTTTAAGCCATTATCAATTATTGAAGTACTTACTCATTATAAAAAAAATCTAAATAGACTGAATCTTTTTTCATATTTTGATATTATCACAACTTCTTTAAATTTAGTAGATTCAACTACTTAAGATATACATTGTGACAGGGTTCCATGGTCTAACATCTATGCTTGTAAATATAAGAATTCCAGAACATCTATGCTACAAGGCCATGTAGAAGAAACACTGATTGTCCTCGTACCTAAGTAAATATTGTGATGTAGTTTTTATCGAAACCCCTAAACCTTAATTAGGAAGTAAATAGGTTGTTTTATTGAGTAAACAAAACAAACTTTCAGACAGAAATTGATTAGGACAGAAATAGATTTTGGGCCAGCATGGAAATCAAGCTTATAAGCATTGAGTCTTTATGTCAGTTCCAATTTATACATTTATCCTTTGGTAATTCCCATTTTTCTCATCAATATTGGAAAAGCTTGGCCATTATATTCTTTTTCAGAGATGTTTTTTAATCTTCTTAGAGATTAAAATTCCCAAATCTTTTTTTATAGCTTCAAAAAGTATATTTCTCCATCCATTAGTATTGATCAGACTGTTATTTGTTGCAGTCCGGTCAAAATTGCTCTTGACACACTTGCATCTCATCCTTAAGTACTGTGTTGTGAAGTTCAGCCTACTTGTTTAATTTCAACAGTTAAGTCCAAATGTGTCAAATCTTCAACCGCTCTTTGATCCCTAATTGTCAAACTTCTCTAGATCTTGCCTCCACTTAAGTAAACCTTTCAAGACAAACTCATTAAAGGTTCTTTGTATTAAGGTTGTACAGTTGTCATTAGTACAAACTATTTTGCAGGCGGAAGTCTAGTGATTTTTTTCATTTTTTTTCTTGACTTTTTATCAGTGCATATGATTGGAATGGGTGGTATGAATGTTGTGGTAGCATTCTTCTACTGAATGCGGGTTGTCTAGTCAAATTATACAGGTGGTAAATTTAATTTGTTCGAGTATAAAAATGTTTAAAAGATTAATTTTGGTTTGTGGAATTCAAGGTATTTACAGATCTTTGAAATTACATTATTTTCAAGGCTTTGACACATATAATCAGGCAGAACTATATTATTTCCCGACATAAACATTTATTTTGTTAATTTCTAAATTTTCTTGATGTTACGTTCAAGACATTCATTGATCATAAATAATTCCCAAATATACACTCTGCAGATTAAACTGCTTCCCATTAAATGATGTGAAAAAATCTGCACTTTTGCAGTTCTGACCCTTGTAGCTCTCATAGATTACATTCAATTTTTAAAAATTCCTTTGCATTGTCTTATTGTCTTAACATATTAAATATAAAAAATAGAGAGAAAATTGTCATGAAAATTATAAACTGCACCACCTTAAGTTGTCTATGAGCTTTTTCGCTCTTAGAAAAACTCATTCCTGATAGTAGTTTGAATGTTTTTCCAACAAATCAAAAATTTACCTTTTTAAATTAGAAGACATTGGAGGTTACAGCCTATTTAATTCATCTATTCTTATCCTATACCAAAATATGCAGGATGTTCAGGTTGCACAATGTATCGGTAAGAATTTAGAGAGATTACTATTTTAGAATATAGAACTTAAAAAAGTTACATATATTATGTGTATGTGTTGTCAGGTTATTAAAAAACATAAATGAAAATATTCCACTTATTCATTCTTAGTTTGTGTAAGAGAACAGCCAATAACTGAGCAGGGGCGCACCGACCCGGGGGGGGGGGGGGGAGGAACGGGGCCTATCCCCCACCCAGGAGCTCAGGGTTTCTTGCTTAGTTTAGGATTATAAATTTTTTCTAGTAATATACATTTCACTTTAAATAATGATAAATTTTCAAACAGAATAACAAGAGTAGTCCATGAAAGTAATCAACGAGAAAGCTGGGAGCCGCTAGACTGAGGCTTGTTCAGTGCAGGTGGCATTTGGAAGAAAAACCTGTGTGTAGTCTATTTTTGTCTCGATGAGGGTCGTTAACCCCTCCAATCGCCCCTACCCCCGCCACCCCCTGCGTGGATTTGCCATACTTAAGAGCGTTTTCCTGGAATTAAGATAATTAGTTCAGTGTAAACTCGTCCAGGGAGCTTTACTGCACATTGTTGCTTTTGGCCATTTACAAACCCAATAAATTGTTATTTTAAAAAATATATAATATGAAGTGTTAACAAGAAGAAAAACCAAAACAATATATTTAAAAAAATAAATATAACTGTTGTATAAAGACAAAAGTTGTTAAAATTGATGGTTCAAAAATGCCAGAGCAATCCATTAACACCTATACCGAAACCCTCTCTGTAAAACGTTAACTGAAACCCTCGGTCTGTGAGACTCCCATATAAAATAATGGACGACAAATAAATAGTCAGTAACCGAAACCCTTGGTCTGTGAGACTCCCGCATAAGAAACAATGGAAAACAGACTTTCCGGAACCAAAACCCTCGGTCTCTGAGACCGGCACGTAATTAAAAATCGGGAAGTCGAGTACAGAATAACTACTCAAACTGGAAACAAACTGTGCGAAGGTCAAGGGGAAGGGGAGGGAGGAAGGTATTGGGAGGGGTAGCACCACCGCTTCAGCAGTGGTGCCAATATCAACAAGTGAAATTTCCCTGAGGTCTGTAAGACCGGGGGTTTCGGTATAAGTGTTAATAGCAATAAGGCTACATGAAAGGTTGGTTATTTCACCAAATGACTCTAGATAGAATTCGTGTTATTTTTGGTTGGATAGAAAGTTTATGCTCACACTTGAACATCCTCTTAGAGAAAGAAAAACTACAAACATTTGATCAGCATTATTACATTTACAAAAAAACTCCCGGACTCCTCTCTTACTGGGGTATTCCCCCGGTCACTGTGCCCCCCCCCCCCCCAAAGAATTATTCCTGGGTGCACCACTGTAACCAAGTTAGTGTATATTGTTTTTTAATACTAACAAAATAACCATGTAAGTTGGTGAAAATTGAGTTTCTTTTTTTCACATTAGGATTAATTTTCGTTATGTATACCATCTAAATACCTTTATAGGATAAAAGCATTATTGTTTATAGATATGAACAACTTAAAAGTAACTTATGCTCAAGTTGTAGAAACCAGTCTTCATTTAACAATTTTAAATACTTGTTATTTCTGTTTTACCTAAGTTGATATATTGTTTTCTTTATGATTGATTTTATTTTAAAATTTATGTATATATATTACCATTCAGAAGTTATAAATAGTTTTATGTTAGCAAATATATATTGTAGCCTATATCTGATAAAAAATTTGTGATTTTGTAAAAACAAAACTTTATGTAAAGTAGTAGGGACTGACTGTCCAAATGATAGAAGGTAAACTTAAGCCATAAATTTTACAAAACTGTTTGGTCTTTAACGTAAATAAATAAATTTTCTTCATAACCCGCTTTTAGTCAATTTATTACACTGATTGTCAGTCAGATGTGAAGTACATGGGTACCAAGGTAACAATTTTCAGTTGGTCAAAAATATTTTTCCTGTTTTTGTCTTTTTTTAAAATACAGGCAGTATTTGGTCATTGATCATTAGAAATAACTGATTACCACAAGGCCAGCCCTAGGCAGGGGCGGGCGGGGCAGCTGCCCAGGGCCCCGCGCTTTCGAGAACCCCGCATGAAAAACCTTCACGATCAAATTAAAATTATGGATGGTATTTTATCTGTTTCAAAACGTGATTAAAAACGTTCATAACACGACAAGTGCAAATTCAGATATACGAGTTTAATTGGATTAGCAATGGTGGGTCCTTTCTTATGTCAGCACTTCGGTAGACGACGGGCTGTGGAAATTTCTGGAAACAAAACTACTGTAGTCGCCTGATGCGCCTGAGCGCTGAGCGGCAGGTGGTTTGCGCCTGCGCGCGATGTTGTCGTCTGTCTGTTTTGATTTTACTATCAGTGCGACGTGCACGCTGTTGCATTTTATCGTAAGTTTTTACAAAAGCGACAATTCTGTTACGTATGCTCTAATGGATCAGGTGATGGTTGAGTGGGGGTCAGGGCCTGAAACTTTACTAATCTTGCCGGATTTTCAAGGCCGTGGTCGTGGCATAACGGGGATTAGGCCTATAAAATAGAGGAGCTGAAAGGTATCAGAATTAGTTTTTTATCACATTTTAAAGAGCTTAAAATTTAATGCTCGTTGAAAATAAATGGAATCAAATCCAGATACAATACGCAATTGCGCTAAATGATGGAATTGGACACCAAGTAATTGTGTAATTATGATGGAAACAATGCTCTTTTTCCGGAAATGATAGTTTTTACTGTCGGGAAACGTTGAAAAATAATATGTAAAATCGTAAAAACAAAAAAATTAAATTTTTAAGGAATTAGGTCACGATGGGTCTCAAATTGTCAGGGCTTGCGAGCTGAAGAATAATATGCAAAAATGTAAAGATTCGATCGATTAACGGAAATACGCCATTTCCGTACTGTTTCAACTGTAAGTGCAGAACATTGTTTTTCGCTTTTAAAACCAATAAAACATAATTGAGAACGACTATATCTACAGATAGACTTATTATTGGCGATTCTGATAGTTGAACGTGCCATGGTTATTGGAATGATCTTATATGACCTCGTACATGCACGAGTTTGCTGAAAGAAAGGCTGAAAGAAAGGTTTGCACAATAGGACTGATTTTGTAATTTTTCAATATTAGGATTGTTTTTGTACAATATTAAAAAAATTATCATAATACATTTCGCGTCAAGGACCGAAAATTACATCCCTATAATACTTTTGTTTTTTTGTCACAATTAAAAAAGGCAGCCCATAGTGCCCGATAACAATGTATGCAGATTATTTTTTCTATATACTTTCAAATTCATAGTACTATCTAGTTACTAAGTACGATCGATAATTAAAAAATAAAAGATTAGCACCAACGCAATAACACAATCCATTTTGGAATGTAGATTGAAGTGCTAAGCGCTGTAGGCCTACAACTTATACATACTCGCCTATACTACGGCTTTAAAAGGCCCCGCAACTCAGATCGGCCCAGGGCCCCGCAACGGCTAGGGCCGGCCCTGGATTACCAAAGGTTATGTTTCCTTCCATACATGAAAAGTCTATGATGTGTTATTAGGATTTCTTGGATTATTATGAATTCAAATAATCAATTTTAGTGCTCTAAACAAACAAAGCTAAGCTTCAGAACACCAGGTTAAAGATTAAATACCCCACATGAGTTGCAATCAATCCAACATAAAGCGAGATATGATGTTTTTGTAATCTCCATAAGAATAACATGCCGAATGAGTAAAAAAGGTTTTCTGCAACAGGAGTGTAAAAATTGGATGGTTTTAATTTAATATTCAGGAGATCTGATCTAGAAAAAGCCACATACCAATTTTTATCAAGATATCTTGCGCAGTAAGGAAGATATAGCATTTTTGTATCCCATAAGGATGAAATTGGAAATGAGTATGTAGGTTTGCTGCCAGGGAAAAGTAAAAATTAGAGACTTAGCTAACGTACGATGTATATTAATTATATGAAGCCACATACTAAGTTTTATTAAGATACCTTGAGGAATAAGTGAGATGAAGAATTTGATTCATTCTCCATAAGGATAGTATAGATATAATGTACTGTGTTACATTATATCTATACTATAATGTATAGATGTAATGTAATGTACTATCTGTGTTGGATACTATGATATATCATAGTAACCAATGGACGTAGAGCAGTGGTTCCCAACCTTTTGGTGCTCGTGTACCACCTGCCACGTTTTTAATTAATATTTGGTGTTAAAGTTATTATGTATCTGACCTATATTAAAAAAAATCCCCAAATAATAGTGGTGAAGGGGCTAACCACTCTCCCATGCCCTCTTAGAATTACACCATTGTTGTGTACAGATGCATCAAAAATTCAAAAGTAGGAGTGTCAAAGCCTGACTTATGGAGTTTGGAGGGGGATTAGAGTGGAAAGCTAAAACATTTTCCTGTTGCTGCTAATTTCTCAAAGTCAGATAACGCCAATTCCCTCTTATTTGTTTGAAGAACTTGTTAGCATCAGGTTTTTTAACAGATAAAAAACATGTTCGATTCATGATAGAATTATTGTGGTATAATAGCAAAATAAAACATACTTAAAAAAACTTTTATTTTCCAGAAAAAGGTTCAATATTAGAAAAAATAAAATTCTGTATGTTTTATGATAATACAAAAAGCATTTGATAGCACATTAATTTTATACATGGAAGAGCTTCGTAAAATAACTTGCCTCTATGACTTCAATTTCATAATGATAACTACAATTTATGGATTTCCCTTCTCTTTTAGTAGCTTTAGGATTTCTTCTTCTTGCGCAAACTTTTCTTTAAGATTCCGAAGCTTTGTCGTGTTCTCCTCTAAAATGGAAAAAGGCAAATAAAATTTAAACAGTGAAAAATAAAATGTGTCAAACATAAAATTGCTACATACTAAAAAACCTAAATGAGGTTGCTACATACTAATAATGTTCCTGTTCTTAAATTTAGTTTACTATTTAAAATATAGTATACCAACAATCAAGAAAAAAAATCATTGAAAATAATCTGTATTGTATAAAAAGGGTGTCCAACTTAACTGTGCCACCATTGGTATCTCATAAACTATTGGATTTAGAAAAAAGTTTAAATGGGTGACTCACCTACTTTTTTAAGACATATAAAAATATGAATCCCATTTTTCTTCTAAATGGCCGCCATTTTCCAATATTGCGGACAACTTTGATTTTTCTTAAGCCTGGTTTACACGACTACGGCCTGGTTTGCACGACAACCAGACAGTAGGACAGTAGAAAAAAATTCTTTTGTTCTCTTTCGTTTGAAGGTGTTACTGACCACTGTACTGGTCGTCGTGAAAACCAGGCTTTATTGCACACCCTGTTTTTTATGGTGTATTTGGATTCTACGCTTAATTTTAAGAACTTATTACTCTTTAAATTTTTTCCTAAACCCAATGTTTAAGGAGATATAAGCAGTTAAAGTTTGATTTTTCTACATTTGAAGTGCATTGTGTCCATTTTAACCGTGCCATCCCATGCAATCCTTATGGAGTACAAAACTATTAAAAATTATTCATTTCCATGAGTGAACTAAAAATTCAAAATTATTTCTATGATTGCATCCAAACTAAATTCATATTCTCAGGCCCTTTTTTGGTATTTTTTATCTAACCCAACCGTTATCGAAGTACAGTAGAACCTCGATTAACCGTCACTCTCAGGACCAGGAGTGTGACGGTTAAGAGAATAGACGGATAACAGAAATTTAGCTATAAACCTGTTCAATACGTAGATTTAAAATATTTTTGAAGAAATTAAACCTTGTATAAGTGGATAGTACATATTTACATTTAAATTACATTCATACAATTGTAATTGTGTGTATGTAAACTGTATGTTGTGCTCATTCAGTGTTCGTAAGTGAATTACATAGCCTCACATTAAAAGATAGTCCGTCATCTTTTAAATAAGTCCCACCAACACCATAAATCAGCGCGATACTTGTAGCTGTTTCGCCCTCCTTCAAACGTTTAATAATTTTGATCTTTTGGTCAAGCTCTAGTACGACTCGGTTTCGTTTTTCAGCTATGATTAACAATCAACAGATACTCAGTTACTGTACTGCAGTTGATTAACAGTACGTATCTAGCTACACACTCTGTGAACAGCAAACACTATATAATGCTGAACTACGAGGCATGCCGAATAGCCAAAAAAAATCAACATGCCAATGAGAAATAATTAACTCGCTCACCCCCATACCACTCCTTGCGTGGGAGTGGTGATTTTCGGCGTAAACTCAATGTCATTAGCGGCAGACAGTCGCGTTCGATCACAATGGCGCTTGCAC